>CM069541.1:58127500-58727500 GCA_035773235.1 Eospalax fontanierii
TGTTTAGTGCCTGAGGACATGGCCTGAACATACAAGAAACCCATCATTCTGTATGATATGCACTAATAAAAGGCAGAGCCCAGAGAGGCCAGGAGTGGTGGCACACTCGTGTAACCCGGGGGCTGAGGCAGGAAGACCGTAGCCCAACTGGGCTGCACAGTGAGACTTTGCCCAGAAGGGAGGAAGGCAGGCAACTGGGAAGACAGGACTGGAGAGGACTGTTTCCTTTCCCCACCATGAAAAGTAGAAGGGCCATCTATGAGCCAGACCCAGAGTCCACACCTTGACCTTGGACTTCCCCAAAGTCTCTGAATGGTAGGAAATTCACTTCTGCTGGATGGACCTTATTGGGCGAAATAAGACCTCTTGCCTCAGCAGCCTGAATGATGAAGGCCGTGTTCTTTGAACAGATCAGGAGAGAGTGGCCTGGAGGGGCAGTGTTGTGATGGGGCACCAGTGCCTAGCTGAGGCTGGTCTGCAAAGCCAGGTCATACAGCCCCCCAGAACCACACACACCTCTTAGCAAACTGGTTATTCATGTCTTTTTTGTGGTTGTTCAGGAGACTGGGTCTCCCTGTGGCCCCAGCAGGCCTGGAACTCTCTATGTAGACCATGTTGGCCTTGAACTCACAGAGATCCACCTGCCTCTGCCTCCTGAGTGCTGGGACTGAAGGTGTGAGCTGCCAAGCCCCGCGTTATTCATGTCTTTTTAACTGGGAAGGAGGAACCCAGACACCTTACATGGGCAGGGTCAAGAAAGGCATCCCATAAACAGTTTATGGTGGTGGGGGAGGTGGGAGAGGATGAATGGATGGACGGACGGATGGACGGATGGACCTGATGCAGAAAGCAAGCAGGAACGGAGGGATGAGTGACCCTTCTGCTTGGGGAGGGAGGCATCCAGAGACTTAGCCCGGGAGGGCAGGAAGATTGACTCTGAGCTGTGAGCAGGTGCTCCCTCGCAGCCCCTCCCCCTCCATTTTCATTAGGTCGCATCTGCTGCACCTGGACCCTCTGCCCTGCCCTGGGAAGCTGCCGCTGCCGGCACAGCTTTATTAAGGACCTATTAGCCTGGCGTCCTTTCAGACCTGGGTTACAGAGCGGCTCTGGGCAGGGCTAACGATGTTGCTGTCACCGCAAACCTAGGCAGAGTGGCCTCAGAGGGGCGCAGGGGTGGAGGGGGCGGGGGCTGGAACAGGAGTTATGGTGAGGTCTTTAGTGACATTCTGGCTCGCCAGGTTTAATCCCAGTTCCTCTGCTAATTGGCTGTATGGCATCAGGCGACATAGTGTCCTCTGGGTCACAGGTTACAGACAGGTAGAAGAGGGCGAGGCCTCTCGTGTTGGAGTCCACTGAGCTAATTCCTGACAAGCAGCCTCATACCCGGGCCCTCATCTTGTTCATAGGACTGTGGTCACCTGGATTTTACAGACAAGGAAACTGAGGCTAACACAAAGATCAGGGCTTGGTCAATCAATGCCACACAGCCAGGCAGTAGCAGGGGCAGGATTCAAACACAGGAACGACCCACCACAGCCTGGCCCTGTCTACAGACCACAGAGTGGGAACAAAGCCCAGCGCTAGTGGGCGGGGCTGGAGGGCTTCTCGCACCAGCCCCTCCTCCAGGTGCCGGCGTGGCGGAGGGGAGGGGGGCTGGGACAATACCGCTGATTTACGGTTCCAGCGCGATTAACCGCACCATCTGGATTCCACACGCCTGCCTGGTGTGTGAGAGACCCCAAGCCGCCGTACCAATAGCAGGCAGGGACGAGGGAGATAACGGGCCTGTGAGGGCTGTGGCAGACTGAGAGCTGTGTGGGGTCCCCTCATCCTTGAGACACCCCGGACACACCACCTTCAAGAGCTCTGCCAGCTTCAGAAAGATGGGATGGGTGTCTCTGAGGGACTAACATAAAGGGAAGGCTGTGGATGGAGCCTCCCCCAATAGGGCAGGGCCGTAGGGGTGGGGGGTGGGGACGTAGGACACAGCCTGGCGCCTGCTCTCCGCCCGATGTGACAGACACCAGTGCCACCTTTTAGTTTAATCTTGCAAGTGATTCCACTCCTGAGTCTGACATACAGATCATGGCGGTATCTGCCTCTCCGGGTTGGGTGGAGGGTCAGATTAGATTAGAAGGTACTTAGAACTCGGTATTGTCCGAGGCCAACTGTGGGACAGTCAGTGGCTGCTGTGTTCTACTTACTTGCCAGATGGGAAGAGTAAGACCCATGAAAGATAAGAGGCCTGCCTCAGCTCCCACCAGGGCTTTAGGAAGCAGAGCCCAGGGCCCATCCCTCTTCTCTTCCCCTCAAGACTGAACCCAGAATTTACCTGTCTTGGGATACAGCCAGCCCAAGTCACGGGGTCCAGGGGACAGTGTTCAAATGGCCTCCAGCTCCAATAATAAGTGCCCCATTCTGAGACCCTACTGCGTCCCGACACCATAATAAAAGCCTTTATGCACCCCTCAAGGGACTGTCAGAAGCTGTGAGGTAGAGGCTGCCCTGTCCCTGGGTCTCAGTTCTTCCCCAGGTCCCCCAATAACCAAGACCCCCAGGCCTCCATAGTGGAGCAGGGTTGCAGGACACCAGAGGGGTCAGGTGTCTCTCCACCTACACGTGGAGAGGGGTTAGGGAGGGACACATTTGGGTAATGTCCCCTTGACCCCCTCCCCAGTGAGGATGCTGTGCGGCCTGCTGGGGAGGGGTCTGGAGCAGCTCAGACGACAGGCTCCCTCTACCCTGCCCCCCAGCCCGCCTGCAGGCTGCACACATGAGCCCAGCCTGCGTAGAGCCCATGACAGAAAGCCCCGGGAAGCGGCGGCTCGCTTCTCTCCTGGCCAAAGCCAAGAAACGACAGCTGTCCTGCCCAGGGAGATTGGTCCCCATTCCCGGTCCCCTCTGGGGCTACACTCCAGGGAGCATCCCGCTTCTTGCTGCCTGCTGACTGGCCTGTGCCTGCCTGCTGGGAGCTGGGCCAGATGGAGCAGCTCTGGCTCCTGGCCTTAGCTAACAGCCCCAGCCCCATGACCCGTCCCCCTGGGACCTCCTGGCCTGGCCATCCGAGGTGACCCTTCCCCCTTCCCCACAGAAGCCCAGACCTCTGACCCTTATTAAAAACAAACCAAACAGAATCTACAGAGAGGAAAATTCTCCACAAACAGCCTCAGAGATGATCACGTGTCCCTGGAACACACACACACACACACACACACACACACACAGCTTCAGACCCACAAGGCTGCAGCCTTCCATGTAAACAAGCTATTATTGGGCTGGGGGAGACTTTTGTTTTGAAACATCTAGGCTTCCCTTAACTTTTCTTTTGCCTGGGGGGTTGTTTTCTGGCACTCTAGGTGAACCCAGTGTGGACCAGACTTTCTGTGCTGGTGCAAAGGGACATGGAGAGGGGACCAGGAAGGAGGGAGGGAGGGACCCCCCATGACAGGGCAGCCCCGCTTGGGAGGGCAGCAAGGCCTTTCGCAAACTTGGGGGACCCGGGTACCGGGGTCCCTGCCCTCCTCCACGCCCGGAAAGCATGCATCCTCCGGAAACACAGGCGGGGCCGCTGCCCCGAGACAACCACGACGGCCCGTGGCCGTGTCGGGGCTCCCCTCGGCCACCCAAGCGCAGGTCCGGCGGGGCGAGAACGGCCGGGCGAGCCCGCCGCACCGCGCACGCGCGCCGAGCACCGGAGGCCGCGGCCGCCCGCGCAGCCTCGTTCTGGCTCGGTCGCCGTGGCAACGGGCGGGGGGGGGCGGGCGGCGGCTGGCTATTTCTGCCGCTTCCTGTTCCTCGCGGCCACGTCGCCATGGCAACCGTGTTAGTCACCGCGGCCGCTTCCCGGCTCGGCTGGCGCGCGTGACCCCGGCCGCTCGCGCCCCCTCGTCTCTCGCTCGCCGTGCCCCCCCCGCCGCCGCCCCGCAGCCCTTCCCCGGCGTGTCCCCGGTGTTCGCGGCCGGCCGGGAGGCAGATGGATGGGGGACGCTTATTAAAGAACAGTGCCAGCGTTCCCGCCTTTATGACGCTGACAAGGGAGCGTTATTTACTGTTATTGTTTGCCCAGCCCGAGCGCCGTGGCCGCCGGGGAGCTCACCTTCTGGCTGTCCCGGGACGGCGGGTGGCCACTCCGGGGTACCTTTTTCTTACCCTCGGGGAGGGACTGCAGAAACCCAGGCGCTGGTGCTGAAGGAGGGGGAAAAAAAAAAAGCAACTAACTAAATAAACACAAAAGAGGAGCAGATGACTTCATTCTAGGGAAGGCCAATTTCCTGCGGACGCTGGTGGTTTCAGCCCCCAGCCGCTGGATGCACTTCACACCAAACCAGATGGAGGCCAGAGCGTTCTAGGCCCTGTCTGAATGCTGCCATGTGACCCCAGGCTGGCTGCAACCTCCCTGCACCCTGTAGGACTGCCAAACCTTCCCACTTAGCCTCCTCTACCCCAGAGGGTGAGTGACAGCCCCAAGGTCACCCAGCCCAGCCCGCGATTTTTCTGCTTGGAAGCCACTGCGTGTTGTTGAGCTAGAGAAGCAGCGATTGGACCTGAGGGCCTTTGAAGCAAGGCTCAGCTCTGAGGCTGTAGAGGAGAGATTAACTTGGCAGGTGTAAACCTTGCCGGGCTGGCTCCTGCTCACCCTAAGGGAAGCCCTCCACTGGGGAGGGGACTGTCTGCTTCGATCAGATGGGCCTGAAGTTGACCCCCTCCATTCCAGTCCCCTACTGGGATGTTAATCTCACCCTGCTAATTAAAGTTTGCAGTTCTCCCCCACCCCCAGCCCCCAGCTCACAGGTTGTTATTGGCCCAAATGCAAATAGTTAGAGAGGCCCAAAGGCCTGAACAGAGGGGAAGCTACATCCCCAGCTCCTGACCCACACTTTTGAAACAACTTTCAGAGACCACTCCGAGTCTGGTCTCTGGTTCCATTTGGTCTGATTGTCCTTCCAAGGTCAGAGCCTTGAGCCCTGGGGCCTCTGGCCATCTCTTAGTGATCAGCCGGGACTTCCTCGAGCCCCATGGTCTCTTCTGCAGATGCTCCCGGAGTGTAGTACACAAGGCCAGTTCCTGAGTTGCCTGGGGCTGGAGCACCGCTGAACGGTAAAGCAATCTTCAGCTCTGTTGGGAGCCAGTCTGAATGCAGGACCAAAAAGGCTCCCAGAAGTCCTCAGAGTGGGTACCAAGGGCCCCCAGCAAACTGCTTGCTACCAGCCTCAGGACTGGGGTGGGCTGAAGGAAAGAAGGCAAGCAAATCCCTTTCCCCTGCGTATAAGGGGAACACACCCCTAAGCCCACCCTCCCAGCAAACTGTCACAGGCAGCCAACTGGGAGGTGACAGTTGACACCTAGGGTCTGTCTCCAGCTCCAGACTGGTGGGAACGATTGTCCACACCGACCACTGCCTTCTTTACAGGTGAGCACGCTAAAACCCAGAGATACAGACGCCCGCCTACTTTGGTGGCAGGACCTCAGTCGCTCGCTGGCCCTCCTCACCATGTTTCTCCCTTAGAACTGTCTTTCTGACCAGAGGTTCAGAGGCTCTGGTTACGACAGGTGCCGGACAGGTGGATGAGGCCAGGGCATAGAAGACCGACAGAGGGTCGTATCAGAGTGCAACCTTGGACAAGCATGTTTTCATCTCAGAGCCCCCAGCTCTGCATTAAGCCACGATGGCACCTGCCCAATGTTGGTCTAAGGAACAGAGGCCACTGTGCCAGCAAAGCACTTGAACTAGTGCTGATTGTTGTCCATGGCTGAATGGTGCTCCAAAGGTATGCCATGTTAATCCCAGGAAGCCGTGAATGTGGCCATATTTGGTATAACAGCCTTTTGCAGAATTATTTAAGTTAAGGATCTTGAGGTAGGAGCGTCCTGGATTACCAAGGTGGGGTCTAAACGCTATCACAAATGTCCTTATGAGAAATGAGGGATGGAGGCTAGAGAGACGGTTCAGTGGTTAAGCGCTCTGGCTGCTCTTGCGGAGGACCCAGGTTTGGTTCCCAGCACCCACATGGTGTCTAAAAAATGTAACTCCAGTTCCATGGGATCCAATCCCCTCTTCTGATCTCTGTGGGCATTTCACAACACAGGTGCTCTTACATACTTGCAGGCAATACAGTCATACACATAAAATAAAAATAATAAGTAAAAAATATTTTTTAATGAGGGGTTAGAGAGACAGCTCAGTGGTTAAGAGCACTGGCTGCTCTTGCAAAGGACCTGGGTTCGATTCCCAGCACCCATACAGCAGCTAACAGCTGTCGATAACTCCAGTTCCAGGGAAATCCAATGCCTTCTTCTGACTCTGTGGGCATTGAATGACATGGGTGCACTTGCACACATGCAAGCAATACACTCTTAAGATAAAAATAATGAATAATTTTTTTAAAAAAAGAAATGAGAGATGGGCCAGTGAGATGGCTCAGCGGGTGAGGGTGCTTGCTGCCAAGCCTGGCAACCTTAGGTCGAGCTCCAGTACCTACACACAGTGGAGGGAGAGAGCCGACTCCCATACATTGTCCTCTGATCACACATGCGATGTATGTGTGCTGTGTCCTGAGCATAGCCTGCCCCCCCCCCACAAATCAATAGATGGGAAAGAAACGAGAGAGAGAGAGAGAGATGAGTGTTGTGTAGGTGGTGGTGGTGGTGGTGGTTATACCGATGGTGGTGCTGATGAGGATAATGATGGTGATGGTGCTGGTGCTGGGGTTGGTGGTGATAGTGATGACGGTGCTGGTAGTGACAGTGATGATGACAGTGATGAATGTTGTACAGACGATGGTGCTGGTGATGACGGTGGTGCTGGTGATGACGGTGGTGCTGGTGATGACGGTGGTGCTGATGATGACGGTGGTGCTGGTGATGACGGTGGTGCTGGTGATGACGGTGGTGCTGGTGATGGTAATAGTTCTGGTTGTTAGACTACCCCAGAGGGGTAGGTGCAGGCAGGGCCCTGCTCTCTCTGCAGGCTCTGGGCAGGACAAGCAAGGCCTCGTCCTTGCTTCTGCTGACTGGTCTTCCATTGGCACAGGGCTGCCTTCTGAGTCTTCACACCCTCTTCCCTGTGTGCCCACCCCACTGCCACGTCTCCCTTTCTATAAGGACAGTGATCTCGGTTGGGACCCACCAGGGTGGCTCGTTTTAACTTGATCACTCTAAAGACCTATCTGCATCTAAAGCCAGATTCTAAAGTGCCAGCTTAGGACTCCCGTCCTGGGTGTGCACCATCCATGCCAGTTCAGGGACAGTGAAGTGTGGCACTGGGCGTGATGTCTGTGCTCTGGAGATGAGAGGCACGGTGCAGGCGAGACCAGGCTTTCTAGGCTCTGGACCCCCAGCTCCTGGGAGTGCTACTTGGGGTACAGTGGTCGGTTCCTAAGGGTCCCTGGAGGTCAGCAGTATCTCCTGAAAGAAAAGAGGTCTCAGGACCCCAGGGCAGGGTAATGGGGGATGGAGCAGCAGATGAAGGTCTTCTCCAATCTCTGCCATTTGCCAGCTGGAAGGCCGGACGGAAAGAAGCCGCTTGCTGCTCTCCTGACTCAGGTCGGGACCTGCTGCTGGTGAGCTGGGTGGAGGGTCCATCCCAGCTCCAGGGCGCTGAGACTATGGTTCCACACATGGGTCAAAGTTGGAGCCCAGGGCTGGTCCAGGCCAGGTGAGGAAGGAGGGCAGGAGTGTGGGCACCACCCTCCCTCCCTCCCACCTGCACTGGCTATTTTTGTCCACAGCTAAGTCATTGCTGGTCCTTGGCTCCTCCCAGTGCTGGGAGGGACTGGGCTTTGCAAATCTTTGAGTCACCCAGAGCCCAGGCTGGGCCGCCAGGAGAACGGGTGGGGGGGTGGGGAGTTTTAAAAGGACATCCCCTTCCCATCCGGCTCAGGGGAAGGCAGAGGTGCTGACCAGGATCTATGTTACCATGTCCTTGGCCACCCAAGGAAGCCGAGCTATTGGAATAGCAGCATCGGCCTGGCCTTGCCTTTCTTCTGCGGCCACATGCCCAGTAACCATAGCAGCAGAAGCCTGCATCCCGAAATGACAGAACCCTCTGGTCTTTGGTCTTTGGTAGAAGATGGGCAGGGCTAGGCCACAGTTAGGTTTCAGTAGATGCAATTAGGTGAGCTCCCTCCTCCATCCACCCCTCCTCCATCCGCCCCTCCTCCAGCTTCACAGAGCAATAATGATAGCAATCACGGGCAGCATTCATTCATTCCCATGTCCAGTCCATAGTTATGAGCACAGACCCTTGCCCAGACGTCTTCTGTGCTGGAGGAGGCAAAGTTCTGCCTGTGAGGCTCCCAATCTGGGAAAGGCAGACAAAGAACAGAGATGAAGGCCAGTGCTTAAGATCCTGGAGGCCAATGGGTAAAAAGAAGCTGAGGGCTTGGGGTTTGGAAAGCGGGGACGGGAGGCTAGCCAGAAAGAGAAAGCTGTGCAAAGCTGGGAAGAGCGGTCCAGGGCAGGAATGGCAAGAGCAAAGGCCCCGAGGTGGGCCTGGTACCCGATTGTGTGTGTGCGTATGAAAGCCAGGGTCGAGGTCTGGTGTCTCCTATGGCTCTCCACTTTATTGGGCGGAGGGGGCGTGGCAGAGTCTCTCCCTGAACCTGCGGCCCCACAGCTCATCGAGACTGCCCGGCCAGTGAGCTCCAGGTATATGCCTGTCTGTGTCCCCCCCGGAGCGCTGGGCTTACAGGCAGAGGACTCTGTGCCCAGCTTATCCCAGGGGCACTGGGAATCCAAACGGGTCTCATGTTTACACTACACGGCAGTGCTTAACCCACTGAGTCCCCTCCCCAGGCCCACCCCTGTTCTAAGTGTCCTTGATTGTCAGGGAGGTGGAGGACAGGGACTCAGCTGGTGCGCTGTGCTTCTTTGCCTTTTGTTGTTGCTTTTCCGTGCCAGTGCTGGGGATTGGCTGGCTTTGAACCCGCTCCCTGGCTTTGGCATTGGGGTAAGAAGGGGGGGGGAAGCATGGTGCCTGGAGCAGAGACAGATGTTAGAGAAAGCCACACAGGAGACGGCCGCAGCAGGATTTCAGGTAGAGATTTGAGGGTCTGTGAAAGGACGGGGTGTGGGTCTCAGGAAGAGTGGGTGGCACCATGTTCTGAGGGGACAGAGATGAGAATTAGCAGGGTGAGGTGGTGCCTTTAATCCAGCACTTGGAGGGAGAGGTGTGTGGAGCTCTGTGGGTTCAAACCCAGTGAGTTCCAGGCTAGCTGGGGCTGCAGGGAGACCCTGACTCAAAAAAAGACACAGAGGCTGCTATTGCAGAGGACCTGGGTTTGATTCCCAGCACCCACATGGCAGCTAACAACCACCTGTAACTTCCAGGGGATCTCATGCCCTCTTCTGGCCTCCTTGGGCATTGCACCACACAGGTGCACTTACATACATGCAGACAAAACACTGTTACACACAGACTTCAAAAAAAAATTAAAATTCAATTAAAAAAAAAATAGAAGGCAAGTGGCCTTCACCTCAGAGCTGCTGGGTGCCTCTTGAGCTCAGCGTTTGCTCCAAAAGTCTGTGTTCTGCTCACAGGCAGCTCCAGGGCCCTGTCCCCTTGGGCCTCCCTCCTTGGTCACAGCAGGGAGGGGTCTTCAAGGAGCAGCACCCCCAGGGGCAGAGGGAGGAGCGGGACCCTGTCTTCACGTTCTGTCTGGACCTGAAGATGTTGGCAGACAGGGTCCTTGAGCCCTGGGCCCTGGCAAGGGGGTTCAGAGCAGAAGGAAGGACTGAATCCAAGGGTGCGCCTCCTCTCTTCCCGGAACCCCCACACATGGGCGGCATGTTCCTGGGAGCTCTCATGCCAGCCTCCCTCCAGTGCTTGGGTGACCATTGACAGAGTCTCCCTGGGTCCAGGGACTTGCTTCAGGCGGTGAAGCCTGGGCTCTACCTCAGGGAAACGACACTCAGGTAGATTGGCAGAGCCTTGGGGTGCGAGGCTTCAGGGCACGCTGTGCGAAGGCCCCTGCTAATTCCTCAGCTTTGAGAGGGTGGTCCTGCCGTCCACAAACTACAGAGGACTAGGGCTCGGGGAGGAACCGGTCACCACCAACCGGCCTGAGCTCCAGAGCAGCTGCAGAACAGGAGGGAGGAGGTAGGGCCCTGCAGCCACAGGTTCAGCTGGGGTGAGGCCTGCAGGAAGCCAGCCTATGTCTGAGCTGCTCTGTCCTCAGACCTGGAAGACTCTGCCCCAGGCTACCCAGACTTCCACAGCTGTGTTGCAGACCCCTGGGGGAGGGGTGCCTTGCCTGAGACTTAAAAGATGGAGCTGAAGAATTTGCCCAGGCAGACCCCACCATACTCAGGACCTTGTCTCCGGGCCTGCATAAGCCAGAGTTCCTCTGATAGCGCCTTTGGGGCCTCAGCCTCCCTGTTGTGAGGACTGTTCAGGAACTGGGTGTGTGTCAGCACAGTGGTGTGTTTGCGGTGTGGTGTGTGTGTGATGGTATGTGTGTGTGTCTGTGTGGTGTATGCATGATGTACATGTGGTATGTGTTTGTGGTGTGTGTATGTGTGTGGTGTGGTGTGTGTGTGATGGGATGTGTGTGTGTCTGTGTGGTGTATGCATGGTGTATATGTGGTATGTGTTTGTGGTGTGTGTATGTGTGTGGTGGGGGGGGTGTGTGATGGTATGTGTGTGTGTCTGTGTGGTGTATGTATGGTGTATATGTGGTATGTGTTTGTGGTGTGTGTATGTGTGTGGTGGGGTGTGTGTGGTGTGGTGTGTGTGTGTGTCTGTGTGGTGTATGCATGGTGTATGTGTGTGTTTGTGGTGTGTGTATGTGTGTGGTGGGGGGTGTGTGTGCAGGGTGGGCTCAGGGATGGTGGCGCTGGCCTACAGCGGTGGCAGTGAGGAGAATCAAGCAACAGAACAAGAGAGCGGGGCTTTCAGAGACGGGACAAGGAGGATGACCAGTCAGGCAGCAAGCTCCATGTGAGCCCGCCAGAGCCCGGGCAGCCGGACAGAGCGGCAAGTCCAAGGCCAAAAGGGAGGGTTACAGAGAGAGTGCTGTGCCAGGTGGGTGGGGTGAGACACTAAGGGCTAGGGAGGACAGAGCTTGGGGCATCACAGGGTGCAGCACCCCAGTCACCTCCTACTCCAGCCTGGGTTGCTTAACCTTGGTGCAGGCCTGGTTCTCTTGGAGACCCCTAGAGGCGTTTGCAGAGAATAGTGGGAGGACTTGAGGCCTAAGGAGCAGGAGTTGGGACCCGGTGACCCGGGGCTGCCGGGGGCACTGGTGAGGGCCTCCTCCCTCCGAGTCCACGTACCTCCTCTTTGTGCGGCGATAACCCTGGGTGTGCAGCCCGCACACAGCAGCTATGACAGAACAGAAGGATGTGTGAGCTGTAGAGGGCCGAGCACAGTCGGGACTGCGGTCTAAGACAGCATTCGGAGAGAGAGGTTCGGGCGGGGGTGGAATGGGGAAGGAGAGGTGCCTTGAGGGTCACAGACTGTCCTGGTCAGGGACAGCTTGGGGACCTATGGATCTGCTGAGTCCTGGAACTGGCTGGGTATCAGGGGGTCTGGCTGAAGGTAAAGCTTGGAGGGCCTAGGACCCTCAGCACCCCCACTCCCTGCCCCATGTCCCCCAGAGGCTGCCCAGGGGAAAGGGACAGGCATGGGTGCTGGGGGCCTGGTGCTCACCATCAGCTCTTTGGGCTTCAAAAGAGCTGGGGAAGAGGACGAGGTGAGGGTCGAGGGGGGAAGAGACGAAAGGACTAGAAAGGAGAGGCCAGGACTTAGAAGGAAGGAGGGAGCCGGGGTGGTGGTGGCTCCGTCATGAAGCCTTGGGGACAAAGGCCAAGGGTAGAGCTGGAGGTGGGGGTGCCTGCGGCCTGGACAGACCGGCTTGACCCTGCAGCTGAGACCCACCCTGCAGCTGAGGCTCCGCAGAGAGAAGAGCGCCCCAACTCAGAACTGAGAAGCTGCTCTGCCCTTGGGGCTGTCACAACAGATAAAACCTCATCCAGGCTTCACTGGCCCTGCACACTGATGCTCTGCAGAGAGCTAAAAATACCGGCTTGTGTGGGGGGGGGGGCGGAGAAGGAGGGGGGCGCTGTGCCCACTCAGGCAGCCTCGGGTTTCCAGAGCGTCCTAAGGATCCAGATGTGCAGCTTCTGCGACGACCGCCCTGGGAACCGCAAATCATGGGCCCAGCAGCCCCTCCCTGGGACAGGGTGAGGCAGAGAGGAAGAGCTAGAGAAGAGGAGCGACTTTAGAGAGAGCTGGAGCCAGCTGAAGGGCAGAGCCTGGGAGGGAGGAGGGAGAGGCAGCCAGGGGAGGATTGGGGGGGGCATGGAGGAGGGAGGAGGGAGGACGGGGGACAGAGGAGGGAGAGGAGGGAGGAGGGAGAGGCAGCCAGGGGAGGATTGGGGGGGCATGGAGGAGGGAGGAGGGAGGACAGAGGAGGGACAGAGGGAAGAATTTCCAGAGCACAGTCATCCCAAGGACTAATCTCCCCGCCACCCTCTATATGCTGAGGAGCTAGGTGGGGGTCCCAGGTTGCGCAGGTGGCTCCCCTGCCAGGCCTGTTGGAGACAACACTCACTCCCACCTAGGATCATGTGGGAAGGGTAAGCCTGGGCTCCAATGAGATGCTAGCAGGCTCCTCCTGGACTTCATGCAGAAAGTCATCATACTGTGATTCTAGACAGATCTAAGTCACAGCAAAACACCCACTGAGTCCTGCTCTGGGCCTGCCTGGGCTACGGGTGTGGGGAAGGGCTCACAGGAAGGTGCCCTGTGGCCATCAACAGGGTGATGGACGGGGGTCAAGGGTGCCTCTCTAAGGAAGTGGCTTTGAACCTGAAACTTCAGTGGTGAGAGTCAGAAGCACGGTCTCCCAGAGGGAAAATGAGGCTGAGGGACAGACAGAGCAGTCTCCAGTCAAGCTCAGCAGGATTCCAGCCCCAGGCCCAGTTGATCCCAGGCTGGGCAGGTGACTGCAAAGGGACTTTCAGCCACGCTGGGCACAAGGCTGAAGGACCAGCAATCCAGGTGTGAGGAGGCGAGAGCCCTCCTGTTGTCTGGGGTGGTTGTGGCCTCCTCCCTCTTGAAGAAGAGATAGGCATGATCCAGACACACCTGGTCAGCAGCGCTGTGCTTCTGAATGCTAGCATGGCCACTGTATGGGACAGAGGCAGCCAGGCTGTGCAGTCCGTGTGATCTTGAGCAAACAGCCTCACCTCTCTGTGAATCAATCCTGTTCCTTTCACCCAGCAGTTTTCATCTGAGCCCCCGACTGGGTGCCTGGAACTTTCTATGGCCTGCGTGGAGAGGCAGCATGGTGGCCAGGGAACAGTAGGTGAAATCTGAGTCACATGTCACTGTCTCTGAGCGTCCCTTGCTTGGGTGTGCTCAGCCCCTGGTCTCTGTCAAGGGCGTGTTCCCATGTGCCTCAGAGAGGCTCCTGGTGTCGTCTTTTAGGCTCCCCACGGTAATCACTGTTCTGAGTCATCTCTGTCCCACAGTCGCTTTTTAAATGTAATGGTCCTGTCTCCTGTGGGTTAGGCCACTGACTTCCCGCCCAGACCTCAGTTTCCCTATTCATGTCCACTGGCCACTCTAAAGGCTCGAGGGCTCTGCTCAGCACCCACCCTCTCAACACTTGTCCTGTCATCTGCCTTCTAGCTGCCCTGCTGTGGACACATGTTGACCCCAAAGAGGTGCTGGGGAGACCATTGAGTGAGCTGAGCTCCGTTGGTCTTCCTCTTCTCTGCATTCTCAGACAGACAGACACGCACACACGCACGCGAATGCCCAGACCCTCTCTACCCAGCACCCTGGGCCTCTAGTTCCTGTCACCGCCCTCCTACCTGTGGAGACCTCACCCTCAGGACGCCTTGCCTCACCTGTAGAGCAGAGTGGGTGACTCCCACAGGAGCGGAAGGAGGAATCTTGGAGAAACTGAGAACAGAGTCAGGCTCCTGGTGCCCCACAAGGTCCCCCAGGTCCTAAAACTTTCCCACTGGCTCCATTACCACCAGGCAGTAAAGGAGGCAGGGAGCATGTGACTTCCTCTCTTGCTGTGGGATGTGCGCGTGTGTGCGCACACCCGCGCGTGTGCGTGTGTGTGGGGGGGGAATCGTGGTGTGGCATGTAGTTTGTATGTTGTGTATTTGTGTGTGATGTGTTTGATATGTTTATGCTATGTGTGTGCTATGTATCGCAGTATGTGTGTGAGTGTGTGGTGTGTTCGCATGTAGAATATTTGTAGATGTGGGGTGTATGTGGATGTTTGTGGGATGTGTGTGCCCATGGGCTGTGTGGGCGTGTGTGCATAGGTGGAACAGCTGGCAGGGTGAAGACACGGTCCCTTTCGTGTGCTAAGGTGGAGGCCCCACCACAGCCCAGAGCAGGACCTGCAGGATTTGCTAAGGTGCCGTGGGCGGGCAGGGCCATGTGGCTGTTTGTTTGATTTCCCCCGACTTCCAAACTAGTTGAAATTACACACCAAGCATCGATTTAATTAAGTTTTCCGGTGTGTGGCATAATTAGTAAGACACACCACAGAACAGGGTGGGCGGGCCCATCCTCATCTGCCTGTCAGGAGGCTCTGCCCTTAGGCCACAAAACATGGGGGCTGGAGGGGGTGGGACACTGTACCTCCATGTGTGTGTGGCCTTCTTGTCCATGTGAGGAGAGCTGCGGTGAGCCTGCCTCACAGTTTACCCTAGACCCATGAACCTTGGGGAGCCCCCTCCCTCCCTCCACAGGGCCAGACCTGAGCACTGGAAAGGCGGGCCTGCCACCTCCCACACAGGGCTGTGGAGCCCTTGCTCGTTTGCATAGAACTGTTGTTCCCCTCCTGGCCACTATTAGATCATAGATCGGTGGTAGCACGTGCACAGACATGAGTCCTCAGAGGACAGAGGACAACGTCTTCTATAGACCACCCCAGTGCCTTCTTGCGACCTGATCAGTTGCCTGTGGGCGCCATCCTGCCAGAAAGGTGAGTTTCCACAGGCCCTTGAGGAGAAGGCTGCTGAGTGTGCACTCCCCGACTGTTGGGATCAAGCCAGAACCTCCAGTTTAGAAGCCCCATAGGGACCTGAGCAGGACTAGCCACCCTGCCCAGCTGACCCAGAGTCCTGAGGACAGCCCCCGGAGTGTCCACTCACCATGGGTCGTAAGAGTCATAAGAGTGGACACTTATTAAGCCCTTACTGTATGCACGGGCTGTCCTGGGTGCTTTAAAGTAATTATTAGAGGCCCATCCTGTATCTGAGACAGCTGTGACTCAGCTGGCTGTGAAGCTTCTGCAAGGTGCAAGACGGAGTCAACGCAGGAGGTTGGAATGGAGTCCAGCATCCAGCGCCACAGTACCCAGCTCTGACCACCAAGAAAATCCCATCTCTCCACCGCCCTCCACCCATTCCTCTGTCCACTCTGTTGTCCTCCTCCATCTTACCACACTCCATCTGCCCACTCCTTCCTTCGTCCACCTCCTATCCACACTTTCATCCATCAAGCTGCCAAGCTGCCATTCTCTGTCCCCCCCCTGCCCTTCCTCTCCCCCTCCATCCTCTCGCCATCCCTCCTCCCACTACTCTTCCATCCACCCTTCCTTGCCATCAACCTGCCATCAGTCTCCCTTCCCCTCCCAACCACTTACTGCTTCATCCTCCCTGCCCCTCCTCGGGGTGGCTGTACCTGCTTCTAAGCCTTGTGGGGACAGCAGTCTCAGCTGGGCCCTTCCGTATGCGACCTGGGGACTCACCCTGTGAGGCCAGCTCAGCCCTGGCTCTGCCCACACAGCCACATCCATAACTGCTCCAAATCAGGCTCTGGCATGGCTGCCCCCGGCCCCGGCCAGCTCTGCAGGAAGGAAGTACAGCGACCTCGGGGGACACACAGTGGGATGTGCCTTACGGGGCACAACTAATTTTAACAACAGCCTTAGGAAAAAGACAAATCTGTCCCCCCCCCTTTTTTTTCTCTTTGGGGAAAAATATGGTGTGTGTGTTGTGCGTATGACTGAGAGCCTCAGCCACTAGAAGCCATGACTCTGGTGTCGCCAGGCCACACACATCTGCCTGTAGCTGGAGGGGCCATTGTTCAGCCACAGGGCAGCAACCTCACTTGGGACTCTGGTAGTGTAGCTGGGGACCTGGGGTGTGTCCAGAAACCAAAAGCCTTTCCTGGTCTGCTGGGTACTGAGTAGAGCTCTGTGACCTGCCATGGCTGGAGAAAGCAAGCATTATGCTGATGATGACCTGGGTACCTGTGGGCCAGCTGGACAACCCCTGTGGCCTCAGCTGGGAGGGGCTGGGGCCCCCAGATTGTTGCAGGAGCCCAAAGATAGGGAAATGGATCCTGCTTTCCCTCCAAGGATCAGTTGACCCCAGTCTCGGTGGCTGGCCAGGTGACAGATGAGGGCATGTGGCCGTCATTCTCCATAGGTCCACATCACAGCTGTGGTCCTGTGGGAATACAAATACAAAGCTCCTGATACTCCCCTCTGTCCCCCACCACCCTTTTTCCTTCCAAGGCAGGATTCGGCCTCTTGAAATTCTGTACACTAATAAAATTGTAACTAATTTACATAGGAGATGGGGAATGAGTGGCAGCGGTTGCCAGGGAGACCGTCTCCCGGGCCCTGCTGCCTCCGCCTCTCCTGAGCAGCCCAGACATCAAGAGCTCCTCACAGGGCTGTGCAGCTGGGGCCAGGCCTCCTGCCTTGCAGGCACCCTGCCCTCCTCCTCAGAGCTGGGCCAGCCCTGGGGGTGCTGGACCAGCGCCCCCGACAGAACCCCAGCGCCCCCGACAGCACCGGGTCCCACCCACTCTGCTCGGGAGGTCCAGGGAGGTCCTCTCTCCTTGGCTGTGCGTCTCCCCTGGATGTACAGCTTCAGACCCATATCTTGCTTCTCCTGGACCCTGCTGGCCTCTCTTATCAGGTGCTGGTCCGTTCTGTGCAGCACAGTCGATAGTCACAGGTGGGGACAGCTTCTAAGGACAAGGCATAACAGCAGAGCCCAGAGCTATCCATAAGCCAGTCCTCCAGGGAGAAGCACCATCCTGGATCCCAGGGGTCTGAGGCTGAAACAGACCAGATAGCTGAGCACTGGCCATGGAGCTCCTCAGTCTGGCTGTCTCATGTCTACTTCAAGGCAGCTCCACGCTGAGGGCAGTTAGTCCACCTTGTGTTAGCAGTGGGAAAGCCCAAGCCCTTGGTAAGAGCTGGTGCTGGAGGCACCAGGTCTCCTGGTCCTGATTCTGAGTTGCCTCCAGGAGAGCAGTGAGGCAAAATCATCCCAGCAGAGCGGAAGAAGGTGAGGGCACGGCAGGCCCTCAGGGATCTTGGAAACTTGGGTTTTGAGGGAGAAAGAACAGTTCCCTCAGGGATCAAATGGGAGAAGACTGGTGCAGGCAGAGGCAGCATGCATCGCCACAGAGGCGAGAATCTCTCCCGAGGCTCTAAACAGGCGGTCTGTACAAGAGGGTGACGGGGAAGGTGACGACAGGCAGAGGGGAGGGAGAGCTGGGTCCCGAGGGGGTGGCATGGCCGGCCACGTCTAGCACTGTCCCTGTAGCTGAAGAGTAGAGAACTGGGGTCTGAGCAGGCCCTCCCAGTATTTGTAGGTTCTGGGACCCAGTCCTCTGTCCTGAGGAGGGTACGTGGAATCCAGAGTCCTGGGCTCAGCCTGGGTCCAGGAGACTACCCCTGGGATGATTCAGGCCCCTGTGGGAAGCCATAGTCCAGAGCAGGCGCAAAGGGCAGATACTCGGGTGTCCTATGGAGGATGGGCAACGAGGGGTTGGAGGTGCCAGGAGGACCACACGTCAGCCTGGTCAGAGCAGACTGCGGGCTGTCGGTAGAGACCGTTTAACGGGCTAGTGCTGGTGAGGTGGGAGGTGAGTGAGAGTCCTGGCTGCTGGGTGTCAGGGTGTGCAGAGCCTGAGTTCTGAGCATGCCCCATAGGGAAAGCCTGTGTCTGGCAGGACATGTGGGCAACTGAGGGTCATCTCAAGGCCAAGAGAGGGAAAGAATGAAAAACCAGGTCCTGCCTCACCCTCCAGGAGCCTAAAAGCCTGGGAGAGGTGGACATGGCCAGCAGAAGTGGGTGTGACCCAAGTCTTGGGTGGGTGTGACCAATGGCTGGGGGTGCAGGAGTGGGAATGAGCATGGTGGAACACACCTGAGATCCCAGCACTGGGGCAGGAGGATTGTCACAAGTTCAAGGCCAGTCTGAGCTCCTGGCAGAGCTCCATGAGCATCTGGAAGGTTCTAGAAGGCCTATATATCTCTAGAAAGCTAGGCTGCCACACCTAGCTTTTAGGGCCATCTGGGACTCAGCTGTGTGAGCTGAGAGGGTGTGGAGCTGTGGGATTTGAGTGGTGCTGTGCCGGAGCCAAAACTGAGTGGGCCGGGTGTCAGGCCAGGTGTGGATGGAGGGGGCCTTGAGGTGGCTTGGGCAGTGTGGTAGCGGAACAGCAGCTGGTCCACGGGATGGGCCGGTCCACGGATGGTCTAGTCCACGGATGGCCTAGTCCACGGGATGAGCCGGCCCACGGGATGGGCTACAGCTGGAGTCACGGGATGCCGAAGGGATGAGTGCCCTGTGGAGGCTGCATCCAGACCAGGCCAGCGCCTTTATGCTAAGCCAGGAGCAGCAAGGTTTACCTCGAGTCTCAGAGGCATCCGCCTGCCATGGGCTCACCCCTGGAAAGGGTTTGGTGAGTACCCAAGAGCAGACCAGTGGAGGAGCACAAGGGGCTCTGGTCTACACTGAATTCTGGGAGAAAAAGTTTGCTCCCCACCCACCTTGACCAATGACCCACAATGAGGTGGCAACAATGAAGTCAGTGGTCCTTGAGACACGACGTCCCTGTCCTCCCTTGGCCATGATGGGCATCCAGAGTGCTAATCCTGCTCCCCTTTACTGTGACCCTAGGCACATGTCTTTAAAAATATTATTTCTAAGATTTTATTGTTTTATTGTCAGTGTGTCTGTATGTCTATGTGTGTTTGTGTGTCTGTCCATGTCTGTGTATGTGCCTGTATGGGGTCTGGGTCTATCGTAAAAGGTATTGAGCAAGCCAAGCAACCCCAGATATCCTGAAGGGACGGTAAGAGTCTGGCCTGCCTGATATAACCTAGGTCCCAGGAAGCCACTGCAGGCCTCAGCAGTTGCTTCACCGGGCAAAGATCACCCCCAGACCAGAACCAGGGTTTGGGCTTCGTTTCCTCATTCCTAGTTTCCATGTCCGCCTACAACCTTCCTGCCTTTACCTAAAGACCCCACCTTTAACTTTCCCACCTTCTGTAATGGCCAGAAAGGCCTCCCTATGTAAACCTCTGCCTTGGTTTCAATAACTGAACTACCCACCGACTCAGTCTCCCAGGAATCTCTCTCGTTGTCCTCTGAGCCACCTGAGGACCTGTTCGATCATTCTCCATCCTCTGGGATGACTGGAGCACAACAGCTGTGCTGGAGATGGAGACCCACCCACGTGTGTGTGTGTGTGTGTGTGGTCTATGTCTGTGTGTGTGTCTGTGTATGTCTGTCTGTGTCTGTCCATGTCTGTCTGTGCCTGTGTGTGTGCCTGTGTGTCTATGTGTATGTCTGTGTCTGTCCATGTCTGTGTGTTCCTGTGAGTGTGTCTGTTGTCTGTGTCTGTGTGTATCCATCCCTGTATATGCATATGTCCCCTGTATGTGTCTGTTTGTGTCTGTATCTGTGTGTGAGAGTAATTTGTGTCTATTTCCATATATATGTGTGTATATGTCCATGTCTATGTGTGTGTCTGTGAATCTGTATGTATATGTGTCTGCATGCTCATGTGCAGGCCAGAGGTGGCATTGGGTATCTTCCTCGGTCCCACTGTGCCAGCCTTCTCCGAGGGTGCTGGGGATCTGAACTCAGGACCTCGAGCTTATGCAACAGGGTCTTTACAGGCAGAGTGGACTCCCCAGCCCCAACATCCCTTAAGTTTTCATCGGATGGTGAGAGGGAAAGGTGGCCCGCAGGAGTGCTTCAGGGCTAAAGGAGTGCAGGTTGGGATTCAGGCTGCCTCCCTCTCTCCTCCCACTGGAGACTTGAGACTCTCGGGCAGCTGAGGCTCTCGCTGGACTCTCTCCTGCTGGGATGACTCCCGAGGTGCTCCCCACCCTGCTCTTCCACCCCTACCGCCCATCGCAGCTCTCTCAGACCGCTGGGTCTGCTGTTGCCTCTCCAGCTTAGTCTCCAGCTCTGATTCACAGGAGTTCAAGTTTATATAGAATCTGAGGCTTGGGGCAGAGTAACTGGTTTGAAAAAAAAAAAAAAAAACAACGATTTTCAAAAACAATGATGTAGGGCTGTGAGATGGGTGGGGAGCAGGAGTAACGTGCTTCCTGCACAGATACAAGGATCCGAGTTCGACCTCTAGCACCCATGTAGAAAGCTGGATGTGGAGACTCCTGGGGCACATTAGACAGCCAGCGTGGCAGACCTGACAGCTCTGAGAGCAATGAGGAAACTGTCTCAAAAAATAAAGTGGCAGCAACAGACGAAGAGCCCAGTATCAACCTCTGGCACACACGAGCATGCGCACACACATACATGCGCATGCTCACACATACCCCTCACAAGATAACATGAGGCCTGGGTTTGGGGATAGTTTCTTTCAATCACTCGCAGTCCACAGCTGTCCCCTCTGGTGCCATCATCACATGACAAAGAAGAGCCATCTCCGGGGCTGAAGAGATGGCGCAGCAGTTAAGAGCACTTACGGCTCTTGCAGAGGACCTGGGATCAGTTCCCAGCACCCACATGCCAGCTCATAATCATTTGTAACTCTAGTTCTGGGGGATCTGACATCCTCTTCTGGCCTCTGTGTGCATCAGACACACAAATGGTGCACTGTAGGCAAAACACACACATGATAAGTAATAAAACAAATAAAGGTGTCCCAGGTGGAGCGCAGCTGGTACAAAGGGGGACAGCTGACTTGCAGCTCCATCTGCAGCATTAAGCAACCCATTCAGCTGTCCGCGTGGGTCCCGGCTCCCCGGGTTTCCTTCTCAGACTCTATTCTGCTCATAGGTGGGGCTTCAGCCTGCAGTCCTCTGGGAGTGGGGTGAGAGTGGGCTGTGCATTAGCCCTGGCTGGCCAGGCTGGGGCTTCTTGCTAATGGGAGCAAATGCATTTATTGCTGAGGCTGCAACCAGGGCTGGAGGGTGGGAGGCGGGGGCTCTGGTGCTTAATGGCTTGCCTGCCAAAAAGGAAGAGGGATGGCTGGATGGCCAGACGCACAGCCTGGCTCAGATGGACTTGGGGGCTGTGTAGAGAGATCCACTCCCCACACACACAAGCACGGCTGGCTCTGCCTGAGGTTGGAGTGGACATGCTCTACCCCCAGGCTGGAGATAACAGTTGGGGTACAGGCTGGGCTTAGGACTCCACTGCAGTGATGGAGTAGCAAGTCAGCTGCATAGATCCTGGGGTGTGTGTGTGTGTGTCTGGTGTGTGTGTGGCAGGCACACTGGCACCTCACGCCTCCTAAGCATCCACTGCCCGTTTCTTGGACCTCTCATCCCACCTCTGTTGCCTGTGGTGTTACAGGGACACAAAGATGCCCCTTTCACGTGGTTTTGCTTTGCCTCCCCTGGAAGACACTCTAACGTTCACAGGACGTTCAAGCACCTCAGGAGAGAGGCAGTTCCTCTCCTCCTCGGGTTCTGCCCCTGCCTCCTGGGATAGCACACTTTGAGGAGAGGGGTTCTGGGATCCCAGCAGCCACTGATCCCCCCTCAGTGGGCTCACCCAGCCAACACTGCAGGGTGAAGGGAAGGAACAACAGAGAAACCATTCCAGAGCCCCAACTGTCAACTTCCAGATTAATCCATGCCTGAAGCCCACACCCGCGACTGCATTGTTCATGACAAGAGCCCATACTTCCTGTCTGGACTAGATTTTCTGCCTTTTGTCAGAGATTGAAACAGATAGCAGAAGTCACCAGACTGTGGGGAGCGGCAGTTTTGTGGGGCACACAGAAGGAACTTCCATTCTCCAATGTACAGCCCTTATATAGGGTACGTCACCTGCAACATGAATCGACCACATCGCTTCTGTCTGGAGTGGATGAGTTGACCGTGAACTTGAAGAACTGTGTGGGTGACTCAGTAGGACCTGAGGAGGAATGGATCTGGGAAGACATGGCTTTTTTGCATTGTAAAAATGTTTTGAGGGCTAGCAAGATTGCTCAGGGGTAAAAGTACTTTCTGTGTGAGCTTGACCTGAGTTCCATCCCTGAAACCCATGGCACAAAGGACAGCTGACCCCTGAAAGCTGTCTTTTGACCTGTCTCCATGTATGAAGTGTGACATACACATCACACACAAATCTCACACATATATCACACACATACATCACATCACACATATCACACACATACACATGGATATCACATCACATCTCATACATATTCACAAAGACATGCAAATACACACATCACACATGCACACAGATCACATACACACATATACACATCACAGACACAATTACATACCCATCACACACACTATACATGCATCACACATACATCACATCACACATATCACACACATACACACATCACATCATACACATTGTACACATACACAATCATATATCACACATATCATACACATATATACACATCACACATCATAGACATTCACAAAGAAGCAAATATACATCACACATGCACACAGATCACATATACACATATACACACCACAGACACACACATATCACATATACATAAACACACACTATACATATACTGTACATGCATCACACATGCATACACCTCACATCACACATATTTAATACACTCTCACACATGTTACACACACACACTTTTTGGTTTACATCTAGAGAAATGGGATTCTCTGTATTCTGCAACTTTTCCTGAGGATGCATAATCAAGACACGACCATCCAGGCCTGGCTTGATGCACATCTGAGCTTACTGGAATCACTTACAGGAGCTTAGGTAAGGGCCTGGAGAGATGGCTGCTCTTGCAGAGGACCCAGGTTCAGTTCCCAGCACCCACATGGCGGCTAACAAACATTTGTAACTCCAGTTTCAGTTCTCTTCTGCCCTCCTTAGGCATTGTAGTATGTGGTGTACTTACATACATACACATAATACATACTCATACACATAAAATAAAAATAAAAATCTTTTTTTAAAAAAGAAGTTTGCATGATTTTCAACAATGGTGTGTGTGTCTGCCCCAGCAATGGCTGACTGCTTGTCCAACCTTCGGGCAGGGCCATGGGCCTTGTAACTCTTTGAGTTCCCTGAGCCTCCTAAGCTTCTGTAGCTTTCCGAGTCTTGTGGGCTTCCTTCCCCACTTCAGTACAGGATGTTTCAATTTGGAGCAGATGGCCATAGGCCACTCTTCCCCTTCCCCATTTTCACTCTCTTTCCTCTTCCGGGAAAGGTCCTCGGAGCCTGGAGGTGCTGGTCTGGACATCTGATTACTTTCTTCCATTTATAGCTAAGCATTGGGCCACTCTGACTGAGCAGGTCACTTATTCTCAGTGGCTTGAGCAGCTACCACTGCCCACCATGCAAAAAGAATTCCTTCCGCGACTGATGACAGCTGTAGCTGTACTCTATAGTCACAAACACGAGTGTCTAGAAGGCCGTTTGACAGACCCATCACATCCATTTAACAAAATAGGTGTGGCCTCCTCCCAGGTCTGTGACAATCCAGCCACAAGTTTTTGCCCAGGCTCACAGTACCAAACAGCAGTTCCCTTCTGCAGCGCAGCCTCTGGTCCCACCAAGAAGCAGCTGGCCGCACCCATAACCGGCACTGCTCTTGTATCAGAGGACACGTCTTGCTTGACATGTGGCTAGTATAGCAGGCAGGGTCCAGGACTGAGAAGAACCACCAAGTCTCTCCCACCAGCCTGCATGGCACCTTGTAGCACTACAAAGGCCAGCCAGGAGTGAAGGTGCTTCCAGCTTAGTCTCATCTTAATTTCACTGTGTCCTTCTACTGTGTGCACAGTCTTCAGCAGTCGGGACCTACCGTCTAGCTCTGGTGAGCCACCAGCAGTAATGAAAATAGCCTATATGGTTTTAGGGTCCTCTAGGGACTCCCTGGCAAGAAATTTGTAGAGTGGCATTACACCCCAGCCCTGAGATTTTCACCCAACACCACTGGGGCTCTTGGAAATGCCCATTTCTACTCAGTCTTTGTCCAATTTTCAATTGTCATTTTGGATGCTTTTCCAGATCTGTAAGAGTTAGTATTTTACAATGAAATCCTTTTACAGAGGGAGGCCAGGATTTCTGTGGGCCTGCTGTGGTCTGCTTCAATGCCAATGCGTCGTAGAGGATGATGGGGATATGTGAAAAGAGATGTTAGTAAGGTCCACAGCTGCATGATACACTATGTGTATCAACTGTTGCTCCAAAGGAGCAGTGTTGGGTGTGGTGCGCAACATGAATCCGGGTGCACCGCCTGAATTAGCTCTTGGAGCGTTAAATTACCCTCCACCAGTCATTTGCCTCCTGGGGTGCTGTTATGGAGCTGGCATGTGACAACTTCCCCCACCACGTGGCCTGGGCAGGGCTGGCTCATGCCAGGCTGAGGGGAAGCAGGGCCGGACTGTAGCCTGACGCTCAGGCTGGCTACCCAGATATGTCAGCCTGCAGGCTGATGCTGTGGACACACTTGGCTACTGAAAGGGCCTTGGTCTTGACCCCTAATGTCCACGCCCCCTGACCCAAGCTTCGGCCCGTTCATCTGCACTGCTGCCATCCGGTGCAGATCCACTCCTCCACTCCTTTGGTGAACTGTTGTCCAGGATTCAAAGCCCCGCAAAGACCTACAAGCTTCGTGTTTGGTGCTCTGTCAACTTTTCCCCTAGAAACTCTGGCTCAACACAGATCTTCCCACATTTGCCCTCGTGTGGCCTGGACAGCCGGCCCCTTTCCCATCCCCTCCTGAGAGCTTCAGCACCAAGTCATTCAGATCAGCCAGAGCCTCTCCCACTCCGTGAAAATGACATCCTACTTGGGTTCAACAAAGCCACCGAAGCCATGTGCCAGTCTGGAGGGCCCTGATGAGTGGATGTGTTTCCTGACTGAGGGGCACGTAGTCCTGTCCAGTCTGGCAAACTGGGACCCAAACGCTGCCTCTCCTGCTCCCTGTCCCTCAGTAATGCCTGTGGTTCAATTGTCTCACAGTCCCTGATAATCATGGACTTCAGCCAGTGGTTGTCTAGTGTTCCTGATGGCTCCCAGGCACCCGTCCATCAGCAACCAAGATCCCTTATGCTTCCTCGGTTACGCAGCCTGTCTCAAGGCGTGATGGTAGCTATATGACTCAGTTTCCCCACTTACACAGCACTCAGATGGATCCCGTCCACCCCATGTCCCACAGCCTCATGAGCCAGGCCCCAACCCTTCCATTCCACGAAACCTCAGAGCAGAGCTTTCCTCTGTCTCGTCAGTTCTTCCTAAGAAGTCCAAGGCTCTGGATCTCAGGATAGACTTGCTTGTTGGTGTTTGTTTGTTTTGAGGCCTCGCTATGCAGCTCTGGCTGCCGGAACTCAGTACGTAAACCAGGTTAGCCTCCAACTCACCAAGATCACCTGCCTCTGCCTCCTGAGTGCTGGGATTAAAGGCAGGCACCACAACGCCCAGCCTAGGAAGAGCTTCCAGCCTAGGAAGGAGAACTCACACTCCCCTCCTTGAATGCTGCCAGCAGAGAGACTGCAAGCCGGCACAGCCATCTTGTTCTCCCCTTCTCACTTTTCCTACTAATTTAGAGGCTATGTGGAGGACAGCACCCGCGTGTATTTTCCTGTCGTGCTCTTCCTTTACGTGGGCAAATTCTTCCTGGGAAGACAGCTGAGGCTCAGTCGCTTATCTTATTGCCCTCCACCAAAGCCACAGGGCTACCACCTGCTTAAGATCCTGCCCCATATGTGTCAGCTCCAGAGACTGCAGTGAATTTTTTAGCCCATCATCCATTGTCCTGATTAGCTTTAACTGACATAGCCTGGAGTCACCTAAGAAGAGAGTCTGGACTGAGGCATTTCCAGGCTTAGATGGTGGGGGATTGTCTTGATTATTAATTGGTGGAGGAGGGCCCAGACCATTCCTCAGACATAGGCAGGAGCTGGAAAATGGCTCAGCAGTTGAGACGGGAGTTTGGTTCCCAGCACCTAAATCTGGTGGCTTACAACCACCTGTAACTCTAGCCCTCTCCTGGCCTCCACAAACAGCTGCACTACATGTAGGGACAGGGACACACATACAACATAGCTGAAAAGGAAATAAGGGACTAGAGTGATGGCTCAGTGCAGTGGTTACGAACACTGGAGCACTGGCTACTGTTGCAGAGGATCTCGGTTTGATTCCCAGCACCCACAGGGTGACTAACAACCATCCATATAACTCCAGTTCCAAGGGAATCGATGCCCTCTTTTGGCCTCCCTGGGCATTACACCTCATGGGTGCACTTACATACATGTAGGCAATCCACATAAAACAAAAATAATAAATAAAATATTTTTTAAATGAAATAAATCTTTAAAAAATACATATGTGTATGTATGCAAACACAGGAGCCTGTGAGGGAGCCAGTGAGGGAGCCTCACCAAGCTCATGAGGCCATGGGTCATGGGGGTAGATGGGATCAGTCTGAGTGCTGTGGAACTGGGGAAACTGAGTCCTATAATTACCATCCCTTCTTGAGACAAGGGCTGCCTAACCCGAGGTTATCTGCAGCTTCTACTTTGAGCTCCTGCTTGAGCCCCTGCCCCGACGTCCCTCACTGATGGTCTGCGACCTGGAATTGTAAGCCCGATCAACCCTTCCAACTGTTTTTGTTCAGACAGAACAGGCATATGTGGGCCTCTCTCTCTGACAAGGCAGTCCTCCTTCATCAAGGTGCTATGCTACCCCAGGTCGCGTGGAGAAAGATGTCTACCCCGGAATATCCCCAAGAACATGCTCAGACAGCTCGGCTTCAGGTGCACATTTAATCCTCCACAGCAAGGAGGCTGCACCAGCCCATACCACACAGGGACAGGCCCTCAAGTATGCTCCTCTCTCACGGGGACCACCTGTGGTAGGGGCCAAGCAACTTGTTCCTCCCAGTTCTTTCCCTCCGCAGGTCCTTCTTTGGCCACAAATTATGCTGTACAACTTTTCCCAGGGAGATGTAAACTAAAGTCCAACAGACCACCTAAGTCTAGTTTGTGAACAGGCTGGTTTATTTGGGTCACTGACAGGCGCAGGCAACCGCCTCTTTGACAAAGCCCACCTCGAGAGCTTGCTGCATCATGGGAGCTTGCTGCACCACCTACAGAGTCTCTGGTTCCCGGCTCCTCTTTTTGAGCTTCCTGAGCTCTGTTCTCCCCTCTTTCTCCCAGAGGAATGGCTTCAGTTCTGAGCACATGGCGACATGCACTGTAGCAGTTTTGACTCGGTGTCTGAGAGGTCTATAAAGCACTGTTGCGGGGACTTTTGAGGGCTGATGCTCAGGAGCAGGACCCATGGCAGTGCTGAGGGAGGTCACACCATTCCTGTGGCCAGAGCCTTATCTACAGGTGAGCAATAGCATGTCCTCTCGGTACACAGCCTTCGGAGACTGTCCACTAGACCTCAGAGCCTCAAATGATGGAGCTGAGGACCGAGGCCACCAGTGAGCCGCGGAGCCCATCACACTGTCCGCGTCCTGGAAGTGGCCTTCCTGCTGCCTCCGGTCACACTGCTGTCGGGGCCCTGGCCTCTCGGTGGCAAGCTGGCTCAGCCTGAGTCAGGGCTCTTCCACCAGAACTTTGCACTACGTAGCAGAAAGTCCCCCTGCCATCAGCTCCGTCCTCCAGAGCCCTGGGGCGGGCAACCTTCTTCCTTCTCTCACAGACGCAGAAAAGCTGGGTAGAATTCCAGAATCGGAATGCAGCTTCCAGCTCCAGACCCGGTCCCTTTCTGTCTCTTTCCATCTGCTGGTCGTGAGGGTGGGAACTGGGACAGAGAATTGGCCCAAGTGAAGGTTTCGGCCAGTGAGGCCTTGTGAAGACCTCAGTAGGACTGGGGAGCTTGTTCTGCTCTCAGTACCCCGTGTATGTTCTGTGCTGACGCTGCTTTGGACCCTCAAAAATCGTATTAGGAACCCATTTTAGAGTCAAGGAAATGGAGGCTCAGAGAGACTGAGTGATTCACACAGTAGGGAACAGAGGTCTTTGGTGATCAGAGCCTGGGCAACCCTGAGATGACGCCCAGGAACAGGGCACAGTTCAAGTGTGGGAGTGACAGAGAAGGCCTTCCTGGCCCCTTCCAAATTTTACTTCCTTAAGCAAAGGCTGGGGAGTCCACATATGTGGACTTTCTGTTCATCTCAGCAGTTCTGGCCTTGGGTTCCTGTGGGGGGCAAGCGAGGAGATGGGTGCAAAGAGACTGGGGTGTGGGGGAGCTGCTTAGAACAAGTTGTTCTAAAGACCCAGAAAGGGAGAGAAGCTGGTGGAGGAAGGGAAGTTGGGAAACAGGCTGTCTGCTCCTGGCAGAGCGCAGCTGCTGAGAGAGAGAGAGCGAGATCGAGCGAGCGAGCGAGAGAGAGAGAGAGAGAGAGAGAGAGAGAGAGAGAGAACGCTCATGCACATGCGCTGTGTGTCTGGCACACACAGGCTCAAGAAGATCAGGGCAACCTAAGGAGTAAGAAGTGAAAGTGAGCAGCCTCTAGTGAGGGAGACGCGTGTGCACAGAGTGTTGGGGGAGAGCAGGACGGGGAGGGGGAGGAGGAGGAGGGAGAGCAGAGGGAAGGGGAGGAGGAGGAGGGAGAGCAGAGGGGAGGGGAAAAGGAGGAGGAGGAGGGAGAGCAGAGGGAAGGGGAGGAGGAGGAGGAGGAGGGAGAGCAGAGGGAAGAGGAGGAGGAGGAGGAGGAGGGGGAGGAGGAGGAGGGAGAGCAGAGGGAAGGGGAAGAGGAGGAGGAAGAGGAGGAGGAGGAGGAGGTGGAGGAGGGAGGGTCCCGGTCCCCACAGCTCTCTGTGCTGTGTGTCCCTGATGGCTGTGGACAAGTTCCTCCTACCTCTGGCTTTCCTGGCAGCCAGCACCCACTGCGAGCCCCTCAGCCCTGTCCTGCCCCAGCATTACCAGCACAGGCTTTGTCCGTCTTTCACCCCCTCACAAGACCTCTCCAGTGCCGAGACCCTGCAGGGCTGTGGAACAAGTGGCCTTAGCAAAAGCCGGTCTTGAAGGGTGAGACTCTCCAGCCACCCTTCTGGGAGTGGCCAGAGAACAGCACCTGGCCTGGGAGGGCTCCAGCATAGCGGCCCGGCCTGGTCCTTCCTGCTTGCCTAGAGCAGCTTTGCGGACTAGCCTAGGTCTTCTGCCTCAGAAATGGGAAGAGTGAAGGGAGGGGCCCAGGCCCAGCCCACCCTTCTCGCATTTCCACACAGCACCCACCCTTCTGGAATCCGCTAGATCAGCATAGGCTGTCCTTGGGTGGGGGCCAGGACTGCAGGCGAGGCCCTGTCACCCAGATCTCGGGGTCCGAGGGATGCACACTGGAGTAGGCAAGGACCCTGCTTCTCTCTGGGGAAGTTAACTGGGGATGAGGCCAGAAGAGCCATCCCAGGAAAGCACAGAAAGAAAGGAGCGCCACACCCCCCAGCCACTGAAGTGACCCCAGGGCAGGGTGTTCCATGGCTGTTTTGGAGAAGGTTCCATGGCACAGGATACGGAAGGTAACTAATAGTGGAGAGGAGGACAGGTTCACACCCTGCACCCAGCCCTACAAAGAGCCCAATACCCAGCTCAGAGTTCAAGGACAAGGTCCCAGGCTCAGGCCTCCATCCCCTCAAAGGTGGCCAGAGCCACTCTCCCAATGTCACCCAGTGACCACACAGGCTGTGGGCACCTGGAGTCTGGAGGGACAGATGGAGGCCTGCATCTAGAACCTTCCCAGGCCTCTGCTCTGTGCTGGGCTGCCTCCGGCAATGAAAATTAGAGTGGGCTAACAAATGTGTTGAACTGAGTCACCCATGGGAGGTGACAGCCAGTGGCTGGGTGTACTTCAGACAGCCTGGTAGAGGGGGAGGAGCCTCTGAGCTGAAGGTCAAGCAGAGGTCACCTGTCAGTTGATTTAGCAGAGAGACGGCAAGTGGCCCTGGGCAGGAGCACACCAGCTGTATGAGAAGACAGATAGCAGAATGGCTGGAGCATGAAAGGCGGGTGGAGGGCGGGGAAGGACTGTGGCCTGAATTCCAGAGCCTTCCAGTCCCGATGCTGTGGAGTGGACCTCGCACACTGGGCTGACACATTGGGGAAGGTGGAGCAGAGCATCGGCTCCTCACTTCCTGTACCTCCCCAGCATGTTCCCAGAGCCCCAGGACCAGGGAGACAGGGCTCGGTGGGAAGTGTGCTGCTGCACAAGCTGGACGGACTGAGTTCAGATCCCCAGCACCCACATTAAAAAGCTGGGCACTGCCTGCTCTATAATCCCCGTCTTGGGGGAGGTGGCAACAGGCAGATCCCCAGAGGCTCTCTGACCAGTCTAGCCCATCAGTGAGTGACTGTGTCTCAAAAAATAAGGTAGAGGGCTGGCAAGACAGCTCAGGGGGTAAAGGCTCCTACCACCAAGCCTATCGCACTGAATTCCATCCCCAGGACCCATGGGGAAAGAGAACTGGTTCCTGCAAGTTGTCCTCTGATCTCCACACGTGTGCGTGGTGTGTGTGCACCCACCCACACACATTAATACATTAAGGCTAAGAAGACATTGAAAAAAGACACCTGATTTTAACCTGTAGCCACCACTCACATAGACATGGATGTGCAAAACCGTGCAGCTCTTTCTCCCTCCCTCTGTCTCTGTCCCTCCCTCCTTCTCTATCTCTCTCTCTCTCCTCTCTTTCTCTCTCCCCTCTCTCTCTCTCTCACACACACACCCCGCTCTCTGTTTTCACATCTGAGCTCTGTGACATAAGCTAAGTACTTTACGGAGGAGGCCAGGCAGGACCAGCCTTGCACCCGAGGCACAGACCAGCCCGGGGGAGGCTGAGCCCCCAGTGCCTGGCAGTGACCCTTTCACACAGCTCACAGGTGTCATAGTGCCTGCTTCCCCGGCATGTGGATGCAGGCCCCACAGACACCCCTTCGCCCAGGATCACCAAAGGGCACACTTGCCCACCACACCACCCTGTCCGCCCCCACCCCGCTCCCACCTGGACACACACACTTGGCCACTTGGCAGCCCGGCCAGCTGAGCTCGCCTCTGGTTCCTGGCAGGGCAGGGACCAGCCCGGCAGCCACCACCCCCAGGCCGCCAGGCTCTGATCATTGATCTGGAGATGCACTCTCCTTTCCTCCGGCACTGCTCTGAAGGGTGGAAAAATCGATGGACGCAGTAGAGACAGTGTGGGGAGGCGCAGGCAGGGCTGGGAGCAGATGGGGGAGCGCTGAGCCGCAGAGGCCGGTCCTCAGCACCTCCTAGGACCGGCCCAGGCCAGCCACAGCCTAACCAGGCACGGGGCTGTTTTCCCGATTCCCAAAGCCATTCGTGCTGAAGGTGGAAGACAGAAATCCCAGCCTCCCTCCCCACAGTGGCCTCTCCATCAGCGTTCACAGCAAATCCTGGGAGTCTTTCTTCCCTGCGTATCCAACATACTTTACTTTTTGCAAAAGTAGGACGTGCTCGAGGGCTGTTTCCCCCGGGACTGTGCAGCCACACCCTCTGCGCTCAGACCTGTCACCTGCTTGGCGATGGTCTGCAGCTGTTCAGAAGCTGTCCTGTTGTATGGAGAAGGGGCCACGTCTGGCCTGGGGTCAGATGCTCAGTTCAGAGGCTATGGGACCTTGTGCAGGTGACCTGGCTCTCAGACTTCTGACTTTTCTCTCTGCACCCAGTTTCCACACTGCCTTACCCAGTGTGGTCAGCATCCGGACGGAAGGTCGGTCCCTGGGGATATTACTGCACCGCCCTTCAAGCTGTCGTTGTTTGTCGTCTGTATCTTTATTCAGTGGTGCGTTCCTTCCCACTGTATTCTGTTCAGTTGTCCTTAAAGAAGAAAACTCCCATGAACACCCTTGCCAAGATGTCTTTGAGAAATAGTTATTCATCTTGAGAAATTTCTAGAAGAAAACAATGTGGGGGGAGCAAGGACTGAACCAACCAATTCTTCTGTAAAATAAAAAAATGTTCTCAACTCTTGTCTGTTTCCTTGTAGCAGTCCTACGAATGACTACAACAGGGTCTCTTAAAACAACCAACAGCTTGCTGTCAGAGCAGTGAGGGCAGAGTCTCAAGATCAAGTGGTCCTCAAGGCTCCCAGTCCCTCTGAAGGTCCCAGAAACCACCCTTCCTTGATTTTCCACCATCTCTTGGCAGCTAGTGGCCCCTGACTCAGGGCTATCTGTGTCTCATCCCCTGTGGTCACATGGCCTCCTCCTTTGTCTGTCTGTCTGTTGTTTGACACCTTTCTGTGTCTTTTTTAAGGGCACTTGATTTCAAATTTGGGACCCAGCTGGACAGATAATCACAGACAGTCTTATATCAAGACTTTAATTTAACAGAGTGCGGCTGGCACAGGCCTGTCACCCCAGACTGGGGAAGTGGAGGAAGGAGAACTGCAAGTTCAAACACAGCCTGGGCTACAAAGTGAGTTCAAGGCCATCCTGAGTAACTTAGCGAGACCCTTTCTCACTAAAAATGAGAGGGGGAGGGGTGGGGGGGGATGGGGGACTGGGAGACCCAGACATAGTGGCACATGTCCATATTTCCAGCAGTTGGAGGTGCAGGCAAGGAGGTCAAGATTGTTCGAGGCAAGCCTGCTGGGCAAGACCTGACTCAAACTATAGTGGAACTATAGTGCAGTGTGGGTACATCGCCTGGCATGGTGAGGCCTGGGATTCTGCTCCCCCAACTTAACATAACCACATTGGCAAATGTCCCTTTTCCACACAAGGCCACACTCAGGCTGTGTACAATAGCCCATGGCTCCCTTTTGGCCTCCTATCTGCCCACATCCACTCTGACTGAGGCTGGGGGACTACTATTTTTGACATTTTTGGCCACTTTGATAGGGTCTTTTAGAAAATTATATTTATCTACTATGTGTGCACCATAGTACGTGTATGGAGATCAGAGGACCTGTGCAAAAATAGGTTCTCTCCTTCCATCTTACGGGGCCCTGGGATTGAACTCAGGTTTTTTCAGGTTTGGGAACAAGTGCCTTTACCTGCTGAGCCATCCTGCCAGTCAAGGGTCTTGTTTCATCGTGCAGCAGGTGAAGGGAACCAACCGTCACCCCTCACGGCTGTTTGCTTGGTGAATTACTGATTCATTTCCTCCCCCATTTTCCTCCGGATTATTAATCTTCTTCAGGCCATGGACGAACACCGTACAGACCAAAGATGCTGAACCTTTATCATCAACGCTGCGCAGATGGAGGCTGCTGAGCCTGTGTCATCAGCTTTGCAGACCGATGATACTGAGCCTTTATCGGCTCTCACAAACGTCTTCCAAACCAGCCTCCTGCCTGTGGCTTTCTTAGCTCTGCAGTGTGCATAAGCTCACGGCTTCAGGACTGCTTGGTCCCTGAATAACTGAGAACGCTTTCCCATCTTGTCATTTGCAGGGTGTGTTTTCAGAGTTCGGCTTTTATATTTGAGTTTTATTTGCAATTTATCTGAGTTGCAGGGTGCGCTGAGGCTAACAACCTCTCCCCCCCACCCCCAATTATCGAACCGTTGTCTGAGTGCGTTTAATAAACAGCACTTCTTTTCCCTTCTGGTTTTAAATGAGGGCTTTACGGCATATCTGAGCTGACGGCTGGCTGGAGCAGCCAGGCCAACTGAGCCGGCACTCCTGCAGAAGAATGTGGACAGAATCCAACGGCAACCACAGTCATTGATCTTCGCAGAAAGGACAGGAGATGCCCAGACATAGGGGGTGGGGAACGGGATAGAGAGGACAGACCCAAACCACAAGGCCCTTCGACAACCCAGGGCCCGGGGAGTGGGCACTCACAGCTCAGAATACAAGAGTCAGGATGCGATACCCTCCTACCGAGGGGAGTGAGTGGCAAACGAGGCAAGGACCAGACAAGAATCCCAGGGACAGCACAAGCGGAGGGAGATGCTTTTAAAAACACTGTGTGGGGATGCGGGGGAGGTGCTTCAGTGGGTAATACACTTGCACAAGCATCACAAGCATGAGGAACTGAGCTCAAATGCCCAGACCCCATGTCAAGCCGGGCACAGTGTTATTGCACATGAGTAATCCTAGTGCTCCTAGGAGAAATGGAGACAGACACTGAGCCCTGGGTTCCATCCCCAATAACACACACACACACACACACACACACACACGTGCATGTGGCACAGAGCCCAGGGCTCTGTGTCTGTCTCCATGGGCCCTTCCTCTCAAATTCCAAAGAGAATTTGAATACAGTGTCACTGGATTCGAATGTGGGCCTTGAAATTGATCAGGTCAATGTCCTTATAGGAAGACACTAAAATAGAGATGGACACGGGGCCCGGTGACGCTAGTAGAAAGAGACACTGATAAGCCCAGGAGAGCACTCTTAGCAGAAGCCAGTGCTGCCTGCATCTCTGATTAGACTGGCATCAACTAGAACTGAGAAAACGCATTTCTGTTTTGTAAGCCAGCCAGCCTGTGGTTCTTTGTTACAGCAGTTCTAACCCACCCCAGGTGAGTGTAACCATGACAACAAGCCCAGGCAACATTAGCAGCAAAACTGCCTTGGAGCCCAGTGTGGCTAGTAGAACTGAGAATGGGTGTTGCCTGCAACCAGGATGGAGCCAGGGCGTGCCCAGGCATCCCCATGAACAGGTGCTTCAGCCAGATGCCACCCAATCAGAGACCACAAACCCCTCCACCCGGGGAGGGGGGATGGCAATGCCATAGTAGCCTCTTCAAGGCAATTAAAGAAAATATTTGTCAGTCTCAACTGTCTTTCAGCTAAATTACCTTTCAAGAGTGAGAGCGGACTGGCTTGAGATGGCTCAGTCAGTAAAGCACTTACTGTAGAAGCAGGAGCATCTGAATTCATATCCCTAGCACCCAGCTGAAAAGCCGGCCAGGGCGGCCCTTACCTGGAACCCCAGCATTGGAGGTAGAGGGTGCAGACAGGAGGGCTGTGGGGCTTGCTGGCCAGCCAGTGTGGCTCCTCTTCTCAAAGAGGACCTGGGTTTGGTTCCCGACACCCAGATGGCAGCTAACAACCATCCATAACTCCAGTTCCAGGGGATCTGACATCCTCTTCTGACCTCCTTGGCATTGCACAACACAGATACCCTTACTACTACATGCAGGCAATAAATATACTCATATACATAAAATAATAAATAAAAATATTTTAAAAATAAGGTGGAGGGGCTGGGGAGAGGCTCAGTCAGTAAGAAAGCTTGCCTCTGCAAGCATGAAGATCTGAGTTCAAATCCCCAGTACTCACATAAAAAGTCAGACATAGCTACATAGCCCCAGTATTGGCTAGCAGAGACAGGTGATCCCAGGAGCTCCCCGGCCAGTCAATCTAGACCAAAAGATAAGCGTCCAGTTCTGTGAGAGACACTGCCTCAGGCAATAAGCTGGAGCACAGTAGAGGAAGATTACTGGCTCAACCTCTGGCCTCCACACACATGTATACACACATGTATGCAACACACACACACACACACACACACCCCTCGAAGAGCAAAAGCAAAATGAGGATGTTCAGATAAGGACTGAGGAAGCTCACTGCTGACAGATCTTTGCTGGAAGATTGACTACAAGATTGTGAAGAAACCCTCCCTGCATCCAGTGAGCCATACAAGAGGCCAAAGGAAGCCAGCGCTCGTCAGTCAGTGTGGTAACAATAAGACAAACGCAGGCTTGGAGCAGACAGCAATAAAACGCCAGACAGAGAGCTCGGTGCCTGGAGACAGGATTGGAGTTAAAGTGAAAAATAGTGACTTAGATCACACAAGAGCAATTATGCACAGAAAGAATTGGGAACTGGTGTCTAGGGCTGCAGATGTGGCTAAGTTGGTAGAGGGCTTGCCTAGCATGCATGGAAGCTTGGGTTCAATTCCCAGGGTTCCTCATAATCTGGGCCTGGTGGTACATGCCTGTGATCCCAGTATTCTGGGTGATCAGGAGTTCAAGATCCTCTTCAACTTCATTGTGAGTTTGAGGCCATCTTGGGCTAAATGAGACCCTAATTCAAAAAAACAAAACAAGGGGCTGGAGAGACGACTCAGCAGGTAAGAGTTACTGACTGCTCTTACAGGGGACCCAGCTTCCATTCCCAGCACCCACATGGCAGCTAACAACCAGCCATAACTCCAGTTCCAGGAGATATGAGGTCCTCTTCTGACCTCCTTGGGCATTGGACAACTCAGGTACACTTACATACATACAGGCAATACATTCATACACATAAAAAAATAAAAAACAAACAAAATAATAATGATGATGTTTTTAATGATTTATTTTACCTTGAAATATATATGTGTGTGTGTGTGTGAGTGAGTGTGTGTGTGTGTGTGTGTTACAGGTAGTTGTTAGTCATTTCATGGGGGTGCTAGGAACCAAACCTGAGTCTTCTGAAGAGCAGCGAGTGCTCTTACCTGCAGAACCACCTGTCTAGCCCCTACAAGGGTGATATTTAGAGGGTTTGAATGAAATAGATGTAATTTTCAAACCAAAAGAAAAAGGGGGAGTGGGTAAAGAAAGCACATTCAGTTTAACAGAAATCGGAAAGAGTTTAGGCACTTAATCAGGAGTTGTAGGTCACAGTGTGGACATGCCCATGTACCAGAACCATGCCACACACAACCAGTCCCCCAAACAGCACAGAAATCGCTTCAAGAAACCCCAGCCACAAAGATGTGACTCTCATAGGGGGGTTGGCCAAGTTCCCGAGGAGCCTGCACCTTGCCAAGAAGCACAGCAAGAGGATGATGACAAAGGCCAACATGCCAAAGCCACGAGTGCCCGTACCGAGGCCTGCCCGACCCTTGTGAAGCTTGAGTTGGCTAAGCCCAAGACGCCAAAAGGTCCCAAACGCAAGCTCGGCTGACTTCCTTTCCTCACCCACCTCAAGCCCCAGAAGTGGATTCGAGGCTGCATGGCCAAGGGTCACAGGCTCTGCCGTCTCAAGGCAAACCAAGGTGGAGGCTGCTGCTCCTGCTCCAGCTTAGCTGTGGTTCCAAGGTGCCCAGAGTCCTGTGAAGACCCCATAGCACAGGCCTGCCAGCATGAAGGCAGATGGCCTGGCACCTCCCCCCCCCACTGTTGATGGTTGATGTCCAGTCGAGGATCTGTTGAAAACTAAAAGGAAGGGAGGAAGGAAAAAAGGAAGGGAGGAGGGAGGAAGGAAGGGAGGAGGGAGGGAGGAGGGAGGGAGGAGGACCACTGGTTTGTGTATGTTGATTTTATTGCTGTTTCTAGGACTCTCCTGTCATTTAACAGCTTTTCACTTGAATCTCTTCCATTCCCAGATGAGGAGAACTCTGTGTCCTCCTCCGCTGCTGTTCTTTCATTCATGTTTCATGTCTTATTCAATGCAGCACAACATGAAACTACAGGACTTTATTAAGCATCCTCATAGTGTCCCAGGCATTGCCAAGGATGGTTCCAGTATTTTAATGCTGGACATCATGCTGGTTCTGGGCTTGACACAGATCTTCTTTGTCAATGAATTATCCAGGATGCATTAGGGTATGCTCAGTAAACACAGTGTCAGAATCTCTTGACTTGAGATAGGCTTCTTTCTGCCAGGAAGATACTGTGGGCCCCGGTAACTGGCGCAGCTGGGATTGGAGGGTCTCTGTCTTAATTTCTTTCCCTGTTTCTAGGATAAAATACTCCTTTTGGGGGGGGTCTTTTTTGAGACAGGGTCTCCCTGTAATCCCAGCTGGCCTGGAACTCACTATGTAGACCAGGCTGGCCTTGAACTCACAGAGATCCACCCACCCCTGCCTCCCATGTGCTGGGAGTAAAGGCGTGCACACCACACCCCGCATAGGATAAAATACTCTTGACAAAAAAGCAACTTAAAAGAGAAAGGGTTTAATTAAGGTAGATCTTCCCATGTCGGTTAATAGATCAAGATGATCCACTGTAGGCGGGCTCGCCAGACCCAGCTCTCAGGAAACCCTGCATTCTGTCAAGTTGACATTCAACACTAACCACCACAGTCTCATACCTAGAAATGCCACCTATCAGTTCAAAAAATATATATCCTATTATTTTTATTTTATTTGTGTGAGTGTATTGCCTGCATGTGTGCAAGTACACTCGCGTCATGTGGTACCCACGGAGGTCAGAAGAGGAGGACATCAGATCCCCTGGAACTGGAGTTACTGATGGTTGTTAGCTACCATGTGGGTGCTGGGAATCAAGCCTGGATCCCTTGAAAGAGTATCCAGTGCTCTTAACCACTGAGTCATCTCTCCAGCCCTGACACCTATTACTTTGTGTCTTATTTTATTGGAGAGAGCAAATCCTGCTGGCAAACATCACCTGTGAAAAATGAGTTGCTCTTCCCAGTTGAAGGAGGGCAGGCAAGGTGGAGGTGTCACAGTTGCCAGCTCAGTTACACTGGGGAGGCATAGCTTCATGGCTAATTGTAGACTGGGAGTGCGGTAAGACACTGAGTGAGAGAGGATGCTTTTCTAGTATCCAGAGACGGAGTCATGACTGCCTGCTGGTTTCTGCTGCCTGTCCAGGGAGGCACCATCCATCGTCGGCTGAGCCCTTCTACAATAATTAGCAATTGGGACTGAAGAGATGGCTCAACAGTTAAGAGCACTGTTTACTCTTGCAGAGGACCAGGATTCAGTTCCCAGCACCCCCATGACAGCTAACAACCATCTGTAACTCCAGTTCCAGGGGATCCAATGCTCTTGTCTGATCTCCATGGATACTGAAGGACACAGGTGTACTTGCCTACGTGCAGGCAATACATTCATGCACATTAAATAAAATAATAATTGACAATCAAGGAAATGCCTCACAGACAAGCCTACAGGATAATCGGACAGAGGAAATTCCTTAAGTGAGGTTCCCTCTTCCCATGTGTCAGGTTGACAATCAAGATCAGCCATCACCAGTCCACCCTTTGTCAACTTGACTCACAAACATATGGATATCAAATTGTAGCCTTTCCTTGTCCCAAAAATCTCATTTTAGTATGATTTAAAACATAGTCCAGCTGGGTGTGATGGTGGACACCTTCAATCCCAGCACTCGGGATGCAGAAGCAGGCAGATCTCTGAGAGTTCAAGTCCAGCCTGGTCTACATAGTGAGTTCCAGGACAGTTGGGGCTACAGAGAGACCCTGTCTCCAAAAAAAAAAAAGGAAGGAAGGAAGAAAACCCCAGTCTTTAAAAAGTTCAGCACTTTAAAAGTCCAAGGTCTCTTTAAAAATCCAAAGTCTTTTAACTGTGGGCTATTATAAAATCCAAAATAAATTACATACTTTCTTGTTCCAAGAGAAAGGGATCAGGGCACAGTTACAAATGGTTGAAAACAAAACAAACCTCCAACTGATAAGAGCAGGAAGTAGAAAATGGCTAGGCAGTTCAGGGTAAAGACCCCAAAAGAAAATGGCCAGTTTCTTTTCCTGCTGAGAACTAGAAATTCTTCGGATCTGCCAGTAAATTTGTTCCCACCTGAGGCTAGAGATGCCAGAACTATCTAATCTACAGATGTCTCTGGCTCTGCCACAGCCAGGGGCTGGGGAGGCTGGAAGAGGGCTTCATTTTTCCTTAGCTCTTTTTTTTCCCTAAAGTAATACCCTGTCCTTGGAATTCTCCAGAACCTCCTGACTAGGACCACCTGACTAGGACCTGGTGAGGAAATCTCCTGACTAGGATCACCTGACCAGGACCACCTGATCAGGGCCTTGAGGGTCCTGGACACCTGGAGAGGGAATTGGACGGACCAGCCCATCTTCCTCTCCCCTCCTCCCTTCTCTAAATGCTTATTAACCCCAGGGAGTGAGACTCAGTGGTATCCCATTCCCGGGAGGCCTCCTGCTGGACAGGAGCTTTTGCCTTCCTTCTCCAATAAAACTCTCCTTTCTAAAACTCTCCTTGGTCAGTGAATTTCATTCTTCGAGGTTACAAGACAAGAACCTGAAAGCCTCTGGCTTGAGGTGGCCTTGGTAGCCGTTGAGTTTCCTGGACCCTAGCCTCTCAAGCTAAGCACAACAGAGCCGAGAAAGGCTCCATCCCTCTCAAAGACACCCCGGAACCCCTGTATCACAGCTGTGTAAATAGCTCAGTGTCTGGCATCTGGAGCTCACTCATGATCTTCTGGCCTCCAAAAGGCTTGGGTAGCCCCACGTATCAGGCTCTGCCACCCCCCAGTACCCGAAGCCCATCTCTAGCCTCAAGTCAGCTCCACGCCACACCTGATGCTGTCTTTGGTGGTTATTCCGCGGTCCTGGCATCTCTAGCATGGTCTTCCTTTACTGAACTAATTAGAGCAGCCCTCTGGTTCTTCAGTTCGCCACTGAATGCTGTGGTACACATCTCTGTAATTCCAGCACTCTTGCGGAGAGACCGGAATCAAAGACACAGGAGACCAAGAGAGGAGAATCTGCTGGAAGATTACAGACCCAGTAAGAGACACTCTGCCTCAAAACAAGAGCAAAGCACCACCTTCTAACAGTGGTTCAACTCCACCTGCACGCCGTGGTCCGTACAACCCCTTCACACACGCACTAAAACCAACCAATCAATCAATCAATAACTTAAAAATTATTTTGCTGTGTAGGGTCTGGGTCTCAGGGCCTAGCACATGTTAGACAAATGCTTTCTCACTGATCCCCACCTCCAGTCCCCAAGTCAAGTGTCCCGCCAGCGGGCAGCGTGGACATGAGACTCTAGGGACCTGGAATGAGTGGAGACACACAGAGGGAACACGCAGGACAGTGGAGACAGACAAGACAGACACATGAGGATGGACGAACCTGGGCTCTACAGGCAGGCTGCAAGCCACAAGCCACACGCTTTATTGTTTCAGGGCATACTTATAGTCTTGGGGAATCAGGAATGCAGATACATCCATACAGCAATATGGTAATTAACAGAGAGGCACTATCTCTAGCCTTCAAAGCCCACCAGGAAGTTGTATGCCTTTTAGGAAGATGGCACTAAAAGGGGAGGTAGGGTCTTTGAACCAGGGAAGTGCTAAAACCCTGGCACCTGCTTGTAACTCAGCTCAGGTGAGATAGCCATTTGGTCAGACCCAAGGACATCCCTGTGGAGCTTAGTTACAAGGATCAAAGGCTGAGTTTGTCAACATTACCAACAGGTGGTCTCAGGGGGTGAAATCTCTCTAAGGCTGATTTCCTCTGAGATGAACTCAAACTACAAGCTGGCTGTTTTCTCTAACTCGCGGCAGCGGCATACAACAGTATAGCTGGGTTTTCATCTTTGTGTCTTTGTGTCTGTGTGTCTAAGAGTCTCACACTATAACTCCAGACTGACTTCAAACTGAGGGTGATCCTCCTGCCTCAGCCTCCCCAGCTGGGATGACAGTCAGAGGAGATTTTCACCCATTGATATCCTGAAACAAACTGAAGGACAATTTGCCAATGGACCCAGTGCCTCTCTGGGAAGTATTTCCTTGCCTGGGATTTTAGTGTATTGGTAGGGGTGGGATGTTTGGTTTTCCGTTGTTGAATTCCGTTGGGTCATCATAGATCCCCGTTAACGTGCCCAGTTTCCTCTCTTACCTATTATCGCAAGCCTTGACCGAGGCCTCCATTCCTCTCCTCGTATGTGAAAACTTTCTGCTGGAAGTCCGCCTAATGCATTAGACTTTCAAAAAACCAAGTAACGTTATTTTCTGTTTCTTTTCTCCCTTTTTCTGATTGATTAGAATTTGCTTTTTATGCTTATCGATCCAGCCTCCTCCTTCCCAGCTTCAGCGTTCTTTCCCCCAAATCTTCATTCCGTGACTTGTCCTTTTCTTCTATACAAAACTCTAACATAGACTGCTTCCCTCTTAGCCACTTTCCAGTGTGTTTCTGTATGTGCTCTTTCAAAGCTCTGCGTTTAAAAAGCAGTTTGTCACATAGGTTATATTTACAGTTATTTACAAAAGTGGTTTTTAATTTTCAAACGCTTGGCTTTTTAATTTAAACTTTTGTTAATAATCTCTAACCTAATTGCACTGCGGTCAAAAACTAAAGCTCTTGCTATATCTGCTTGTGGGATTCTATTGGATTTTTTTCTTTATGGCTTAATATATGATCAATTTTCATAAATGTTTGATGGGCTCTGGCAAAGAAACGAGTGTCTTTTACTTGTAGGGTGCAAAGTTCAATTATTAAATCAACGTTATTAATTATATTCCAATTCTACGTAATTCTGGGAGACTGCTATTTAAATATATCAAAGACAGGGGCTGTGAGGTAGCTGATAGGTAAAGATGTGCTGCCGGTCCTGACACCCTGAGTTCAGTCGCAAGAACACACAGTGTAGAAGGAGAGAACTGACTCCTGCAAGTTGTCTTCTGACGTGCACACACACTCACACTCACACACACTCACACATGCACACACACTCACACTGACACTCACACACACTGACTCACACCCACACACTCACACTCACGCACACTCACACACACAAACTCACACACTCATGCATACTCACACACGCACACACACACTCACACACACCCCGACGTACACACCCACACGCACCCACACGCACCCACACACTCATACTCACCCACACACACTCACGCACACACTCACACACGCTCACTCACACACTCACACTCACACACGCGTGCACTCACTCACACTCGCACACTCACGCACACACTCACGCACACACACTCACAAACGCACGCTCACACACTCACACACTCACACACATACTCATGCACACTCACGCACAAACACACGCTCACACACATACACACACTCACAGACACACTCACACACTAAATAGGTAGATAATAAATAGATAATAGTAATAAAAATATTTTTGAGACATGGTCTTACCATGTAACCCTGGTGGCCTGGAACTCCCTATGTAGACCAGGCTGGCCTCAAACTCACCTCAAAGAGATCAGCCTGCCTCTGCCTCCCAAGGCTGGGATTAAAGGCCTGATTTACTACCACATCTTGCTTATAGTTACTTGAGTTTTCATTTTAGTTTCTGTTTTATCCAGTCTAAGAGCCTTTGCTGTTTTCATAGGAAAGTATAGTGTATTTCCAGAGTTTTAAAAAGTCAATTAAGGGGCTTGAGAGATGGCTCAGTGGTTTAGAACACTGGCTGCTCTTACAGAAGACCTGGGTTCAAATTCCAGCACCCATGTGGCAGCTAACAACCATCTGTAATCCCAGTTCCAGGGATTCTGATGCCCTCTTCTGTCCTCTGCAGGCACTGCATGTCATGGGTGCACTTTCACACAGGCAATACATTCACACACATAAAAAATAAATTAATTAAAATTAAAAATAAAATAAATTAAATTTGTTGCTGGACAATTTCGCACATGCACTGAACACTGACCACTCTCAGCCCCACAGTCTCCATCTCTCTACTGGCCTCCATCCACCTCTTCTCTACACATCTCTCTCTTACAGTCATGTGTATTCACTTTGTTTTGTGACCCACTGAGTTTAACTGGGACCATTGGTGTGACCACGGGTTTGGAACTATCCATTGGAGCCTGGTGGGAGTGGATCCAGTACTGAAAACAATGGCTCTCCCGCTCCTAGAATCTATCATTGACCAGTAGATCAGCAGTAAGAGGAGGCCTGTGAGCTCCCCACCCACGACCAATCGCTGGCGGGCTGCAGTGGTCCACGGCTGCAGTGCTCCGTGGTCATGTGCCGAGGATGCAGTTCACAGCCCTTCATCTCCAAATCTCCGCTTCCTAATGCCACTGCAAGCACTGGCTCTCATTTCTGGGAAGAAGCTCTCTGTGTCTCTGTCTGTCTCTGTCTCTGTCTGTCTCTGTCTCTGTCTGTCTCTGTCTCTGTCTCTGTCTGTCTCTGTCTCTGTCTCTGTCTGTCTCTGTCTCTCTCTGTCTCTGTCTCTGTCTCTGTCTGTCTCTGTCTCTCTCTCTCTCTGTCTCTGTCTCTGTCTCTCCCTGTCTCTGTCTCTGTCTGTCTCTCTCTGTCTTTCCCTCTCTCTGTCTCTCTCTGTCTCTGTCTCTCTCTGTCTCTGTCTCTGTCTCTGTCTCATCTCTCTCTGTCTCTGTCTCTGTCTGTCTCTGTCTCTGTCTCTGTCTCTGTCTCTGTCTATCTCTGTCTCGTCTCTCTCTGTCTCTGTCTCTCTCTGTCTGTCTCTGTCTCTCTCTGTCTCTGTCTCTGTCTCTGTCTGTCTCTGTCTCTGTCTCGTCTCTCTCTGTCTCTGTCTCTGTCTCTCTCTGTCTCTCTCTGTCTCTGTCTCTGTCTCTCTCTCTCTCTGTCTCTGTCTCTCTCTCTCTCTCTGTCTCTGTCTCTCTCTGTCTCTGTCTCTGTCTCTGTCTCTCTCTGTCTCTGTCTCCCTCTCCTGCGTCTCCACTGAACTCTTTTTTCTGCGTCACTGCATTTTGTTTCAGACACTGATTTTTGCCCAGACTTTTGTGACTGGATGTTGTCTCTCTGCTGTTGGGGGTCTGGAACTTGCTGCTGTCTGGTCATTGGAGAGAACTGGATGCAGTTCCCGGGAACCCTTCGAACTTCAGGTGAGTGCCCCATCCCTACCCCTAGTTCTGGTCTATTTCAATGTGGCTTCAAACTTTAATCTGGATGGCTAAGCTCTGCTTCATTCCGTTTTGCTGTGCTGTGTTGTATTCGGCCCCACTCCCCACCGCCAAAAAAATCAATTAAAAAAAGTCTGATTTTTACTGTGTCATCTAAAATCATTACAAATTTTTAAATTTTCCTTACAATTCTTAACTCCAGCTTGCTTTCTCTCCTTTTTCTTTCTTTCTTTCTTTTTCTTTCTTTCTTTCTGTACATATAAATGGCTGGAGAGATGGCCCAGTGGTTAAGAGCACTGACTGGTTTTGGAGAAGACCCAGTTTTTCCCAGCACCAACATAGAGGCTAACAACCATCCTAAACTCCAGTTCTGGGGGATCCAACACCTTCCTTTGGCTGCTGTGAGCATTGCACACATGGGGTGCACTTACATACATGTAAGCAAAACACTCATATACATAAAATAAAGCTCAATCAAAAAAGAAATGTTAATTCATTGTATGCATGTGCATACATGTGTACAGGTGCCTGCAGAGGTCAGAAGAGGGCGCTGGACCCACTGGAGCTGGAGTCACAGACAGCAAAACTTGGCTTCACTGAAAGTATTCTTAATCCCTGAACCAGCTTCTTTTTCTGTCCTTGTTTCTGTTTTGTTTTGTCATTTGAGACCCTCAGCCACACACACTCACAAGCCATGAACTTCTCCCCCCAAACACATCCTGCCATGAAGAATTGAAATCTTTCTGAAACTGTGTGCTGGCATGAATCTTGAGTTGTTTCTGTCAAATCTTGTCACAGTGATGGAGTAAATGATGGAGAAAGCCAAATGAAGGGAGCTCATTCCTGTGAGCAAATCTGACCACGTGTTCTTGGGGCTTTGGAACTGGTTTACTGCAGGGATGTGGAAGAGCTTTTAACTGTGCCTGGAAAAGCCCTAGAATTCTGTAAGTAAGTTTAAAGGACAACTCTGTCAGAGTTTGGAAGACCAGAACAGCCATAGCAGTGTGGACAGTTCAGATGGGGCTCATGAGGTTTCAGGTGAGGTCAATGATGTTGGGAATTTGGACCAGAGGCTCTTCCTGTCACATTCTGAAATAAGAAGGAAAAACTTGCCTTAACTGCATTCATGGCCTGAACATTTCAACTAAAAAGTAATGGACTAATTAATCTATTGAAGGAAATTTCAAGACACCATAGCCTTTGTTTAGGCTGCCGCATGGTTACTCATAGCTGCCCTTAGCCAGGATTACAGCTAGACCAGGAATAAAACAGGGACAGAGAGATGTGAGGAAAGTACTGACTGGCCAGGAAAGGATTCAGCAGCTTTGCTGACAAGGCAAGTGTGGACAAAAATCCTGAAACCTGCTGGAGAGATCGACTCCTCTAAAGAAAAGCCATGCAGTGATTGTATTGGAGCATGGGTATGATCCCAGCAGCCCGGCGGTGGAGGCAGGAAGGCAGGAAGAGACGGGTTCAAGATCATCTTCAGCTACACAGGAAATTTAAGGCCAACATGAGACCTGATGAGAGAGAGAGAGACCTGATGAGAGAGAGAGAGAGAGAGGGAGAGCTTTGCACTGGGACACTAGGAGAGGGGCTTTGAGAGCGTAATAGGAAGTGGCGAGGTCTCCAGGGTATAAAACTCAAAAGTCATTTGAAAGATTGTCATTTAAAACGACAGTTCTGAAGCCAGAGAGATGACTCAATGGTAAGAGCACCAGCTGCTCCTGAAGAAAACCTGGGCTCAGTTCTCAGCACCCACATACTGGCTATCAACTGTCTATCTCCAGTTACAGGAGATCTGATGCCTTCTTCTGGCCTCCAAGGGCATTGTATATATCCATGCAGGCAAAACACTCACACATGTGAAATAAAAATAAAAGAGACAGACAGAGCAAGAGATATCACTGCCAGGGTGCCCCCCGCCCCCCCAGCAGGAAGTGTTTTGGGAATTCAACCATCCAGGCACTTTGATGCTGCTGTACCCATGGTCCAACTGGATGGCTACTTCTGTTTCTTTTTTAATTTTTATTTTATGTGTGTGAGTGTTCTGCCTGCACACGAGTAAGTGCACTGCATGTGTGCAGTGCCCACAGACGCCAGAGGAGGGTGTCAAATCCCCTGGACCTGGAGTTACAGACGGTTATGAACTGTCATGTGGCGCAGGGAACCAAGCCCAGGTCCTCTGCAAGAGCAGCCAGTGCTCTTAACCACTGGGCCATCTCTTCAACCCTGGGCTGGCTGCAGAGCTTGGAATTATGTACACAATGCTGGTTTTACAGGTGTACAGAATGCAAGGTGTGGAGGCTTGCACCAAGATTTTTGAGGAAATCCCAAGAGGCCAAGTCACGTGTCATCAGTTGATTCACAGCATAAGCCCCTGGATGAGTTGTGTAAGAAGCTGGGAGAACAAAGCCTAAGTTGCCATAGACACCCCAGGGTGTAGGAGATGCCCAGGCAGTGGGCTGTTCATTGAAGAAAGTCTCAGGCAATGAACAGAGGCAGCTCAAGAAGGAACCACGGTCTCAGGCAGCAGGGCTGTAAGAGAACATCACATGCCCACATGCCCAGCATGGAGTGATGGAATTCAGCCGTTTCATTCTTGATCTGGCCCGCCCCTTCCCCAATGTGTCACTGTTCCTTAGTACCACCGGATATTGGAAGTACATGACTCTCGTTTGTGAATGTGTGTATATGTGTGTATGTGTTCCTATGTGTATGAGTGTGCATGCACATGTATGCACATGTACACAGAAGCTTTAAAAGTCAGTGTCTGGTGTCTTTCTCTTTGTTTTCCACCTTATTTTATTTTATTCTATTTGTGTGTGTGCATGTGTGTGTGTATATATGTGTGAGTTAGTGTATGTGTGTTGCATGTGCCCTTATATGTGAATGCGTGCACAGAGGCCTGGGGAGGGTGTTAGGCGTCCTCCTCCATCACTTTCCATCCTGTTCCCGTGAGGCAGTCTCTGGCTAACCTGAAGTTCACATTTTTCCGCTGGGCTGGAGGCCAGCGAGCCCCAGCCATCCTGTCTGCCCCACCCCAGTTCGGGTGTTACAGGCGTGTGCAGGACCACACTCAGCTTTTACTTGGGTGCTGGGACCTGAACTCTGGTTCTCTTGAGTGCTCATCAAGGGCTTTCAACTGCTGAGCCATCTCACCGATTCAGCAAGGCTCCTGTCTCCACCTCCCCAGAGCTGGGGGCCAGGCTCAGGGCCTCGAGGCTGCACAGCAGGCTCCTTGCCCCGGGTTGCCTGCCCACCACCCATAATTTCCTTTTTTATTTTGCAGGTGCTTACAGTTAAGAGTTTGCCTTAAATACTGGATGTGAGGACTTATGCCTGTTACCCAAGTACTCAAGAGATGAGGCAGGGAATACTGCAAGTTAAAAGTCAGCCAGGATAGCATGCTGAGTTCAAGGCCAATCTGGGCTACATAGCAAAACCCTGTCTCAAAAACAAACAAAGAGAAACTGAACCTGGGAGTTTTGCACAGTGTTGTGGCTATTAAAGACTTTGGGGACTCTCAAAGTTGGACTAAATACATCTCACATGGCTACCTTATAGAGCCATGACCTTTGGGGACCAGGGGGTGGCTTGTTGTGGTTTGAACCTGACATTTCCCCCACAGGCTTGTTCCCCAGCTGGTGGTGGCTGTGGAGTCTTTAGGGGTACGGCATGGTTGGTGAAGCAGACTAGCAAGGGTGGCCCCTGAAGGTGACAGGCTAGCCCCTGGTGAGCATGCTCTCTGTATCCTGGTTTGTGGTGACGTGAGGAGCTCGCACAGGCTCCAACTGCTGAGAACTGCTTTGTCCAGTGTCCACCACGATGGATGAAAACCCCTCTGCAACAGTGAGTGAGAATAAATCATCCTTTTTACAGTTATTTCTGGCAGGGATTAAAGTCCAGGCTAACACACCAACATGGAGCTTAAAATAATGAAAAGACAGAATTGAAATCCAGACCTCTGCAGGGCTGTTTGCTGTCAGAGGCTCCACTAGAGTTCAGATCTGAGATGCCACCCCAAAACACAAGTGTTAAAGGTTTGCTTCCAGAGATGGCCACGGCCAGGGCTGCTGGAACCTTCCAGAGGGACGTCTACCTGGGTCACTGGGAATGTGCTCCCAAAGGGGTGGTCAACCCTGGCTCCCCCGTCTTCCCTCTGATTTGCTTCCTGGCCATGAGGTGAGTGTTGGGCTCCCCCATCGTGTGCTGCCACAGGCCCAAGCAACAGAACCAACCAATCATGGACCAGGCCCTCCCAAACTAGGGGCCCAAACAAAACTTTCTCTCTATATAAGTGAATCATCTCGGGCATTTCGTTTTAGGAATGGAAAGCTGACTGATGTGGTCTGAGGTGAATCCCATCTGTATCTCTCCTTGATTCTCCTTGGTTTGTGGTGGTTAACTGTCTGTGTTGCTGCCTTCACATGACCGCCTCTCCATCCTTCCTCTGTCTTCTCTTTTTCTTATCTAGACACTTGTCCTTGGCTTTTGGGCCCACCCAGGTGATGGATGATTTCACCTGAGTTTCATCACATCTCTAACACCTTCTTCCCAGACAGGGCACATTTTCAGGTACCCAAAATTAGAGCTTGATTCTCCTTGGTTTGTGGTGGTTAACTGTCTGTGTTGCTGCCTTCACATGACCGCCTCTCCATCCTTCCTCTGTCTTCTCTTTTTCTTATCTAGACACTTGTCCTTGGCTTTTGGGCCCACCCAGGTGATGGATGATTTCACCTGAGTTTCATCACATCTCTAACACCTTCTTCCCAGACAGGGCACATTTTCAGGTACCCAAAATTAGAGCTTGGGCATATCTTTTAGGGGACCACCCTCCCTGTCCCTCTGGATATCCTCCTATTGATTTTCCTGCCTGCCTGGGCTCTACCCAGGCTGTGTCTTTCTGTGAAGGACACCATCTTTTCTTTGTTCCTTCAAGAAACAGTGGTTAGGGGACAGAGAGATGGCTCAGCAGTTAAGAGCACTGGTTGCTCTTAGAGAGGATCTTGGTTCATTTCCCAGCACCCACATGGTGAGTAAGAACTGTCTATAACTCCAGTTCCAGGGGCTCCAATGCCCTCCTTGACCTCCTCGGGCATTACACAACACAGGTGCACTTACAAAACTTACATACATGCGGGCGGTACACTCATACACATAAAATAAAAATTATAAAATATTTTTTAAAAAAGAAAGAAACAGTGGTCAGTGGTGGGTATGTGGCTCAGTTGGTAGAGTGTTTAGCATGCAGAAGGCATGGGTTTCATCCCAGGCACTGCATAAACTGATGAGATGGAACATATGTGTAATCCCAGCACTCCAGAATAAGAGGCCAACCTAGGTTAGATGAGATCCTGTCTCAAAAGAAAAGGCCATCCAGATGTGCTCCTTCTGACCTCAAAATCTGACTCCTGACAGGTATGGTGCTGCACGCCTTTAGTCCCAGCACTCTAAGAAGCAGAGGCAGGCTGATGTCTGTAAGTTTGCCGCTAGCTTGGTCTACATAGTGAGTTCCAGGCCAGCTTGGTCTACAGGTAGCCCCTGTATCAAAAAAGAAGTTGATTCCTTTTCTCTCACCCCCACCCCTCTGTCTCCCGTGTCTGCACCCTCAGACAGAGACATCTACTCCCTCCTGGGTTATAAACAGACAGTGCACTGAGGTTGCTGTTGGTTGCTTGTGTGGCTGAATCAAGCTCTCAGTTTGGGCCTGGGCAGCTCAATCAAAGGGATCTTGCTCAGTCCGCCCCCAGCTCCCAGAAGCCTCTGCTTGAGCTGCTGTGCCGAGTGAAGGTCCATTCCTGCCAAGAATTCACGAGGAGCCCCGGAATGTTCCGGGAGTCCTACCCCTCCCCAGCTTGCCCTCCAGCACTGGGATTTCAAAGCCTGTGAGGGCACACCCAGCTTTAAAGTTGGATGCTCGGGATTTGAACCCAAGTCAATGCTTGCTCAGCAAGCACTCTTACCCACTGAGCCACTCCCCAGCCCCCTTCTGTCTTTTCCCTGGCTTCTATCTCCCAAGCTCCTTCCACACCATTTTCCACATAGCAAGTGAAGGCGCTCCACCCTGGGGCCTGGGGCTGGGGCCTCCTGTATTCCCAGCACTTGTGGTTTAGTGTTCCCCACCACCTCTGTGGTTATTCGGGAGAAAAGTAAGAATAACAGCTGTGGGAGGGTCCCGTTAGACTAGTTCTGGCTGCTGATTTGTTTGCCAATGCCCAGACTTAGCCGTCCACTGACACGTTCTCTTCGTCTTAGTCAGCTGTTTGTTACTTTTTTCGTTGCTGTGACAGAATGACTCAACTTAAGGTGCTGTGTGGCCCTGTTCCTGGGGAGACACGTCTACTCACCCCGGATAGGGGACCAAGGGCAGACCTAAGCAAGGGGCCATCCAAGTCCAACCTGGTGAACCTAAGCCTTATTTGTGTTACACTCGTGTGGGTGAGGGGGTCCTACAGGAGGGTGGGTGAGGGGTTACAGGAGGGTGGGTGAGGGGTTACCGAAGGGAGGCTGTGTAGATGGAATCCACTTTCAGTCAGTTCCACAGGATTACACAGGCAGGTGGGGCAACACTGGAACAGGGGAGGAAGGGCTTGCTTGGAATTTCAGGTGAGTGTTCTATGCCAGCCCCCTTCCTGAGGGAACTTCAACAGGAGGAATCTTGCAGGGGTTTCTCTCTGTTGATCACAGCTGCCTGACTTCCAGGCAGGAAGTGTCCACTCCGGCTCCCACAGGCCCTACACAGTCCTGGGGACCAAATTTGCAACATTTAAGATCCAATCCACAACACATTTATTTAAACAAAAACAAACACAGCCTGGCTTTGGGGAAGCTTTTATGAGGGTAGGGAGGGGCAGTCCTCCCCGCCCCCCCCCGCCCCCCCAGCAAAACTGATCCTCCGGGACATCTCCAAGATGGAGACTTTGTTCTTGTGTCTACAAATTAGTCATCTGTCAGTCACATGTGTTTGTTGTTTGTTTGAGACAGGCTGTTTGTTTGTAGCCCAGGCTGCCCTGGAACTCACAGAGATCCGTCTGCCTCTGAGTTCTGGGATTAAAAGCAAGTGCTACCCAATGCAACACTTGGGTTTATTAAGCACTTACTTTGTCCCAGACACCAGGTGGTTCTGGGGATGGGCAGACTCACTGGACTTCCTCCTGGCTCAGCTTCCATCTTCTGTCTTCGGAGCCCTGGCTTTTTGGTTGTCAGGGTTTGGAATGTTCCTTAGCTAGTGATTTTGTTAGTTTCTCTTTTCACTTCTGTGATGAAATATCTGCTGTAACAGCCTAAGGGGAAAGGGTGGTTTGGGGTTCCTGTTTGAGGCAGGAAGCTGAAAGCAGTGCCTAGAGAGGATCGGGGCTGCTCCAAGAACATGCCTCCAGTCAGTGATTTTCCACAGCCACACGCTCCATCCCCTCCCGGGAGTGACTGCCTAGAGTTGATGGTCAAGATGAACCAAGACCCTGCGGGGCTCCTGAGGGACCATGCCAGTGGGGCAGGTCCTGGGTGTCAAGCTCTTCAGAGTCCAGTGTCCCTGGGCAAGGACCCATCTGGGCTTTGAGGGTGGCTAGGAGTTCCGTGAAGATGAGGTAGCGGCGGTTGTGGTGATTCGTTCTAATGGTCACCTTGACACAGTCTAGAGTCCCTTGGGAACAGAGCCTCAGTGAGGGACTAAGTTGGGTTGGGCTGTGGGCACGTCTGTGGCAGATTGTCTTCATTAGGTTAATTGCTGTGAGAAGAATCAGCCCACCATGAGCAGCACAGTTCCCTAGGCAGAGGGTCCTGAACAGTTGAAGAGCTAAGCACAAGAAAGCATTCATTCATTCATCTCTCTCCGCCTTCACTGCGGATGTGCCGTGACTGTTTCAAGCTCCTGCCTTGACTTCACCTCAACAACAGGTCGTAATCCAGAATTATGGGCGGAAATGTGCCCCTTTCTCTGCCAAGCTGCTTCTCCCAACGACAGGAATGAAACTAGGACAAGCAGGAATCAAACAGAGGGAGGCCGCTCTCTGTCCTGTCTCCTCTGCCCGCAGCTCACCCGGTCTGCTCTGTTCTCGCTGTACTTTCCGGGACTACACAGAGAGCCCTCTCTGGGCTGATCCCTGAGGAGGAGGACGTCTCTGGTGACTGTCCAGGTGAGCCAGGGACTTGTGCTCACAGGACCGTGATCATCAGGCTGGGTGGGACAGCCTCTGCCTTCTGCTCCCACGACTCCCCTCTGTCTTCTCTAAACAGACCTAAGTTCCCTTCCCGGTGGCGGCCTGGGCTTGTCTTTACTTTCCCAGCAGGCGTGCTCCTGGCTGGGTCTCCTGGATGGGAACCAAACGCCATTTGCTCAAGCAGGAGGATCTGAGAAGGCCCAGCTGGGTTTTCCCAGCCTTTATTTACCCAGTCCCATTAATAATTAACGTACAGTAATGAGAATCGCCTTTAATAGAATCTGCGTTCTGTGCCCCTCCAAGGGTTTCCCCCAAATGGATCCTCACTCACACGGCTGTGGTTCCTGCCATTGGCACAGGGGCAGGAAGGGCCCCTGCCTCAGTCCTTCCCAGCCTCCTCTGTGACTGGAACTGAGCCCCTCTGGGGCGTCTCCCATCTCACCACTCCCTGAAGCCTCACTTGGGGTCCCCTCCAGGACACCCTGAACCACCCGCATGGAATGAAGCTGCCACACCCGGCCCCATCCCCCGAGTCATCCCTAGACCTTGCCCGTGACCGGGGCACACTGGTCCTGCTGGCACAGTACAGGCCAGAAGCCGAGAGGGTGATACTGCCCCCAGCTCCATGGCAAACCAGCCACAGAACGCAAGAGCCAGTCAGGCACAAGTGCAGGGACGGGCCTTGCTGGGCTGGAGTTTGCGGGAGGGACCTCAGCTGAGTGACACTTTGCCCAGTCTCCCAATGTCCCCACCAGAATGGCCATTCTGAAAAGAACAGGCTTATGGGAGCTAAAAGCCCCTTCCTGTTGGATCCAGGAAAACAGCACTGTGTGGTGGAGGCTCCGGTGTGAAGCTGGGTGCCCTGGGGTACGGTTGATGGTGAAACTTTAGGAACCACCTCCATGTCTCGTAATCGGGAATTGTCTTGAGTAAGGGTGGGCCCATCCACACAGCAGAGCACTCTGGGGCCCCCCAAACTGCCCTATGCCTGAGGTGCCTGGAGGTGAGAGATCTTGCAGTTTCTAGCTGCCGGCAGGAGCATGTGGACAGTGGGGTGCAGGGATAGTGGGCTTCCAGGACGGGGGTCTGGGTGCTGCTGCAAGAGTGAAAGTTGAGCTACAGAAGCCAGTGTCCCTTGCTGTGCTGCGCCCACAATCCTGAGCAAGGCTGGCAGCCCACAGACTCCAGTGGCAGTGGATGGCTGGCGACGTACAGATCATTTAAAGTTTCTCTTTGGGGACCAGTGAGATGGCTCAGCGAGCGGATAAAGTCATTTGCCATGCAAGCCTGAGGACCTGAGTTCCATCCCTGGAGCCCATGTGGGGGCGGAAGGAGAGAACTAACTCCACAAAGTTGTCCTCTGACCTCTACCTGTGTGTCATGGCATGCGTACCCATACATAAATACAATAATAAAAAACGAAGTTTCTCTTTGGTTTATCCTGATTTCAAAATTACCCACAATTCACATGTATCACTTATAAATGGAATAAAACATTATTTTATTATCATTATCATTGAGACAGGGTTTCATGCATCTCAGGTTGGTCTTAAACTCATTATGTAGCTAAGGGTGACCTTGAACTCCTGATCCTCCCGCCTCCACCTCCCAAGTTCTGGGATTATAGGTATGTGCCACCACAACTGGTTTATGCGGAGCTGGGGATTGGACTCGGGGCCTTATGCATACTAGGCAAACACTCTACCAACTAGGCTACAGCCTCAACCCCAGTTAATCACAGCACTTGGGAGGTTGAAAAGAAAATTGCCACAGATTGAGCCTGAGCTCCACCAAGACCTAAGCCAGCTGGAACTACAGCCTTTCCTTCCTTTCTCTGGAACACGAGGTGAGGTTCAATCTGGCCTGGAAGAAGGTGAGGGTCCCCGTGGATCAGGCTAGGCCCCAGGGCCTGAGCTGTACTGGATCTGGCCTGGGGTAACACTTGCAGGGGTCACCAACAGGCTAAGCCTTCTGTAACCAGCTGTCACTAGAGACACAGCACTCTGACAGGACAGCCTTCACCATGGGGACTGAGTTAGTGCTCCTTTGCAGCTGACGATGCATCTATGTCAGGTAAGCAGCCTGTCCAGAGTTGGGCGGATCCCCACGGAGGAGTTGGGGTGGGGTTGGGACTGCTGGTGAAGTAGTCGGGAGGAAGCCCCTTCCTGCTTAGAGGCGTTCATGGGAGGGAGGGGGCGATTAAGAGCTTTGACTTTTCAGTTCCTGGGGGTGGGCAATGGGGAGCCACAGATGGTTTGGAGCAGAGCACCCCCAGATGCATGCTAGAGGCAGCAGCGGACCAGGCTAGGGAGCAGGGTTCAAAACCTCGAACATTCACGGTGCTCCTACGATGCTCAGACCAGCATCTCCACTCAGTCCTTAGAACAGCCGCAGGGTGGGTGCTGCTCTCCCAGTTGGCAGATGTGCAAACTGAGGCCCCCAGAAGGGAGACAGAGCTGGAATGTGGACATAGGTCTGTGTGATGTCAAAGTAGGTTGACAGAGCACAGCACCAGAAAGAGGAAGATGGGGCATTGAATGATCTCTAAGGAAAGATGTTCCAAAGACAGAAGGCTCAAGCTGGGGATCGTGCCATCCTTGCACCAGTGTGTCTCCCATTCTAGAGAACACTCTAGGTCACTGAACGGCTCATGCAAAAACCCAGCAGACTGAAAAGCAGATGACTCCAGCTGGAGCCGAGGGTGGGCAGGAGCCAAAATGGCAGGGCAGGTGGAGGCATCATGTTTTGGGGGCATCTCATTGTTGGGGCCCAGGAAGGACTGGGGCCTAGCTCCAGTTATGAGATGGAGGAGCTGAGGGGTGCCAGGCCAGGGAGGCGGCAGATGTGTGATTCTGTGACAGAGAAAGCGTGGCTGCAGGCTGTGGCGGGGAACGGGCGGAAGGGACTCTGCGGTGCCAGGCCTGGCTGGGCTGCCGCTCCGTGCCCGGAGGGCTGCTTCGAGCCCAGTCCCACCTCTGTGGCCTCATGGTCCCACCGGGGCCTTGTTCCTCTCCCCTGCTTCCCGGGTTCTGATCCAGCCCTGGGCTGTCCCCCAAAAGGCCTCGCTTTCCTGCAGCGGAAGGGGGCGCATGGCGTCCTGACTCCTGCTTCTGGGACCTGCCCTGCCCTGCTCGGAGACACTGGGCATCGCAGAAGTGGATGGCAGGATGGGAGGGGGCTGGCTGCAGCAGGGTGGGGGAGTTGACTGCAACCCCCTCCAGCTCCCTTCTCACTGGTGCAGGGCCACACAGCCTGCCTGCAGAGCCCCAGGTAGACAGCAGGTCTGTGCCGTTGTCCCCTGCTGACAGCCAGGGCTGGAGAGATACAAGGGTGCCTCATTCTTGGACCTCTGGGCCCAGAAGGCTTAGGTCCCCCTCTATCCAGCCCATTCCCCTTACCTGTGGAATCTCCTAGAACTCCAGGCAGCAGAAACTTACAGCATGCCCATTTTACAGATAGAGGTGAGGCCCAGAGAGGGTGGCAGTGGCAGAAGTCAATTCCTGGTACTGGCTGGGCTCAGATCTGACCTCCCAGGAAGGGCTTGGTGAGGGACAGCAACCTTCCCAGTGCCGGACTCGGGCCCTCAGAAAGAGACTGGGGCCTGAACAGGCAGCCCAGCAGCCAGGCCCTGCCTGCCCTCAGTGTCTGCAGAGGGGGTGCCAGAGACTCAGCGATGGAGAGAAGGGCCAAGGGGCCATGTCTCTGACTACTTGAGGCAGTGTGGCCAGCTTAGGCCGAGTGTGGAAGGTAGGTGTAGACAAGGCAGGCACAGCTTAGCACTTCCCCCAGTGCAGGAGGATGGGGGCCATCTGCCACACTGGCTCACCCCCCTGACAGTCTGGAGCAGTGCTACCCAGAGTGCAGCTGCAGAGAAGCCTCAGAACTCCAGGCCCAGGGTTTCCTCCTTGCAGTCCAACCCAGACCAGCTCTGAAAAATTGGTCTGGGAAATTCCCAAAGCTTTTCCCTGTGCTAGAGGCCTGCTGTCCACACGGGCCTGGGAGCTCCCACAGAGAAACTGCCCTGAGTCGACCTAGCACAGCCACTTTCCCCATAGACATGGTATTTACATCTGGGTTACACGCAGCTGTGAGCTCTGTGGTTCTCCCCCAGCTAAGGGGTCTGGGTGGTGCTTGTGAACTTTGACCGGCGAGGGGTGAGAAGTGACACCGGGCAGTTCCAAGGCTGTCCCCAGCTATCCTGGCAGCTGCATATGTGACCTCCCCCAGCACTCTGAGCTGCTTGTCTGGCACACCAGGATGAGGTCACCTCAGGCATCAGCTGACCCCAAACTGGAGACCATCTGACTGCACCCTTGTCTAGACAGAGCCCACAAGTCACCCAGCTGAGCCCAGGCAGTCCAGGTCACCATGGGGGAGGGGGTGCCACGCAGCAGGTGGCAGCTGTTCAAGGCAGGGGCACTTCTGGGCGCCCTTGCTGTCCTTCCTCTTAGGCAAGCCCTCTGGACCTGGAACCTCCCTCTACCTCCCCTCCTTTTCCCTTCCCATCCTCTCTCCTTGCCTTTTCCCCGGGTTCTCCCTTTGTTGCCCAGGCTGGCCCTGAGCAAGCTCCTCCTACCTGGACTTCCGAGTTTGGAGAAACAGTTATACAAGACTATGCTTGTACATTTTTTGAATGCCACTGTTCTTTTTTAAAATCCTGTTTAAAAGCATTGAGGCAGGGCTTGGAGAGATGGCTGAGCGGTCAAGAGCACTGTTTGCTCTTGCAGAGGACCCGGGTTCTAGTCTCAGTGCCCATATGACAGCTAACAGCCACCTGTAACTCAGTTCCATCTGTCACACCCTCTTCTGACTCCTTGGACACTGCAGGATGCGGGTACACTTACATGTATGCAGGCGAAACACTCGCACCCATAAAATAGTAAATAAAATATTAGAAATAAAAAAATGAAAATAAAAGCATTGAGGCAGGAGGATCACAAGTGCAAGTCCAGCCTGAGCTACACAAGAAAGTTCTAAACAGCCTGTGCTACATTTCCAGACCCTGTCTCAAGGAAAAGGAAAAACATCTTGTTATTTATCTTTTTGTTTCTTTGTTTGTTTTGGGCCTTCTCCTGGATATAACCTTGAACTCTCACCCTGCTGGGCTGTGGTTACAACTGTGTGTCTCCACTCTGGCACTCCTCCAGCTGAGAGGTCTGGGTCTATTTGTTTTATTGTGGTTATGTTTATTATTATTATTATTTTGACAGTAGAGAGATTTGAACTTGGGCCCCAGGCATATAGGCAGGTATTCTACCCCAGAGTATCCTCTGTTAGGAACTCATGGGCGGGCCTCCTTGATCTCCAGCTCTGTCTGGAGCGAGTGTTTCGCCCCAAACAGCTAAAGGCAAGGTGCTGGTCTCCCCCTTCAAGTCTAAGCAAGCACCCGCCCATCCGAGGTGCACCAGGGCTCCCTGGCCTTGGAGGGAGGAAGAGAGATAAAAAGGCTAGCCTGGGGCCGCCTCCTGCTCCCAGGACCAAGTGTCCAGTGATGTCCAAACCCAGGGCTCCGCTGCTCAGCGAACCTTGGGTGTTCCCCTGGGCCTCTCCCCATTCCCATTGTGAAATGATGGCGAGTCAAAGGACTTCTGGCCCCATAGAGAGGGGGTCAGCCAGGCCTGCAGGCTGGCACTACCCGGCTCCCAGCAGATAGGAGACCTCGGGTCCCATAGGGGAGGACTTCCTTAATCAGGGTCCCCAGCTGACCTCAAACTCTGCCGTGAGTTCCCACTCCCACTTTGTCGTGGGGGTGTGTCACTGCAACGCTGATCACCTCCCCAGGAGGGCCTCTCCTCATCCTCAGCCTCTAAAATCTCACTCAGGTGCCTACCTGAGAGAGGGAGGGCACACACACCACCCACGGTGCCCACTGCACCCACTCACCCCAGCTCTCAGTCCTCCCAGGTCCTGACCCAAGACGGGAGGTGGGGTTCTGGGATGGCAGAGCAGACACAGAGGAACAAAGCCTCCAGGGAGAGACAGAGGGGTGTGCACAGTGACCGTCCGGCTCACAGGAGGGGAGTGGAGAGACACGGGCAGAGAAGAGAGGGACAAGAACATGTGTCCCACAAAGACTGAGCTAGACCAGGGGAGGGGTTGGGGAGAGAGAGAGTTACACTATATCTAGTCAGAGACAGGTAGAAAAAGGAGAGAATGTGAGAGAGACAGGAAGGATGGGACTGGGACGGAGGCAAGGGGGAGGGGACCAGACGGACGCAGGCCCAGACCCAGGAGGAGAGCCAGAGAAATGGAAGGGAGAGAGAGAGGGCCCCTCCTTCGGGAGAACCAGCCAGAGCCGACGGGACTGTGGGTGGGGGCCTGTGAAAATAAATATTTATAAACGCAGTGTCTAAATTTTTTGCATTTCTCTGGTAAATTATTCATCTGGTGTCTCCGGCTTTCCTCCGATCTGCTAAGGGAACTGGGGGTGCTCCCCTCCATCCTCCGCCCCATCCTTCTCCCCACTCCCACCCTCTCCTCCCCCTCCACTCTCTTCCCCTTCCTCCCCTTTCTCCGCACCCCCCTTCCTCCACCGCTCCAGCTTCTGGTCTCTGTTGTCGCAGGTTGGCAGACGAGGAGGGGCCGCCACCCCGAGGTGACCAGCTGCCACACTCTGGCTTTCTTCCTTGCCTGAAAGAAGAATAATCATAAGTCAGTGAGAACGCGATGTAAAAAAACACGATGTCGCCACGGCAGTCTGGCACCCCCAACCGGGACCACGGGAATTGTCCTCTGGAGGCTCGGGCTGGGCAAGGCAGGGGCTGAGTGAGGGAGCTTTGGGCCACATCCCAGCTCCCCAGGGCCAGAGTAGCCTCAGCTAACGGAGCCTCAACGTCCCCCTCTGAGGTGTAGGGCTTGGGGCTAGCTCCCTGCAGCATCTGTAGTCCGGGATGGAGGTGAGGCGGCCTCAGGGCCTCTCTGACCGGCACCCAGCTTATCCCAGGCAAAAGAGAAATTAATTCACATATACAGGGTCTTCTTAGTTCTTTTTTGGTCCTGGGGGTCAAACCCACCAAGATCTTGCATGGGCCAAGCCAGGGCTACAGCTAAACCACATTCCAAGTCCTTGGGGTTTTTTTTGAGACAGCTTCTTTACTATGTCACACAGGCTGGCCTATGTGTACCACCACACCCAGATGACAGACATGTTTTACAGTGAGTGCCTCCGGCTGGCTGGGGCAGCACTTGTGAGTCTTGAAGACTGTGAGTCCCAGGCCAGCTTGGGCTACAGAGTGAGACCATCTCTTAAAAAGGGTAAGGAAGGAAAGAAAAGGATGTGTGGTCTGGGCTGGGGTCTATCTCAGTTGGTAGCATCCTTACCTGGCACGCACCAAGGCCTGGGTTTGATCCCCCAACACTGCATAAAACCCAGGCACAGCAGCACTTGCCTGTAATTCCAACACTTGTAAGTGGAGGCCGGAGAATCAGAAGTTCTCAGTCAGTTACAAAGCGATTTTGAGGCCACCCTGTGCTACAAAAGACCTTGTCTCCAAAAACGAGCAAAAAACAAGGGTTGGAGAAAGCGCTCACCGGCTGCTGTTGCAGAGAGGACCTGGGTTCGAACCCAGAACCCACATGGCAGCTAACAATCATCTGTGACTCTGGTTTCAGGGGATCTGATGCCTTCTGTCCTTCTCAGGGACTGCATGACAGGGGCGCACTTACATACACAGGCACTCATGCACATAAAAATAAATAAATAAATAAAATAATTCCTACAATTGGAGACCCTGCAACCTGAGAGGTCACACCCACCAGCAGTCTGTGGCGTCCAATCTGGGTGTCCTTTTTCCTTAGTTGTCAACTGGGTCCCCTTATGCCTTTCTCCCGTTGGCAAAGTGCCACTGTGCAGTGCTGTGGGCTGTGCGTGCAGCACTTGGTCCCTGCTCCCCCGAGTCTCCCATCCCTCCAGACCCTGTCCTGCCCAACGGGAGGAGTCACCACGGACACCAGGCACAGTGCACCTCCCTCCGCTGGGACTAGCCTGGCCATGTCCGCAAATCCCTTGGGGTTCTCTGGGGAGCTCACAGCCTTTTCCAGATGCCCCAGCAGAGAAGGTCCTCTGGCCTCCCCCTCTGGGGGTCAGTTCTGGGTCTCGGTTTGGGCCTCCATCTTTGCCATCTCTCTTCCCTCCAGAGGCACCGTTCTTCTGGTTCCTTTGGCTCACGCCCCCTCAGGACCCTTGTCCTTCTCTGGCCCAGAATGGCTGACCAGGAGCAAGCTTAGGGCTTCCCATTTGTTTCTGCTGATCCCCGAAAGCCCACCCTTCTCTGATCACCGGTGGGGACTGCCCCTGCACGCCGCAGATTGGGAAACCCAGGTTCACGAGGAAACAGCACCAGGAACAAAGCCCCTTGAAGAAGCTTTGTTTTTATTTAGTTTTTGTTTTGAGATAGGGTCTCCCTGTAGCCCCAGCTGTCCTGGAACTCTCTATGTAGACCAGGCTGGCCTGGATCTCACAGAGATATCTGCCTGCCTCTGCCTCCCAAGTGCTGGGACTAAAGGCGTGTACCACCATGCCCAGAATCACCTTATTTTTCTACACAAAGTCTCTCACTGAATCTAGATGGACTCACACTGAGTGCCAGTGACCCACATGTTTCTGACCTTGCAGTGCTGGGGTGAGAGACATGTGCTACTGTCCTGGCTTTTACATGAGTGTTGGGGACTCAAGTCCTGATGTTTTCACAGCAAGCCCTTTAACCCATCAAGCATCTGCTCAGTCCCGTCCTCTCTGCTGTTGATATAGTCAAAATCCAAGTTTCTTTTTCTTTTCTCTTTCTTTCTATCTTTCTACCCTGTTGAGTATGTGTCATATAGCCCAGGCTGACCTAAAGTTTACCAGATAGCTGGGGATGACCTCCAACGTCTTTTCTTTTAAATATCATTTATTTAGTTAGTTAGTTAATTATTGTGTTTGTGTATGTGTCTGACTCTCTGAATATGTGTATCTGTGTGCATACACTTTCCTGTTTGTAGTTTTCAGTGTTACTTAGATTGGCTGATTTTACTGTGCGGGTGCCTAGCTTACTCAGAAACAAAAGTAACATGACCCCCTCCATATTAAAAAGAAAACTTTTAGACCCACATATTAAGACTGTTCCTGCAGAGAGGGCCGCAGCAGATGACCGTCCATCCTGAGCTGCTGCTGTAGGGGTTTCCAGGCAGGTACTGGACAAGTGCAGAAAGAAGGCTCTAGAGGCTCAGGAGAGCCCCAAGAGGACGATGAGGAGTGGGCCTGGGGAAGCTGGGTCCAAAGGCCGCACAGTCCATCACACTAGGTCCTAGCCTGTTCTCACTGCTCTTCTGAAAGCCCTGGGGATGGAGCGTTCACCTGCTGTCTTCACCTGCAAAATCCTTCCAGCTTCTCACACCCTGGCACTGCCAGGTACGGTACTAATCCCAAAGGCCTAGGACTCCCTGCCTGGACGCAGGGCCACTGGGCAGAGCACCACAGTGAGTCACAGACTTTCACAGTGGCCAGGGGAGGAAGAACCCATCAGAGTCTCCACATCACAGTGACGGAAGGTCTCTGTCCAGGAATACCACCTACGGTCTCTTTTCCTACAAATACAATTTAAAAAAAAGCCGGCACCAAAGGCACGAGGAATGGTGCACTTCAGCTGTGGAGAATACAGAGAGATAAAGTGTACGGCCTCAGCCGTCTGAAGTGTATCTCAGTTTATTTATGATAATTTTGCTTTATGTGTGTGAGTGTAGAGCCTGTACTGATGTCATGCAGGGCACACTGAGGTCAGAAGAGGGCACTGGATCCCCTGGAACTGGAGTTACAAGTGGTTGTTAGCCACCATGTGGGTGCTGGCACTCAAACCCAGGTCTTCTGCAAGAGCAGCTAGTACTCTTAATTGTTCAGCCATCTCTCCAGGAGCCTGAAGTGTGTCTCAGTGTTTAGAACTTTCACTCTGTGAGCCTCACTGTCGTCCACCCACAGAACTGTCCACTCATAACAGGGAAACTCTGTCCCTATTAAACATTAGCTCCCCAGCCCCTGATAGCCCCCATCTTCTTTGCTGAGACAGGGTCTCCCTGTGTAGCTCTGGCTGGCCTGGAATTCACTATGTAGACCAGGCTGGCCTCAAACTTGGGAAAATGATTCTCCTGCTTTTACCTCTACATGCCTGGCTCCAGAATTTGTCTTCTTGTGACTGGTTTCTTTCACTGAGAAGAACATCTTCAAAGTTCATCCATAACATACAAGTCAGAATCTCCTTTTTCATGAATGAATACTATTCCATCTTCAGTATTTGCCAGATTTTGCACATCTGCTTGTAGAACAGAAGACATTCTATCATGTCTGCCTCTGAGATCCTGCTTTCAGCTTGGGGGCATATACTCAGAATTGTTCTGGCATACAATTGCTCTATTTTTATTTATTTATTAATTAAATAAATTGGGACGGTGCTCCATTGGGACAGAGCTCCCTCTTTTCCACATCCTCGTCAACACTTGTTACTCTCTGTCTCTTGACTTTGGCCATCCTAACAGGTGAGTGGTGATACCTCCTGACTGGTTTAAAATTTCTTCTTAATTTTATTATTTTCTGTCTGCGTGTGTGATGGGGAGGGGTGCACCAGCCACGGTGTGCATGTGAAGGTCACAGGACAACTTTGTGGAGTGGTTTTCTCCTTTCCGTCTTTAAGTGGGTTCCAGGGAACAGACTCAGGTTGTCAGATTTGCAGGGTTTTACCTGCTGAGTCGTCTTGCCATCCCCGTGGGCTGTTTCGCTCCTGTTTTTGAGACAGGGTCTCCTGAAGTCCAGGCTGGTCTTGTAGCTCAGGCTGATCTTGAAACTTCTGATTCTCCTCCCTCCATCTCCCAAGTACTGGGATTACCAGTGTATAATCACACCCGGTTTATGTGGAGCTCGGGATGGTGCCCAAGGCTTTGTGCCACTCTGCCAATTAAGGAACATGCTCAGGCCAGGGTTTTGGCTTGTATTTCCCTAATGATCAGTGAGGGTTCATGAAAATGATACCAATAAGTTCAAGGCAACAGTGCCCTGACCTGTCCCCACAGGAGGACACGGAGCTGACCTGTCACTGTGGGAGGACACAGAGCTGACCTGTCCCCACAGGAGGACACAGAGCTGACCTGTCACTGTCGGAGGACACAGAGTTGAGGTTCTGGCCACTCCTGGAGTTGCCAAGTTGAGCCCTCAGCTCCCAGTAAAACCAGGGCTGTGTTCCTTGTGCAGCAGCATGACCCGTGTTTGGGTGACCAGGCCAGTCCAGTGACCCAAGTTCTGCTGTCACAACCCTTGCTTCCCCTGACGGGCCTGAGGAAGCTGGGCTTTTCCAGTGCCAGCGGACCCTAGCACCTATTGTCTTCACCCAGCCTGGGACACAGAGAGGAGACAGCACCCTGAGAGCCATCAGCTACCCTCGGCCATCTAGCGCAGAGGCCATTCTGTGCAGGATGAGACTGCTGATATCAGAGCCCTGTAGAGGAGTTCTGAGTCCCATTTCTGCGGTTTTGCTGGTCGAATGACCTTGGGCAAGTCACTTTCCTTCCCCAGCCCTGGTTTGTGCAGTGGCTAAAATGGTGCTTGGCCCACAGTGAGTACCTGCTAACAGCTTCCGGGATGACTACTTGTGTGTCAGACCATCCATGGCTCCTCATTGCCACTGAGAGAATTCACCTCACTCTAGGTTGCTGGGTACTGCCTGGACTCACTCTGCCTGACACCCCCAAACTCCCTTTCCTCTCACAATCCTATTCCCTGGGACTGCCCCCTTATCCTTCGAACACCCAGCATCTTTAGCAGTCACAGGCCCTTTGCACATGCTATTCTGGGAGGGCTTTTACACTTCGCTTTCTCCAGCACCCAGACATTCCTTCAGGGAAGCCATTCTGAAGCCTCTCAGCGCCCCATGAATTCACACAGGAGTTTGCAGGACTGAGTAGTGAACGCTTCTCCAAGTGAGCTCCAAGAGGCCAGATCATGCCCAGCATCCCCACCGCGCACAGCAAGATATTAGTCAAGTCAGTGCTTTCCAGAAAACCCAATTTTGGAAACTTAGATGCTTTCATCAGCAAGTCATTCCCTGTGTCACTAAGCCAGTTCTCTAGTGCTCACGGCTCGGGGAGCTGCCCCCCTTTTTGCAGGGGTAGATGGAGAACTGCTGGCCTCTGTGGAAGGCACTCCCATCTCCTGCCCCAGCCCTCCTAGCCCAGACTCACCACCCTTGTTCGGAGCTCCTGGCTAGGCACTGACAGCCAAAGACAGATGGAGGGAAGGGGAAGGGGCAGTGCACCATCAGCCCAGCAAGAGCCTAGAACATGGCCCAGCTCAGTGGTCATGTGCCCTACACCATCAACCAGAAGGGGATGGAGGCGGGAGGGGGCATGTGGCTGGAGCCCAGGCTCTCACACATCTGTGTGGACAATGTGCAGGTAGCCTGGATGCACGTCTTAACTACTACCTCTGCAGGGGTTTAACTGAGCGAGTACTCTGTGCTCAGCAGGGTCAGGAAGCCTCCCGGAGACCCAGGTCCTGCCCTCAGGAGCCCAGTGGGCACAGGATGCTGTATAGCGATCAGGGGCACACTCTTGCTGTGCAGACTTGGGTGCCCTCTGTCCCCAGGTCCCAGGCTCACTGCCCTGTGGGTTTCCTGCCCAGCATCTGTGAGTAGGGGGCTGGTTTCCAGGGCTGCTCCAGAGAGGTCTCGGGAGATAAAAGCCACTTCTGTGTCAACCCACAATAGTTATCGGTGAAACCTTCCTTGATGCACGGGTAACGGGTGTCAGCACTAAGCAAAGACCCACAGGACCTGTAAGAAAGATGGTCTAACCCCAGACACAGGCCCTTGGGGCCTAGCTAGACTTGGCTTTGTGGCTTTGTGAGCCAGGGATGAGAGAATCACACCCACAGAGCCCACAGTCAGGCTCAGAGTCCTCCCTGAACCTGGGCAGGGGCTAGGCGACCCGGGCATGCAGGCAGACAGAGCTGCCTGGGTGGCTGGGAGAGATGGGCAGGAGGGCCCAGACTTCCCATCAGGCAACTGGTTGCGCCCCAGCCCTATAACAAGTTCTCTTCTATGAGGCTGGTGTCACTTCTGGGACCTGTCTCCTGTGTCCCATGGTTGTGGCTCAGGTACCAACCCCTACCCCACCAATACACACACACACACACACTCTGTAGTCCAGGCACAGAGGCTTTATCCAGCAAGTCAGAACCCAGAGGAGGCAGGACCTTGGGGGAACAGAGAAACGCGTTCTCAGCCTCTGTCATGTCTACATGCTCACAAACACATGCACACACACACACACACACACACAACACCCTGACACAACGGTGCACACAGATATGGTTCCAGCTTCACACCTATACAGGCTGGCACACAGAACACAACAGATCACGCAAGCACACACACAGATGCACACCTTGCACGCATGCATAACCATCGCGCACCACGCACACCCCACACATATGCAGGACACACATGTATGCCTCGTGCATGTCATACACCTAGATGCAACCATGTGGGCCCCCTGTGGGTCTGAGGCATCTGTCCCAGGGCCTCTGAGGAGGTCGCAGTCTTCTCTGGATGCTTCCACGTTCCCATCACCCTTTAGGCTGTGGCCCCCACACTGTGTCACCTGAGGCCCGGACTGAGGTCTAAGCAATACTTGAAAACTGAGGGCTCTGTCTGACCAGAACTTAGGTTATCTGGTCGGTGGGTGGTGACGGTAGGGAGAGGTGGAGTTGTGTGTGTGCGGGGTCATAGGTGCTGCAGATTCAGCGCCTGTGCACACTCGCCTGAGAACAACTCTCGGAGCAAGGGAAGACGGAGCACTTCCGGGTCAAACACGGGACAGGCGCGCTCCGGCTCCGCACGCGCGCCCCACTGCCCAGGGAACATGGCCCTCTGGACCTGTTTTCTCGCCTGCTCAGTGGGTATGGGCCCAGCTCACAGGTGGGACTGGTTGAGGCCAGCCGCACACAGTCAGAGCCCTGGTAACTGGGGAGGAGGACGCGGGGTGGTAATGAGGGGCCTTATTCCTGCCGGGGCAGCAACCGCTCCGGGTCCACCGGGAGCGCTCCTGCCTCCACTAGACCCCCAAACTCCGCAAACAATTTTGCATATGTTGAAATCTCCTCTGCGGACCTCCCGGCTCCACCCCGCCCCCCCAAAGAGAGAAAGAAATGACAAAGGCGTCATTTGTCTCCGTCGCGCACCCCATCTATCAGGGTCGCCGAGCCCGTCGCCTCGAATGAGGCGCGCACCCGGGAAGGCCGCTTTAATGGGCTCCGCGTGTGACTGCAGCCGGGCGGGCGCAGGGCCGGCATTTGCATACATATTAAACGGAGCAGTAAAAAATGCAGACATGCAAACCATTTGGACGGCTCCTCGCGCACAGCCTGCCAGGAAATCAATCTTGGGGTTTCTTAAAGGAAACCTGCTCCGGAGGCGGTGGGGGCGCCTTCCAGCCTGAGGGTCCGCGGAGGGTGGAGGTCTCCGTCTGTGGTCTGTCCATCTGTCCTGGGTAACCACTGGGAACGGAGGGCAGTGAGGGAGTCCTGTGGGAGGAGGCCTCGCCTCTGGACCCCATCACTGAGGGCTGGGAGTGCTCCCCATTCTTTATGACTGGGGATGGGGGCTGAGCCACAAGCCCAAGGTCACCTAGGCACTGTATGCAGAATCTGGGTCTCTGGAGGCTGGAGGTCCTCGGTGTCAGACTCGCCTCCTCTCAAACTGTGTGACCCCGCGCAAGAGATTAATCTCTGTTTTCTAAGCAGTATATACCACCTCTCTTAAAGTAGATCAGGCTTGTAAAGCAGTGGCATACAGTAAGTGCTCAATAAATGCTGGCAAAGGAGAGTTTAAGAGGGGCCTTCTGTTGTACTTTCATTTTCTGTCTGCATAGGCAAGCCACTCTTCCTGACCCCTGAGCTGTACAGTGGGTTGCTCTGATTCTCCTGGAAACTTCTAGCTCCATCCTAGATGGGAAACAAAAAGGCAGGAAAATGCAAATAGCCCAACATCACATGGCCAGGGGCAACCCCCAACCCCTGAAGTCCACTTTGCAGATGAGGAAACTGAGTCTGGGTGGGAGGTGCTAAAGGTGCAGCACTCAAAGTTGTTGAGACAGGGTTGGACCCTGTCTGACTATAAGTGCTGTTGGCAGAGGGGGCAGCTCCTTGCTCAGAGTGTGTGATGAGAGTCTCCCACCTGGAGGCAGAGAGCCTCCCGCAGAAAGGAGCCTGGAGCTCATTTGCCTGTGGGTGAAGATTGGTACCTAGGAAGGTCTGGACTGAAAAGAAATCCTGAAGGAGGAAGGGGTGAAGAGGGAGGGAGGGAGGGAGAGAGGGAGGGAGGGAGGGAGGGAGGGAGGGAGGGAGGGAGGGAGGGAGAGAGGGAGGGAGGGAGGCAAGCTCCCTAAGCCAGCTCAGTTCAGTTCTTTCTGGGCTTTACCCCCACTCCTTAAGGCCTGGAACTGGGGTGTTAAGTGCAGAGAAGAAAGGTCAGGAAGTGCAGGGCCCAGAGGAAGCCACCGTGCTCTTGAGACCCGGGACCAGAGTGGAGAGTGTCCCGTGCTCAAAGCATCCCCACAGGTGCTAGTGACATTCGCAGCCTTTGGGAGGCAGTGGGCTGGGTCCTCAGGAACCCAGAAGGCCACGTCCAGGGCTGTGGCCCTAACTTTCCGTGTGACCTGGCTGGGCTGTGCCTTCCCTGGGCTGCTGGTACCCTCTCTCTGCCTCCCTGGGAGCCGGGCTCTGGGGAGTCCATCCGTCCATCCATCCACCTCTGAGGAGGAAGAGTGGGGAAGGGCTGGAGGGATGGAAGTTACTGGAACCCAGGGGGCAGTGGCGCAGTTGGGGGAGCCTGGCCAGTAGGGCCAGTAGGCCCTCACTCAATGGCCTCCCTCCTCCACTGTCCTCCCTCCCTCCCAGCCCAGCATAACAAACATTCCTCGCCAACCAACCAGCCGCCCTGGAAGGGGGACCTGCCGCAGACAGCACACAGCCGCCAGAAACACTTAACCCCTTCGCTTCTGGCAGCCCACGGCTGGGGAAGAAAGATGTAGATGGCTGGGCTCGGTGACCCCTCAGATGACTGACCAGGATCAACAGGTCGTCAAGCTGTCTGTCACTCAGAGTTCACCTTGGACCAGGCAAAGACCCCGGAGTTAGAGAGTGGGGAAGATGGGGACCCACCGTGCTTAGCCCAAGCCCAGAGGTGGCTCCACTAAGCACTGAGGACTTCCTGGCAGAAGGGGCCGTTGGGGGAGCTTGGGGCAGAGTTCAGAATCCCAAGGCTGACACATTCTGTGGGGTCCCTCAGGTGGAGAGCACACCCACATCTGCGAAGATGGTGAAGATCCATGGGTATCAAGGCTAAGTTCAGCGCTGAGCACTGGAAGTTTTAAAAACCCAGGCAGGGGCTGGGAAGACGGTTCAGTCAGCCAAGTGCCTGCCACACAAGCATGAGGACCTGAGTTCAACCCCCAGCACAGATGCAAAAGAAATCCAGGTAAGAGTGTGGTGTGTGATCGTAAACCCAGTGCTTGGGGCTCACTGGCCAGCTTCGCCTAATCACTGGCCTCCAGCTTGCAGTGAGTTATCCTGTCTCAGAGAAAGTGAGCAGTGCCCCAGGAACAATGCCCAACGTTGTGCTCTGGCACACACACACACACACAGACACACACACGTACATATACACACACAGAAAACAACCTGAGTCGGGACAGCAAGAGTTTCATGTGCAAATCAAATACACTCTAAGCCCAGCACACCTGAACGTGTTAGGGTCCACATGGCAGTGCCCCAGTCGGTCAGGTACTAGACCTGGGTAAAACCGGGCATGGGCCCAGCCAGAGGAAGCACCGGCTCAGATGGCTGGTACCCCAAGAGGTCAGCACTTCCTGCACCCTAGACATCATATCTGCATACAGCTGGAGCCCAATAAGTGAACCAGTGAGGCAAAGTGTTGACACCAGGGAGTGCTGAGAGATGTCCTAGGCCCACAGACTCCAGTCACAAAGGAAACTGAGGTCAGGCAGCTGACTGGGGCTCCCGCTGGTGGGGGAGCAGGTACTGCAGAGCTGAGTGCAGGCCAGGAAGGAATCCAGCGTGTCCACACGCAGCAGCGTTGGTAACCACAGAGGAAAACTGGAATCTAGGGACCCCCATCAGCCCCCCACCTTCCCCACCTGTCCTGGGGGCCTCGGGTCTCATCCTGGAAAACTACAGGACAGGACAGGCTTGGGCGTCCCTCCACTTTCTCACAGTATGAATGGAGGCTCCAGAGGGAGAAGAAAATTGGTAGAACCTTGTAGATTATATTTGCTGTAAAGACAGCTCCCCCACCCCACTTCTTTCTTTGTGGCCGCTGGCCTTGAACTCCTGGTTCTCCTGCTGCCACAGTACTGGGACGCTGGGTCTGCATCACCACGCCTGGTTTGGCAGTGTGGAGAATCAAACCCAGGGCTCTGTTCATGCTAGCTTAGTGCTCTACCAACCAAGCTGTGTCCCCAGCTCTCATCCTCCTCCTTTTCTAAGGATGTAGCTCTCAAAATGACAAACAGCAAAGAGACAAGAGTGCTCTTCCGGTAGGCTGGGAGGCCATGGTCTTCGACTCCATCTCCTGGGCACCCACCAGGGCTCTGTGTCCCTAGGCAGCCCAAGTTCCTCAGGACCGACTGAGAACTGACACGTCTGACTTGTGGTTCTATATATTTGGAAACAGATTGTAGCACTTGCCCAGCATCGCAGAGTGGGAGGGCCGGAGCCCAAGAGCCTGACTCCAAAGCCAGTGCTTCCACTCCCTTCTGTCATGAAGATGTCCTTCCACCCCAGGCCAGGCTGGGGAGCGTTCTCCCAGGGTTGTCTCTTCCCCAGTCTAGATGTTGGGACAGCAAACTTAAGTCAGAATTGCCCTAAGTTGGGAATCTTCTGGAGGAACTGCCCAGGATATCTGCCCCCAGTGGGGTATCTTGCTGTGCCCAGACAGGCAGGCAGGGACCAGCGGACCCCATGTCTGTACAGGCTGGAGATGTGGCCCCTTTAACAGCAGTCAGAATCCGCCCTGACAGGCGGTACCCCACACTCAGACTCAGAATGCGCCCTGACAGACTGTACCCAACACTCAGACTCCTTGCTCTGCTCATGCGTCTCTCTGTGTAGCCAATGTATATTTTACCCATCTATTTATTATTTATTATCACTGGCTTTGGTCCATCCCAAGCTCCCTCTCTGCTCGGGTCTTCTCCAGGTGGCTTGTCCACGTCACCAATCTGGTCTCTGAACTTCCAAAAGCCAGAGCTACTTTTGTGGGTGTAGCTGTTATCAAACACACATAAAATCTCATCTATAGCACTTCTTACAAGTCAGTGGTCTAACCTGGAAATGGGGGGCAGGTAGCCCGGCGCCATGACAGCATGGCCAGGCAGAGTGGAGCTGCAGAGATGGAGTTGTGCTGTTTTTGCTTCTCCTCTTGAGCTCCGCATGGCTGATAAATCTGCCTTTCACTTCCTTCACATCCCAGATTAATGCTTAAGCCACTCATGTCCACTAAATGGTAAGAAACCAACTGTGTGGACAAGGAGACGTACCTCTCTCTGTACTGAAGTGATGGTTGCCATGGTCACCAGTCTCCAAGATGGTCTCTAAATGACTCCTACCTCCAGGCATTCCAGGCTATGTAGCCCCCCTACCACAACAAATAGGGGAGTAGTAGCTGAGGAACTGGCTGATACGCTGGCCAGTGCTGGGTCATCACAGGCTCCACAGCCTCGCTCTTTAACACTACAACCCAGTGGACTCCAGCTGCCATCTTGGAAGGAAACTCAAGTAGCTCTGGAAGAGGTTTGTGAGGCAAGGAAGGAGGCCTCTGTGACAAACATGTAGGAAGCACATCTCTCACACCCCAGTGAGGCCTTCAGCCGTGGTGACAATGACCAGCACCTCACCAGAGAGCACAGGCTGGGGACATCTGCATCCCTAACCCATCAAAACCGGGTAAGAGATGATGGTTGTTTTAAGTTTGAGGTCATTTGTTACACAAGAGTTGGTGACTCATACAAAAAAGTCCTGTCATCGACCGTATTCCCAAAGTGGGTTCCCAGCCATACAGAACTCATGAATTCTACTCTGGAAACCAAAGCTCAGAGAGCACAGGCAGAGTGTGGACTACTTCCTGCTCAGGATTCCCAGGACTCTGGCCCGTTAAGAGCCAAAACCTTTCCGGCCGAGGAAGTTGTTTGCGGAGCCCAGTGTTTCTCAGGAATCCCTGGCTCGGGGATTCTGCTGTTGAGACTCCTTTCAGCCAAACTGTTAGATGACCTTTTGAGGAGGCCTTGTCCTGACTCTGTGCACCTCTGTAGGGGTGTCTTCTCTTGAAACCATGCACCCTGAATGGGGTCTCCACCCCGTGAGAGCTACCTCCTAATCACCCAGGGACATTTCTCAGAGGAAATAGAACTGTCGTCTTAAAACACAACCCACTGGAAAATGGCATTGATATAGAAAAATTCATTTCACACGTAACTTTTTTAGGAGCGAATCCACCCCCTTCGGGGAGGCAAGGCAGAGCTCAGCAAACCACATTCTTTTGGGTCCCTGGGGCCTTGTGGGGGTGGGAACGGAGCTCCTTCTGCAAGCTGGAAGGCAGAGGTCTTGCTTTTGTTGCGGACACAGTTCTCCCCAGTCGCCTGTCCTTCCTGGCATAGTATCCAGGCCCTTCACTGGCAGACCCAGTGGCTGGTCACCTCCTCAGTCAAAGCTCTGTGTGGGCGGTGGGGGTGGGGAAGGCTGAGACTGCAAACAGCCTTTGCTGCCCAGCAAGGGGACAACCAACCCAGCTTTTGTCCCCCTAGAGTTCCCATCCCACTCTATGCAGAATCCACCTGTAGGCAAGGTCCCCAGAGAGCCGCACCCTGGAAAGGGGGATCAAGGTGGCCTCATCATTACACATTTAATTCCTCCACCCCTCTGGCCCAACTCAACCTCTCCTGAGGGTGTCCACGTTTTCTCTGCTTCCCTCACTCACCATGGAACACCTTAGAGACCCAAACACGAGGCACTGGCAACAGAAAAGACACCCAGCTCTAGTCAGGCAAGGCGGCCACGCCAGTAATTCCAGCAGCAGGGAGACAGGAGTGTGAGGATCAGGAACTCAAGGCCAGTCCTAGATACACAGTGAGCTTGAGGCTACCCTGGGCTACATGAGACCCTATCAAAAGAAGAGGAGGAGGAGGAGAGAGGAGAGGGGGAGGAGGAGGGGGAGGAGGGAGTGACGAGACTAGCTCTTACAGGGCACCTGAAACCCAGGAGAAAGGCCGTGGGACCCACTGATTCAAGTGGAACTCACTGATTCAAGGCCACACAGTGGCAAATGGCATCTGGAAGGACCCCACAAGCAAGCCCTAGACATTCTTGTGAGGGGAGACGCCATACATGGGACATCTCCATCCATCCAACTGGCTTATCTCAGAGGAATCTGGTTAGGAGTTCCTGGATTCCTCGAGGGCTCTCAAGTAAGAACTCTGGGCTAATCACAGCTTCTCAGTGTCACCCCGCCCCCCAAGGCCACACATCAGAGTCAGGTCATCTGGGCATCATACATAATACTGTGTGGGGGCCCGTTGTTCTCCTCTCTTTCTCTGGCACTAAGCACCATCACCCAACTCTTGACCTAAATGAGGGTGTTGCTACTTAGTAAGCCAGCTTGCTGGGGGACTGGGGGCCTAGACCACAGCTGCAGGGAAAGGTGGGGATTGGGGGAAATTAGCCAGGAGCCAGCAGGCACCTGTGTGCAGGGAGGCTGGCACTTTGATGCATCTGGCAGCCTTGGTTTCACTTTCTCATCCTTTCTTTAAAGGGAGCTGGAGCCAGAGCTTGGTGGCAGAGCATTCAGGCGGAGGTCCCACGCTCCCCTGCACTGGTAGGGAGCTGAGCTTCCCCACCCCGACCCTACCCTATCGGCTGTGGGAGTAGAAGTTGGGGAAGGCAGGTGGTAGTGGTCAGGGCTCCCACAACACTGGAAGGGACAGAGCCAGCCTGCAGGCTGTGGTCAGGACCAGCTCCTAGCCTGCATTCTCGGCTCTGTTGTTGATGAGGGCGTGTGGATGCCTGTCTGCAGCTTTGCAGGCAGGTCTGGCAGACACAGCTCACACAGAAGACAGTTTCTTGTAGTAACCTGCACAAGAGAAGGAGCAGTCCGCCAGGGAGCCCCGGGCTGCACAGGGATGGGGCAGAACTCTCCCTCCCCCCCTCACCTCATACCGGAGCATTCCAAGCCTTGGATGCACCTGTGACAGGATTTCCGAGGTCACAGGTGAGGCTCAGAACTGACGGACAACTGCTCCTCCAGCCACTCTCCTCCACCTCAGATAGAAGTCCTGGAGGAGGCATGATCGCCAGAGCCCAGGACTCCAAGGATGGGTCTTCTCTATCCCCAGCCTTGACTGTGCACCCTGTTGGGGAGAAGGCCACCGTGGCTTCTTAAAAATGATTCTCAGGGGTAGGTAAGATGGCTCAGTAGGTAAAAGAGCTTCTTGCTAAGCCTAATGACTTGAGTTTGATCCTTGGGACCCACATGGCCGAAGGAGAGAACTCTCTCAAGTTGTCCTCTGATTTCCATATGTATGCTGCGGTATGCCCAGGCCCCTATACATACATACATACATACATACATACATGCATACGTGGAAGGAAGGAAAGGCTGGGGAGGGAGGGAGGGAAAGTTGTTTTAAAGGAGGACCTTGGGGCTGCGGAGACAGTCAGTGCTCACCACACAAACACAGGAGCTAAGGGAATCTCCAGAAAGAGAGAAAAGAAACAACCCAGACATGGTGGTGCATCACCTGTGATGCCGGCTCCAGTGGGGTCTAGGGCGGAAATATCCCTGGAACTCACTGGCCAGCCAGTCAGTGAGCTCCGGGTTCAGGGAGCCACCCTGTCTCAAAAACTCAGGTGGAAGCTGGGCGTGGTGGCGCACACCTTTGATCCCAGCACCTGGGAGGCAGAGGCAGGCAGATCTTGGTGAATCCGAGGCCAGCCTGATCTATACGGCGAGTTCTAGGCCAGCTGGGGTTGCAGGAGACCCTGTCTAAAAGCCAACAAGGTAGAGCATTTTAGAGGAAGATACCCGGTGTGAAGCTATAGGCTCCACATGCATGCATACACATGTACACACAGGAATACACACACTCAAGTGATTCTCAAACGCCAGGATTAGGAGACAGTTGCCTAGGGACTCCAGGAAGCGTGAGCCAAGTGGACCCCAATAGGAACTGCATTTGAGGACAAATGAGAGCTTGTCCCTCTGCTACAGTGAAAGACACGACAGACTACGGTTAAGCAGGGTCTGAGAATGTCTGTTTAGTGTTTGATCCCATGCCCCGCCCTGCATCCTGCTTTCATGGCTTCCCTTGATGAATCCCTGTCTCAGAATGTACAGGGACATGCCTGGTCCAGTTTCTACCTCGCCTAGCACCAGCCATTGGAACTCAGATTCCAATGGCACAACCTCCCTGCCAAGCTCAGGGGTCTACTCTGCCCAGGGGGACAGATGACACAGGCCCTCCAGCACCTCACACTGTGGGGCCTTCGGTGCCCAGTGCCTGGTCCTCCTGGCCTGGGACACAGCAGTTCCCCTTACCACCCTTCCCAGGGACTCTGTGAGGCTGACCTGGGCAACTGGGGGATGTGGCCTCTGTGATGGTCAGTGCTAACCGCCACCTTGACAGAATCTGGAATCACTTGGGAGATGGGCCTTTGGTGGTGTTTGTGGGGGATTACCTTGACTGTGTTCATTGAGATGGGAAGACTGTCCACTGTGGGTGGCGCGTTCCCTGGCCGGGATCCCGGACTGTGTAAGTGGAGAGAGGGAGCTGAGGCATGCCTCCATCGCTCTGTTTCCTGACGTGGATGTGATGTGACCAGCCGCACTGGTCTCTCGCTGCCTTGACTCCACCTAGATGAAGTGCATCCTTGAACCATGAGCCAAAATGAACCTGTTCTCCCGTGAGTTGCTTCTGGCAGGGGATTTTATCACAACAACAGAAAAGGAACTAAAACAGCCCCCCCACAGATCCACAGCGTGGGCGGCAGTGTCTGGCCTTCCCAGGGTCAGGGCCACTGCCGGGCAGGAGGCTGGTACTTGGACACAGTGTGAGGTTAAGACAGGCTTTTAAAAAACCAACATTTCAAACCAAGCATAGTAGCACATGCCTGTTACCCAGCATTGGGGAAGTAGAGACAGAAGGATCATGAGTTTGAAGCCTGGACTACACAGTGAGACCCTGTCTCAAAAACACACACACACCGCCATCACCACCAAACCATCACCACCTAACACACACACCCTACCATCACCACCAAACCATCACCACCTAACACACACACACACACACACACACACACCACCATCACCACCTTTTCTTAAAATATAGACCAGGATGATGTGTTCGTAGGAAAAGGTGACTTTTAAAGAGAAAGCTCAACCCACTCCTTCCCAAGGACCACAGCAGACAGCACCCCACTGGCTGCAGGAGTTCGGGTACCGATTGCCAAAGGCCACATACAAGATACCAGTACCATACCCCTGCTCACCCAGTGATGTCATCGCTGTCCTAGTTTGCGTATGTGCACCCCGTGAGGTTCTGCAAGGAGAGACATGGCTAGTGATGCGTCTCTTAGAACATTTCCTGTCACTAGACACCGTGTGACACCGGTGAGATTCTCCTAAGTCGGGCATCAGGCAGGTCGCTTTCCATGCATGAATTCAGCTGAGCTCCCAGCTCTCCGTGTCCCAAAGGAGGAAGCCAAGGCTCAAAGAGGTCAAGTGAGGCTTCAAGGTCACTGTGTGATCTCTGGCCCTCACTCACTGTCTCTGGCTATCACTCCACTCGGTGGCCAGGGACCCTGTCAAAGACAAGCCACAGCAATCACGTGCATGTGTGAGTGACCTAGGCCAGTAATCCCACAGCAAGGCCATACAAGCTGCCAACATTTCCCTGAGTAGAAACCATAGAGAGAAAGATAGAAATTGAATCAGGTCACACAAAAAGAGGAAGAGCCGGGAAGATGGCTCAGTCAGTACAGGGCCTGTTGTTCAAGCCTGAAGACCTGATCCCCAGGAAGTCTGGATCCCCAGGACCCACGTAAAAGCCAGGAGCAGTAGTGTATGCCTGAGCCCACCCGTCCAAACAGTCAGTGAGCTTCAGGTTCAGTGAGAGAGACTGTCAAAGAAAAGGTGGGGGGCTGGAGAGATGGCTGAGCAGTTAAGAACATTTACTGCTCTTGCAGAGGATCCAAGTTCAGTTCCCAGCACCCACGTTCAGCAGTTCACAACTGCCTATAACTACAGCTCCAGAGGACCCACTCCTTGGGCCTCTGTACATACCCCTACACAGACACACACAGATACATAACTTGAAATAAAAATAAATCTGAAAAGAAAGTGGAGAAGGATTGAGGAGGCTCTGGCCTCCATGAACACACACACACATGTGAGCACATGCACATATGTACCTGCACACACATGTATACACAGATGAATATACACACACACACACAAGAAAGCACAGTTGTGTAACAGTGAGAGAAGTCAGAAACTTCCCCAAGACTGTGCAGTGATTAACTTTCACCCGATTTCCAGATAAGCAGGCAAACAGTGGGACCGGCTCAGGTTAGGAAGTTCAGGAAGGATGTGGGAGGGACTCAAGGGGACATGGAGGTGGTCTGAAGCCGCCACCTGAGATGGTAGTCAGAAGTTGGGTTCTTGAGACAGGTAAGTCCAGGGCTGCCTCCTGGCAAACTGGGCTACGTCCTTGACCGCTAGTCTCTTCAAGTATACTGAACAAACCAACTGGACAGGAGGGCTGGACTGGGGTCCAGACAAAGAGCGGGACACCAGGTAGGCTCTCCCTTGATTTCCTGGCCTGGCAGGAGATTAGTAACGGTAAGGACGGTTTCTGGGGCTGGTGGCAAGAGCTCAGGGTGGCCTTCGAAGTCAAAGCAGAGGCCAGCACTGAATGCATACAGGACATCTTTAGCACATCTCAAAATAACCAGGACCTAGTGGGGAGGGGGCTGTCCCGAACTGAGTCACACTGAAGGACACCGGAAATCATTGAGAAACAGTTTAAGTCTTCCTCAGATCTCTCAAACAGGCAGGAAGGGACATGCCTTTGCTTGCTACACACATTCCCATGACTTCCTGGCTGACTCGGCCTGGAAGGTCTCAGAGCAGCTGCTCCAGAAACTTCCCTCTCCTTCTGCCTGCCTTTCATCCTGATCACACAGTCAGGGGCTGCAGAGGTTGCCAAGGGAGACAGCGGCCTCCCTGTTCTCCAGCCTCTGAACTCACCAGCCTCACTCAACTCTGCCTAGATTGGCTTCAGTACCTGCAAAAGACTGTGAACAGCAGCCTGCTTTCTAGGGGTGGTGGGGACTGTCGGGGTCCCTGTGGGGAAGCGCAGCCCCACAGTGAGCGCATCAGTCATTCCTTCCTCCCTGCCCCAGGCGCTCTGTGGCTCTCCCAGCTCAAGGGTTGCCTCTCTGGGGCATAGGTCAGGGAGGCATGCAGCCCTTGGGGTGCTGAGGGGAGATAGCTCTCCACCATCTGAGGCAGCATGGTTAAGGGGTTCCCTGCAACCATCGAGCTTCTCAGACCACAAAAGCAGGGAGTCTGAAGCTCTGCCTTTTGAGGGGTATGGGTCGAACAGCTGGATTTGTGGTTCCTGCCCTCCTGGAGTTCACAGTTTTGTATGTGAGGCAATCCGGGTCTGATAGAGAGCCAGAACCCCAGAGGAAGGCTGGGCATGAAATGGGGCTTCCTAGAGGAAGGGGTTCAGTGGGAAGGGCTGGGGCAGGAAGAGGGAAGGACCTCTGGGTGGCAGCCACAGCCTGGGCCAGGGCCTGGGTGCCAGGAAGCCGCATAAAGGGTCTCACTGGGTCCTTGTCAACCCAGGACCGGCCAAACCCTCACTTCTGGGCCACATGTGGGGAGACCAGGTCTCTTGGCTCCTGGCATCGGTGAGTCAAGCAGTGCTATGGGGTGCAGAGTACCCTGGCCCCTGTGAGGCGTCAGGGGGGCCTACCATCACCACCCTCCTTTTACAGGAGGTGACACTTAGGCCGACTGAGGCCACACACCTCTCTGGTCCTGCAGTTTTGCTCCATGGCTGGGGGACAGGACTAGCCAATGTGCCCTTCCCAGATGGCTAGGGCCCTGAGACTGGGGTGGGGTGGGGAGGGGTGGAGGGGGGGGTAAGAGGGAGGGAAGAGCTTCTGGGAAGGACTGCAGAAACAAAACAAAACAAAAACCAATACCAGCCGCAAATGTAGAGGAATGTGGGTGGGGACAGGGTGGCTTTGCCTCCAGGAGAGGCCCAGCGCCCCCAGAAACCCAGGTAGTGCCCCCTCCCTCCCAGGTGAGACCCCCCAACTTCCCGGAAGACACCACCCCCAGCTGGGCGGGGAGAAGGCCCACCACCCCCGAACCACCCAATCAGAGGCACTCCCAGTCTGATGGCGGAGGCGCCGGCCGCGGGCTCCCCGGGCCTTTGGGGGAGCCCGGGGACCTGACCCCGACTCGGTGCCCCCGGCCCCCGCCCCCCATCCTTATTAGCACCGACGCCCGTCGTCTCCCCTCGCTTTCCGGTGGCTCCAGAATTTAAAGGTTAAATCCTAACCTCGTCTCGGCAGTTTCTCCCGGCTTTGCCTACCCAGCGCCAGTTGCTGGTAATTATATGCACCTCCGAGCAGCCAATCAGCTGTCAGACTGACAGATACTGATCTTTTCGTTTTATTTTTAGCTCTGTGCTTCCCCCTCTAGTTGCAAAAAAAAATTCTGTTTGTTCTGCGAGCTGCTGCCTCGCTCCCAGCCCTGCAGCCGGCTCTCATCTCCCTCCGCCAGCCAGGCGCTAGCAGGCGGCCGCAGGGGCTGGAGCCCCAAAGCCGGGGCAGAAGGGCCACCGTCCCCTGCGACGCCCCTGCAGCCCGGCCAGATCTCCCGGGGACTAACGGAGGCCCGGCTACTGCACAGGCCCCAGCCGCCTCTGATGCACCCTGCAGGAGAGGAGCTGGCCTCGGCCTTTCAGGGGTTACTTGGAAGGGAAGCAAATCCTACTGGTAGTGACCAGAGACTAGGAGACGGGCAGAACTAGTCCGAACGTGGAGATCAGAAAAGCCCAGGAACTCCAGAAGCATTCTCCCCTGAACTACCCCGCCTCTACTAGGCCAGCACCTCACCAGCCATTGACAGGGAAGGACCAGGGCCCTTTGGAGTCCTTTTATGAATCGTTCTAGAAGGTTACAGAGGCCTTCCTGGAGGCCCGTGTTCATGCAGCAGATTAGAGGGAGGCCAGTGCTGAGGGGTAAGGAATGATTGTGACATATTCCGTCCTCTTGACAGTTCGCAGAGCTTTCCCTTGTCCCTGTGTCCTTGGCTGCGGCCCTATGCGTAGCCCCTGGTTGAAGTGAAGAGTGAGTCAGTCAGGCCTAGCTGGACAGGGTGAGGATTCCGTGGAGTCAGGGTAGCCTAGTGGTTTGGTCTTCCAGGGTTTAAGTCCCTCCAGGGCTGGTTACCAGCTCTGAGACCCTATGCCATCCCAATGTCACCTCTGGAAAGCAGATCCTTACTCCCAGGGTGGCTCTGCAGAATGAGTGCTCACCCCGCATGGGTATGCACTTGGCTTTAGCACCCACCGGCCCTGCGAGCAGGTATTATTAGCTCCTGTGTTTGGTGAGTGGGGAAACTGAGGTTCCTTTGACTCTTAATTGGCAGAACTGGGGCTCGAGCCCTCCCCTTCCTTTCTGGCTTCCTTTTCTCTGACACCACAGATGGTGTGTTGAGTGGAGGGAGAGTAAGAAGGGAATTAGGAGACCCAGAGAGACGGAGGGAGGCAGGAGCTCCGCGATCAATTACTTGGGCTATAAATTTCTGCTGTTTTGCAAAGTGAGCACACAGCCTGGAGAAGCCGGCTCCCAGGACGCACAAGAGAAACCCAACAGAGCCCGGCCTGTTGCAGCCACCGCCTTCCTTCCGTGCTGCGAACCAGAGAGGGAGAGGAAGAGCTGCGGGCTGGGTGCTTCTGGAGTCAAGGGCCCACAGGAGGGAAGCAGAGGAGAGAGTGCCCTGAGCTCTTGGTAGGACCAGCCTTCCTGCCCCTCTCCAGCAGCCCGCCCTCCCATGCTTGTGGGTGGCGAAGTCGGGCCAGGCAGTGAGAGTCCCCATTCCACTAATGTGCCAGCCGCCGTACCTGCCTTCACTGGAGCTGGTGCAGAGACCATCAGACCTCAATATGCCCATCTGTAGGATGGGGTCACGAGGGAATCTCTTTCCAGGGCTGGAGCCTGGGATGTGACTGGTTTAGTTTGGGACCCCACACACACTTCAGGTAGAACTGCTGCTGGGATGGCTATAACTGGGAAGATAGCCATGGGCTTGCTAATGGGCCCATGGGAGACCAGTTTCATTATTTAAAGAGGGGAAGGGCTGGGGATGTAGCTTACTTAGTTGGTAGAGTGCTTCTCTAGCACGCGGGAAGCCTGAGTTTGATTCTCTTGTACTGGATAAACCAAGCATGATGGCATATGCCTGCAGTACAAACACTTGGTAGGTAGGGACTGGAGGATCAGTTGTTCAAGGTCACCCTTGATTGCATATGGATTTCAAAGTCAGCCTGGGCTACATGAGACTTTGCTTCAACAAAAAGAGAGTAGTCTTTCCGCTGAGCAACCGTGATACTCGAGAGGTTTTTCCACAGTGGTAGTGAGGGTTTCCTACCGTGTTGGATGTAACGCAGTTGGATCTAAGCAGAGACCAGACTCCAGCAAAACGCCCCACAACTGCCATCTAATAGCTCTAGGGCCCTGAATCAACTCTTGAGGCCCCAATGTTCTCATCTCAATCCCATCCCCACCTCCCTGAAGTTGTGTGCTCACTTTGCAAGGTAGCAGAAATTTGCAGCCTGAGCAAACTGATCACAGTGTTCATGGAATGAGGCTCAGGGTGCTGTTCCCAGCTGGAAGACAGGGTGGGAACCAGGAAGTCCTGCTCCAGCCCTGGCGTCCACATTTCTCGAGCCTCCTGCAGCTCCAGGAAAGAGCCAAAAGCAGAGGTCAGCCTCTCCCACTGGAATCCAGGTACCCCAGAAAATAGAATTATGGGAATAACTCTACCGAGTTCTTTCATACTGAAGAGGCCAAGGCTAGCCTTCATAAGCAGCCCCTGAACACCCTTATCTGCCTAGCAGGTGAGCACTCGGCGGGGAGCCAGCCCCAGGCATGACCCTTGGGGAGCTCTTTGTCAGGGACGAAATATAAATAATAAAGCTGACCCCTGAACTCTGGTCTTTCCATCCCAGACAACAGCCAGATAAATGAGAGACCATAGAATGGGAGAGGACAGCTCGGAGGCTTGACGCTATGTGTGGAGTGCAGAGATGAGGGCAAGGGGTAAAGCCTAGCTCATCATAAATCAGGGCCCTGGGAAGAGGCTTGGCCTTTTCATCTAGGCACAGCTTGGGCCTAGAGGTGGACCCTCTCCAGCTTCAGAGCCCCTAGCTGAAGGCAGAGCCATGTGCTAGCTTCCAGGGGACCTAAAATAGATCCCTTCTGCAACAAAAGAGCCTTCTGTGGATGGAGATGGTAGAGATGTGTATGGCAATAGCGATAACAACCTGTGACGGTTCCTGGTAGAGATGTGTATGGCAATAGCGATAACAAACAACCTGTGACGGTTAACGTTAATTGCCAACCTTACAAGATCTAGACTCACCTGGGAGGTGGGCCTCTAGGCCTGGCTGCTGCGGATTATCGTGATTGCAGTAACTGGGGTGGGAAGCCCCACCCACTGTGAGCAGAATCACTCCCCAGCCACAGATCCCGGACCGTATAAAATGAAGAAAGTGAGCAGAGCCGCGCTGACCCCTCTGTGTATCCTGACTGTGCGTGGGTGCCATGTGACAAGCTGCGTCACGTTCTGCTGCCTTCGCACTCCCCACTGTGATGGACTGCGCCTTGAACTGTGAGTGAAAATAACCCTCCTCCCTCGATTGTTCTTGTTTGTTTGTTTGTTCTTTTGGCCTTTTTGTGTCTCCCTGTAGCCACAGCTGGTGGAATTCACTATGTAGACCAGGCTGGCCTTCACCTCACAGAGCTCCACCTGCCTCTGCCTCCCAAGTGCTGGGACTAGAGGAGTGAACCACCATGCCCAGACCTTAACTGCTTTTATCACAGTATTTTTTAAATTTAGTTTTTATTTTTTGCTTAGTTTCAGACATGTATGTAATGAATTTTAGTCTCCTTACCCTAACACCCAGTCTCATGCCCTCTCTCTCCCATCGAAACCCTTTGTCCTGCTGCTTCCATGCCATCTGTGTGCATGTGTGTGCGCGCGTGTGTGCGTGTGTGTGCATGTGTGTGCACGCGTGTGCGTGTGTGTATGTGCGTGTGTGCACGTGTGTATGTGCATGTGTATGACCCAATGAGTTTAAATAGGGTTGCTGCACAAGCTTGGGTGGAGGTTGGTGAGGTGTGAGCAGCTTCTCAGAGTCCACACCACAGAAGTGACAGCCCTTCCCTCCGTCACTGTTAACTGTCGGTAGTCCGTCAGGGAGGGGTGGAGCTTATGAGCCCTATCCCTTCGGTGATGAAACATCAAGGATTCAATCTTTGCAGGTCTCCTGCAGGTAATGACAGCTGCAGTGGGTTCATGAGTGCCATGGACAAGTCATGTGCAAAAAAACAGCATCCCAGCACTCCTCCCTGACCTTCGAGAATCGATGGTGTCCCTGAGCCCTTGGGTGGGGAGTGTGCTATAGACGTCCTCTTTAGGGCACTCCATAGTTACTTATTCTGTGCACTTCGAACAGTTGTGAGTCACTGCAAAGAGAAGCTTCTCTGGTGAAAAAGGCCAAGAGCGGGAAAGAGAAACTTTCAGGAGGATGTTTGGTCCATTTGCTAGGACAGTGCAGTAGGTTTTCACCTGGGCCTGTAGGCAGCCAGCCACATCTTGGCCACGTTTATAGTCCCAGGCTTGAATCCCCCTTTTATTCTTAGAGTATTTTATGACTGCAACGGGAAAGGACACTAGGATAGTGCCAAACAAAAGTGGATCGCCTGCTCCAGGACGTCCCTCAGGGCCCCACTCCCCTTGGCCCTGTGGCTCTGCCATCCTCAGGGGCTTCTGAGATTGTGGAGGACCGCATGGAAGGATGTTTATTTCCAGGCTAAAAGGGGAGGGGTGAGACATGTCCCTCTAACTCTCGGTTCATTGGTCAGAGCACAGCCACATGGCCACTCCTAAATGCAAGGGACACTGGGAGATGTAGTCCAGCTGAATTCCCCCAGGAAACCATGAGCCAGGGCTTGGTGAGCACACAGCCGTCTCTGCTGCAGATACTGTCTTCTTGGAGTGAATGAGGTCAACCAGGCTGATGCTAATGAAACACCCAGGGACCATGGAACCTGAGTGCAGGGCTGGGCGACCTGGTCCAGACACCCAGGCACTGGTGTCCCATTGTGGACATAGGCATGTGGAGGCTATTTTTCAGCCTCCTCCAGGGACTTGTAACCAAAGTGTGTGTGTGTGTGTGTGTGTGAAAAAGAGAGACAGAGACAGAATGAGAGGGGAGAACAAGAGAGGCCTCAGCTGACCAAGAACAGTGGGCATATGCCTGTCGAAGTCATTCTTCATGGCCAAAGTGGCCAACGGGCTTCAGGCAGTGCCAACTGCACAGTATGGAAGAAAGCTCAGATGTGCAGACGGAGAAACTGAGGCCCAGGACAGGCTGTCTTGCCCAGGGTTGCACCTCAAGTTGGGGCAGAGCCAGGCTTGGTATCCAGACTAACCAGGCAGGTTTCTGGTATGGTAAGAGATAAAGGCTCAGCTTGAAGAGTGGGAGAGGAGCTTCATCTCCAGCCAGAGTGGGACTCAGAGAAAGAAGAAAATGCTGAGAGACAGAGAAAAGGAGGGAGAGGGGGAGGGAGAGGGGGAGGAAGAGAGGGAGAGAGAGGAGGATGGAGAGAGGGAGAGGAAGAGAGAGAGGGAGAGAGGGAGGGAGAGAGGGAGAGAGAGAAGGAGGGACTGAGACTGACTTGTAGTTGACTGGCTCAGGGACCATCCATCAAGACAAAGAATTATCCCGAGTGCTCAAGGAATGGCTGGTGACAGGCAGGACTATAGACCTCCCTTGGCAAGGGAGGCCAGAGCATCTGGACGGGCAGCCCCCTCCCAGGCTGTGCACATTGGGGAATTCCCCATGGGGCGGTCGGGGCTCTGGCCGGGGAAAGGGTGGTATGGGCGCTGGGCTGGCCAAAACAGCAGATGTCTGCTCCGGCCTCCTGTACCGGGTTGTGTCATCGACACAAAATAACCCCGGGGCTGAGTTCCTACAGCCCATGGCTGTGGCCTACCCTGACCAGGGAATCCAGCCACAGCCTGACCGGGAATCCGAGGTCGTGAGAGGCTTTTGGAAAATACATTCCGTTCACCTGAAACCCGGGACCCAGACTCTGCAGCTGCCCGGGAGCCTCCCTGGTCTCTAAGAGTAACAAGGCAGGCCGGCCACCCCACCCTAAGCTGGGTTCACATCAGGCTATCCAGGCCAGCTCACGGAGTGTCACAGGCCAGAGACACACAGCTGGGGAGGAGCTGAGCCAAGAGCTGAGGGTCCTGGTGGGAGTTTCTTACTTGGGGGCAGAGGACTGGGATCTCAGCTGGAGCTGAGGGTTGGAAGGCCTCTCCCAAAGACAAGAGGCAGAGACTGACTCCATATCTGTGAGCCAAAGGACCTGGAGCGATCCGGGAGGAGGGGTGGGGGATGGTCAGCCTCCTGTTCCAACTTGGTGCGCCACAGCACCCAGTTCTTCAATGGAACCCAACCTCTGCACTGCCCTGTGAATAAAACCTAGGATGGGTGGGGCTCGAAGAAACTGAGGTTGGAGGTCACACTAGACAACCTGTGTGGACTGGACCAACAGTTGGGAGGCCTTGGGGCGGGGGGGCTGAGCCTCCCTGCTGCTGGATGGCAGCCAGCTGCATGTCCACGAGGCCTGATGCTAGTTTCTCTTCTGTGTAGCAGACACAGCTGTGGAGTTCTGGGCTGCAATGACTGTGTTTGATTGAATGACCAGTTGGTTGATATTTATTCATTTATTTATTTATCTGGGGACAGGTTCTCTATGTAGCTCTAGCTGGCTTGGAATTCGCTCTGTGAACCAAGCTGAACTTGAACTCACAGAGATCCTCCTGCCTCAGCCTCTCAAGTACTGGACCAGAGACTTTAATACTTCAGAACATTGGGCAAGGAGACAGCTCATTCTGGTTCATTTGGACCAATGAGAGGGCTGAACAATCACTGGTCAGGGGTTGGGGCAGAAGCTCAGGTACCCTGAGTGCTGCTGTCGGAATCCTGACCACAGCAGCGAATCTGAGCTAACCAGGTGGAAGGTGGCACCCTGCCTACTTGATTATCCTCAGGCGAAGGCAGGAACCTAATGAGGGAAGAACCCCAGGCCCTCTCAGCCTCTCCTCCAAAACCGAAGGCCTCCTACAGCCTCTCTCCAGCTGCTGACCACAAGCCGACCTTGCTCCTGGAGCCCAGGGCAGAGTTTCAGTAGGTACAAAGTGTCTACCTGTGAGTGGAGGTCATTTCTGCTCAAGCCTCATCCCTGGGGACAAAGGGACAGATCACGAGGGTGGGGGTTGGGGTGGAGGTGTTGGGGTTGCTGTACAGTTGTGGTAGAGAAGATAAACTGCTATCTAGAGGATGGTTGGATGTCCCAAGGAGGTGAGCTGGTTACACCTATTTATTGACAAAGCATGAGTTACACAGACCCAACCCCCTCAAGTCCGTCCGTCCCCGAGTGCCCGGCTCTGCTCTGGGCACTAGTAGCTCCTTTAGGGGGTAGAGACCTAAGTGTCACCTCATCACCCCATTGTATAGAGCAGAAGACTGAAACACAGAAGCAGGTAATTCCTTGCCCAAGACCCAACAGCTTGCTGCAAGGACAGGGTTTTGTTATTCTCTGGCCCCACCCTCTGAAGGGATTGTTCAGACCTCAACCACCTCTAAATCCTTCCACCCCAGCCAGCCAGCCAGCCAGCCAGCCTACTACCATCATTCTCCTGCAGGCCTGGGAACAAACATGCCTCTCTTTGGCCTCCTCTGTGGACCCTTCCTGCTGGAGGCTGTATGAGGGAATGGGGTGGACAGGCCAGGGCAGGACAGGACCGTGTGTGGCCGCACTGTAGCTCTGCAGATATCAGCTTGATTCCTAAGCCCAGCACCTGGTCACAGCGGTCACAGCTGTCCTTTGGAGACACCTGCTATGAGCTTGGCCCGGCAAAGCACCCAGCCTTGCCATTTCTACTTTTTCCATGAGGAAACTGAGGCTAAAATTGTTGGCGTTCTGTTCCTGATTCCCTGCCTGCTATGGCTTGTTGGTCAGACCTGCCTAAGTCTAGGGAGGTGGGATTCACACGAGGCTGGGTTGTTTCTAGGGGAGCCGGATGATACAGAATTTCCCAAGCTGGAGACCTGGCTCAGTTGGTAGAGTGCTTGCCTAGCATGTGAGAAGCCCCAGATTCAGTCCCCAGCGGCGCACATACAGAGCATGGCTGTACCCACTGTCATCCCAGCAAAGGCAAGAGGACCAGAAGTTCGATGTTATCCTTAGCTACATGGCCAGTCTGAGGCCAGCTTCGGTCGAATGAGGCCCTGTCAAAAAAACTCAACAACACGACTGGGGGACTGCGGGGAGGAGGCACCAGGCAGGGAAGAAGTTTGGAGAGGCCGCCTCACCACTAGTCACCAGCAGCACTAGATCTGGCAGAGGACACAGAGGGGATCGGTCTGTACTTCTGAGCACGCCTTAGTTCAGCGTGTGCCTGGCGTTGCCAGGTGTCACTGCCCTCCCTGGGCTTGGTTCTTCCGCTTCTGTCCAGCTCCCTGAGCCCCAGAACAAATCTCGGGCAGTGAGAGGAACGGAAGGAAGGACTGGAGGTCAGTAGCCGACGCCTGCACTCATCGGCTACCCTTCGTGTTCAGGTCCTCCTCTCCAGGACCTGAAGGCTCCAGCAGCTTTCATCCCCTGTCCTTGGATGACCGTGGTCCCTGGTCATGTTGGTCCGCGACCTTGTGAGACACGGAGGCAGAGCTCCTTGACAGAGCTGCTGTCAGGTTTGATGACCACCAACAGAGAGACAGACATGTCTGCTGCTGTCCCGAGCCGCCATGTTGTGGTTATTTCCGTGTAATTTTAGATTTTACAGTGCCATGAGTCTTGCAGACAGGCAGATCCAGGGCCACTAGGCTTGGCCAGGAAGGGCTCCTGGAGAGTGAGTGAGCCCTGTAGGGATACTTTCCACAACCCCAGCGTTTGCTTGACCCCAGACTGTTCTAAGCCACATATACATATATATAATATATATTACATGTATATAATATATGTTACATGTATATAATATATTACATGTATATAATATAGTGTGTATATTATATTACATATATATTTCAATTATTACATAATATATATCATATATTACATATATATTAAGAAAGGGATCATAGTAAACACTAAACCAGCCAATTATGACAGACTATAGTAGTTATTTGAAACTTAGGGATTAGCTTGGGCTATAGCTCAGTTAGTAGAGTATTTGCCTAGCATGAATAAAGCCCTGGGTTCAGTCCCCGGAAACACATAAATTGGGCGTGGTGGCACAAGTTCGCAGTCCTGGCACTCAGAAGGTAAAGGCAGAAATTCAAGGTCAGCCTCAGCTACAGAGAGACTGTAAGGCTAGTCTGAGATACATGGAACCCTGTCAGAAAAAATTTTTTTCTTTTTGTTGGGCCCTTAGCCACCCAACAGAAGACAACATTTCCCAGGCTCTGCCGTGCCGTGCCGTGCCCATGTGGCTAGGCTCTAGACACTGGAATGTGAGCAGGAGTCGAGTTGATCACATCCAGCCCTTGAATCTCCTTCCTACCAAGAATGGCTGAGACCCTCGTGGCCATTTCTAGTCATGAGGTGGAAGCCACTTGCCAAGGATGACAAAGTAGGCAGGAGCCTGGGTATCCGAGCCTGGGCCATGCATGCTAGGACTGGTCATCTTGTTCAGTGGGCGTTTTGTTACAGCAGCTGAATGATGTCATAGCCAGCTGCCACTGTGATGCAATGAGTCCAGTATTTATTTATTTATTTACTTATTTTGTGATAAAGGCTAGCATCAACTATACATCCACCTCCAGCTTCTCAGAGACCAGAAAGCAGGACTGTGAGAGTTCTCACAGAGCTCTCAGCAGCTCTGTGTGTGAGGACACCCAGCCCTATCCACCAATCCCATGGCAGCCAGATGCTGCCAGATGCTTCTCTGGCTCCCCAGGCCTGGGTCCTACAGGAAGCTGCCCTCCCACTCCTCAGTCTCTCCATCTCAGAAATGGGATTCTTTACATACAGTCACTGGCTTGTTTTAATCCAGTGAAAGTATGCATAAGTGCATGCTGTCTCCAGGGCCATGGTCCTAGCTTTCCATCTGTCAGGCTGCTCCTAAGATGGTCCGGGCCTAGTAACGATATGCCCAAAGGCACTGTCATCCCAGCAGCTGCCCAGATCTGAAGTAACACAGAGTCTCAAGTTATTGGCCCTGATACTTCAAAGGGAATCTGCTTATGTGTGATTCACTACATAACCCTGGCTATGTATTGGAACTCACTATGTAGACCTCAGACTCACAGAGATCCACCTACTTCTGCCTCCCAAGTGGTGGGATTAAAGGTGTGTGCCACCAAGACCAGCCAGCATCAGGTTCTTATTATGGCTCTAACTGATGACCACAAGCCAAGCAGCTGCCCCTGGTGGCCCCGGGGGAACCCACCTCCCTGTCTTTCCAGCTCCCAGATGCCACCCACATCCTTCATGGCTCCTCTCACAAACTCATGTTTTAAACCTCTGCTTTGGTTTTATGCAGTCTCTACCTTCCTCTGAGAAGTAGTGAGGGGATGGGGGCCTGGAGCACCTCTCTTCTGGAGATCCTTAGGTAACCATCATCCACTTGCCAAGTCCCTCCGAGACCTAAGCTAACGTACTCACGGGCTCCGGGACTAGAGCAAGAGCACCTTTTGGGGGCAGCTTTCCAGCCTCCTGCCGTCAGGAGCTCTGGGGACAAAGGTGTGCTCTGGATCGTGTCTGGCACACAGTAGGAACTCTGAACTCCAGGAGCTTCCTAAAGCTGTGGGTGAAAGAGGCCCCAGTTTCACAGGCCTTCTTAAGAGCTTTGGAACTATGTCTCCATGCTCACTGAGGAGAACAGCGGTGGCTTCTCACATGCTGAGCTTCAAGATCCCCGGGGAAAAGGACCAGGGACCGAAGCAGAACAATTGTCTTGGTTCAGTTGAAAATGGCCCTGTGACGATAGTATTAGTCACAAGAGACACCAGAGGAGATGGCAGGAGTTACTGAGCGGCACTGAGGGCAAAGCAATGGGAGGCCTGTCAAGGGGACCTCCTGTCCTGACAGGAAAGCTCTGTCTGTGAGTCTGTAAGCCAGTGTGGTCAGGGCGACAAAAGACTGCTGTGATGGGGCTGCAGGTTGACCAAGCCAAGGAACCAACTCGGGGGATGTCCACAGAGCCAGCCGTGACTCAGCCGTGAAGCATCCGACCCAGGCACGCAGGCCTGAATGTTTGTGTATTTATAGTTCAGAGCTTTCTTTTCTCTGTTTTAAATATTTTCTTTTTTTTTTAATTATGTGTATTCCGGGTGTGGAGTACATGGCTTCAATCCCAGCACACAAGAGGCAGAGGCAGACAGATCTCTGAGTTTGAGTCCAGCCTGGTTTACATAGAGAGTTCCAGGGCTACATAATGAGATCCTGTCTCAAAAATAAATAATAAAATTATGTGTATATGTGTGTATGCATATAAGTGCAGGGCCCACAGAGCCCAGGAGATGACCTCAGGTCCCCCTAAGACTGGAGTTACAAGCAGTTGTAAACCAGCTAACATGAATATTAGGAACTTAACTCAGGTCCTCAAAGCAGAAAGTGCTCATAACCACTGAACCATCTCTCCAACCCCTGGGGTTTTCTTTTTAGGGCAAAATTAACACATGTACAAAGGCACAGTTAACAAATTCACAGATATGATTTTAGTCTGCTGTGATAGATCACTTGAGACTGGTAACTTTTAAAGAACAGGAGTTTATTGGTTCATGGTCCTGTTTTTAATCTTGTTTTAATTTTGGGTTTTTTTGTTTGTTTTCGAGACAGGGTCTCACTATATAGCCCAGGCTGGCCTGGAGCTTGCATTGTAGGCCATCCTTAGTTCCTCCTGCCTCTGCCTCCCAAGTCCTGGGATAAAAGGCATACACCACTCTGCCCAACCTTGGTTCATAGTTCTACAGGCCATGAACTCCACAGGCTTGGCATAGGCCTCTGGTGAGGGTGTTTGTCCAGCATCATCCCATGGCAGGGGGGAGAGGGGGAAGGGTCTCACCCCAGGGAAGCTAGCCTATTCTCAGATGGCAGTGTCCATTCAAGAGGGCTAGACAGCCTGGCATGGAGGCACACAGCCGGCATCCCAGCCCTTGAGAGCTAGAGGCAGAGAAGCAGAGGTTCAAGACCAGCCTTGGTGATGTAGCCAGTTCGAAGCTTGCCTGGACTGCATTCCAAGATATGAACTCCATTTTTCTCATCCTTCTCCCACCACTGATTAGTTCTGCCTGTTCCGAACTTGGTATTAATGGAATCATGGTTTGTACTGTTTTGAGTCTGGCTTTTCTCTATGTGATTGATCTGGCCATGGTGCGTACTGATAGTTCATTCCCACTTCACTGACGTGTAGTAGTCCACAGTACAGATGTGCCACAACTTGTTTGTCTTGTCTGTTCATGAATATTTGGACTGTTTGCTGTCAGGGGATATTATAACAAATCTTCTGTAGATCTTCGTATGTAAATCTTAGTGCACTTTATTTATCTTGAGACAATATCTAGAACTGGCAGTCCTACATAGCGGTGCGTTTGATGTTAAAGAAAACTAGTGACTTTCCACAGTGTGTATGTGTTTACACATACATGCACATGAGTAGACAGGCCCTCAGAGACCAGAAGAGGGGGCAGATCCTCTGGACTGGAATTAGAGTGGTAGTGATGTGAACCAAGTGACATGTATCCTGGTCCTACCCTAGCCTCTCCCCATCTCCCTAGACAGCCCCACCCAAGACACGCCCTTCACACCTCCATGTCCCCACGTGCCGCAGTGCTGTCTACGTGGGCAGTCTACCAGTGGCCACACCCCAGAAAAATGACCCGCATCCCCCAGCAGCTCTACACCACAATAGCTCCTAGGCCAGGAGGAGCTGCGCGAGCCCCTCCCCCATCCACGCCAGAACTGATGACTGGCGTGGTCTCCTGTCGGGACCACAGCTGCAGCGTGTATAACAGCCATGCCATGTCCAGAAGACAGCGTTTCACAGACTGCGCCCCGTTCTCTGCCTCTTACACTCCACACCCCTCCGTGAATCCCTGCGTCTGGGAGTAGGGACATAATCTATATGTCCTGTTTTGGGCTGGGCACTCAGTGGTCACTTATTCTTAGCACTCTGACCAGTTACGATTCTCTGCAGTACCTGCCGAGCACTGCAGGCTGAGCACTGCAGAAAGAAGTTTCTCTGACCCAGGGCAGCACTCATGTATGGGTCTACATAAATGTTTAGAAGGGAGTTGATTTATTTTTGTTGGTTTAGTCTGGGTTTTTGAGACAGGGTCTCTCTGTAGCCCCAGCTGGCCTGGAACTCACTTCATAGACCAGGCTGGCGTCCATCTCCCAGAGATGCCCCTGCCTCTGCCTCCTGAGTGCTGGGATTAAAGGTGCACAATTGCGCCCGACTAGTACATGACCATTTAGCAAAGCAGCAGTAGTGGGTCCCCTCCCCTCGCCCCACACCCCAAACCTGCACCTCTGACCTCCTCAGCCATGGGCTTTTGAGGAGGTTTACAAAACCAGGCATGGGTTCCTTCCTGTGCGGCGGGCCTCAAATCCAGTCAGAAAACAGTGGGCTACCCACGTTACTCATGACACTACTGTACCTGTGGGCACATCTTGCTTGGTAGGTTGGCGTTGCGGCACGGCAGGGCCCAGCACCGGGTTAGACTGTTGATGTCATTCCTCCCCGGAGGCCTGCATAGCACCTTCCAGAACGATGAAAACTAGCCACCCAGGAAGACGTTCCCAGGTCAGTTCCAGGTTGGTTTACCTATTGCTGTAAACATTTTCTTTTCTTGTTATATAATTTGTTTTGTTTTGTTTTGTCTTACTTTGGCTTGATTTGGGGGGAGGGGTGGGCTTGTTTGTTAGTTTGGTTGGTTTTTTTCAGACTGGGTCTCATATAGCCCAGGCTGGCCTCAAACTGACTATGTGTGACCAAGGATGACCTTGAACTTCTGATCCTCCTGCCTCCACCCCCTGCGTGATGGCATGGCAGGTGTATGACACCATGGCCATTTTATGCTGTCCTTGGGGTAGAACCCAGGGCTTTGTGCGTGCCAGGTAAGTACGCTGCCAGCTGAGCCCCAGCCCTACCTCCTTGTTCCCTCTACATTGGATGTCAGCATCTGGTTTGCACTGGCCTCATGTTATGAGTGGAGGTCTTTCCTCTTTCTGACTTCTGAAAGAGTTCATGAATTATGCTTTAAATATCTGCTAGAAGTCGGCAGAGGAATCATCTGACTGTGGCATTTTCTAATTCAGAGTTTTAGCTGCTAATTTAATTTCCTTAATAGATATAGAAATGGGTCAGGAAAACATATTTCAGGAAGCAATGGCCAGAAATCTCTCAGTCATTTTGAAATCTTCCTATTACATTTATTTATTTTGTGCATGTGTGTGTGTGGATGCACGCGTCCCCCAGTGCGCCTGTGGAGGTCACAGACAACCTGTGGGAGTGGGTTTTCACCTTCTACCATGTGGGTCCTGGGAATCGAACTCAGGTGTCAGGCTTAGTCACCTCACTGGCCCCATCCTCAGGTTTCCTTTATCAAGGTCATCCAATCCCAAGGAGACGAAAAGCAAAGCACACTGCGTACATCACAGGAAAGCTTTGGAGAGTGAAAGAGAGCACCATGGAAGGAAGTCGCCAGGTGGGAGCGGCGTACCACACACAGAAGACCTGCATGTTACACACAGGGAGAAGCACTGACCTCTCCTCAGGAATCACGGAGGTGGAAGAAAGTAGAGCGAGAAACTGTGAAAGCGCTTCAGCACTCTCCTCCAGCCCCCCAGAGCAGAGGTGGTTTCTTCCTGTTCCTCCAAAGGCAGCTGAGGGAGTTATGCAAACATACCTAACAAAGGCCTGGAAGAGAAGTAAAACAGCCTGGGGGCCCCAGGACCCCTGGGGGAGGTTTTCCTTTCACCTATACATTTCTGTGTTTGGAGGCAGAGAACTCTGCAGCCCAGAAAAAGCAACAGGTGCAGATAAAAAAAAAAACTGAAATCAACCTGCTGCCCCTCCCCAAAGCCCTGTTCTCTGGAGCCAAAATGCTAGGAAGACAGAACGCTTAGACAAGACCCCCCCCCACCCCGCAATCCAGCCAGACATCCCAGAAAACTGAAGTCCAGCTTTAGAACCTGGAACCCAGACTGCTGTCCTGGAGTGGCTATAGACCTGTAACAAAGTCCCCAGTCTCCCACCCCTCCCCACCCTCCAGCAGGACTCCCCTCTGAGCCAGGCCGGGTCCCTTCCAGCCAGGAACAGCGAAGCCTCTTCTCCCATTGACGAGTCATGGGAGACCCAGGAGAGAGCCAGATGGTCACCACCTGCCAAGCACGACCCGCCTGCCCGCCAAGGCCTGGTGACCGCAGCGGACAGCCATGAAGCTCTGCTCCCTCAGGCAGGATGGTATCTGGAGACACAGGAAGGCTAAATGGCCGCCCAGTGGCAAGAGCTATCTTCCCCTTGGGACCTCGCCAGTCACTTGGAGGGAGCCTGGGACTTTTGTTCCCAGCTGCCAAATCAAGTCCTCCTTCCTCTATCAAGGTGCGTCCAGAGAAATGTTACCAAACCGGAGAATTAACAAGGCCCAGGGTCTCAGGCTGTGTGCCCCATGTGTCCAGAATACAATGGAAAATCACTTGTCCTAAAACCAGAAAAATCTCAACTGGAATGAGGAGGAAGGTCGACAGAAGCCAACATGGGGATGGCCAAGATGACCTGAGAGCATTAAAGCAACTGTCCTAAAACTGCCTCAGCCAGCAATCGTGAGCACTCCCAACACCAACCGGAGAAGAGCTGACTCAGCAAAGAACACGGAAGGAATGAGTGGAAGGGGGTGCTGAAATTACAAGCAAACGTGAAAATGAACCTGTGAGGCTAGAGAGGCGGCTCGGTCGGCAAAGCCTTCCAATGATACGAGCCCCCGGGTTCAGACCTTGTGTAAAATTGGACATACGTGTTGGCTAATTTTGTTGCTGTTACAAAGCACCATGAACCAAGCGACTTCTTGAAGAAAGCTTATTTTGGCCCAGTGTTCCAGAGGAAGCGTACATATGGAGGGCCTGGCGGCAGAGGGCAGCCGCAGGAAGAGAGAGCTAGATGTCAGAAAGGCTGCGGTTCTCAAAGCTGGCGGCCAGTGTACGTGGCAGCAAACACAGACCCCTCAGAGAATGTGGAAGTGCGGCCCAAAGTACGAGGTTGTCCTCTGACATGCACCGAGGTTGTCCTCTGACATGCACCGTGACACACATGCACCTGCACTCACATGTGAGTGTGTACCTGTACGCCCACACATGAGATGATCATGTGGCTCCATAGCCGACTGGAGGAACAGGCAGTGGAGGAAGTCTGTGAACTTAAAGGTAAAGTAGAGGGACAATGGGGCACACCCTTGGTCCCAGCACTCAGGAGGCAGAGGCAGGTGGATCTCTGTGAGACTGAGGGCAGCCTGGCCAGCCAAGCCACATAGTGAGATCCTGCTTCAAAACACAACAAAGAGAAGCAACAAAACAACCAGGAGAAAGACAAGACAGGGAAACCGGCTGAGAAACTGCTCAGGGTTACGAGCACCAGCGACTTTCCAGGGACCCAAATTTAGTTCCTAGCACCCACATCAGGTGACTCACTGCCACTTAACTCCAGATCTCTGACACCCTCCCTGCTCTGGACTCCAGGGGCATCCGTCCCACCCCCACACATACACACATACAAAGATGCACACACACACACATGCACACACAAATATACACAGACATGTAAATGCACACAAGTGTGCACACAGACACACACGCACATGAACGCACACACATGCATACACATACACACATATATCCACAAAGATACACATATGCACACATAGTCCCACACACATACCCATACACATATGTACACACACGTGCATACGCATGCACACACATAAATACACGTACACACATACATACGCACAGTACATCCACACACATACATTCATGCACATGCATGCACATAGATGCACGTGCACGTATCTGCACAAACACATAGTACACACACAGACATGCACATAAATGCACACACATACACATGAACACATATACACATACACACGCACACAAATGCACACAGATAAGCACACGCACGCACCCACATACTCCCACACATGCACACATGTACACACATACAGACATACACAGTACACATATGTACACACACATATACATAAACACACACAAATAAAATATTTTTTAAAAGAAAGGAAGTAGAAATCACTGTATGTGACATACACAGTACACATATGTACACACACATATACATAAACACACACAAATAAAATATTTTTTTTAAAAGAAAGGAAGTAGAAATCACTTAGCACCACATGGGGAAGAACAAAGCCGAAGGACACTGGGCTCACAGTCAGAGACCTCAGGCTGGAGTCGGTGAGGGTCAGTGGGCCTCACCCCAAGGGGCTGGATCACTCCCTGGACACAGGGTCCAACCTACAGATTCAAGAGGCCCAGAAAGAAGACAGAGCAGAGGAAACCATATCCAGACACAGCCCAGAGCCAAAGAAGAGTCTGGAAAAAAGAACAGCAAAAACACACTTCGTGCTGAGACCAAGGGGGCCGCCCAAGGCCCAGGTGCCAAGGGCCAGGTCCACCCATGGCCCCGGGGGAAGCAGTGCCTCCTTGAGGAGGTGGGGCCCTGTCTTTGCTCCCCAGGGTGTGCCCTCTAAGGGGAATGTCTCTTCCTGTCTCCATCTCTGGGTGGCAGTGAGTCAGGTGAACTTGGATTGAAACCTCCAAAACCGCGAGCAAGTAAACTTTCCTCTTCTTTTTTTAAAAGTATCTATTTTAAATTTTATGTGCATAAGTGTACTGCCTGTATGTGTGTAAGTGTACCCATGTTGTACAATGCCTGCAGAGGTCAGAAGAGGGCATCGGCTCTCCTGATGCTGGAAATATAGATGGTTAGCCACCATGTGGGTGCTGGAAATTGAACCTGGGTCCTCTGCAGGGGCAGCCAGTGCCTTATCCGCTGAGCCGTCTCTCCAGCCAACTTCCCTCTCCTTGAATTGAAGACCTCCTGTGCTTACCATATAAAGATGACTAACCTGTATTTTACCTGTACAGAAAATCAGTTTGAGATACAGCAACTTTCTTCCCAGAGAGCTCAAGTTCTCTAGGACTGAGAGAAATGTCATCCATGATTCTCCATCCAGTGAGAATGTCCTTCAAGAACACAGGAGAATCCAGGCATCTCAGAGGTGGGAAAACTGAGCATTTGTCCCCAGCAGATAGATTGCAAAAGGAGAGAAATGAAGCTCTGAAACAGAAAGGAAATAATTAAAAAAGACACACACAATCTAAAAAACTAACACAGATGTTCCTGCTCCCGAGTTTTACAAATTATGTCTGACCATGGAGGCCATGGTCATAGCAGGATTTGGTCCTAGATCTACGTGGAAGAAAAACGTATATACAGGGGACAAGAACACACAGGGAGGGCAAGACTCTACGCTCACTTTCAACGTTAGTACACAGAATAAGTGATGTGTGTATAGTGTCATTCCTGAAGCGACCACTTAAAATGATATGTGAAGAAATATAGCTTATATTTTTTTTCAAGAAATTCAAGGAAGCCAAAGGTAAAGAAAGAAACAGAACCAACCCAAAACCAAAACAATGCAGCCTTAAACTCTAAATACCAGAGAAGACCATTGGATCCCCTGGAATGAAAGAGAGTTGTTAGCCACCATGTGAGTGCTGGGAGTCCAACCCAGGTCCTCTGCAAGAGCAGCCAGTGCTCTTAACCACGGAGCCCCCTGTCTGGCCCCTGCAGAGTAGGTTTTTTTTTAATCACATAATTAATTAGTTTCTCGTGTGTGTTGTACTATGGCCAAGACACTTGGAGTCATTTGCAGGAGTCAGTTTTCTCCTTCCACTACACAGATCCGGGGGCTCAAACTCGGGTCATCAGGTTTGACCACAGGGCCTAACCTATTGAGCCATCCTGCTGGCCCTGCAGAGCAGACTTTAAATGGCTCAACTATAACTGTAAGGAATCTACTTGAAATAGCGATGCTCCCCAATTTATAACCAACATAAACTGAAAATACCATGAGTTGAAAATACACCTACTATGGGGCTGCAGAGACGGCTCAGCAGTTAAGCGCACCGACTGCTCTTCCAGAGAACCTGGGTTTGGTCCCAAGCGCCCAGGTGTCAGTTAACAACCATCTATAATTCCAGTTCCAGGGAATCCAACGCCTCCTCTGGTCTCTGTGGGCACTGCATGACAAAGGTGTACTTACATACATGCAGGCAAAGCACTCCTACACACAAAGTAAAAACAAATCAAGAAGTGAAAAAATTAACAAAGAAATATGAGAAAATCCATCTTTTTTAAAGAAACTGTGCCCACTAGACTAGCCAACCTCACCTCGAGGTTTGCCTGCATGACTGGCACTGCCCACCTGCAGTCACGCAGCAGAGGGGCTGTACCACCGTGAGCGGCACCCTACACGTATCACTAACTCGGGAAAAGATCAAAATTCAAGGTATGGTTTCTACTGAATACATAGTACTTTAACGTTATTAGGTCCAAAAACCGTAAGTCAAACCATTGCAGTCGGGGAATGGTTTGTGTAACATAAGTTGGAAAAAAAAAATCACATGGATAAAGATATTTACATGTGTCTGAGTCACTTTCCTGTTGCTGTGATAAAATACTGACAAAAGTCACGTGAGGGAGGAAGGGCTTATTTTGGTCACAGTTCAAGGAGACCATTCAGTAACATGCAGAAGGCCACGCAGCAGGCAGAGAGGGCACCGTGGCGAAACAGAAAGTGACCTGGTCATGCTGCTTCCTTACTCAGGGAGCAGAGAGCAGACAGGAAGTGACGCCACACTATAAAGTCTCAAGGCCCAGCTCCAGTGACAAACTTCCTGCAGCAAGGCTCTACCTCCCAAAGGGTCCACAAGCTTCCCAAACTCTGCCAGGACCTGGAAACCAGGAGTTCAAATACACGAGCCTGAGGGCGACGTGTCCCATTCAGACCACAGCCCCACACTAAAACAATCAAGGAAACAGATGCAGTTACATCAGAATTAGAGAAAGTAGGCTTCAAAACAAAACATCACCCAACAGGGAGATTATGTAGTGACGGGAAGAGTCCAAACACCAGAAGACAGCGAGTCTGATGTGTGTGCCTGGGACAGGCAGTCTCAGCCAAAGCCGTCTGATGGGAGAGATGGATAAATGTTCAGTTGCAGTTGGAGATCACACCCCTCTCTCCACTGCGAAAACAGCCGTCACAAAACGAGCCAGGATGGGAAACGACATCGTCAGCCATCCCAACCTAGTTGCCTAGAGAACACCCCTCCCCAAACACAGAATAACACCCCTTTCAAGTGCTCACAGGACACTGACCAAGAGAGACTAGACGGGGCGGAGAAGAGGGCTCAGTGGGTAGAGCACTTGCTGCCGAGCCTGCCAACCTTCATTCGGTCTCTGGGACCCACAGTGGGAAGGAGAGAACTGACTCCTGCAAGTTGTCTTCTGATCTCTATGTAGACACTGTGCCCTCCCCCTCCCCACTAAGAACCAGGCCTGGCAAGATGCCCAGTGCTGAAATTGTGGCATGAATGTTATAGAAGTAACGAACTACTTCTGGCAGGATTTAAAATCTGCGCCACAAGATGGAATTTAGCTGGGTCAACAACTTCTAACTGACCAAGTCATAGGCCCTAGGGAAGAATCAAATACTATTATTCTGTTAAATAGACATAGCCCTAAAGTGCCCCCCCAAGCTCTTTTCTGATTATTATCTGTGATTTATTTTTATTTCATGTGTGTGTTTTGCCTGCACGTGTGTAAGTGCACTCGTGTCATGCAGTGCTAGCACAGGCCAGAAGAGGACATAGATCCACGACAACATTACAGACAGTTGTTAGCCACCATGTAGGAGCTGGGAACTGAACTCGGGTCCTCTGGAAGAGCAGCCAGTGCTCCCGAGCCATCTCTCCAGCCCTCAAAGCTCTTATCCTTTTTTGTTTTTGTTTTTGATGTTTGTTTTTCATCCTTTTGAGACAGGGTTTCCCAGTAGCTCCAGCCATCCTGGAACACACTATGCAGACCAGGCTGGCCTTGAACTCTCAGAAATCTGCCTGCCCTGCTGGGATTAAAGACTTGTACCACCACGCCCAGTCCTCAAAGCTCTTATCTTTATATCCATAAATCAGTGCATCTCTTAACCCTCATCAGACATCTATATCACACCCTCTATCTCAAAGGATCAGGGATCATCAAGGAGGAGGAGGTTCTTAGACTATAAAAGCCAGAGGTAGTGGACATCTGCAGAGAAACAGTATTTCCAGATGTGACAGGGCTATTACACATACGCACTTAGACAGTGACTGTGACTGCATGCACAACACCCACACAAGATCCAGCCCACCAAGATCTGGGCATCAGGGCTGGAGAGGTGACTCAGCTGTGAAGAGCACTGGCTCTTGCAGAGGACCTGGGTTCAGTTCCCTGTACTCACAAGGCTGCTAACAACCTTCTGTAATTCCTGTTCCAGGGGATCCAACAACCTCTTCTGACCTCCGAAGGCATTGCACACAACACAGTGCACATAACATACAAGTAGGCAAAACATTCATACCCGTGAAATAAAAATCAATCCAAAATTTCTTTTAAATTTCAGCATAGTCAGGGGAGTGGCTCGTGAAGTCTCACCCTCACCTGAGGGGTTCCTGGAACCTGACGACTGGTGGGGAAGGAAAGGTCCATTCTCTTCGGGGATGCAGCCCCCGAGAGGCTATCCAGGTTCCAGTAGATGGTCCCACACTCATGCACATACAGACAGGACTGAGTGGACTCGGTGAGTTGAAAAGAGTACATGTAGTTGGGATGGAAAAGCTGAGGCGGAGGGAGGGGACAGGGGACAAAGCGAGGGGAGGAGTGGGAGATGAATCTGATCCAAACACATTATATGTACGTGTGAAATTCTCTAACAATAAAAAAAGCCATTTTAAAAAGAAAAAGATAAGCTGCATCCTGGCCTCAAGTCAGTCATCTACGAACAGACTCCAGTAGGACTGGAGGAGCCAGCCCCAAACAGGGGCCAGATGTGGGAGCATCTGCCGGTACTCGGGAACCAGGCAGCACACTTCCGAACAGCCCACGAGTCAGGCAGGTCTCAAAATAATTCTTTTTTCTCACTATGTATCCCTGGCTGCCCTGGAACACTCTATGTAGCCCAGGCTGATCTTGAACTCACAAAGATCCTCCTGCTTCTGCCTTCCAAGTGCTGGGATTAAAGGGGTGTACCATGACACCTGGCTTGTTCTATTTATTATTGTGTGTGAAGTGGGTAGTGTGTGTGTGTGTGTGTGTCACCGCGGGCATGTGTGGGTCAGAAAATGATTTTTGTGGAGTCAATACTCTCCTCCCACCTTTTGGTGGGTTCCAGAGATTGAACTCGGGTGTCAGGCCTGGGCAGCAAGTGCTTTCCCCAATGAGCCATCTCACTGGCCCCTCAAAAGAAATTTGAAAAACATCCAGAATGGAAAGAAAGCACCAGCACAGCCTATCGGATGTGGCAGCACTGGAGAGAGAAGTTTCTAGAGCTGAGCACTTCGTTGGAGATAGAGAACCCTGGACCCGGTCACTGAAAGGCAGTGCACCTGACTTCAGGAATGGAAAAACTCTGAGCCACCAGCCTAATTGCCCACCTATGAGACAAGGAAAATAGAAACAAAACCAAGAAAGCAAACTGTAGGACAGAATCTATATAAAAGCAAAAATCAATGAAAGTTTAAATCTACAAAATAGAGGTAAAAAAAGTCAATGAAATAAAAAAATAACATTGAGAAACATTTAGAAAGACTGAGAGGACGACATACTGGGAGCAGATGTCTCTGCAAACCTTAAAGACAGCAGAGAGGCAGTGAAGGAATGTTCCAGAATCCTCTACACATACATTTGACAACTCAGGCAAAATGGACAGTTTGTTGGAGAGAAAAAACTACTACGTGAAATGAGTCATTTGCATTCTATTAAAGACATTGGATTCCTAGGAAGAGCAGAGGTCCAATGACTCACCACTAACTCAGCCCTGGGAAGGCAGAAACAAGAAGGATCGAGAGCTCAAGGCTAGCCTGTGCTCCATAGAGAGACCCTGTCTTAGAAACACAATTAAACGGGGATGGTTCAGTGATTAAGAGCACTGGCTGCTCTTGCAGAGGACCTGGGTTCGATTCCCAGCACCCACATGGCAATCAACAATAGTCCTAACTTTAGTTCCAGGGGAATTCGACACCCTCTTCTGACCTCCGAGGGCAACACACGATACAGGTGCACTTACACACATGCAGGTAATACATTCATACACATAAAATAAAAATAGATAAAAATTTAAAAACACAAGCAAGCAAAAGGGACCCAGTTCATATTACAAAAACTATATTATCCTGGTTCCAATACTAAGAAAAAAATATTGAATGAATGAACATAGAAGGAGAGTTGTCACTAGCAGAGAAGACTCAACAGTATGCAGAAGGAATTATACTTCATGACCGAGTAAACACTACAGTAGAAATGCGTGGCTAGTTTGATATTTGAAATCAATGAAATCCACCACACAATAGGCTAACAAGGGAAGGGGCGGTCCACACAATCATATTAAGTAATGAAGAAAAATAGTTGGCAAAATCCAACACCCATTAATTAAAAGACGAAAACTAGGAAGGCAAGGACCTTAACATCACTGAATAAAGAATTTATTTTACCAGGCTGGAGAGACGGCTCAGCAGTTAAGAGCACTGACTGCTCTTGCTGGATTCGATTCCCAGCACCCATGTGGCAGCTAATAACCATCCATAATGCCAGTTCCAGGGGATGTAACACCCTCTTCTGACCTCCACGGGCACTGCATGACTTGGGTGCACCTACCTACAAGCAGACAATACACTCATACAGTAAAATAAAAATAAAAAAATTTTCAATAGAATTTTTTAATCTATTTAAAATTCTGTAATTTACACATCGTGGAGAAAGACTGAAAGTTTTCTTCCTAAGACCAAAAACTGAGATAAGGATGTCTGCTGTTGACAATCTGTTTAATGTCAAAGAAAGGCGGGGGGCGCGGTTTGGTGGAATTAGTGAGCTTGGGACCTGGAATGTACTAGATAAGCAGTCCACCACTGAGCTATAGCCCCATGCCTTTTCCTGTTTTATTTTGAGACAGGATATTGCTAAGTGACCCAGGTTACTCACTCTGTAGCCCAGTCTGGTCTCAAATTCAAGGTTCTCCTGCCTCAGCTTCCCAAGCGTTGGGATATTACAGGTGTGCACCATCGGGCTCAGTTAGTACTGTAAAGTGTTGCCACGGCAATAAAGCAAGAAAGGGAAATAAAATTCATATAGATCAGAAAGAAAAACGTTCCTTTTTAAGCAACGGACATAGTGCCACAAACACGGAGCAGAGAGTGAACTGGAAGAGGGGTGAGGCCATGAATTCTCAAAGCCTCCCCCAGGGATGTGTTTCCTCCAACAAGGAACTCCCCAGGAACTCCCCACCAACACCACAAACTGGAAACCAAGTGTTCAAACACCTGAGCCCGTGGGGAGCAGGTCTCATAGAAACTGCCACAGGTACGTTTGGAGGACAGTAGCCATTCTACGCAAGCACCCACCACGTCAGGTTCTATAAGGGACCTGGGCTTGTATAGGTTTGGGCATTTGCAGGGTCTCATGACCAATCCCCCTCAGACACTAGGAAGTGGCTACATTGTCTTTTCATCTTCTTACCAGGATTGTTGGCAGAGCAAAGTTTTCAAAATTTGAAGTCTAGTTTGCTAGGGTTTGTTCCGGTTTTCGATGCTGCTTCAGTCTAAGAACTCTCTGCCATGCCTAGAAACGAAAAGGCGCCTGTTGCTTATTTTCTTTTCTGAAACTTTTAGGACTTTGCATTTTGTACTTAAGCCTGCTGTCCTTTGCTAGGCATGGTGGTCCATGTCCATAATTCCAGCACTTGGGAGGCAAGAGACAGGAGGGTCCCTGCAAGTTCAAGGCCAGCCTGGACTACATAGGGAGAGCCTGTGGTCACATTGCTATTACCAAATACGTGACAGAGAGCAACTCCTAGGAAGGAAAGGTTGATGTGGGCACACAATTTGAGAGGACACAGTCCCTCGTGGTGGGGAAGGCATGCAGCAGGTGTGTCTTCACTGTAGCAGGTTCCTGGGGCTGATACCTAACTTCCATCTCAGGAAAAGAAGCAGGGACAGAGAAACCAGGAAGCTAGATGGGTTCCCGCAAGACTCACTTCCTCTAGCAAGGCTCCACAGCTTTAAGTTCCACAACCTTCCCATACAGCGTCAGCAGCTGGGGACCAAGTGTTCAGATACGTGAGCCCATAGGGAACATTTCACACCCAACTATAACGCCCAGGCTCAACCTTTCCACCGAAGGGTGTGCAGTCCATCCCAGCTACTTTCACAGGAAGTGTGCGGCTCAACCCAAGTTCCAGCCTTCTGGTCGGCAGGTGTTTCTTGCAGCATCCCTCGGAAAAGCCGCTCTTCCTCTGCTGGCTCATACGTGTGCACCGGAAACATCAGTTGGATATGTTTGCCTTTCTCTGGCTCTGGCCTGTCTGTCACTCTGCCTCAGCCTCTGCAGCTGAAGCTGTGTCACATTAGACTATCAGGCAGAATGACCCCTACACACACACACTTTCCATTTTTTTGGTTTACTTTCTCTGATTTTTCCATAGTAATTCTAATACTGTTTATGTCATTCAAACGTCTTGCTTGGATTTCAGTAGATGTTACGTTGAAAGTTTGGGGAGCTAGACATACTGGCTCATGCCTGTAATTCCAACACTAGGGAGACTGAACCACAAGTTCAAGGCTAGCTTGGGCTACATAGTGAATTCATGTCAGCCTGGGCTACAAAGTTAAGGCCCTAACTTAAAAAAAAAAAAAAAAATTGGGAAAACTAAAATTTTTACTGTGTTAATTTTTCAAATCCATGGACATAAAATACTCCATGATTATACTTAATTTTTCTTACTGATTTTTGTTTTTATGTTTTGTCTATTTGGGTTTCTGAGACAGGGTCTCCCTGTAGCCCCAGCTAGCCTGGAACTCACTATGCAGCCCAGGCTGTGCTTGAACTCACAAAGTGGCTGAAGATGTGAGCTCTCAGCTTCTCTCTCTGGCCACTTGTTGCTGTGCCTCCCCCACCACGATGGACTGTTAATTCTCTGGAACCAGATGACAAAATAAACTCTTCCAGAAGTCTCCTTTGGTCATGGTGTTTCATCAGAGCAACAGAAAAGTAACTAACACAGTCCCTTAAATCTTCTCTGATGTCTTGCCAGGCCCCACACGACTCGAGATGTGAGAATAGTTGTTATGCTGTGTTGTTTAGGAGGTGATGACAAGAAAAATGCCCATCCATATTGGGCATACGTGAATATTTTCCCAAATATTTTCAATCTACAGTTGGTTGACTCACAGGATGCAGAATCCTTAGAAACAGAGTCAGTTGCTTTAATAAATCATCAAAGAGGTTATCTAACCGAGAACTTGCATCTAGGTTGCATAAAGAATGATCAAAACTCAGGCTAGAGAGATGGCTCAGTGGTTAAGAACACTTGCTGCTCTTTCAGAAGACCAAGTTCAATTCCCAGCACCCACTGGGGCAGTTCAAAACAATCCAGAACTCCAGCTTACTCAAGAGGGATTCAATACCTCAAGCCTCCTTGAGCACGTGCACTCACATGCACATGCACACACAATTTAGAATTAAATGAATTTTAAAATACTTTTTTTTTTGGTCCTTTTGAGACAGGGTCCCCTGGTAGCCCCAGCTAGCCTGGAACTCACTATGTAGACCAGGCTGACCTTGAACTCACAGAGATCTACCTACCTCTGCCTCCCAAGTGCTGGGATTAAAGGCCTATGTGCCCCCGTGCCCAGCAACTTAAAAAATGTATCAAAACTCATCCCAAATAAACCAACAATCCAATGAGAACATAACCAAAATGCACAAAGAAATATTTCACCAAAAATGATGTAAGACCGGCAACAAACGTGTCCAGCCACTCCGGACGCAGAGGGAAGGCCAGGGTGAGACACTGTACACGCCTGCGGAAGCAGCTGCAAGAACAGAAAGAGGAACAACACTCAATGCTGGCAAAAATCTAAGGAGACTGGGTCACGCATGCATTGCTGTTGGGAATGCAACACTGTGCAGGCATGCTGGGAGATTGTCTGGCAGGTTCTGAAAAAGCAAAGCAAGTGCTTGCTATGTGACCCAGTTATCAGGTCCCAAGATATCCACCCTATGTCCCAGGCTTGGGTAGTGGGTCAATGTGTGAAGCGCTTGCTACATGAGGACCTGAATTTGGATCCCCCAGAACCTGAGTACAATAGGACACAGTGACACACAGCTATGATCCCAGAGTTCCTATGGTGCAATGGGGGTTGGAGACGGAACCACTGGAAGCTCATAGGCCAGTCAGCCTGGTGGACATGGTGGTCAGCAAGAGTCCTTGTCTCAAACAAGGTGGAATGTTAGGACTGGAACCCGAGGTTGTCATCTGATCTCCACACATGTGCTTGTGTGTGCACAGTCTCACACACACACATAAAAGCAAACCTACATCCTCAGTAAAATCTCTACTACTCACAAATATTCAAGAAACTTTATTTGTAATAACCCAAAGCTGGAAACAGCTAAAATGCCCTTTGTTGGGCAAACACTTAAATCATAGACAATGCACAGTGATGGAAGACAGGCTTTCCAAACCCACCACAGCCTGGACTTTTCCTTCAAGATGTACTGGTTATACATATCTTTTGGTGCCAAAGAATCCTCACTTTTTAAAGTTTTCTGAAAATGGTTATTACCGGCTTTGTTCCTGCAGGATATCTTTGCTGGGTATAAAATTCTCAGGTGGAAGTATATTCCCTTCCTCCTTTGCTTTAATGACTTTATTTAAAATAACTTCAGATGCACAGCTTCAAAAATGGTACTGAGAAGCTGGGCGTGGTGGCTCAGACCTGCAGTCCCAGTGTTTAGGAGGCTGAAGCAGGAGGATGAATTTCATGCCTGGTTGTACTACACAGTGAGAACTTGCCTCCAGGAATAAATTCAAGAGCCTGGAGATGGTGGAATGTGTGACTTGCATATGAAAGGCCCTGGGCTCAATCCACAGCATTGAAGAAAGAAAACAACCTCCCCCCCCATGTCATTTCTCTGGGGATCCTTCAGTGACAGCAGTGAGGAGGAGGGAGAGATACAGTGGGTGGTCTTCACCCCTTTCTACCTAGTCAAGAACAAGGACTTGTGACATGCAAGCTGCTTTTTGTTTCTTAGGCATTCCATGGCTGTGACTGCCCACACTTGGTCTGTGCAATGTTGGCCAAGCTCATCCACATGACAAGGTATTTCCTGAATACCTACTGGGTTCCATCTGCGAGCATCCCAAATTAGCCCCCTGCCTAGGATTTCACTTTCTGCTGAGAGGTTCAGGTGGAGGAGGAGGAGGAGGAAGAGAAGACCATAGTGAACAGTATAGAAAACTAAACACAGGGCTGGAGAGACAGCTCAGCAGTTAAGTGCACTGGCTTGTCTGGCAGAGAATCTGGGTTCAGTTCTCAGCACCCACATGGTGGCTAACAACTGTTCATAACCCCAGATCCAGGGAATCTGACGCCCTCTTCTGACCTCTGTGGGCATTGTATGGCATAAATGTGCTTACATATATGTAGGCAATATACTCATAAACATAAAATTAAAATAATATTTTAAAAAGTAAGCACAGCCTATGTGTGGTAGTCACATCTGTCATCCCAGCACTTGGGAAGCAGAGGCAAGAGGATCAAGAGTTCAAGTTCATCCTTGGCTACATAGTGGGTTTGCAGCTAGCCTGAGCTACATGAAACCCTATCTTTAAAAAAAAAAGAAAAAGCAAATCTCAAAGTTTCAGGAGACTTTTGGAATGGAGCCAGTGGAGGGGTCGGAGCAGGGAGCGTGGGGCTGACAGGTGACTCATATTAGCAAGGTTCCTATGAACCAAGGCTTGGGGGGCACAAAGATAGGTGGAAGGGTGGCAAGATCAGCACGGGGGTGTCCCAGGTCACCCACTCTCAGGAAGGCAGTGATGGGCAGGTCACAGGGACCAGGCTTTCCCCCATCCTCCGCATGTGCCCTTGACTGGCCCTCTCCTTGCAGGAAAACAGTGGGGTTTGGCCAGGCTTTGGAGAGAGCTCTCCTGCAGTGGGTGGTCAAATGGCCCCTGCCCCTCCCCACACCAGGACTTCTTGGCTTTAGGAAGAGCTATCTCCAGGGCTATCCTGGTCACCTTGTTCTAATGCTCCCTGGCGACCCCTCACTGACTCTGGGTCTCACTCAGCCTGTGCAGTGTCTAAACACACAAGTCTCTCTCGTCCCGGCACACACTTTGTCCCTTGCCAGCGGGTCTACTTCACTCTGGAGACCCCTCCCACAGTACCCGCGGCCAGGCCTGGACCCCTTTGACGGGCCTTAGCAAACCCCATGCAGGAGCCTGGGCTCCTGGGAACTTGATATTCCACACAAAGCCACGCAGGCCCCAGAGCCTCTTGGTTGCTGGATGCCTGCAGGGCTCGGGATTAGAGGCTACACAGCACGTGGGGGTAAGGGGATTTTATTTAGTGTTTAGGATTTATACATGTATGTGTTGGGAGGGGGAGACAAATATGTATTTAAATCAAGTAACTTAATCCACAGGGTTCAAGGCTAAAACTGCCATAGGAAAGGGGTGTTTGCATATATTAATCTTTTAACATCCAGGAGCGCAGAGTGTGGGAGAACGGTGCCTGGAACGAAGCAGGCCAGGAGCTAGCCCAGTGGGGGTGGTTCGGGGCTCTCTCTGTCTGTCCCATGTCCTCTCTCAGCGTCCTGCAGCAAGGCACTGGCAGAGGTGGGGGCCTGTCTCGCTCGCCCTGTAGCGGCTCTCCGCTGTGTTACTGAATGAAGGACTGGGACCGTAAACAGATCCACACAAATGTGACTTTCCCAGGAGCTCCAAGGGGCAGGTCTGATGCAGCCAGGCCCTGGAATCAGCCCAGAGATAAGGGACAATCCCTGTGGGCTGAGGGAGCTGGGGGGAGGGGACTCTTGAGGACAGCAGTGTCCAAAGGATGTCCAGGAGACCTGGAGGCTGGGGGGAGGCTGGGGGATGGAAGCTTGGGGAGGAAGCCTGGGAGGGGACAGGGTCACTTGGAGGCCACAGCACAGGCAGGACTGGGAAGAACCGAGGCATCAGAGGATGGATCTGGGGTTGGGGAAGGGAAGAGTGGGTGTCGTGGATAGCAGACAGCTTTGGCCCTGGAGTCTTGAGAAAGTTGCAGTTTTATTCTAAGCACATGTGAGGGACGGGATGACAATCTGTGAAGGACAGCCACTCCTCCCCAGGTGACCTTGAAATATTAGAGCCTCCAAGTACTCTTATTACACACACATCCAAACACACAACACCTATGCATATACATACACATACACCTCAGCTGCAGCCGAAAGACCAGAAGGAGCCTCCAGTCTCCCTGAGAGGAGACCCAGGCCTAGCTTCCTCTTCCATCTTTGGAGGATCCACAAGCCAACCACAACATACAAAATGCCCAGAGGCCCCTGAGGGTTCAGGGCTACAGTTCCCTCAAGGAAAAGGTGGCCACACACCAGTAACTGGCACTTCCTGGGGCCTCAGCGTATCTGAGTTCCCACATGCCTCCTCTTTAGGATTGGTGGAGTCAAGAGGACTGGTGATACTGCTCTGTGCACAGGCTCTGTGCTCCATCCCAGGCACTGAGAAGAAAGTGAAGACACGTCCCCAAAGTCACACAGGTAGTAAATGGAGAGACGGAATCTGAGCCCACCTTCTGCCTGACCAGCCAGCCTGAGGCCAGCCCACAGTACTGGCCAGCTCCCCTGTCGGGGATTCAAGTTCAACAGTCTCATGAACTCTACCTTCCTCAACTGGGGTTCCCAGGTGGGAGGATTCCCCTGGACCAAGGGCAGAGAGCACCCGGGCTGACTGGAAACAGCTGGATAAGCAGAATGGACCCTCCCTCCCCCTGCAAGGGAGGGGTTCCACTCCCAGGGAACTTCAGTACAGCATCCTGGACACACAAAGCCAGAGAAAGACCTGCACACAGCTCCAGACGTGCTACCTGAAGCCAGCTGTGTGCCCCCTGAGCCTCAGTTTCCCACTGACCAATAAGAATCCCTTCCACGCAGCGTTTCGGGGAGAAGGCAGCATGTATGAAATGGGGTGAGGCCAGCATCCCAGTTTCCCTTCTGTGGCTGTGATAAAAACCCTTCTGACCAAAAGCAACTTAGGAGAAGAAAGGCTTATTTTAGCTCACAACTTCTTCTTCCACTCCATTGCTGAAGTCAAGGCAGAAACTTGAAGGCCTGCCTGCTTCCTACCCCACACAGCATTGCCTCTGACAGAGGAACGCCCTTCTCAGACAAAGGAGTGCAGCAGGAACCGTAGAGCACGGCTGCTGACTGGTTCTCGGTCACCTTTCCTCCTGCCCAGGGAACGCGACCACCCACAGTGGGCTGGGTCCCCCTGCATCCCTTAACAATCAAGACACTGCCCCCGCCCAACATAGCTACAGGCCAGATCTGGTCCACTCAGTTTCTCAGCTGAAGCTGTCCTCTCAGATGACTCTAGGCTCTGTCAAGCTGACAGTTAAAGCTGTGCAGCACATCCAGTAAGCCACTCATATGACATGTCTGGAGGAGCATCCGGTGACTCAGATGGAAACATCCCCTCCTGTTGGGAAACCTACTGGTTTTTGAGAGATGGGGGCTGCCACAGTGCGTCCCACCCAGCTGGGGCAAGGATCCCTCCCTTCTCCTAGCAGGTGTTCACTCCCCAGTGCCTGCCTTCTGTGGGGTTTTCCGCTAAGGGTTTAGTGTACGTTCCACAGTGGCCCACCCACGTAAGAACATGATCTGAAGGGACTTATGATTTACTTACTGAGCCTGCCCTACAAGGTACCCAAAGGGTAGGAGGTACTAAGTCTGCCCAATGAGATGCCAGATGCCAAGTTACATTCGATTCCGAGATGAGCAACACATTTTAAGCATAAGTACCTCCCATTCGATATTTGAGATGGACTCACAGGTCACTTGTTGCTTCTCTGAGATTCATGTTCAACTAGGCATGTTCGCTTTTTGTGCTGTTTTGTTGGGTGCTCAGGGCTTGGCTAGTAGCCAAGCTGTCTGGAACTCATGATCCTCCTGCCTCAGCCTTCTAAGTGCTGGGATTACAGGCCTGCACCACCACGTTGGGCTTTTATTTGGTTTATTGGGAAGTCTAGCAATTGCATGAACCAGCAGCTCTCCAGCACCTTCTGTTGAAGCTCCTCTCTGGAAGGACCAGACCCTCTGGGCTCAGGGATAAACTGAGGCACACACCTGAAGGATAATCACTTAGGGTTGTCTGCAGGACGATGGCATTGGCAAAGTGTGCATGTGTGTGTGTGTGTGTGTGTGTGTACATATTTACATGGATTTGTGCATGCATACGTGTGTAGGCCAGACGTCAATGTCAGCTGTCTTCGTCAATCACTATCTTATATTTCGCTGTAGAACCTCTCAGTGAACCTGGTGCTCATCTGCTAGGATAACTGACCGATAAGCTCCAGGACCTGCCTGCCTCCACCTTCACAGAGCTAGACTTACAGATGCACTCTGCCCAGCCTTTTACATGGGTGCTGGGGTTCCGAACTCCTGTCCTTATGACTTACTGACTGAGTCATCTCTACAGCCCTGACAAGGTGCTGTGTGAGCTCAGACCTGAAGCATGTAAAGAAAAAGACGTTTCACCCTGTGAGAAAGAAGGATCGGGCAGGAGACGGGTTGGGGCGGGAGAGCGAGTTGCTGACTTTGAAGGGAAGGCACCGGCGAGCAGCGGAGCAAACAGGCACCTCGGTGAGGAGGTAGAGTTGAGCCTGATCCTGACCGCAAGTCAGAAAGGATGTGGCACTTACAGCCCCAGTTTTGGAAGAAGGTGGTTTTTTTTCCTGAGAATCAGGCAACAGTCATATCCCCCAACCACCAGGTGCTGTGCCCATGCCCCGGGAGCCACCCCGACAAGGGTCTGCACAGCAAAAATAACAGAGCAAAAATAACCGAAGACAGTAACCTTGATGGTGACAACTGCACTAGACCATTGGGCATATAAGAGGTGGTCGATAAATGCAGGATAAATGAAGTCACATTTTTCATGTCTGCAGACGAACGTGGAAGACGTGGGGCATCTCCACAAGTATTCTTCCTTGCTTTGAGGACACCAGGTCTGAACATGGCTGGTCCCCCCAAAACTCTTTCTGCAATTTAGTCCCCATTGTGAAGTGTAAGAAGGTGGGACCTACTGTGTTTAAGGCTGGGTCTTTGGGAAGTAGTTCAGGTTACAAAGGCCTAGGAAGGAAGAGATCCCAGAGCACTTTATAAGGAGGAGAGCAGATGACACGCGGACAGACTCATGCTCTTTACCACTCTCCACAGGACACTGAGCCACCTTGACACTCTGCCAGCACCAGATGCAGCCCTTGACCTTGCTTCTCAGGGACCTGAGCCCAAACAAACCCCTTTTCTTTACAAAGCAGTGTGCCTTAGGGGGCCCATTAAAGTAGGGGGTGGGGGGACTGGTACTACTAATTTTATTAGTGTATTTTATTGAATGAATGAGTGAATCAATGAATAGATGAGTCAAGTAGATTGAGCTTATTAAGACTCCATTCAAAACCATTGACCCCAGACTTAGCTAGTAAAGAGGAAGACAGACTTAACCTGGCCCCCAAGGGAGGTGTCACCCATGGTCCCCAGCACCTCTGCTGCCTTCTCCCTCCTCCAGAGTCCGCTTGGCCTCCCTCTGAGCACAACAGGAGTGATCAGCTCCCTGCCTGACCCCCAAGCCCCGTTTTCTCAGCCAGTGGGGCGCTGAAGAAGGTGCAAGCTTCTGCCTTAGGGAGCTGGGGCTGTGAGGTGTTCTGAAGGTGGGCAGCCACTGGGGTCAGACGGGCGTCCATCGGACCATGCTGCGCCTGTGTGTGCTGGGGCGGAGGCCTCCCCTCTCTGAGCCTGGCTGCCTCATTTAATGAACGGAGCTGGATTATAGAGGTAAAGGCCCTTCGATCATACAAAGGTTCTGGGAGACTCCATCCCCCAGCAAAGCACCCCACCAGAGACATGGGGGCTCCTGACTTGTTTTCCCATGAGGCTAGACAGGTGGTAAGCATCCACACAGGCCACAAGAGAACCCCAGAATATAATCTGGGGCTGAGGATGTAGCTCAGGGTGAGGCTCTGGGTTCCACCAGTATGGTATAAACTGGATATGGTGATGTGCCCCTGTAACTCCAGGACTCAGGAGGGAGAGGCAGGAAGATGGTCATCCTCAGCTACAGATCAAACCCAAGGACAACCTGGGACACATGAAAAAGACCCATCTCCAGGAAAAGAGGAAGAGAGAGTTAGAGAAATGGCTCTAAGAGCACTTGCTGCTCTTGCAAAGGTCCTGGGTCAACATGAAAGCTATCAACCATCTATAATTCCAGCTCCAGGGGATCCACAGCCCTCTTCTGGCCTCCAGGGGTAAGGCATGCATGGATGCACCTACATACATGCAGGCAACTCATAGACATAAAAAAAAAAAATCTAAAAAGAAAAAAAAGGAGGTGGGAAGGGGGAGGGGTGGAGAGAGAGGAAGGAAGGGGACAGAGAAGGGAGGAGGGAGAGGAGGATCGGGAGGAGGGGAACCTGTGAGTTAGGACTTAATTCCTGGCACCCTTACAAGCTGGGGGCGGGGAGGGAGGGTACATGCCGGACATCAGTTTCCGTGGCTGTAAAGACCTGAGAGGACCCATCAGAGCCCCCTCTCCTTACAATCTCTTACTACCCGCATCCCCAGCAGGCAATGCTGGATGCTTCTGCAGCTCCCGCCATGCACCGCTGCATGCTGGGAACGTGCTCACGAGCGCCCCCGCTCGCCACAGATGATGCCCCGCTCACCGCCACCTGCAGCCCACGTGCCTCCCTAGACAGAGGCGCTCACAGCCAGCCCGCTCCCTCCCTTTACAGGGCGGGAAACTGAGTCCGGGCAGCCACGCCTCTCTCCCCTCCTACCTCGTCTAGCGGGTTCCGTCCACCCGCCTCGGCCGCACTGCCTCCGCCCTCTAGTCTCCCTGGAAGGACGAAGGCCTCAGCGAGGGCGCCAGAGCCCCGCTCTGCGGCCAGGATGCCCACCTGGGTGAGTGGGGCAGGGTGAGCGAATGTGCGTGCGGAGGGGTCCTCGGCCCCTGCATCCGTCACCGGGGGCATCAGATCCCCCCAGGGCGGGACCCCTGTGCCACGGGCACACCCTGTCACCCGGGACAGCAGTCTGTCCTTCCCCCATTCCCAACGCGCGCGCTCCCACCTGCCCGCCATCCTTCCCCTTCCCATGCCCTGAAGCTCCTGGCTGTGTGAGGAGCCTCGGCTTCCTCTCCTACGACCCGGCACATCTGGGGCACCCCGAAGACACACTCAGCCCCAGCCACGGGATCATACATCTCAGGCCACTGTACCTGGCCGCTTCCTTCCACTCAGCGCTGTGGCACCTGGCCTGGACTGGCGGATGTCACCTCCTCACCTCCCCATCTGCAACCTGCTCCGCCCACCCCATGAATGGCCACATAATTTCCTTTCGATTCATACACTAATATTTATTTAATACATGTATCTAGAAGGGAGTTTTATGTAATCACTGTTAAGAAGAAAACTAAAATCCTGGGCCATAAATAGAAGGTAAAAGCAATAAATTGCAATTAAAATAAACAGCGTTATGAAATTATCTTGAAGTATTGTTCCCTGTGACAGCTCTTTGGGGTAAAGGGACTGAGGAGGTTCCAGCGCCTCCACATCAGGGAATCAGGGCTGAGAGGACAGTCTCCTTCCTGGGTATGAGTCTATGTAACCCCAAAAGTCTGTATGTCCTAGATCACACATGGGGGGATCTTCACCAGCTAGAAAGCTAGTGAACCAGGCCATGGGGTTCCCCATAAAGTGGAGAACAGACTGGATTTAATGCAGTCAGGCATGAGCCTGGCACGCAGCAAAGGATGCTGAAGCCAGGAGCGGGACTCATGAAATGTGCAGACAGCCCCAGCTCTCCACTCCCTGCACAACTGTCTGTTCTCCGTAAGTGCTAGACACTTTTTCCCGTGTTCCCCAACTGCCTCACCCTGGCCACCTCTGCCCACCTCCAGCATCCCGCAGTGACCTCTCCCAGGCATGACACTGTCACTAAGGACTGTGGTGACACAAGGCTGTCCTGCAGTTCTGTGCTAGGGATGTTACCTGCAGGATCCAGCAAGAACCATTCTTCATGCTGCAACCCAGAGCCTAACCAGAGATGCCGAGGAAGACGGACGTGGGGGCTATGCCCCAATCCCTCCCCCAATGCCCTTGGGGCTATCGAAATGGCTCAGTGGGTAAAAGAGCTTGCCACCAAGCCTGGAAGCCTGAGTTCAATTCCAGGGACTCAGATGGTGGAAGGGAGAACTGACTCCCAAAAGTTGTCCTTCACAAGTGCACCATGGTGCGTCTCTTCCTTTCTCTGTCTCTGTCTCTCTGTGTCTGTCTCTCTCAATAAAAAACAAATAAATAAATGTGGTTTTTTATTTGTTTGTTTGTTTTTCTACCATGGAGCGAGCAAGTCAGAGCCCAGTCAGTCCCATGTTGAGAAATTTCTGTATGTGAAATAAAACAGGTTGTCCCAAACAAGAGACCCACTCACCAAGGTGCCAGGATGGTCCCAAAGAGGCCTGCGGGGCAGCGGCCTGTTACGATAAGGTAGCATTTCCCCAGCACGGGACTGGCAGCTATCAGCTACATCCCCACACAGTGGCTCCTGTGCCCTGTGCCAGCTGGCTGAGCCAGATGCATGGACGCATGGACTGGTGGCATCTGTCCCAGGTTCACTCTAGCCCTCTCCGTGTCCCACAGGGCAGTGAGGTCTCAGTTTACAAGAGTCCCAGCTTGGCCATCCCTGCTTCTGAACCCACAGTGCTTATTCTGGCCCCAACATGACCCTGGTTGCCCTCGGGAATAAGGCAAGCAGCCTGGACATACTGGTCAGCCCCAGGGGATCCAGCATCTGCACCTCCCGCCGCCAGAGTGTGATACACCCTGGGTGGGAAGAAGGTAGTTTTGTGGTGCTAATAAGCCTTAGCCAGGTTTTACTGGGCTACAGGCCTCTGCCTTAGTCGGACAGAGGGTCTCCCTGGATCCAGCCTGAAGAATGAAGTTGGAGGTAAGACCTCTCCTAGCAGCCCAGAGTGTCCAGGGACCCGAGGCATACATACGTGCACTAGAAGGGTGAGATCCCAGCAAGGACTCCGAGGAGCCTTGAGGTCCTCTGAATCTGGTCGGGGACTGGGAGAAGAGGGGGTTGACAGGGGCAGGTCCCCAACCCCACAGGGCTTCTAGACAGATCTCCACTGTGATTGCTTAGTCTGCCCTCCCAGGCCACATGCAGGCAAAGGAAACTGGACCCCCGCTCCCCAACTCCCATCTGGCTCAGGCACTCCCAGCTCCTGGCTGGCCTGCTCTCTGCACATCCGCCATGCCTGTGCCCCGTGCCTGGAGCAGATGCCATCTCCTCCATGAGATGTCCTCCCTACCACGCCCCCCCCAGCTCTCTACTCTCCTTCCCCATCGGCCTTGCAGCTTGCCAAGTAGCCTTTCTACCCGTGAGTGGGTTTCTGGGGGTCTGAATTAAGGGACCTGCCATCCCTGACTTCCTCCTGGATAGACTAATAACTCAGTGTCTACCAGCTGAGGCCCTGAAGGAACATTCTAGAACCACAATAACCCTGAAATGACAGTGTTGCAGGTATCGGGCCCGCACGGAAGGGTGAAGACCAGTCTGAGACAGGGAGGGCGATGACTCATCTTCATTGTCAGCCTGACCATGATTTAGAGACACATCTCTGGGTGTGTCTATGAGAGCATTTCCAGAAGTTTAACTGAGGGGAGACCCGCTGAATGTGGGGCCTCATCCCAGGGGCTGGGACATCTGATTGAACAAAAGGTAGAAAAGGAGCTCAGTACCAGCCTCTCTCTCTCTCTCTCTCTCTCTCTCTCTCTCTCTCTCTCTCTCTCTCTCTCTTTCTCTTCTTCCTAATTGTGGATACAGTGTGAGCAGCTGCCTCACATTCCTACTGCCATGGCTTCCTGTACCCTTAAACTGGAAGCCAGAATAAACCTTTCCTGACTGAAGCTGCTTCCGTCAAGCATTTTGTCACAGTGTCGAGTAAGAAATCTTTAGAAAGTAAGGGAACTTTCTAAACTTTTGAAACAGCATGACAATGGCTGATGATCTTTCTTTCCAAACAGAGCCTGAAGCTCCTGCCTGCTCAGAGAGCCTCCGCAGCTGGAGGCATCCACAGTGGCAGCTAGCAACCATGGGAAAGACCCTCTGTGCATCCAAGGCTTGGTTCTCAGCCAGGAACCAGCGTGAATCCCAAGCCTTGACTCTGGGGACCATTAAGAACTTGAGCTCTGGAGTCAGGGCCAACAGCTTCGGTTCAGATCCCCAAAGCCCTGCCCTCCCTCACCAGTAGTGTGACCCTGGGGGAGAGTTGCCACCTCTCCGGGCCCACATTCTCTTTAGTAAGAGGACAATCCGGGGCTATTTCGAGGGCTGAAGAGAATGCCTACCTGGCACTCAGCAGGGTCTTCCTGCGGGAGTCACCCTGCTAGCGTGGCGTCAGCCCCTCAGCTTCCATTATTCCAAGCTGGTCTGGAAATCATAGGGGAGGCAGGAGCCCCCCATAGCTGTGGGGGGCATTGTTGGCAGAGCCTCCACCATCTCCCCGGGGCCTGCCATGGTTTTGGCTTTGGCTGTCAACTCGATACTCCCGGAAAGAGAGAACCTCAATTGGGGAATTTCTTCTATCCGACTGGTCTGTGCCCATGTCTGTGAGACATTTCCTTGATTGCTGGGTGATCTGGGAGGGCCAGCCCACGGTGGGTGGTACCACTCCTGGGCAGGTGGTCCTGGTTTATGTTAGAGAGCAGGCTGAGCACTGGTCAGAGGAGCAAGTCCATAAGCAGTGCTCGTCCAAGGTCTGCTCCAGCTCCTGCCTTGATCCTGACTTGCCTTCCCTTGATGATGAACTGCGAGCTCTGAGCCAAATAAACCCTTTCCTTTCCAAGTTGGTTTTATGATAGCAATAGAAAGCTAACTAGAACAGCTCTCCAAGAGCACCCCACTCAAGTGTGTGCAGTACAAACCATCATAGGGGGACTGCACAGGCACGATAAAGTAATTTTGGGGGTGAACAGACATGAACTCCAGGTGGTAGGGTCTGGAAGACCAAGGAACAACTCCACTGCCATCTAACAGAGAGCCAGAGAGATACTGAGTAATTTACAGGAGTTGGGCTGCATGGCTGAAACGTCCAGACAGGTCAGGTGAGGACTAAATCTCCCCGCATTCCTCAGCCAATCTTATGGGCAGCTGGGCAGATCAGAGAGTCCTCTCCCCAGCAATTGCTATGACATACGCAACCCTAGAGAGGTGCCTTGTGGATCTTGTAAGTTTCAGGAGATTGCTGAGCCTCATAAGTGTGTGCATTTACTTCCTGATCCTCAGGAGTAGCCCTCCTCCCTCCGGGAAGGAGAGCTATACAGCAAGTCCCCTGGGTGTCCACAGAAAAACGCCATGTCCTGGGAACCAGAATCCAGACTCCATGGCCTCTGGGCAGCTGAGCCACCCAGTAAGCTGCTGAGCTGTAGGCATTCTTCCAGGGAGAACCTGGAAGCTTCCAGAGCAGGGCTGGGACCTAGACCCAACCCTGCTCCCAGCACACAACCTGGCCAGCTCAAGTCCGGCAGACTCCACGTCAGAAGAAGTCAATCTACAGTAATATGAGACTCAAGTCCCTAGAGGAGCTGGGTTTGAATTCAGTATCAGGAGTCGCAGACCGCACATCCCTCTGAGGGGAAAATGGAGCCCGAGGACCTGCTCCAGGCCAAGTGTCCATGGGCTGCATTGGCTAGAAGGTTGGTCAGGATGAGGGCAGGGTGCCCTTCCCCATCTCCCTCTGTGGAGGAAGGAGAGAGACCTTAGGTGGTTCCAGGATAGGACAAAGCCATTCTGTGAGAAGAGAACCTGGGTCCCTGGAGTACCCCCAACACACACACACACAGAGGATAGCACAAAACCATTCTGTAAGAAGAGAACCTGGGTCCCTGGAGTACCCCCAACACACACACACACACACACACACACACACACACACACACAGAGGATAGCACAAAACCATTCTGTGAGAAGAGAACCTGGGTCCCTGGAGTACTCCCAACACACACACACACACACAGTGGAACCAGAGCTGCCTACCCCTGAGGCTGTGCACCTGGAAGGTGGGGGTGGCCAGGTGCAGGCTGTCGAGGCTGGGCCGGGCTGAGGCTGGGCCGGGCTCCAAAGCAGGGTGGAGTGAGCCAGGGATTCAGTCACACCCCCCACAAGCACTTATTTTGATGAAATATGGGCCAGTCTGGGTGCCAGGGGAGGTGGCAAGCCCAGGCACAGTGTAGCCTTCATGGGGCCTTCAGTGGGCTCAGCCAGGTATAGGGAGGTGGGATTCAGCAGGCCAGGTGGACTGCAGTGAAGACTCATGCTTTCCTCTCCACCAGTGAGAGACTGGAGGACTCCCAGCTGGCAAGAGCCATGATCTGATCGCATCCTAAAAACTACTTTTTAAAACATTGTTGTGTGTGTGTGTGTGTGTGTGTGTGTGCACACCTGTATATATGTGTGGGTATGCATACCACAGCATGCATGTGGAGGTCAAAGGACTACTGCAGAGCCAGCTCACACATGGACTCACACTTGTGTTCTGTTTTCTCTACGATTCACCCACATACAGCATGTATCAGAATCCACTTTTTTAAGGCAGGGTAATAGTCCATTCATGGATATCTCATTTCTCTGTCCATCTCTTGATGGACCTTTGGGCTACTTCAACCTTTGGGCTGTTGTGAATCATGCTACTGTGAACACGGGGTACAAGTGTGTATGTGAGATTCCGATTTCAGAACGTTTGGAGAGCTCTCCTGAGGTAGGTGTGTTAACTTGTGTATCTCTGTGACAAGATACCTGGGAAGCACCTGAAACGAGGACGAGTTGATTTGGGCTCATGGTTTCAGAGGTTTTAGTCCATCAAGGCTGGCCTTGAACTCACAGAGATCTACCCGCCTGTCTCCCAAGTGTTGGGATTAAAGGCAGGCATCACCACGCCGGGACCTCTCTCTCTCTTTTTTTTTTCTTGGAGACAGGGTTTCTCGTTGGCTTGAAACTCACCAGTTGGGCTAGGCTGGCCGGTCAGTGAGCGCCGGAGACTCACCTGTCTCCCGTGTCCCAGCGCTGGGGCTCCACCATGCCAGGCTTTCTATGTGGATTCTGAGCATCAAACTATATAGTAAGCACTTTGCCACCAGATCTTTTGTTTCTCTTTTAAATCAGATCTTTGGTTTAAAGTGTGTGTGGTGTGTGTGTGTGTGTGTGTGTGTGTGTGTGTGTGTAGCACAGCATATATGTGGTGGTCGTAGGATTTGGGGGTCATTTCTCTCCTTCCACCTTCTTCTGTTTGTTTCATCATCTCCTTTGTTTCTGCTATCCTGGGTTCTCCAGGCCAGCCGGTCTGGAGGCTTCCAGAAGATTCTCCTGTGTCCTCCATTCTTGCCCACATTCCAGATTGCAGAGGCAGCTTGAGAGGAACAAGGATCCTGGAAGATGTGCAGCCAGAGGCTAAGGCAGCAAGAGTCCGGCTGGGACAGGAATGTAGGTGGAGCTGAGGTTGGAGATGACTTGGGTGAGGCTGACACGGAGCCCTGGACAGTCTGGGAAGCGATGGGATGGCCTGCCATGCTGGGGCAGAGCACGGTGCAACAGGTGGGCAGGGGGAGGACTAATCCTACCAAGCAGCAAGGCATCTGGAAAGAGCAGGAGGCTGGGGAGCTGGCTAAGAGAAGCTGAGAACAGTCTGGGAGGGAAGAAAGGCTTCTCGCCCAACATCTCCCACTGTTGTGAGGCCTGGACACAGGTGGGCCCTAAGCTGAGCAGGCATTGCTCTCCGGTGTCTTGCGATACCCGGTCAGGGGTATGGGCACACCGCACTCTAGAGATGAGGAAACTGAGGCTCAGAGAGTAGAAAGCCAGGTGACAGAGCTGTGACACAAGGCGAGTCTGTTTTTCTTGATTCTGCATGCACTTATGGAGCACCTACTGTGTGCCAGCCTCCCCTCTGGGGGCTGTATGATGTTCATAGCTTCTAATAGATGCTCTGTTCTGGTTCAAACGGTGGTCAGCCCAAGACAAGCTGCAAGATGTATGAAGGCAGTTCACCAGGGCAGGAACAATGTGGAGCCGTGGAGCCATGAGCGCCACTGTCCTCCCTCTCCCCCCTCCCCTTTCTACCCCCTTTCTCTCTGTCCCTCCCCTCCTCTCTCTCTCTCTCTCTCTCTCTCTATCTTACACACACACACACACACACACACACACACACACACACACGTAGAAGTGACAGAGCCTGTGATGGGAGAAGGGAGTCCCAGGGAATCACGAGCCCATCACAGCCCCTTCTCCCCAGCAGAGGAGCTGATGGTGGCTGTGTGACAGGGGTTTCATGAAGCAGGAGACTTCAGTCATGGATGGTGGTGACTTCTATCATTTGCAACAACTAAATGCAGGTGTCATCCTTCAAGGGAATGCCCTGGCTTCTACTGGCTTCTGTTCCTTCCCCTCACATTCGGTGCAACCCTACCAAGTACCCACCTTGCGGGCAGCAGAGAGGCAAAACCAATGTGGCCCCTGTGGAGCCTGTGGTGTGCAAGGTCACAGACATGAAAACACATAGGCACTGGGTGTGGTGGTGCACACTTTTGATCCCAGCACTCAAGAGGCAGAGGCAGGCAGATATCTTTGAGTTCAAGGCCAACCTGGTCTACATAGTGAGTTCCAGGCCAGTCAGGGCTACGTGATAAAACCTTGTCTAAAAAACAAAACAAAATAATACAAACAAACAAGAACACGGAACTACCTACCATACAACGAGTCTCACGTACTTGGCGCATGGGAGGCAGTGTCCAGGAAGAAGTGTTGTCCAATCTGAGGCTAAAAGCATGAATAAAAATTTCCCAAGCAGGGGCTGGCGAGATGGCTCCATGGGTGAAGGCGCTTGTTACATAAGCCAGATTACCCGAGTTCAATCCCTAGAACCCACATAAAGAAGAAAGGAGAGAAAGTTCCCAAAATTGTCCTCTGACCTCTACATTCAAACCACAGCACGTGCATGCCCACACATACTCATCACATGCAAAAATAGAAATAAAGTCTTTAAACAATGAGAATTGGGGATGGAGAGATGGCTCCGTGGTTGGGAGCACTGACTGCTCTTGCAGAGGACCTGGGTTCAATTCCCAGCACCCACACAGCGGCTAACAACCAGCTGTAACTCCAGTTCCAGGGGAATCTGATGCCTTCTTATGATTTCCTCAGGCATTGCACAACACAGGTGCACTTACAGACATGCAGGAAATACACCCATACACACACACTCACACACACAAATAATTTTTTAAATTAAAATAAAAAAGAATTGCCTAAGCAAAAGAGCAGGAGGAAGAGTATTCCAGAAAAAGACCCAGAAGTCGTAGGAGAACTGACAGAAGCGTGTGGTTGGGGTTCCCTTAGGTAAGCGGGAGATAAGGGGACACCAGGGACCTCCTATTTAGCCTTCCAAAGGTCAAGGGCCTTGGCTCAACATGAGAAACCTTGTTACCGGCATAGGACTGAGAGACTGCATGCTGAGCATGCAGAAAGCAGTCCCTGCTGTTTCTCCTAATTCGTTCTCATTCTCTCATTCTCTCTCTCTCTCTCTCTCTCCCCCCCCACCACCCATGAAACTTAAACCTTAAACCATGAGGCTTTCTGCCCTGTGAGGGACTAGGAGGATAATGTGCAGGGCCACAGGGACTAGGACAAAGGATCCCCTTCCGTGCCCCCGTGGAGCAAGGAGACATGGAAGACCCTTGCGGGGCCAGAGCAGAGAGGGAGGGAAGCTGGGTCAGACAAGGGGGGATTATGGCGATTATGAACCTCATCCCCCTCAGAGATATGGGGGAAGCTGGGGAGATGGTGCAGCTGGGAAAGCACAGGCCTTGCAAGTGTGGGGACCCGAGTTCCACCCCGGAACCCACGTGATGATGAACCCAGGCGATGACTGTAAACCAGGAATGTTGAGAGGGAAGCGGAGATGGGCAGATCCTGCGAACTCACTAGCCAGCTGGCCAGGCGCACTTGGTGAAGTTCAGGCCAATGACAGGCCCTGTCTCTAACGAAAGAGAAAACAGGGTTGTTGTGGATGCACTTAACTAGAGGTCTTCACAGTGGCCCTGACACAGCACAGCTGGTGTCCCCATAAGAACAGGAGGCTGTGGAGTGATACAGCCATGAGCCTGGAGGTACCAGAGCCCATTGAGACCGCGAGGCTTTGAGGGATCGTGGTCCTGCGGACACCTTGACTTCTGACCTCTGGCCTCCAGAATGAGAGGAAGGGAATGTGCCCGGTTACACTGAAGACCCGTTTGGTCACACCTCATCCCCATGGCCTCCAGACAGTAAAGGAATTGGAAAGAGGCTTCACTCGAGTTTGGGGCAAAACAAGGTCCAAGGTCAGCATCAGAAAATGCACTGGAAGGACTGGGAAAGTAGCCCAGTTGGTAGAGCACCTCGTGTGCAGGAAACCCCGGATTCAATGCCTCGCACCACACATAGTGGGCATGGGAACCAAGCCTGTAATCCCTCCAGGTGGATGCAGGAGGATCAGGAGTTCAGTGAGTTCGAGGCCAGCCTGGGCTACATGAGACACTGTCTCACAAAAGAAAACAAGTGAGAGAGACTACACCACGGAGATACTTCATCAGAGACCACAGGAGCGGTGTGGACTGGGCAGAACAGACCTCGTGCTCCCTTACATTTATCTCTAGGGTAACCTACATGGAACTAGGGCATCTCTGGAGCATGAATGGAGAGGCCGAGGCTGGCAACTGAGTTGGGGGGTGACCCACTTTGCCATGAGGATTTTTTTTGGAGCATAGTTGATAGAAGTTAAGTGTGGAAACAACTGACAGGGTCAACCACATGGGACTGTAAATAAGAGATGCTGAAGTTCCAAAGCCAGAGCTGTTTGATGCTATGGGGAAGGCCGTGATAAATGACTAGTACCAGTAACGATAAGTCAGCCTAAAAGGGCGTCCACAGGATGACTGCAGTATTAATGACAAAGCACAGGACCAGGCTGTCTCAACTCCTGGAGTTCAAGGGCTTGAGACTGCAGAGGAGGCTCGGTTCTCCCTTAGGCACTACGGAAGTTGGGGTGGTAGGAGATGGAAAGGGTCTGCTCTGCTGGGACACCAGGGACCCCAAGACTTGTGGGTCCCTCCCAGCCCTACAGCATCCCAAGAGAAACAGTGCAAGATACACACATACACACACACACACACACACACACACACACACACACGCAGACCTTGCTCCAGAAGCCAGTGATATCACTCTCCCACCCCATCCCATTGGCGAGCTCTCAATCACCCGTCATTCGTCATTCTGTCTGCAGGGGACACTGGGAAATGTAGTCCAGCCTTTGGCAAGCATGGCAGAGAAAACCCATCTGCTGAAGGAGCAGTTCCACCTTGTCACAGCTGACAGGTGCAGAGGGGAGCCGCTGTGTTCCCACGCTGATTCTTTCTGGGTGGTGGATTTATGTGCATTAGGAACTTTTTCATAGTTAGGTTTCTTTGCATTTTCTAAATCTTGAGATAAGCAGTTAGTTCTTTACAAAGAGGAAAAAAAAATCAGGGGGGCGGATTTTAAATTGACAAAATAATCTACAACCTCTCTTTGGTATCCAGACAGGGGTGTGTGTGTGTGTGTGTGTGTGCGCGCGCGCGCCTGTGCACATAGAGGCCAGGCGTGGACAATGGTTACTTTCCTTAATTATACCCTACTTTATTTTTTGAGACAGGGTCTCTCACTGAACCTGGAGCTGACTTACTTGGCTACACTGGCTGGCCAGTGAGCCCTCAGGGTCCACCTACCTCAACTCGCCGGTGGCAGGGTGCACCATCACTCTCTGCTCTTTATGTGGGTGCTGGGATGCAAACTCGGATCCTCATGCATCAGGCACTTTATCAATGAGCAGCTCCCCATATCCTGGACAGGCTTCTCAGTGGCCAGGCTTTGGGGTTCTGCCTGCAGCTCCCATGATGGAGGAACAGTAGAGACTTGGTCTGTCTCCATCTGCCCAGGGACCTTCAGCAAATTCCACAGATTGCCTGGCTAATCAGAAGCCGAAGCTGAGCTGGGAATATAGCTCAGTGTAGAGTGCTTGCCTAGAATGTGTGGGGCTAAGTTCAGTTCTCAGCGAGCACGCGCGCACGCGCGCACGTGCACACACACACACACACACACATAGTGAAGAAAAGAAGCACCAAAGCCTATTTCTCATGGATGCCCAGGCTCCATCCAGGCACCAGTAAATTCCACGTCGAGCGAGGATCTGCTTTCTGACTCACGGATGCTGCCCTTTTCACTGCACTCGAGTTCGGGTTCTAGGGAACCGGCAGGTTAGCGCAGCGCTTCTTTTACAAGGCCTTAGGAAGGGCTGTAGTGGTGGTCAGGGTAAGCATTCGCCTAGCATATACAACCCCCCGGGCTCCATCCCCGGATCACAATAAGACCACTGATACTATTTGTGAGGCCCCACCCTGCCCTCACAGGCCCCACCTCTGGGTACCAGTCTCCACCCCCAGAAGGACAGGGCTGGACGTCTAAGGTTTGGAGGACACAAGCATCCTCAGCGTCATTCATAAGATGAAAATGGGGGCTCAGAATGCTGCTCAGTTGGTAGAGTGTTGGCCAAGTTTGCAAAGCTCTGGGCTCCATTCCCAGCATGGTGTGAAGCGGAACCCAGCACTCAGAAGGTGAGTCAGGGTTCTAAGCCATCCTTTGAACTCCTAGCAAGTTTGAGGCCAGCCTAGGCTACCTCAGATCCTATCTCACATAAATAAATAAATTAGCCTGGTGTGATGACACATGCCTTTACTCCAAGCACTCAGGGGGTGGAGGCAGACAAATCTCTGTGTGTTTGACAATAGACTGGTCTTACATAGTGAATTCCAGGCCAGGCCAGCCAGAGCTACATAGTGAGACCTCATCTCAAAAAATAAATACATAGCCAGGTGTGGTGGCACACACCTTTGATCCTAGTACTCTGGAGGCAGAGGCAGGTAGATCCCTGTGAGATCATGGTCAGTCTGGTCTACACAGAGAGTTCTAAGCCAGCTGGGGCTACAGAGAGACCCTGTCTCAAAAAAAAAAAAAAAAAAAGCCGCAAAATAAATAAATAAATAATAAATAAAACAAAAACATAAAAACAGACATCACAGAGCCCTTGAGAAAAGAAGCCGGCTCTCCCGGCGCCTAGTGCCTGGCTCAGCAGGAGTCTGTGCCGCAGCACGGGGCAGCCTGGTCATCTCCACACTCTCCCATGCCCTCTCCTGGTAACCCTTCTGTTCCTTCCAGACCGTCAGCCCGAACCACCCTCCTCAGGACCCTGCTTCCTACTTCACAGGGACAAGACAAAAGTGGGGGCCTCCCAACACCCCACCTGCCCCGTGGCTCTGGGGCTTTTCCTTCCCAGATGGTGTCCAGGTGCTCCCTTCGGGGTTCTCCAGGCCTCCTCCCTTCTGCCCTGTGTCTGCTTGCCCCCTGGTTGGACAGTTGTCACAGGTGAACATGTGTCAAGGCTGCACCCAGCCTCACCACCCTCTGAGCACATGGCAATCATGCCAGTCTCCCCTGCCAATCATTACAGCCCAGCAGGATCCACCTGCTGTCCCGCTGCCTCCCATCTGACTGCCCCACACCTAGCTACCTGCTCCACACTGGCTTCCTCCCTGCTCTCCTCCTCCTCCACTCACGCCAAGGTCAACAGTGCCCCATTCACTGGAGACCCAGAAGTCAGCCCCGACGGAGGAGACTTCCTGACCCAAGGTTGTCCTTGGCAATGGCTGACAGTCCCTCCTTGATACCTGTGACCTTGCCCCCAGTTCTCCCACCCTCACCACACCTTCCACAGCCCCCTTTGCTGGCTCCTCGTATCTTATGACCTTAACATAGGACTCGCCAAGATCCATCCTCAGGCCCTGCTCTGGACTGAATTGTGTCCCCCACAAAATATGTTCAGAAATATAATTTAAACTTTAAAGAGAAGGAAAATTTGAGGTTGGAGAGATGCTCAGCAGCTAAGAGCACTGGCTGCTCTTGCAGAAGACCTGGGTTTAGTTCCCAGCAACCACATGGTGGCTAACAGCCGTCAGTAACTCGTTCAGGGGATCTGATGCCGTCTCTGATCCCCATGGCACACACAGATGCACTTACACACTCAGAGACATAAAATTAAAAAAGAAAGAAAGCAGAGAGTCATGTGTGCATGCCCCTGCTCAGCTCCCTTTCTCTACCCCACACAGTCCTGGATCCCAGGCTGGGGAATGGTGCCACCCACAATTAAGGTGGCCCTTCCAGCATTCATTAGCATAACTAGTGCAATCCCCACAGGCTGTCCAGCGTCCCAGAGCCCAGCTGATTCTATGTTCTGTCAAGTTGACAACACCACCCTTCACACATGGGCTAACCTTGGCCCTACCCACCCCCAACCTTCCCACCCAGCCCCGCTCAGATCCTTCTCAGTCTTAATCCAGGATCCTGGGATGCCACTTGTTAATCCTGTGAATTTGGCTGCAGTTTTTGTTTTTTTTTCCAGTCCTCACTGTCTCCATGAGAGACCAGCAAATGAGATTTGACCCTCTGTGCCCAGCAGCAGTCATGTATGAGCACTGCCTAGTTCTAGGTTATTATTATGACAGCAGAGTCTCTCAAAGTGTCTGCCTTCCTACAGCCATGGCAGATGGATGCCCCATCAACATGTCTCAATGTTATTATTTATGGGTCACGATGGTGATATCACAGACTGGTTCCTGTTTATAAAGCACAGCCCCTAAGCATTCTTTTTCTGGGAGCCCAGAGCTTGGAGTCGGTACCCTCCTTCCTTCCTTGGTCTCAGCAGTGCTTAAACCACCCCTAAGACCCTGGGTTCCTGGGCTCAGTCCTGTGGAGACAGCAGGAGACACAGAAAATAAAGCCTGTCTCTGAGATGCTGACTTTACGCGGTGAAGGTCTGCTCCACGACTTACAGAGGAGGTGTTCAGTCATGGACAGCAGAGAATAGAATCCACTCCAGAGCGGGGCTGCCAGGGCCAAGTTTGAGATTCAGAACCTGGGAGCCAAGAATTCCCCTGGCCTCGTTCATCTTCCTTTGTTCCTTCCTCTTCCGTGGACGCTGGATGTTCTTGAGATCAAAAGGTAAAGGTAGTCCTGGAGGTGCTGCCCCCAGCCAGAGGTGGGCAGACAGAGCCCCCACATCCTCCCACCGGTCTAACCTTGCAAAGGATCTGGATGCAGGAAGGAGAGGTGACTTCCCTAAGACACAAAGGCAGTCAGTAGCTGAGGGTCTGGCACAGTCCTCTGGGCTCATGTCGAGTACTTTGTCCATGGAGCACTGTGGAGACCAAAGAAGAGGATTCAGGAGAGTCGTCTGCACTGTGGCCGTGTGTTAAGATGTACCAACTCCCCACCAAGACCTTCTGTGGCACTGAGGAGAACCCATTACTGATTGTCTGAAGAGGAAAATGGCTGACGGGAAGCAAGTTGTGAACTTCCAGGTCACACAGTAGTGAGGAGGCCATATGGAAACCAAACTCCTAACGCCCAGCCAGGCTTGGAGCCGAAGTTCCCCCAAAGCCACTGCGTGGGAAACGTCAAGGGCGCGATGGCGGCGGAGCCTCATGCTCAGTCAATGTGGTATTTTCCCTTTTACAATTCTCATTACAATTTTTTTGCAGTCGGGCATGGTAGCCCACGCCTTTAGCCGCAGCACTTAGAGACGGGTGGATCTCTATGAGTCTGAGATTAGCCTGCTCTACATAGTGAGTTCCAAGTCAGCTACAGGGAGATCCTGTCTCAAAAATACAATGATAATAATAATAATACTTTTTTGCATTCATTTATTAATTGGAGAGGTGGGAGAACATCACATGCATACCACAGAGGGTGTGCAGAGGCCAGAGGCCAACTTGCAAGAATCAGTTCTCCTCTTCTACAATGTGGGTTCTAGGGATTGAGTTCAGGTCCTCAATCTTGGCAGCAAATGCCTTTCCTCACCTCTACCCAACTGTTTTTGCAGTAAAATGCACATGACATAAAAGTTACTGTTTAAGCCAGTGTGGTGGTACCCACCTTTAATCCCAGCACTCGGGAGGCTGAGGCAGGCGAATTCAGGCCAGCCTGGCCTACAAAAGTGAGTTCCAGACCAGACAGGGAGACCCCTTCTCAAAAAAACACAAAACAACATAAAAACAAGTTACTAACACGGCCACAGTAAGCATGTACGTCAGGGTATTTAATCTACACTTGACTTCTTTTTCTGGCTGTCAATTCCACAACTAAATATGTGTGCGACACTGTTCTTCAGTATATATTTTTTCAGTATATTTTAAACATTTCATACTATACATCGCAATCATATTTAGGCCCCGCTTTCCTTCTCTGCACCCCCCACAGGCCACCCACTGGATTTCATGATTCTGTCATATATGTTAAGACCTATTGACTTGAAAATGAACCTTCAGCCTGCTCCACCGGCCTGGACAGGCTCAGGGAGGGAAAGAAGGATGGTCCCCTGGCAGAACAAAGAAGAAACAGAAACAGGAAGAAAGCGGGAACAGGGAAGGGAATCCAGGAAGTGGCTTCCCAGTGGCCAACCAAGCCCCACTCAATCCCTGACCCAGTCTCTGCCTCCTCTAGGAAAGACCATCTCGCCCGCTGGTTCCCACCACCCCTCCAAGCAGGAACAGTGGTAAATCTTCCTGAGTTTCAGTGTCTCTGCAAAACCCAGATGTGGTCAACCTCAGGAGCTCCAGGGTTTTCATCTATAAAAGGGTGGGTCCCAGCTGAGAGTTGAGGTTCCCAAGGTCACTCTGGAACAAACGTAAGGCAAACTCAGCACCAAGCAGCTTCTGGCCTCAGCGGCTGCTGGTATTGTCTGTCACTTGTTATTCCGGCCTAGTAACTGGCAGCAAAGGACCGCGCCCTGCAAGGGGACAGGCTTTTCCACCCATCTGCACCCTTCCAGCCACACACACCTCCGAGCCCAGACCCAGTCCTTGACCTTGGTTCAGTCTATGTTCCCATCTCATGATGGGTTCTATAGCCGAAGAGGCAACAAGACTAGTCCCCAGCCCACAGAGACATGCAACAGGGAGACAGGCAAGGTCCCTGTCCTGGGCCAATACATGAAAGCACATTGGGCTATGCGGAAGGGTGATGCGGGGGGTGAAGGCAGTCGGGTCAGGGAAGGCTTCCTGGGGAAGACAGATAAAGGAGGATAGACACAAATGTCCAGGAGGGTCAAATACAAGAAGTGATTTAGCTTTGGTGGGGGCAAAGGGTGGCAGGCCATAGGGGTCCAGAGGAGCCACAGGGTGGGACTGATCAAGGCTTATGTGTGTCCAAGTGGCAGTCAGGCTCTCCTGGGAGGTGACTGGGACTTCAGAGTGCAGGCCCTGGGGTCTATGACCAGAGAGAGAAATGGTGGTGGATTGGGGGGGGAGGCGGTGGAGAAGGGAGACTTCAGAAGTCAACGGGTCAGCAGAAAGCGTCCCCCAGTTGCCCTTGACCTAACCCCAGAGCATGCAGGGAGCTTGTCTTCTTAAAGGGGAGGCAGACAGAACAGAGGTGGCTCATCAGCCAGTTTTGAGGTGGGAGATTATTTTGGATTATCTGGGAGCCAGTGTAATTGAAAGCTCTAAAATGTGGAAGAGGGCGGCCCAGGAGCCAGGGAGTAACCACAGTGATGAGCTAAAAACTGGAAGGGGGCTGGTGGGTGGCCTCTGTACTTGGAGAAGGCAAGGGAACCCACCCCTACACACACACACACGCACACACATACATACACACATACACATGCATACACACATACACACGCATACACACACACACACACACACACAGCCTGCAGAAGGAATGCAATCCTGCTGCACACCTTGAATGGAGGCCGGTCTCACTTTGACAGCAAGAACTGAAAGAAAGCCCATCTGTGTTGTTTTCAGGCACTACATTTGGAGTAATTTGTTACAGTAGCAAGGAGAAAATTGATACCATTGTGACAGGACTGGGGTTATGGAGGATGGAGCCATCTGGAGACAGGATGGTAACACCATTCACCGTGGGCACTACAAGAGGACAAAGCAGGGGGACAGGAGGCCGTGCCTCGGAGGGAACCCCTAGTACTGGACTAGAGCTGGGGAGTCTGCTTCACAGCAGGAGCGGCACAGAGGACGGATGGACTCGGATTGTCTTGGTGAGAATCCCCCATAATTCCTTGGATCCATTTTTCAAGTATCAGAGCAACCCCACCGGTAAAGCATTCCTTTCTAGAACAAGCCAGAAAATAAAATAAAACAGAATTTAACCCTCACGGGCTGCAGCCAAGGTGGAATGAGATTCCCAGGGCCAGGAGGTCTTAGGCAGCACCTTCAGGTTCTGCCCTAAAAGATGCCCGGGTAGCGACCGTCCCTGGAGGACAGGGAGTAGGTGGGACTGGCTCTGATCCTTACCCACCTCGCTTTCCAATTAATTCTTCAGAATAAAGAGAGAAGGCAGGAGGTGTCCGGCTGCTCCCAGCCCCTCCGCCCGGCTTCGCCCCTCCGCCCGGCTTCGTCCCCCCCGCCACCCTCCTCCCGGCCTTTGTCTCGATCCCGCGCTGCCGCGCACATGGTCCCCTGTCAAATTCCGGGCGGCTCCGTGGGACACGTGTCGGGAAGCCAGCCGCGCCACGGGCCCCGCGTAACCATGGAAACGGAGACCAATGGGAGGCCCGTGCTGCCCGCGGGGGCGGAGCCAAGCGCAGCCAGAGCGGGCGGGGCCAGAGGCGCAGGGGCGGGGCCTGTGCGTTATGCAAACGAGGGCGGGGCCTGGGTCCCCGGGCAGTCTGCAGCGCGCAGGATGCCCACCAGGCTGAGTCCCGCACCACGTGGTTTGGATGTCGTCTTTCCTTGGCGCTCCTGGGATTTTCTTTGCCTGTAAAGCCCAAGGTTAGGCTTCTAGAATTCTGCAGAACCGTGTTGCATCCCGGCCAAATCCAAACGAGCCTCCACCTCCTCAGCCTTGTGCACGTGACCCGATCTTTCTGGACCTTGGCTTGGTTGCCTGTAAATGGGGTCCCCGTGAGGGTCCTAGAGGTAACAAGTCACAAGCACCAGCCTGGCTCTTAGAGGTGACCTACCGCGATCCATCCTATGACCAAGGTCCTTTTCCCGTCCCATGAGGAGAAAGGCCCTCTTTCGGGGGAACCCCAGTTCTCAGTCGGGGGATCCCGGGACTCTGACTCCTGACTTGTTTGCCCAAGGCCGAATCTAAAACTGGGCTCAGTGTGCCTGTAAATAAAATGGGAAGGTGAGACTGGAGTCATCAGTCAGCGCAATCTGTCCCCATGGCAACAGAAGAGCTGGAGGCCTGGAGGTGGCCGCAGAGCTAAGCATCTTGCAGCATAGGCGTGGAAAGAAGTCTCAGTGTTGAGAACTGGGAGCCAGGACAGGTGTACACAGACCACTCACCAGCACGGATTGGGGGGTGGGGGGACCCAGCAGTTTTTGCCTCTGGGACAAAAACATGTAAAACAGTGGGGACATTCCCATCTTGTGCTGAGAATCTGAAACAAGGCAATGGATTTGCCAACATCTCTGCTTCTAAATAAGCTGGAGAGTTTGGTGGCAGCCAGAATAGAGGACAGATAGGGAGAGACTCGGAGCCTTGTGAGTCAGTTCCCCAGGGCCCCAGGCAGGACAAGGGACAAACATCTTCTAGTCAAGAGCTTCTGTTAGCTGGAATCTGTCTCACGCCTTTGAAGAAGTAGAAAGTCTGTCCCTACATTCATCCACCCATCCATCTATTCATCCATCCACTCATCCATCCATCCACCATCCATCTATCCACCACCCATCCACCCATCCACCTATCCATCCATCCAACTATCCATCCATCCATTTATCCATCCATCCACTCATCCATCCATTCATTCACCCACCCACTCATCCACCCACCCATTCATCTGTCTACCCATTTGTCCACCCATCCACTCACCCATCCAACCACCATCCATGCACCCATCCATCCATCCATCCACCCAGCAAAGTTTTCTGCAGGTCAGACCTATGCCAGGCATTCTGCTAAGAACTGGGCTGCAGGGTTGACCAAAGAAATCGCTGTTTTTAGGAGGTCACTGTCTGGCTGGAGAGACAGACACTGAGGAAATAGACATGCAAACAGCCCCAAATATCCACGAATGTACTGGAAGGGAAGACGAGCAGCTAGGAGCACTCAGCAAATATGGAGGCTGGGAAGGGTGAATCAGCAGATGACAAACAGAAACCCTGAGCCAGAAAATGGCCCCCAAGGCTCATGGAGAGCTAGGCTAAAGTGCTCGCCCCGCATCCATTTTCCTATTGTCTCCTGAATTTGGCTAGCTACCTTGTCTCCTATGACCACACAACTGTCTACATCTTCCCATGAGATGGCACAGAATGCCCCGGAATCAGAAATGAGTTTGCAGCTAGGAAGATAGCTCAGATGGTAAAGTGTTAGCCTGGCAAGCCTGAGGACATGAGTTCAATCCCCAAAACCTATGTTAAGAACAAAAACAAAAGCTGGGTATGGTATGATGGACTTGTAATATCAGCGCTGGGGAAGAGAGCATAGGCAGATTCCTGGGCTCACTGACTAGGCAGCGTAGCCTATTTGGTGAGTTCCAGGTCAGTGAGACAAGTCTGCCACCAAGTCTGACAGCCTGAGTTCAGTCTCCGGGACCTGGTAGAAGGAGAGAGCTGACTCCTGGAAACGATCCTCTGACCTTCACACATGCGTTGTGGCACACAAGCATGTACATGCACACACACGCACACACACACAAATACTTTAAAATTTTGTAAGAGAAAAGAATACCTGAGGAAACCTCTGGCCTCCAAGTGCGTGCGCACACACACACAAGTACACAAGCCTCAAGAGAGGAGTGTGTCTGAAGAACCATGCTCAGAGTTGTCCTCTGTTGCAACACAAACATGTGCACACGCACTTCACACCCTTGACCACACACAGTGAATTTTACCCCTGCTTAGCCAGCTCTGCTACGGAAGGTCAGGAGACACATCTGTAGATGCAGAGCTGCCGCAGAGGCTAACGTCAGGCCTAGACTGGGTGGAGTTAGGGTTAAGTTTGGGGTCAGGTTGGTTTTGGTGTCTGCATGAGTTGGGAGTTGAGGTTAGAATGGGCATCAGTGTGGGTTTAGGGTTAGGGTTGGGCATGGGTTTGGTTTGGAGTTGGGTTTGGATCATGCGTTTGAGTTCCACTGAATACATTTATAAGTCAGGACCCACAGACTATCAGGCATACCATAGGAACCAATGGATCTTTGTTACTGTCATTTCGATTCAGGGGTCTCACTATGCCACCCAGGCTGGCATCAGACTCTGGGATCCTCCTGCCTCAGCCTCCTGAGTGCTAGGATGACAAACACGTACCACCACACCCAGCTTGGATTGTTTTTAATGAATGAGTTGTTATTTCATGATAAACACAGCAAAACAAAGTGGCTGGCAGCCGCGTTCCCCTGGATGTGTCTGCGTGTTGTTCGAGGGTAAACAAGTCGGTAAAACTTCCCTGTGCTCTCGTTTTATTTCTCCAAGGTGGATCTAAACATCAAGGTAGGAAGCAGAGAAACTGGGGGCTGGGGAGATGGCTCGGTTGGTAAAGTGCTTCCTACACAAGCGTGAGGACCCAAGTTTGACCCCCAGCACCTGTGCGGGGGGCGCGGGGGGAAACAGGCCCAGGGGTACACACCTACAACCCCAGCCCCGGGGAAGAAGAGTCCGCAGGATCTCTGTCTAGCCAGTCTAGCTGAGTCAGTAGTGAGCTCCAGGTCCAGTGAAAGACCGGATCTCAAAAAATAAGGTGGAAAGTGGGATTGATGGCTCATGTCTTCAATCCCAGGACTCAGGAGGCAGAGGCAGGCAAATCTCTGCGAGTTCAAGGCCAGCCTGGTCACCAGAGTGAGTTCCAGGCTAGCTGGGGCTACAGGGAGACCCTGTCTCAAAAAGACAAAAATAAGGTGGAGAGTGAGGAGCCAGCTGAGGCTGGAGGGTGGCAGTGGGCAGAGGGCTGGGGGAGGGAAACCTAATAGTGACCTAAAGATCTGGGAGGCTCCAGATCAGGAGTAACCTTAAACCCCGGAACTGTAATCAGAGTAACTCCAGCCAACCACGTGGCTTCTTGCTGCCCAGTCTCATTAAAAGGGCTCAAGACAGCCACCGCGCATTCTTTTAGGGGTCAGCGATATCTTTTTTGTCTGTCCTGCAGTATATTACAGGGGGACTGAGTTGAATCCCAGCCCAGCAGCTTCTCAGGCCCTCCCCGCCCACTCAGGGCTACCGTGACGCGATCTGCCCCAGACCCCCGTTCCTCCGGCACTCGCCTTTCCCTCCGGCTCTGTTCTTCATGGCGGTGGAGTCCTTGCTGCTCGGTTTCCCCAAGTAGAAACTGGAGCTGGCCCAGCCAGTGGACACCCCTGTGCGCACCTTCCTGCTTTGTGGTCCTGCCTCAGGGCCTGCTCTCACCCTCCATGAAAGGTGCTGGCCAGGCTGCGGGTGGGCAGAGCTGACAGGCAAGGTGACACTTCTCAGCCGGGTGGGCTAGGTGAACAGCGACTGTGCCTTCAGTGGGCCCTGGAAGCTGTAGGAGGGCTTAGCGCCGTAGAGTGGCACAGTCAGGTGTGTCGGTGCCTGGAGAACATGGCTCTGTTTGGTGGGTGACCTGCCTCCTGCACCTTAGAAGTTCCTTTTTGAGATGAGGTCAGGGGACTCTCAAGTTAGTGCCCTAGGTCAAGGTGCTTGCTGCCAAACCCATGTACGTCTGCGTTCTGGGCCCCACGTCGGGGAAGGAGAGAACGATTCCCTGTATTGTCGTCTGACCTTCACATGTGCGCACTCTTCTGCCCTCCCCCCACTAAATAAATAAATAAATGCAATTTTAAAAAGAGGCCGGGGACGGACTGATTGAGTGAATGCGACAGGCTGTTTGGATTTTGAACTGCCCCTGACCACAGCCTCTCTGAGCCATTGTTTCTCAGCTTTGTGCCCATCAGAGGCCTGTTAACAATGCCCCCCATGCTCCCAGGGACCAGGGACACGGGCTCTTCACACACACGAAGGGGCTTCTGGGCCAGCTCCACCTGTCTTCCGGTACGGTTCCTGCTGCCCCAGGCAATACCCAGGGTGCATGGGAACCCTCCCAGCACCCCAGCTCTGGCTATAATTCTGGTTTCCAGCAACACATAAAAATAGCTTCAAGGACATTCAGGGGAGAGGTGGGGGGACTGGCCCCTCAGCTTCTAGGAGAACCAGGTAGATACAGCTCTCATGGCCCCTCTCCTAGAGCCTGCCACCACCCGTATGACTCTAGACTGGAACCAGGTCTGTGCCTCTTCGTAGACCACAGGCAGAAACACAGACTTGCTCAGTCAGCAGCCCCATCACCCCACTTCAGGCAAAGGGAGGCAGACACAGAAGTCGTGTAGGAAAAGAAGCTGAAATTCCTCCCACCACCAGCGCCAGCTCTAAGACTGCTGCTGCAGAGCTCTGATGTGGAGTCGAGTCCAGAGCCAGCTGAGGACCCTCCCAGAGCCCAGGGAGCCTGGCTGGAGTGGGGAGGGCGCTGCACAGAGGCCGAGGGCGTTCTGGGCTCTGCTGGGTGTCCTGTAGGACATCTCATGCCCCTGAGACCAATGTGTACCACAGACAGCCTTCCAGACCCTGCAGGGCCCAGAGGGTGGGATGAGACCGCTGCATGGGACCAGCCCTCAACTGAGGACAGAAAGGGGAAGACAGAAGACACAGCGTGAACATCCAGTGCAGAGACCACCATTTCCCTGTCCCCTCCAAACCCAGTCACCATGGAATGTCACCATCATACAGATGAGCTGACTAGCCAGCCCCAAGGTCCCCAGGGCTCACAGCTAGGAACAAGACTGAAGAGCCAAGTAAAGGCACAAACCGAGGACAGAAGCTAAAAACTGCCATTCATTTTCTTCCCTGCCTCCCAGGACCTCAAAATAGACCTGCCCTCCTGACGAAGCTCCGCCTAGCTCCACAAACACCCTGTTCCTAGGCCGAGCACAGGGTGGGGCCCTCAGGAGCCAGTGCTGGCAGGACCTGGCTCTGGCTGCCGCCTAGCCCAGCCACAAGCAGCCTTCTGTGGTGGCCTCAGCCACAGCCCACGACGGCCTGGCCTCCAAAGACTTGCATTGTCCCACTACCCGGGCTGCTGAGTCTGGATCCTAGACATCCGGAGTTGGGCAGAAGGTGACCTGGGGCAGAGGTGGAGAACTTGATGTAGACTGTGTGAGGCTGTGACCGATGCAGGGGCAGCCCAATGTCCACTGTGGCCTCGCAGAGAAGAAAAAAAGACCCTGCTTCAGGACCAGGATGCTCCAGGGCCCTCATGGAGCAGGCCTGCCCCAGTGTTTCTCTCTCTCTTTCTCTCTTTCTCTCTCTCTCTCTCTCTCTCTCTCTCACACACACACACACACACACACACACACACACACACACACAGATGGACCTGTCAGCTGCCACAGAGGGTGAACAGAGGTTCGGACCTCTGTGTTATGTATCATCTAATGCCCTGGCCACAACCCGATTTCCAGGTATTCTCAGTCCACTCCAAGAAGCATTCACAAAAACTGGCACCTGAGGCCTACCCATCCAACTCTGTTGCTGTGTCCCTTATCGTGGACTTAGTGAAGAAGCTGGTGCACTGCGCTGAGGAACGTTCACAGCTGGGCTGTGCATTTGCTTCCAAGTGGTGTCTTTTCCCCTGTTCGGTCCCGAGGCTTCCTGCCGAGAGGATTCCAGCCCTTCCTCCACTAACAGCTGCTAGAGTGAGGTCGTTCATATACCAAAAAAATTCACCATGTGTATGCGTCTGTATGTGGGCGTGCCTGTGCAGGTGTGTACATGTGTGTATGTCCAGGTGCATGTGTGTATGTGTGGGGGTATGTGTGTGCAGGTGCCTGTATGTGCAGGTACATGTGTATGTGTGTGTAGGTGTTTGTACATGTGTGCAGGTGTGGAGGCCAACAGCCAACATCAGGTGGTGTTCCATCTTGGTTTGGGTTTTATTTAAAGATCTGTTTTTATGTTCTTTATATGTGTGTATGCGTGTCTGTGTATGCATGCACATGTGTGCAGGTGCCCTCAGAGGCCATTGGATCCCCTGGAGCAGGAATCATAGACAGTTGTGAGTTGCCTAACGTGGGTTTGGGGAACTGAACTTGGGTCTTCTGAAAGAGCAACGAGTGCTCTCAAGTCCCAACCAAGCCGTCATTCCAGGCCCTCTGCCTTGGTTTTTCAGGACACTCTCACTGAGACAGTGGGCTCCCCAAGCAGGCCTGGCTGTCTGCACCTCCCTAGCACTGTGGCTACAAGTGCGAGCCCCCATGCCTGACATTTTAGGTTTGCCCTGGGGCTGGAACCCAGGTCCTGAGACGTTTTGCTGAGTGGGCTATCTCCCAGCTCCAAATGCACCTTTTTAAAACATTTCCTTTCTTCCCCCCCAAGATAAAGCCTTGCTCTGTATCCCAGGCTGGATTGAACTCCTGATCCTCATGCTTCATACCATTGAATGTTGGGGTGACCGGCGAGTCTCCGCACCCAGGCAAACGCACACTTTTAAGAGCACAGCTCAGTGATTCCTACTGCTGTTCCAGATCTATGAAACCCTTGCTACTGTCTAACACAGGACATGTGGCCATAACTCCCGAAGTCCTGGCAGCTGCTCATTGGGCCCTTCTCTCCAGGGTTCCCCTGACATGGAGCCAGGCAATGTGTGGCCTTCTAGGTCTGGATACATTTAGTTAGCACGCTATTTTCTTTGTTGGTTTTTTTTTTGGGGGGGGGGCGTTGAGACAGGGTTTTCCTGTAACCCCAGCTGTCCTGGAACTTACTATGAAGACCAGGCTGGCCTCCATCTCACAGAGATCCACCTGACTCTGCCTCTCGAGTGCTGGGATTAAAGATATATGCCACTATGCCCAGCCCATAGTGTAACATTTTCAAGGTTCATCCTAATCCCATTGGTATAGCATTCCTATTTATGGCCAAGTAATATTCCACCATGGGATATATCACATTTTCCTTGGCCATTCATTAGTTGAGGGATATATAAGTTCTATTTTTTGCCTACTTTGAATAATGATACAATGAACATTTGTGTAAATGCATATGTTTAATTCTCTTGGATATATACCTAGTTGTGTTTGTTTGAAACAGGATGTCACTATGCTGTCCTGATTAGCCTAGAACTCACCACATGGATCGTGCTGATCTGGATCTCACAGAGATCTGCCTGCCTCTGCCTCCCGAGTGCTGAGATTGAATGTGTGCACCACAACGCTTGGCTGTTTCTTTCCTTCCAAAGTAACCCTGTCATTCTCTGGATGTACACAGGCAGACTTTAACCCAAATCCAACAGATCCCCAAACCTTAACTATTTTCCCAGTTCTGGTCAGGGGTTCGTGCAGGGAAGAGGTTCAAAGAAGCACGACACACTGTCTTGGCCACAGCTCACGGCAACCTCTCGGACCCCTTGCTAGCTCAGGTTGGTAGTTTTCTTTTACTCTGCCCTAAGAACACACCGAATCCCACCCCCGGTGTAGGCCACCCTGGGCCACACCAACAAGGAAAGGCCTGAAAGAAGGTTTTGGTTAACCAAAGAACTGGAGGGAAGACAGAAGTAAAATACGGAGTTTCATAGACCTCTCAGTGGTACAGGGACAAAAGGAGAAAGATTTGCAGAAGGGGCTGGAGATGGCTCAGTTGGTAGAGTGCCTGCCAGACTAGCACAAAGACCTGAGTTCTATCCCCAGGATCCATGCCAAAAGCCAGATGTCATGGCACATGTAATCCCAGCACTGGAGAGGTAGAGAAGTGGATCCCTGGGGCTTGATGACCAACCACCTAGCCTGCTTGATGAGTTTCAAAATAAGGAGCTGGAGAGATGGCTCAGTGGTTAAGAGCACCAGATGCTCTTACATAGGGGTTCGGTTCCCAGCACCCACATGGTAACACATCTGTAACTCCGGTTCCAGGGGATCTGACACCTTCTTATGGCCTCCGCAGGCACTGCACAACATGGGTGTACTTACATATGTGTAGGTATAACCTCATACACATAAAATAATAAATTAATTTTAAAAATTAAATTTCAAAAAATAAAATAAAGGGGGACAGAGCCTGTAGGACAACAGCTGGGATTGTCCTCAGACCTGTGAAACACAGGTGGTTACAGAGTCCACCCCTCAGAGCCTGGTGAGGACATCAGAAGGTCATCTGCTCTGAGTGAAGTGTTCTGTACAGCACGGATCCACCTTCCAGTTTGACATGAAAAGTTTGTGTCGCTGTGCCCGGCCAACATCTCTGAATCTCAGCCTATGCCTCCTGGTGACACCTGAGGTCTGGTGTGTGTTGCGCCCTTACCAGGGCTTTCCTAGGAGGGGAGCCCCCTCTATCAGGGGCAGGACCTTATGCACAGGGAAGGGCCCTGTGGGGATTGAGGGCAGGAGCCATGCCAGCCACTCCAGGCTGCAAGCTAAAAAAGGATCGTTATTATCTCACTTTACAGGGAGCCTGTGCAATTTAAAGTATCCCCATCTCACACTTCTTTTGTTAAATTCCTTCCTCAGCATTTCATTCTTTTTTGATGTCAATAGACTATAATTGAATACTTTCCTTTTTTCTTTCTTTCTCTTTCTTTCTTTCTGTAGTGCTAAGGATTGAATCTTTGCATTTGTGTGCACAAGGCAAACACTCTAACACTGAGCTACATCCCCAACATTCTTGCACAATTTTTTAATTACAGTTTTAAAATGATGTATCTGTGTGTGTGTATGCACATGTGTGCAGGTGCCCACAGGGCCAGAGGTGTCAGATCCTTCTGGAGCTGAAGTTACAGGCTGTTGTTAGCCACCAGATGTGGGCATTGGGGCCCTAACTGAGTCCTCTGCAAGAGCAGTAAGTGCTCTTAACTGTGAGCCATCTCTCTAGGCCCTAATGTTTAAAGTTACTCATTTATTTATTTATTTATTTGTTTGTTTGTTTGTTTGTTTGTTAGTTAGTTATTGGGGAGGTCATGCACGCCATGTGAGTGCGGAGGTCAAAGGACAGCTTGTGGGTGTCGGGTCTTTTGCTCCATCACGTGGGACCCCAGGATTGAACCCAGGTCATCAGGATGACAGGGACCAAGAGTGACTGAAGCGTTGAATTGGACCCTTGGGATCTAAGGTGCACACCCCAGAGTGCCCACTCTACATAACCCTCAGGGCCTAGGGACACCTTGGTGGCTCTTGGGGGCACTGAGGCGCCAGCATGAGGCCCAGAAGCTTCTGTACGAGCTGATAATGGTCCTGCTTCTCCACCCTGCCACTGGCTTTGGGGGTCAAACAGAAGAAGTGAACATGTCCTTAGTAGGAACTCCTGTACATAGCAGATAAGAGAGAGAACTGTGTCTCGATTCTGCCCAGCTAGGGAGCCAGGACCTCTTCCACTTTGGGTTCCTGGAGACTGAGAGCCCTCCCCTGGTTTCTCCTACCCTGCAGAGCCCATCAAACTGTCAAGAGATTCATGTGTGCTTCCTTTCTCCAAACACACTCACCTCGGGGCGCAGGCTCCCGGCACTCAGGATAGTGGCTGAGGACAAGAGCAAACCCTGCTTCTGAGCCGCATTCATTAAAACATGGCAGTGTGCTGCCAAGCTGCACCCCATGCAACAGGGATCTGGGGCCTGGGGCCCTGTAGAGGGTGAGCGTGGCAAGCCACACTCTCCAAGCGGAAGCCGGTGAGGGTGGCCTCAGGTACATCCCATAGCGGAATAGCTCCACAGGCAGACAGACGATCGCAGCACCACGAATGAACATTTCTTCCTCCTGTGTATCCCTGAGCGGTGGTGCAAAGACACCCCAGAACATCCTACTTGGAAGATGCTTCCAGGTAGAGTCAGAAAAAAGTGACAGGAAGACAGGAAGAGCGGAAAGGAGGATTTGTCCATGAACACCAGGGAAGAACCTACAGGTCACGGGGCTCCACTTCAGACATGTTGGACTTTCTAAAGAGGTGATTTCTAAACCACTCAGGGTCCTGTGATTCAATGTGGGAATCACAAAACGCTTGGCTAGAGTAAAAGTTTTTAATACACAATGACCAAAAATGAACTCAAAATCAAACCTGTCAGGAGTTGGAGGTGTCTCTGGAGGGGCTCCCCAGCAGTGCATCATGTGACATCACTGCAGCCTTGGTTCTGAACATGTAACATGCGCCATTTCACATGATCACACCACACAAGGCCAATAAACGTCACCTGAAACACCGTGCGCGTTAGTTTTGTCAACATGACGCCGACCTGCAGTCACCTGGGAGGAGGAACCCTCCGCCGTGGCCTGTGGGCCTGCCCGGAGGTGTTTTCTTAATTGTTGGCTGATGTAGGAGGCCCAGACCACTGTGGGCAGTGCTATCCGTGGGCACATGTCCTGGCAGATCGTTCCCGACTGCGGAGGTCAGCTGCTGTCAGACCCCTCCAGTGTCTCCTCGTGTCTCGGGTCTGCAGCCTTGTCCTCAGCCCAACCTCAGCAGCTCACACCACTGTCCTCCCTGCTCTGCCGCTCTCGTCAGGCCCACTGCTTCCACATGAGCCCCGCTTTTGCAGAGAAGAGGTTTCTGCCCCTCTGGGCCCCACACTCTTCCTCACCTCCCCCAGTAGGTGGAGGAGATTTCTTTCCTAGCACAACAACTCCCCCAAGGTCAACTCTCCCTGAATCTGCCGGGACTAAAGGAATCCACCACTATGCCTGGCTAGGTCACACGCCTAAAGAAAACTAACTCTCCTTCTGTCAAAAACTGTCGATGCCAGCAGCTCCTCGGCCAGGGCTGAGGCTTTGTGACCAGCCACCTCCCCCACCTGCCTCCACGCTGGGACTTTGTCTGCCTTGGGCGTGCACAGGTCTTGTGCACGCTGTCACGGTGCTGTGAGTTCATATGCGCACCTGCCTTGCTATGTCTGGAAAACAGTTTCCTTGCATTCAGCTGCCACCTTTGGCTCTTACAGTCCCTCTGCCCCCATTTTGCAATGATCCCTGAGCCTTGGAAGGAGAGGGTATGACTGAGTGCTCCACGTCTGTGTTAATCTCCATCCATTGCCCAAAGAAGTTTCTCTTACAAGTGCTGAGAGAGGCGCTGGTCTACTAGGAGTGTGTTTAATGATATGTTCGTTTAGCAAAGTACCAACAGTATGTTCTCCTCTAGGGCCCATGACCAGTCTAGTCACAGATTCTCAGTGCCAGATATAGGTTTCATTCTGTGGAGCCTTAAACCTAATCTGTGAGCAGTTGGTTCCCCCCATAACATTTGTGCAAACCAGCAGACACGTCTTGTCAAGCTGATGGCTATTGTAGCCTACAGGGTTCACAACTAGGCAACACTGATGTCTCCTGGTACTTGTAATGATGACATCTGTCAGGTCCCCGCCCACTTTTCACACCTGCTCTGGAGCAGTATGCTGAGGAGAATACTTCCTGCCCTCAGAGGTACTATCCCAACTCAGTGCCTTGATGGATGATTGCAAGAGAGGGAACAGGTCTGGACAGGAGCTCTGAGGAGCTACAGGGAGACCCTGTCTCAAAAAAATAAGTTGAAATTTTGGCCAGGCATAATGGCACATGCTTATAATCTCAACTCTCAGGAGACTGAGGCAGGAGGATTATAAGTTTGGGGCCAGCCTGAGCTATGGTGGGAGACGATCTCAACAACAATAATAATGAAGCTGGGGAGGTAGGTCAGTTGGTCAGAGCCTGTTTTGCAAATATGAGGACCTAAGTTCAATCCCCAAATTCACGTTTTTAAAAAAGAAGTGAAACACACTTGCAATCCCTGCACTGGGCAGTAGAGACAGGTGGATCTCTGGGGCTCACTGGCCAAATGGCTTAGCCTAATCAGTGAGCTCCAGGTCCCAGGAAGAGATTCTATCTCAAAAAACAAAGTAGAAGGCTCCTTAACAACAACTGAAATTCCTTAACAACAAATGAAATTACACACACACACACACACACACACACACACACACACACACACAAGAAAATAATGTTCAAATATCTATATCTCATATGAAGACAGATTTTTCAAAAGCATGAAAGGGTTTTTACAAGAGAAAGAAATTTGCAAAGCGAAGCTGAAGAGCAGGCCTCAGTTCTACCAAGGGGCCCCAGACAAACCACTTCAGACTCAAGAGCCTCTCCCAGCCAGAATCCTGCAGGCCTCTAACTGGGAAGGAGAAGAGCCCAGGCTAGCCGTGCGTGGTGACACGTGACGACACGTAAAGGCCATCTGACAGGAGGCCCCGCTCCCGCGAGAAGCAAGGACCCTGGGGCTGGACCCTCACCTAAAAGTGACCAGCCTGAACCAGCCCCTGCACCATACACACAGGGAACACGAGACACACAGGACAAGGAGCTACCACGAGAGACAGCTACAACCACAGAACCCACGGACATGCACTCCCAAACCTCATATACCAGAATCGGCAGACATCAGTTATAAAGCACCTGTACTTACCCTTTCCTGAAAAAAATAGAAGGATGGGGCTGGGCGTGGTGGCGCACACCTTTAGTCCCAGCACTTGAGAGGCAGAGGCAGGAAGATCTCTGTGAGGCCAGCGTGGTTTATGTGGCAAATGCCAAGCCAGCTGGGGTTACAGGGAGACCCTGTCTCAACAAGAAAAAATAAAGAGGGATGCCTCAGAGACAGAACACTGAGCTGGTACATGAGACCCTAGGTTCAGTCCCCAGAATGACAAATTTAGGGGTGGCTTTCCTTTTTCATGAAGGATATGTATGCGTAGTAGGTGTTCCTGTGTGTGCACATGTGCATGTGGGCGCATGGGTCTGTGCATACACCTGTGCAGGCAGAGGTCAAAGTTGAGTGCCTTCCTCTATTGCTCTGCACCTTATTTTTTGAGGCAGAGTCTCTCGTCAAACATGGAGCTCACCAATTGATCAGAACGACTGGCCAGTGAGTCACCAGGTCCTAACCACCTCCACCCTCCAGTGCTGAGGTCACAGGTGCCTGCTACCATGTTCGGCTTTTTGTAGGAGCTCGAGATTGGAATTCAAATCCTCATGTTTGCACAGCAGCATTTTACCCATTAAGCTATCTTCGCAGCCCCCTCCCTGGGTAAAAGTTCTTCTACATTTATTTGGGGTGGGGGCATGCATGTCACAGTGTACCTGTGGAAATTAGAGGACAGTTTAGATTCTGGGGATTGAACTCAAAATGTCAAGTTTGAGGGCAAGTACCTTTACCCACTGAGCCATCTCACCAGCCCATTTTTGGTTTTGTTTTTAAGTCTTTTATATATTTATTTATTTTGCATGTAAGCTCATGCGTGTGTGTGTGTGTGTGTGTGTACATATATCATAGTGTGGGTTCTCGTATGCCTTCAATTGCTCTAACAAAACACTCTGACCAAAACCAACTTGGGAAGGAAAGGGTTTATCTTACATCTCCCGGGTCACACAGTTCGTCACTGAGGGAGTCCAAGGTAGGAACTCAGCAGGAACCTGGAGGCAGGAGCTGGAGCACAGGCCATGGAGGAACGCTGCTCACTGGCTGCTCCCCTGACCCATGCTCAGCCTGCTTTCTTATACAACACAGAGCAACCTGCCCAGGTGTGGCACCACCCACAGGGGGCTGGGCCTCCTGCATCACTCAACAATCAAGAAAATGCCCCACAGACCGCCATGGCCACAGGTCGGTCCAATGGAGGCTCCCTCCACCCAGGTGTGTCAGGTTGACACTAATACTATTCAGCATGGCGCATGAATGGAGACCAGAGAGTAACTTGTGGGAACTGGTTTTCTCCGTCCACTACATGGATTCCAGGAACTGAACTCTGGTCATCAGGCTGTGTGTCAGGCACTTTTACTGCTGAGCCATCTCGCCCCAACACTGTTTCTTTGGTTTTGTCTGTCTGTTTGTCTGTCTGGGGACAGGATCTCACTCCATACCCAAGATTGACCTGGAATTCATGTCAATCTTCCTACCTCAGCCTCTCACAGGTGTGAGTCACAACATCCAGCTAAATGTTCAAAAAGAAATGAACACAATAAGATAGCAAGCTTAAACTACCTCAAGTGAACAAAGAACTGTTGAAAAAAATAGCCAGGTGTGGTGGCTTGAGAGGCTGAGGCAGGTGGATTGTGAGTTCAAGGCCAGCCTGGGCTACCTAACAAGACCCTGACTCAAAAACTTAATAATAAACAAAAGATAATAACTACAACCAGGCGTGCTGGAAAGGTCTTTACTCCCAACACTTGGGAAACAGAGGCAGACAGATCTCTGAGTTCCAAGCCAGCCTGGTCTATACAGCGAGTTCCAAGCCAGTCAGGGCTTGCCTCAAAAATAACATAAGGGGGCTATAGTAGTAGCTCAGTGGATAAGAGCACTGGCTGTTCTTGCAGAAGACCCAGGTTCAAATCCCAGCACCCACATGGCAGTTAACAACCGTCCATAACTCCAGTTTCCGAGGATTCAACACCCTCTTCTGTCCTTTGTGGGCACTGCACAGCACGGTTGCACCTATATACTTGCAGGCATAACACTATACACATAAAATAAATAAAACAAGGACTGGGTGTGGTGGCACACACCTTTAATTCAGCACTCGAGAGGCAGAGGCAGACAGATCTCCGAGAGACTGAGACCAGCCTGGCCTACATAGCAAATTCCAGAACAGCTGGGACTACAGGAAGACCCTGCTTCTAAATAAACAAATAAATGAATAAATAAATAAGACAGCATAATAAATTCATAAAAGAACCAGATTAAAAGTGTTAGAAATGAATTTGACAATCATTGAAATTTAAAACTAAGAAATTTTTTTAACTTATTATTTTTATTTTATGTGTATGAGTGTATTGCCTGTATATGTGTAAGTGTACCCATGTCATGCAATGCTCATGGAGGTCAAAAAGGGCATTGGATCCCCTGGTCATAACTGCTGAGTCATCTCTCCAGCCCCAAAACTAAGAGATCTGGGAACTGGGGGTGTAGCTCAGTGGTACAGCTCTTGCCCAGTATAGACAAGTAGCTGGGTTTGATCCCCAGTAGTACAATAAATCAATATGTAAATAAATACCTCAGAGATCCTATTTCCAGCCCGATCACGACGGTGCTGTGCACATTTGATGTCTAATTATTGAGCTGCTGTTGCAGCAGTTTTCCCAGTCTCCTGTGAGCAGCATGCTTACAGTGTACACGTTTTGTACACACGTTCATGATCACATGCTCCCTCTACCTTTAGAGCCCCCCACCTCAAGAGACAAACAGAGCCATTCAAGAACTCAAATACCGCCCCCTCAAGGAAGTGAACCCCAAGGCTCCCTAAAGCTAGTGAAACTGGAGAAATCAAAGCTTAGGGGGCCCCCTGGTTCCAGGTTGCCTGTTCCTGTAGAGTCTGTGGGCAGAGGCAACTGAGTGACTCAGCACTTCCCTCCCTCTTCTCTCTGAGTAATAAAGGATTAAAACAAGGAATTATAAGATATCCAAGGAACGAGCTTGAGAATGGATTCAATTCAGCCAAAGAAAGAATTAGGCTAAAAGAAGATAGGTCAAAAGGAAATAACCAGGGCCAGAGAGATGGCTAGGTGGGTAAAGGTGCCTGCAATCTAGCCCGACGACCTGGGTTTAGTCCCCGGAATCCACATGGCGGGAGGAGAGAACCAACTCCCACAAGCTGTCCTCTGACCACAGGTGTACTGTGGTATGCAGCCCCAAATAAATAAATGAACCCTTAAAAGAGAACACCCAGAACATAAGAGGTGGAGTTTAGTGGGCCACTGAGACGGGGTAAGCAGGCTGGAAGAATGCTTTACAGAACGCCATGGGCTGTGGTGTGGCTCAGTGGAGGAGCACTTGATTATCCTGCATGAAGCCCATCCTCAGTACCTCCAAAAGAGAGATGAAGGTGGTAGCTCATGATCCTTTAGAACCGATGGAAGATGTCAGACTATGGGGTCAGGACCCTACGGAAGAGAAATGAAAGCAATCCAGACCTCAGTCGGAACACACAGGTGAGGAGAACGCAGCCTTAAACAGCAGTCCCGCGGCTTTCCAGGGAAGCTTCTTAGGTGGACAGCGGACTTCACAGAAGCCCCGAACCCTGGCCACAACAGAACTGCCTCTCCGCCTGAACCATCACCACTAAGAAAGGCTGCTGAGCAGGGAGCGGAGGCCATAGAGACCAACAGCCTGGCCTGCAGAAGGGGCCACAGGAGGAGAACGGGGCATATCCGAGATGCCGAGAGTGAGCGGGCACTCCCGGACTGCTCTCAGGAGGTCTCAGGCCAGGGAGGATCTAGCCAAGCCCCAGCTCTGGTGTCTCGGGCCTCATGTCTGGCAGCACAGGGAAGATGCACCCCCAGGGAGCAGCAGGTTTGAGGGAAGATGAAGTTGGTATTGGATTATGGAAATCCCCCCAAAATTCAGGTCACTGATATCCAGAGGAACAGAGTCTCCCAGGCAAGGACAGGAAGAAATGTTCCCAGGGGAGTCAGGACATTCTGCTCTTGTGACAGGAAGACAGTAAGCTACAGGATGGATGGCCAGCATAACTCTGCACCTGAGGCAGGGAGGGAAGGGAGCCCAGGCTGGGCAGGGGGCGGGTACCTCGAAAGCTGTTCCCTCGGGACTTGGTGGGACCTCAGGTACTCAGCACGCTCTTGCTGAGTGGACAGAGAGGACTTCTCTCTGTTGGTACCAGTTGAGTGTAGTTGAGGATAACAAGAGGCCAGAGGTCCCCCAGGTCCATCTGGTTCAGACAGCGAGGCCCTCCCACTGAACTGCCATTCCCCAGTCACTGTGCCCCTTGCAGACTGCAGTGAGTGTGGCACCAAGTTGGGAAACTGAGTCACCCAGGTGCAGAAATAGCCGAACAGGGCTTTGCGGGGGGGACAGTAAGCACCCCATCTCTCCTGCCCACCTCCCTTCCAGTCTCACTGGCCCTCATCTGCACAGCGCTCTGAGAGAAAGAATGAGAGGAACAGAGAGGAGAGGGTGGGAAGGGGGAAGAGAGAGACAGAAAGAGGAGAAACTAGAGAGACAGAAGAGAAGGGAGAGATACAGATAAGAAAGAGGGGAGAGACAGAGGAGGGCTAGAGAGAGAGAGAGAGAGAGAGAGAGAGAGAGACTCCCTCATCGGGGGTCCCATCCCAAAGCTAAACACCACCACTTAAGGACCCCAGCACCCTCTCCTCCCAGAAGTGAGAAACTCAAGGCTCCCCCAGGTCTGCAAGCAGCTCTCCCCGCCTGCCTCCCTCTCCAGGCTCCTCTGCTGAATCTGTGGGCTGAGGCTCCGGTGTGTGACTCACCTCCTCCCTCCCCCCTCTCTGGGTAAATGTCAAGTCCTACCCGTTACCCCAGCCCCCCTTTTAGTCAGCGCTGTTTACCTCACTCGGATCAATCAGCATTCAGAAAGAAAATAGAAACCCTCTTAGATCCAATTAATGAAAATTGGGCAGCAGCACGCCTGCCTCAGGTCTCAGTCCTCGGGCAGGCAAGGGCTGGCACTGCCCAGGACTCTTGCACTGGGGAGAGGAGGTGCTGGCCAGGGCTAAGCCCAGGTCAAGCTGTCTTTGTAGGAGCCAGCAGGTGTGGGGCTAGAGACACCTGGTGTGTGGGGAGGGGGAGGCAGCGTAATAAAGAACTAGGGGGTGGAGCCAGGGAAGCAGCTGTCAATGGCTCAGGACACACATGGGATGCTGGGCAGGCCCCTGGATTCCTCTCCTGCACCAGGACCCAGAGCACAGTCTGGTACCATGCCATTCATCACTCACTGTGCCCCAGGAACCACCCTGAGGAGTGGGCGCCCACAAGGAGGTCTGTGGCCCTGTCTATCGCTGACAGTCACCAGTCATGGGCATGCAGACCTGGCTGTAACCCCAGCCAGATCACAACAAGGGGCTGACCTTAGTTTGTTTTGTTTCTTTTTTGTTTTAGAGACAAGATCTCCCTGTAGCCCCAGCTGGCCTGGAACTCACTATGTAGACCAGGCTAGCCTCAGTCATGCCCATCTGACCCTACTTTCCATCTGTGATGGGACAATGTGTACTTTGTAGGACACAGGAGGAGCCAGGATGGGAGCCTCAGAGACAGGACATCCAACTGTGCACACATGTCCCCACAGACATACTACCGTGGGGTAGGTCCCGTGACCGTCTGTGCCCTAGCTCCTGGAACCATCCCTGACTACTCTGCAAAGTAAGGGCCAAGACTCCATGCTTATGGAGACCTAGAGTGGGCCATACCATGCCAGGATGTGACTTGGTCCCACCCGACCCTATGATCTGGAGCCTTAGTCTTAAGGTTCATGAGTACCCAGTGGTCTAGCCCCAAGGCCTTGGACTTTGAAAAGATCAAAGAATCTGTTTCCTAGTCTTCAGATTCAGGGTACCTGAATGCCTACAAAGCAACAAGAAGTTCACCTTTAGTCCCAGCACTCAGGAGGTAGAGGCAGATGGGTCTTTTTGAGTTCAAAGCCAGCCTGGTCTACATAGCAAGTTCTAGGCCAGCCAGGGCTACATAGTGAGACCCTGTTTCAGAAGACCAAAAAATATTTTTTTAATTCAAATGATCTCTCTTCTCTCTCTCTCTCTCTCTCTCTCTCTCTCTCTCCTCTACCCTCAGTACCGGGACTTGAACCCAAGAGCCTGCACATGCTAGGTAAGCACTCTAGCACTGAGCCATATCCCCAGCCCTTTGACCTCTCTAGGCCTCAGTTTACCTGTCTGTAAGATAGGAGTCAAGTTAGATGCTTTGTATGGTTGCAGCCCCATCCCTGCCTTCCAGGAGAGCTCCAGGCAGCAGACAGACCCAAGCAAGTTCCTCCACTGTGTGTACCTCCAAACAGTAAGGTGGTATTCAGTGGGAGCCCCCCTCAGTGGCCTCCAGAGGGGTGCTTGTTCCCAGCCACCAGCCCACAGGAGCTGGCGTGGTGGAAGGGATGGGGAGGGGCTACTCCCGGGGTGTCCCTTTTCCCAGCAGATGGAGCCCAACCTGACGGTGGCCACCTCGCTGCCATCCTCTGCCACATTCCCTCTCTTCTCCATCCCACTCTTCCGCCCCTCGCCCAGCCCCTGCAGAGCTCTCCCCACCAATCACATGCACCCAAACTGCTCTCAGAGCAACCCTGCCCAAGTCAGGGACGGCACCATCAGCAACTTCCTGAGTGTGTGCTGATCTGAGCTCAGGGTGGCCTCAGAGAGCCCGAGTGCACTAGGCATGTGAGGGGCCTGGGACAGAGCTGGTGCAGAGAGACGCCAAGCTCCACAGAGCACTAGTGAACAGCAGTGCACGGTCCAGAAGACAGCCGTCTCATGCCAAGCTAAGTCCTGGCACCATCCTTGTCCTCGAGGACCCTTCTCATAGGCCAAGCTGACCATGGGCTGCACAGTCAAATGACCAGGGTCCTATCAAAGTGGCAGACCAGGCTGGGTATATAGCTCAATGGTAGAGAGCTTACTTCGTGGAATAGTTAATAGTGACTGGGTATGTCTGGGAGGGATGCCAGGTTGTGCTAATTGAGGCAGGAAGAGCCATTTTAATGTGGCAGCACCATTCCCTGGGCTAGAGTCCTAGGCAGAATAAAAAGGAAGAAGCAAGCTGATCAGCAGGCCCACCTCCGCTTCCTGACCGTGGATGCAGGGTGAGCAACCCTATGTTCTTGCCATTGTGCCTCCCCATCAGGATGGACGGTCCTCCCGGGCTGTGAGCCAGAATAGAGCCTCCTTGCTTAGGTTGCCTTTGTCAGCCATTTGTCACGGCAGCAAGGAAAGTAATTAACACACCCGGCATGTGTGAGGGTCTAGGCGTGATCCCAGCAATACGAAATGGGAAGGGAGGAAGAAGAGGAGGAAGAGGATGGGGCGGGGGAGAAGGAAGAGGAGGAAGAGGAGGAGGAAGAGGAGGAGGAGGAAGAAGAGGAGGAGGAGGAGGAAGAAGAGGAGGAGGAGGAGGAAGGGGTGGGGGGAGGAAGAAGAAGATGAGGAGGAGGAGGAGGAGGAGGGGGAGGAGGGGGAAGAGGAGGAGGAAGAGGGAATTTTGAGCTAAACTTGGTAGCTCACACCTGTAATCCGAGCACTTAGGAGGACTGCTGAGTTCTGGGCCAACCTGGTCTACATAGTGGGACCCTGTTCCTAAAACAAAACAAGTCAAAATGACAGAATGCCATAGCAGAAAGGGGTGAGTAAGTCCCTGCAGGAGGGGGCGGGCGGCCACATGTGAGGAATCGGGCAGTGTTCACCAGGCAGGTGGGCAGGGAGGTGTTCCAGCTGGAGCTGGCACCTGAGACCTGAGACAGGACGACATGGAATGGGCAAAGGCAGAGATGGCCAGGCACAGCCCAGAGTCACAAGTTCCCACACACCAAACCGCGGCCAGCCAGGCCTTCCCTGGTCCAAGGGTGTCGCCTGGCTTCACACCTGGGACAGAGGCCTAGATGCATCTTCACCCTGCCAGTAGCAGCTGGGCTTTGTGGTAGCGACTGGCTTCAGAGGGTGCTCGCTGGAGGGACCCCAGCTGTGTCCAGGTTCCTTGTGGCTGTGCCAGGTTCAGAAAGACCCGTGAAGAAGTGGGCTGCCCATGTCAGTCCAGAGCCAAGGCGCCGCTGAGGACCAAGCTTGGCCAAGCGGCCGTGTCTGCGAGGCCGTGTGTGCACTGCAGCTGTGTGGCTCAGCACGTGGGTGCAGACCACTCAGGGAAGTTGAGGGTCACCTCCAGAGGCTCCGCACAGGGCAGGGTGCTGAAGCTCGCCCGGCTTTTCATGCAAGGGCGGGGCCCTGGAGGTAGAAGAAAGTGGGGTTTGCCAGGCTAGGATAGACTCTGCTGCAGAGAAGAACCCCCAAAGCTCAGGAACTCAGCACAGCAGAACCAGTCTTTCACAGAAGCTATGTGCCAGTGCTCCGATGCACACGGCCACTTGGGGACCCAGCCAGGACCTCCCAGGGCTTGTGGCTCTTCATCTAGCGCCGACAGCCTTCTTAGTTACAAGGGAAGGGGCTCAAGGAAGCTGGTGCTGGCCCCTCTGTGCTGTGAGGGGATTCAGCGTACTCAGCTCTCAGGCACATGGGGATGTGGCAGAGTTCTGACGGCCCCTTTGGTGAACAGCGGGAGAAAGGAGAGGGAATTTTAAACCGCTCGAGGTGGCTCGCCCCGTCACTCCACCCCAGACCCGGTGGAGTCTCATTCAGTGAGGTTTCAAGTAGGGACACGGAAGGTGCTTCCTGCCAGTCAGGCCCTACAGTAGCTGGGCCCCTGCTGGCTCCTCAGCATCCTTGGCTGTCACCACAGGGAACTCCCCGGACATCATATTGCATTTCCTTTTCCACATCGAAAAAGGAAGGAGGACCTGGTGTGGTGGCTCACACCTTTAGTCCCAGAGGCACTCGAGGGGCAAAGGCAGGCGGATCTCTGAGATCAAGGCCACCCTGGTCTGCGTAGTGAGTTCCAGGCCGCTGTAACTGGGCTACAGGGAGACCCCGTCTCTCCCCACCCAGAAAGAAGGAGATGGAGCTCAGCTGGGAGAACACCTGTGTAGTGTGTCAGTCTCCACTGGCAACGTGACAGGATCTACAGTCACCTAGGGGCAGACCTCTGAGTGTGGCCATGAGGAAGTCTCCAGATTGGGAAGCCCCACCCATGGGAAAAGGAGAAAGGGAGCTGAGCCCAGCGTCCATTGAGCTCTGCTCCCTGACTGGGGACACCAAGTGACCAGTCGCCTGGAGCACTAGCCTCCTCGCCCTCCCTGCCATAGTGGACTGCACCAAAGCCAACGCTTCCTTCCTGAAGTTGCTTCTATTAGGGATTATGTCCCGGCAAGAAGACATGTGGCTAATCCACCTACTGGCACAGATCCCTTGGTTTGATCTCTAGGACCCCCCTCCAAAAAAAAACTAGGTTGTGGTAGCACAGACCCGCAATTCCAGCACTCAGGAGGTGAGGGCACAAAGGTCAGAAGTTCAAGATCATTTTTGGCTACATAGCAAGTTTGAGGCCAGGCAGTGCCATATGAGACTGTGTCAGAAACAAATGAAGGAGCCCAGAGTGGTGGAGCACCTCTAGCCCCATAATTCAACAGGCAGAGGCAGGGAGATCTCTGTGAGTTCAAAGCCAGCCTGGTCTACATAGTGAGTTCCAGGCCATGGGATATGGAGAGATGAAAGAAAGAAAAGAAGGAGAGAATGAAGGAAAGAAAAATGGAAGGGAGAGAGGGAGGGAGAGAGAAGAAGGGAGGGAGGGAGGGAGGGAGGGAGGGAGGGAGGGAGGGAGGGAAGGAGGGAGGGAGGGAGGGAGGGAGGGAAGGAGGGAGGGAGGGAGGGAGGGAGGGAGGGAAGGAGGGAAGATGAAGAGGCAGAACCATAATCAAAAAGGCCGATGGGAGCATGGCGTTCCTCGATGCAATGTGACCAATGTGGCACGCCTCAGACCGTCGTCTGGACATGTCCTGAACAACTGGGTGGGAACTGTGAAGTGGAATGACAGCGTTGAAAAACACACAAAACATTAGACGTGGTGCATCAAGAGTCAGAGCTGTGCCTGAGACCGGACAGCTCCGCGGGCAGGGAGACGGAAGCTCAGCACAGATCACCGATAACCGCCACGTTTGAGCCATGGCAAATGCCGGAAGAACCCCAAAGAAAGCAAGTAACGCCCATTTGGGGGCAGCAGAAGAGACTTCCCCAAAGAGCAGCCTCAATGGAGACCCAAAGCACAGTGGGGGGCTGACAGTGAAGCAATCTGGACATTCTCCCCAGAGCTGCGGGCAGGCTCCTTCCCCACACCCTCTGGAGCACCTCAGTGCTGCTACCTAAGGCCCACTAGAAGAGCTTTCAGGCATCTGTCTCCTCCCCTAGATTGATTCCCAAGGAGGGATCAGGTTTGCCTGGTCATTGAAAACCTCACTACCAGTTCATGACCCAGCGCAGAAGGGGGTTCAACAAGTCTTAGTTCAAGAAAAAGAGATAGTAGATGAATGGATGGGTGGATGGATGGGTGGGTGGATGAGTAGAGGAATGCATGGGCAGAGAAATCAGATGTGTTTGTGAACAGATATCTTGGTGCTGAGGGTGAGTAGATGGATAGGTGTACCGGGGGGTTGATAGATCACTTGGATGGAGGATGGAGGATGGATGGATGGATGGATGGATGATGGATGACAGATGGAGGATGGATGGATGAGGGAGGGAGGATGGAGGATGGATGGATGATGGATGGAGGATGGAGGATGGATGGATGGATGGATGGAGGATGGATGATGAATGGAGGATGGATGGATGGATGGATGGATGACGGATGACGGGTGGAGGATGGAGGATGGATGGATGAGGGAGGATGGAGGATGGATGGATGGATGATGGAGGGAGGATGGAGGATGAATGGAGGATGGATGAATGGATGGATGATGGATGACGGGTGGAGGATGGAGGATGGATGGATGGATGGATGGATGGAGGATGGATGACGGATGGAGGGTGGAGGGTGGAGGATGGATGGAGGACAGAGGATGGAGGATAGAGGATGAAGGATGGAGGATGGAGGATGAAGGATGGAGGATGAAGGATGGAGGATGGAGGATGGATGGAGGACAGAGGACGGAGGATGGAGGGTGGAGGGTGGAGGGTGGAGGATGGCAGGTGGGTGAGTGAACAGGAAGGTAGGAGGACAGAAGGCATCACTGGCCCTACACCAAGTCTGAGGGAAGGAAACCTGTGGACTTTCCTGGGAACAGGGAGGCCCCCCTTGTCATGGGCCACAAGCTAACAGAGTTCTCTGGTGGAAGGCGGTACTCGGTCCTCTGGGTGGAGAAGCAGGACAGAGGAACCCCACCTTCTATTTGCACTCTTCTCTCGCCCACTCTCACCCAGTTCACTGATTCCCCCAACACTGGGCATTGTTCAGAATCACCCAGAAGCTCCAGAGCTGGGGAACCATCGTCCTCCCCAGAATCATTTAAACTGGAACTTCTGGGAGAGCGCAGCATGAGGCAGTGCTCGTTGGCAGCTGGGCCTGAGCCCCTGCCAAAGCTCAACATCCATGCTGGGAAGGAGACGTGAAACTGGTGCAGAAGCCGGACATGCTGTCTGCACCTGACTCCGGCCTACAGCCCAGGCTGCTTGGCCAGAGCAGAGGAGGTACAGGAAGGAGGGAAGCTGGTCCCAAGACCCCACACGTGAGAGAGTCAGGATCTCCCAGGCTCTGCGGCCCAACACACTTGCCTTCACATGCTGGGGTTGGCCAGGCATCCCTATGTCTTTGTGCCTCAGTTTCTACATCTGTAAAATGAGAGTCCTTATGGGAACTGTCTAACAGTGTCAGACTGGGACTTCAGCAGGTCACAAGGTGGAGTCCATGCCTAACACACGCACAGCACTCCCAGGGTCCCACTGTGAGTATACCTTCAGGGAGACAGCAAAGTCTATTGGCCTATGAAAGGCCATTGGAAAATCAGCCTTTGCTTACTTGGGCCAGCTGGTGAGACTGGGGAGGCAGGGCCCACCCTCCTGACTGATTCTCTGTAAACAGAATCCCATCTCAAAGTTTGCTATCCGGGAGGCCTAACATGAGGGACAAGATATAGGAGATAAAGCCCTGCAGGCCAAGGAAGAAAGGCAATAGGAATCAGTCTCCCTACAGAGATATTAGAGAGTTACTATGTGCTCAGCAATTGGTTAAGATTTGTGGAGAACTGGGGCTGGAGAGACGGTTCGGCAAGCAAGAGCACTTGCTCTGCACACATGAGGACCTGAGCTCTAATCCCCAACAGCCTGGCCAAAATGGTTCAGTGGGAGCAGTACAGGAAGACACCCACACGCTCTGGATGCCTTATGCACACACACAGGTTGCTACAGGCATATACTTTACACCAGACACGTGCATACACCACATATGCCACATACCAGTCACACACACGTATTTGTACCACACACATACATATACACACACCACACACATGCACACACTACAGATGTCATATACCCACACTTATACACACACCACACATACATCATGCATATCACACACATATACATACATACACTCTAGACATACCACACACATATACACATACACTACACATATCTATACACATACATAAACAACACACGATGACATAAAACAATTTTAAAGATTAATCGTAACATATCTATTTATATTTGACATTGAAATAAACATCAAACACACATTATTCATTGGTTATCTGAGATTTGAATTTAATTATGTGTTTTGTGTTTTAAACCTAATCCCGTTACAAGAAAAAGAATTCTTCATGCCATGTCCTCTCTTAAGATCCATTTGCAGCCAGATGTGGTGAGGCACTCAGGAGGCAGAGGCAGGCGGATCTCTGAGATCGAGGCCAACCTGGCCTACACAGCTAGTTCCAGTCCAGCTGGGGCTACAGGAAGACCCACTCTCAATAAATAAATAAATCCATCTATAACTCCTCAGTGCGGTAGGCCTAAGGTCAGAGTGCACCGCAGACACACACTACCCACTTCTCACCGGGAGGAAGCCGTGAGAACAGCTCAGCGCAGGCAGACCACGCTAGAGTCTGGTGTTTTCTGGAGATAATGGGGAGCTGTGGAGAGAAAATTCCCAACCACTCATCCCATCTTGGACCCAGAGTAAAGCAAACAGAAAAGATCTGTGGCTTTGGGAGTAGCCCCTGGCATGGACCAGGGCAGTGGGAGCCCATCGTTTAATCGGCAGGGATGGAGGCCGGAATGCTGTCAGGCCAGTGCTGGAGGCTGGGCACCTCCAGCTGCCACTGCCCTTGGGTCCTCCAGCTTCTAACCCTTCATTCCCATGCCAGCCTTTGATCTGAAAGATGTCACACTTACATATTTGCGGGTCTGTCTGTGGGTGCCCCGTGCCACAGCGTATGTGCGGAGGGCAGAGAACCACTTGCAAAAGCCATCCTGATGACTTTTTTGCTTTTTGCTTTTTTGGTCAGGAGTCTCTGCCTCCTCATCTCCTCCTCTTCATGGGTGGGAATCCCTTGACTTCAGATCATAAAGACCCCAGATCCACAGGTGCTTTGAACTGAACCAGCATTCAAGTCACAGAGCACAGAAAGCTCTCACGAGCTTGCTGGAACCCATCCTTGGCCCCCCTCAGACCAGCTTCCCAGCATCCTAGACAAAAGCCTCTTGACCAGCAGACTGTGAGATGGCTCTGCAAAGGAGACCCCAAAGGAAGAGGTTGGCCTGATGGAGGAGCTATGTGCTCACACTCACAGGCAGTCCTTTAAGGTTTGTTCCAAAGTAGTTGCCTAGCACGCATGAAGCCCTGGGTTCAATTCCCAGGACCACATAAACCAGGCTGGGCAACACATGACAGGACCCTAGCACTGAGGAGGTAGATCAGATGTTCAAGATCGTCCTTGAATTTGAAGCCAGGCTGGACTACCTGAGACCCCCATCTCCAAAAGAAGAAGGAAGCCTGGTATGATGGTTCACACCTTTAATCCCAGCACTTGGAGGCAGAGACAGGCAGACCTCTGTGACAACACAAATTCAAATCCACATGGTGAAAACAGAGAACTGACTCTCCCCAAGTTGTCCTCTGACCTCCAAACTTGTGACATGTCATACATGCCTCACACTAGATAGATGATAGATAGATAGATAGGTAGATAGATAGATAATAGATTATTAAAATGGAAATGTAGAGCTAGGGGGCAAGGTGTGTGGGTTCGAGGCCAGCCTGGTCTACATATCGAATTCCAGGTCAACCAGGGCTACACAGTCTCAAAAAAAGGGAGGGGGCTGCTGGGTATGTTGTGGGTCTATGGAAATTCACCAATTAACGGAGCGGCATGGTGACCACGGTACAATGTTCACTATCAACACGGACACCCTTGGGAGGCCACAGAGGACGGTGACTGAACAAAGCTGCCCCAGCACTGAACCCAGTTTTACTCCGAATAAGCACTCCAGCCACAGACGAGCCACAGCTCTGAGCCCAACTCTGTCCACGGCAGACACTATCACTCACACGAGCCTCCACGACCATAGGGGACGGTGCCGACCGCGCCAGTACAGCGTCCACCCCTGCCCACCCCGCCCCACTCCACAGCCCCACTGGTGCCTCTCCCCATCGCAAGGCTCCCCTTGTCCCACCCGCCCCATCTGCCCGCTCCAGCACCTGAGCCCTCAGCTCCCCAGGCCTCTAGCTGCACCCTTAACAGTGGGAAATCCCAAGAGGTGCAGGGAAAGGGGAGGTACACCTCACGGAGCCTCAGAGCCCCAGAGGGTCCCCAGGTGACACTGGCCTCCAGGTGCCCCCCCCCCACTCAAGTCTGTCTGCACTTCATCACCACTCTCTGTACAGAACCCAGCCTGACCCCATCCCCCGCTGAACTCTAAAGTCACCCCTGGTTCATTGCAGATCACACTGGGCCCTAGATGGTGACCTGTCCATCAGCACACACCTTGGGAGTCGTGTTCTATCTGCATTTCAACAGATCTGCAGAGGAGAAATGGACCAGATGTAATCAAAGTGACACTCCAGCCAACCTAACAGTCAAGCTCTTGTGAGCCAGAGCCACATGATTCTCCGCAGACCCCTGACTGGCTCAACAGGTTCCAGGGTTAGATACTTTGGCTGCTGTACAGGCCAGACCCCCTCCACTGCCACCCCACCACCAGGATCGGTTCAACTGCCTGTCAAATAGTACAAACCCCTCTGTACAAACAGTACAGAGTAGCAAGCTGGCCAGGCCAGGGAAGAGTATTTCAGGCCAGGAAACTCATATGCAAAGGCCCTGGGGCAATTGTGAGAGTGATCTGATGCAAAGACTGGAGGTCACTAATCCCTCAGGGCAGAGAGAAGAAAGAGGTGAGTGAATTCTGAACGTCAGGGACAAAGCTTTAGGCTTCTGGGAGACATGGGTCGCTAAACACAGTTCTCCCACAAGCACCACTGGTTTCTTACAGAGGGGTTAGGCCCCCTCCCTGTCCCCCACCTTGCACTCTTGCTGATCAGAACTCCCATCTCCTTGGTCTTTCTTCTTCTCTCCCCTCTGTCACACAAACACCTCCAGGCAAGAAGAAAGGCCAGCAGGATCCTGCACCCCTATACACACACACTGATTAGGGGAGCAGAGTACATGACCCTCAGAGCCCTGAGCCTCCTTCCCTCCCTCATCTTCCTCCTGGACTATCCTCTCTCGTGGTCCAGGGCTGGAAAGAGGATGGGCTGGTCTGGCTTTTGTCAAACACCCAGACTGAGGCCACAAGAGGCCAAGAGGGAAGTGGGGGTGGCGTGCTCCAGATTCTCACGCCGCTCGTGGAAGGGCCCCTGGAGAGGTTATGCAAGATTTGTTTTTGAAACGTGGAGTGGTGGCACATGCCTTCAGTCCTGACAGCTGGGAGCAGGAGGAGCTCCATGACATCAAGGCCAGCCTGGTCTACATAGCAAGTTCCAGCCAAGGATACAGGGAGGAGAGAGAGAGAGAGAGAGAGAGAGAGAGAGAGAGAGAGAGAGAGAGAGAGAGAGAGAGAGAAGAAGAAGAAGAAGAAGAAGAAGAAGAAGAAGAAGAAGAAGAAGAAGAAGAAAGATTTGTTGCATATATTAAATATTAAGATGGATTAATACCCAGAGGGGCTGGGAGGGGGGGGCGGCTAGTTAAATGCTTTGCCACACAAGTGTGAGGACCAGAGTTCCGAGTTCAGATCCCCAGAAGTCACAAATGCTAGGTGAATGTGGCATACCGCCTGTAATTCCAGCCTCGGAAAGCAGAGACAGGCGATCTCCAGAGCAGGCTGGTTAGTAAGACAAGCCGTACCAGCAGCTCCAGGTTTGACTGAGAACCCTGCCATAGTTTATGGCGACGCCAGCCTGAGTGCATCAGATCTCATCTGATCTCCGAACCTAAAAATGGTCAGGCCTGGTTAGTCCTTGGATGAGAGATCCTGCCTCAAAGAATGAGGTAGAGGAATGACCAAGGATGATTCCCACCGTGAACCTCAGGCCTCCACTGACATGTGCACACATGCACATATACCCCCACACACGTGCCTACACACATGCGTGCATGCACACACACACACACACACAAATAGAAGAAGGGGGAAAAATGACACCCAGAGCAAATAAAACCACACCGTGGGGCCAGTGGGCAGGGCTGTCCCTATGATAGCACGCAGCAGAGGCTGGGCCATCTTCCTCTCTGTGTCCCCAATCCAAGCTCACAAAACCAGGCAGGCCCAAGCTCCTGGGAAAGACTCGTAGATTTAATGAGTAGAATTAAGAAGGGAGCTAGAATGAGACGTGGCCAGGCCCCGGAGACTAGGGGAGCCCAGCTCAAAGGCAGGAGGACACTGTCACGGGAGGAGCAGTGGTGGGCGGTGCAGCAACAAAAGTGCTGAGCATAGTCCTGTGCAGAAAAGGCCCCGATTATCCCTCTAAGTCCTCATCTCGCTCTGTTTCAGTGTAAGCTGCAAATACTTGAAATGAGCCCTTTCTCCCGATGAAGAGAGCCTGATTTGGATTCTGCCTGATTTATTCTGGGACTTGGGGGAGCACTGGAGGGGCTGCTCAGCCCTCAGGCAGCCCTGGCCTTTTCCTGCGCTGCTTCCCTCCAAAAAGCCTACCCAAGTTCCAAGGCTAGGGAGGAGAGAATGGGCCAGCTTCCCTAAGCCAGACCCAGGTCTATCCGGGCCCAGCAGCTTGGGGGAGGTGGTCCCCCTTTCCTCACCCCTACTGGGGACACAACTGGCACCAGGTGGCCACGGGCCACATTAGTTCCTGGTCTCTCTGGCCTCTCAGTTCTCCATCCCCTCCTCAGTCTCCTGTTCTGCTTCATAGTCTCCTCCGCAAGACCTAAGCCCTGGCCCCTTCACGTCACTAGTCCAAGGCACCAAGTCATACCTGTCTCTCCCACCAGCCTTAGCCCAAAGTCACCTCCCCCACAAAGGAAGGTAAGGGACTACCTGATCCCCCAGTTCCCATCTCCTGTCTGGCCACCCTGTGGGGTCCCCCCACTTTGCTTGCCAGCTTGAGGGCCAGAACTGCCTGTGTCTTAACAATCGATGCAGGGCCCGTGCTGGGCACCCGGGAGGGGAGCGTGTGGGCGGAATTCACTGTAAATGCCCCAGCGCAGTAGTGGCAAGGACAGGTGGGTACGTGAAGGAGCCCGCAGAGGAACTGGGAGCTCCCCGTCCACCTCCACCCAAGGGCCAGACAGCCACATGGCTGGTGAGGGGAGGGCCTTCATCTCCATACCTGTGACCACCTTCTACAAGTGAGATGCTCAAGAAGGGAACACAGGTCAAAAGGGACGTGGGTGTGAGTGACCTGAACCACCGGCCAGGTCCCAGCTGGAGGACACCCGGCCCCCTGACCGCCCGACCCTGTCCCCAGCAGTGAGACCACTTACCTACCTCCACAGGCCCCAAAGACTTGCGAAGAGAGGAGGGTCAGGTGAGTGGGCCCAGGCAGGGGGACGGAGTATGTATGCACCCTAAGGGAAGGACGGGACCACGCAGGACCAAGAGCGTCATGGCTGGAACTCAGGAAGCTGGGGCAGGGCAGCAAAGTGTCCAACAGCACCAGCTGTGTCTGCTGGGACTAAGAAGCATGTGGGGAGGACAACAATGCCCCAAGGTGGCAGTTCGTGGTAAGTTATGTGGCACACTTCCCAACTCTCAGGGAGCCTCGGTATCTGTAAGGGACACTGACCCACCTTCCAGGGCCTGTGCTAGGAAGGAGAGAGCCCACCAGACAGTCTACCATCAAGTTCTGGCAGGAAGTACCAACCACTTGAGAGACTAGTGAGACTCCCCAGTGGCAGAGTTGGACCTAGACTCCAAGTGAGGGGCAGCTTGGGGGGTCCTTCTGTTTCTACCATCTTAAGGTCTCAAGTTCCAGGATGTGAAGCACTGGGGTTAAGTATGTGGGTAGTTTAAGTGCAGGCCTCCAGGCCTCTCCTGAAGAAGCTCTGCCTGGGCCCAGAAATCTGCATTTGACCCACAGCACCCCTGAGACCAGTATGAGAGGGGCTCCTGGGGGAGCCAACACTGTGGCGACAAGGCTAGCTCCCAGCCCTCCTTGCTGTGTCAACATGGAGCTGTGTCTTTCTGATGGTAACCCTGCAGCAATCTGGGTCGCAGGGGAGCCCGGAATCCAAAGCCAAAGCCCTGGGCGGACGGACTCCGAGCGTCTCTCCGACCTCTGCCTCCATTCGGTATGTGACCTGCACCTGATGGATGTGCAGTCCCTGTGCTGCCCAGGGTGCCATAGGGGGTGCTAGGAAGAGGACATAGTGGCCACCTGCTCCTGCCACACACTTCAGCAGTCAGGGGGAATCCTGGGGCGGCCTGGTTCCGTCTCATCAGCCCCAGACCGCTCCTGTGGCCCCCACTTTCCTGACACTCAGTGCTACCTGTCCTGAGCTCTGGGCACCACCCACACCCTCACGGTGCCACGTGGCTCCTTCTTCCCTGCCAGGCCTCTGTACATAGGTCAGCTCCTGGCGTGCACTGCCTTCTTGAGCATTCATAGTTGCTTGTATCCACACTAAGAAAGGTTCCAGAAGCTTCTTTAAGAACAGCAATGACAAAAAAGAAAAAGAAAAAAGAACAGTAGTAGCACATACCTTTAATCCCAACACTCAGAGAACTGAGGCAGGAGGACCGTGAGTTTCAGGGCAGCTCGGGCTACATAGAGAAATCTTGTTTTTAAAAAACATGGGGCCGGAGAGATTGCTCAATACTTAAGAGCTCCTACTGCTCTTCCAGAGGACCTGAGTTCAGTTCCCAGCACCCATGCCAAGAGGTTCACAGCAGTCTATAACTCTAGCACTTTAATCGTGTGGACAAACCCAGCCACACACACACACACATACACACACACACAATGCTTAGTTGATAAAGGACTTGAGTTAGGATTCCCAGCACTATGTAAAAAGCCAGGTTTGGTGACCCATTCCTGTAAACCCCAGTTCTTGGGAGGACAGACGGGAGGAACCCCTGAGCTCCCTGGCCAGCCAGCCTAGCTGGATCTAACTGATGACCTCCAGGTTCAGTGAGAGACCCCGACTCAAAACATAAGACGAAGAGCAATTGGGGAAGATACTCAACCGTGACCTGCACACACATGCACACATAAAACCCCCAAATGCACACATGTCACAAGAACACGCACAGAAAAGAAACAAAAGAGAGGAGAAAAGAAGAGGAAACGGAAGCGTTCTTAGTCCTCCCAGGAGAGCCCCTGCAAAGCCTAAGTACAAGTAAGGAAGTCTGCTTCCTTTTAGCCCCAGCCCTAACAGCCGTCACATGACGTATTTGACTGTATGCATCCCTCCCACTGAATTGTCACTCTAGTGAGCAAAGGTCCCGTTCTGTTCACCACTGAGCTAGGGACCACAAGCGCTACCTGAGGAAAGCAAGAAGCCCACCTGCCACATCACTAGGGCCTCTCTGACACGGTACCAGGATGGAGCCCGTATACCACAGAGACTCAGTAAGTGTCTGTTAACTGAAGAAAGGAATGAATGTCTCAGACCTTTGATGAGATGGATAAATTCCTTCAAGGGACTGCTCAGGACACAGTAGGTGCACAGCACACAGTAGGTACTCAGCACACAGTAGCTGGTCAAGTGGTCACCATCATCTGAGGACAATGTTTCAAGACCCCTGTTCTGGATAGCTTTAGCATCAACTTGACACACCTGGGTAGAAGGATCCTCAATAATTGGACTGGCACAGCTGTGGCCACGTCTGTGGGGTGTTTTCTTGATGGTTGGGTGATGTGGGGGAGCTCAGCCCACTGTGGGTGGTGCCACCCCTGGGCAGGTGGTTCTATATTGTGTAAGAAAGCAGGCTGAGCAGCGACCAGAGGAGTAAGCGTTCCTTCATGACCTGTGCTCCAGCTCTGCTGGGCATAATGTAAGGTGGGCTTAGCCTGAGGCCACCCACTGGGAGGAATAGAGGAATGGCTCCTGTGGGTGTGGCGTTCTGCTCTGGCTAATTGTGAGACCAATACCTGGAAAGAACCCGCCTACCTGGAGACAAACTTACTACTGGCTGTATCTGAGACCCCATCCCCTAAGATCATTGGCCATCCAGACCTCTAAGAGCTTGTGCACCTATTCAACACGCTTGGGCTGCTTCCCGTCCAGCTCCCGGAGTCTGTGGCTTGACTCTGCGTCTACTCACCTCCAACCCCTCGGGCCAGGCCCAAGTGGTAAGACACGACGGAAGATGAACCGTGACCTGGGTGATGTAAGTCAGATAAACCCTTTCCTCCCCACATCGGTATCGGTCTGAGTGTTTTATCAGAGCAACTGAAGGCAAACTAGAACGAACTTGATATCAGAAGTGGGCTATCGCTGTGACAGACCTGACCTTGGTGTTTCGGGCGGACTGTGGAAGCGGCTGGAAAATCCAGTGAGTGCTTAGTGTTGGTGGCTGTGGAGCTTGGAACAGTTAGGCTAGAAGAGATGTAGACAATGGTGGTCTAGTTTGTGAAGCTTCAAAGGGAAGCAGAGACTATGAAGGCTGTTGTGTGACATTTTGAATTGAAAATCCATGGATTCTGGTCGGCGGGGGCTGAAGAATCAGCTGTGATTAAGAAGAGACCAGCGTCACTGTGGCAAAATCTTCTGGGAAGTATTTCCTCAGGGTCAGCACACAGGAGCTGTGGTCCAGAGGGGGCCGGAGCCTCCATCTCATGCTGGAAATAGGATTTGATAGTGTGTAAGGGTCTCCTGCACTGTTCTGGTGTTGAAAGTGTGGAGAGGTCACAGAGAGCAGCTGAGGCTTGGCACCCTGAGAAAGGCCATTGGTGAAAACGCAGCCTTGGTTGCAGTGAAGACCCCAGGATTGCATGGAGCAAATCTGAGGCTTTGCACTCCAAGAAGCCAGAAGAGACCATTGGTAAAGGTACAGCCTCCGTTTCAGTGGAGACCCCAACTTTTTTGAGATACTGGGACCATGAAATGACCACCAAGGGTAGTGTCCAGTGTGGAATGGAGCCGGCCTGGGCTTGCAAGACGAGCTGTGTGTGTGCTGTAGACGGCAGAACCAGAGAAGTGGAGCTGCCAAAACCCCGTGGAGCCCGGAAGATTGCGAGTGAATCCCAGATGTCCAGCCTTGAGCTACATTGCTAGACTTGGGTTTTGCTTAGGTGTGTCTGATTCTTCCCTTTGAAATAAGACAGTACTTGTTTTGGATTTTCCAGGAGGCCACAGTTAAAGAGACTGAGAACTTTTAAGTGGATTTTTTTTAAGGACTGTGGGACTTTTAAGGCTGTACTGTCTTATGTTGTGATATTAATATTAACATCATACCTTGGGGACAAGAAATGAAAAGCTTGTGGTTTAATAGCGATGTGTTTGTATGTCAACTTAACAACGGGTCAATTGTGCTAAGTAGTTTTAGTTGTCAACTTGACACTCCTGGGTTGAAGGAGCCTCAGTTGGGAGATTGCCTCCATTGGACTGGCTTGTGGCCATGTCTGTGGGGTATTTTCTTGATTGTTGAGTGCTGTGGGAGGGCCCAGCCCACTGTGGGAGGTGCCACCCCTAGGATTGTATAAGGAAGCAGGCTGAGCATGGGTCAGGGAGCAGCCAGTGAGCAGCGTTCCTCCATGGCCTCTGCTCCAGCTCCTGCCTCCAGGTTCCTGCCCTGGTCAGATTGCTTTGTCACAGTGACTGAAGCAGACTAAGACAACACCCCTGGATGCCTAACATGTGCAGTGTGTATGTGTGCATGTATAGGGGCCTGAGGTCAATGACAGGTGTCTTCTTCGTTTACTATCTCATTTTTTGAGACAGGGTCTCACTATGTAGCCCTGACTGGCCTGGAACTCACTATGTAGACCAGGCTGGCCTCACAGAGATCTGCCTGCCTCTGCCTCCCAAGTTCTGAGATTAAAGGCATGTACCACCGTGCCCAGCATCTACCTTATTTTTTAATATTTTATTTTTTATTTTATGTGTATGAGCGTATTGTCTGCATGTATGTAAGTGCACACGTGTGCAATGCCAGCGGAGGTCAGAAAAGGGTGTCAGATCCCCTGAAACTGGAATTAGGACAGTTGTTCACTGCCATGTGGGTGCTAGGAATGGAACCTGGGTCCTCTGCAAGGGCAGTCACTGCTCTTAACTACTGAGCCATCTCTCCAACTCACATCCCACCTTATTTTTTTTAAGACAGGGTCTCTCACTGAACCTGGGCTCACTGATTCAACTAGACTGGCTGGCCCGCACGCCCCAGGGATCCTCCTGTCTTCCCCCCGGGTGCTCACTGCGGTACCCAGATTTAACGGTGTGCTGTGGATCCGATCCCGGGTCCTCGTGCTTTGTCCACGGATATTTCACCTGCACATGAGCTCATCCTTTCGTACATCCACATCTATGATGAACTTTGTCTTTGTACTTCTCAGTTCATCCTGGCTTCTTTGAGAAGTCAAAAAGGGGTGTTTGAACAGAGTACTGAGTTTCTAATCACTGAGAGACCAAGTGGCCAATAGGCAGGCAGCATGGGTATGCTGGGCACAGGGTAGCTTAGGTCCCAAGGGGGCACAGAGAGGACAGTTTGAGATCTGGTCAAACCCCTCAGAAGGCTGCACAAGTTCAAATTTATGGAGTGTTTCTGGAATTTCCCACCTGATATTTTTGGATTAAATTTGACCATAGACAACTGAAACCTCAGAAATCAAAATCACAAATAAGGTAGGAACGACTGTATCTTATTAATGAGGTGTAAATCATTTACCTGGGTCTCTCTGTGAATGAGAAAAGAGGAGGATCAGGGATGGGCTTGGGGGTTTGGTTCTGGTTTTAGAGACAGGGTCTCAATCTGCAGCCCTGGCAACTTGGAACTCACTAGGTAGTCCAGTGCTCATCTGGGAGAACTGGCCCCTCTGCCCCTCTCCCCAGGACTCTGCCTCAGAAGCCTGAGTCGGACAGCTCTGGGTCCCAGCTCCCCACCTTCCAGAACATTCTTATGCCACCTTGCCCCTGCTTTGTATGCCTGGTGCTAGCTTCTCTCAGGACCTGCCATTGCTCATTTCCCAGCTAAGCAGGGTGAGGCTGGGAGTCACCTGCTCCCACCAGCCCATGAGCAAGTGTGTTAGGCATAGCCCCCATCCGTCTGGGCCACTGGCAGCCTCAGTTTCCCTAACCATACAGTGGGGATGATGCATCCTTTTCCAGTTGGTTGTCACTGTTGGGCAGCAGCAGAGGCTGGGAGGAGCGGTGCGTGCTGAGGCTCCTCCACTTTCCTGATCCCCCGTCCCTGCGGAGGCCACGGATCCTCCCCAGGCTGCGGCAAAGCCTTGTTCTGAGACCAGGTCGGTCCTTTTCTGGGTTTCCTCAAGAAGAGACGGATATGGATGGTGGAGAAATTGAAAGAAACATGGGGCTCCCGGATGCTCCCAGAGGGATGGGGGTCCTGCCCACCTGTCCCCGCGGGGCTCAGGAGGCCACCAGTTAGGGTTACAAGCAGCTCCCGCCCTCCCATTCTCAGCTTCTTCCTCTCTGGCCCTCCCTCCTCTGTGTGTGTGTGTGTGTGTGTGTGTGTGTGTGTGTGTGTGTGTGTGATGCTTGTGTGTTAATTCCAGCCACTCTATGTTCGTATCCGGGCCTCCAGCCTCCTCCCACCTCCTCACTGGTAGCTGTCTCACGACAGACATTTTTAGTGGTGACAGCTGGCCTTGTGGAACTCGGCTGAGTATGGGAAAGATTAAAAAAAAAAAAAAAGAGCCAGCCAAACCACCACCACTTTAAATAGCTGCGCAGGAAGGCGAGGCGGGAGAGGTGCAGGCAGCCGGGTTTCCACGCCCCCGATGGAGGGGAAACTGAGGCCTGGGTCAGGCAGACAACCCTGTGGGGCCACGGCTTCAGAGTGGCAGGGCTGGGACTCCTACCAGGCACTGGCAAATCCCTGGGACAAGCCACCTCTCTCAGCTGACCTGAGGCATCAAAGCCACTCCAGAATGCCTGACTATGAAGACAGGTGCAGAGACCCCCAGGACTTGGCTGCACTGTGTCCCCCTGCAGGACACAAGCCTGGACCCTGGACTCCAAGTGTCTACAGAGCCCCCCACGCTCAGGGCTGTTCCTCCCCGTCCCACGGTCCTGACACTTCCTCCCTCTTTGAGAACTTGTCGTGTTCTGGGATCAGTGACGGCTCTGCTAGTGAGGGTCACACCAGATCTGAAGGTCCCTGTCAACCCAGGTGCACTGCCAGGATCTGCTGGAGCCACGCAGACCCAGGTTTGAGTCCAGCCTCTTCCATCTCAGAGCCTCCACGGGCTGCTGTGTGGAGTCGGAACCTGAGAGGATGTGATGTGTGGGCCTGTGGGAGAAGGGGGCACGTGCCAGCTGAGCTTGCAAGGGCCAAGGTCGAGGGTGCCTGAGGCCATGGAGCCAGGCTGCTTCTCTAGACCTCCTCTGACCCTCTTCACTGTGACCAGCAGAGAGCCCCATAGGCCACTTAGGCCAGAGCAGGGGAGGGAGGGCCATCTCCTGGTTCTACAGCCCCTACGGGTCCCCACCCCACTCACTTCCTGTGCCCTTTCTTTCTGTGATGTAACCACACAAACACACCCAGTGCCCATCAGTCCCCTGACATACACCCTGAGTGGCACATTATGGGTATAAGAGACTGGAAGCTGGACTCAGCTGACTGCTGGCCTCCCTGGACGGCGTTCCAAGGCAACTTAGAAAGTGGAGAAACACACAGGAAGCCCTTCCCCATTCTGGGAGCCTTGGCACCAACAGCACCTCTGTGTCCCGGCCCCACAGGACCCCCTGTGTGTCTAGATTAATCTTCCTAACATCCCTGGAGTGAGTTTTAAAATTATCTCCCTTGCCAGGCATGGTGGTGCATGCCTTTAGTCCCAACACCTAGGAGGCAGAGGCAGGTGGATCTCTGTGAGACTGAGGCCAGCCTGGTCTACATAGTGAGTTCCTGGCCAGCTGGGGCTACAGGGAGACCCTGTCTCAAAAAAAAAGGGGGGGTGAGGAAGAACTTCCAGGGGCCGGAGAGATGGCCCAGTGGTTAAGAGCACTTATTGATCTTGTAGAGGACCCGGGTTCAGTTCCCAGCACCCACAGCTAACAACTGCCTGTAACTCCAGAATACAACACCTGGTTCTGACCTCCGAGGGCATTGCACGACACAGGTGCACTTTACACACATGCAAGCAATACACTCATGCAGCACACAAAATAATAAAATAAAAAAATAAAAAAATTTCTAGCCCACCCAAGAAAGTCATCTAGCATCCAAAGGAGGGGACCTTATTTATCATGCGGAAGATTCTAGAATTGAACAAGCCAGCATGAGCAACAAAGAGCTCCCCATCAACAGAGGGATCTGAGCAGATCTGAGCCCCGGGATGGCAGGAGGAACTTCGGGTCTCAGAGCTGAGAAGTCTCTATCGTGGGGCTCAAACCCTGGGCTGTGAGCTGTATATAGTGCGTTCACTTTTAAATACAGGATCTCACTTAATCCTTGGGTAAATCTGTGTGCTGAGCACTGATCATCACCGTATGACTTAGGTTTCTGCTGTGTTAATGCTACGTAACAAACAGCCCCACCATCCAGCCGTTCACTAGAGTTTTCTTCTTCCGGGAGGGTTGCAGCTACCTACCACTGCCCCTTTTGATGTGCTCCACTGAGCTCCAGCCCTCATGGGGGAGATGTCTACTAGCTCCAGGAGTCTCCACTTCGGAGCCATCACCTGGGAGCACATAGCAGAAACTCAAGAAGCCTGCAATTTGTCACGGCCATGAGTGTTTGGAGTCACAAGGCCAGATCCGCAATGCATAAGGACAGGGACACAGTCTGCCTGCCCCAACCAGAGGGGCTGCAGGTCATTCCACAAGGAGTTGCGGGATGTGGTGCCACACACCTGTGATCCCTGCAGAGTGAGGCTGCAGAGGAAGGACTGAGAGTTCAAGGCTACACAATGAGATTCTATCTCAACAAACAAGGGACAGAGGAGAGAGGAGGAGGGAGAAAGGGTTAGGAATAATAACCCAAGAGGTCGCATTGGAAATCTGGGGCCCTGAATAGGAATATAGGTGGCTCAGGGTCACACAACTGGTCAGGGGCACTCCAGCTGAGATTCTGAACCAGCCATCTGACATCAAAGTTTTTGTTCCCATAAATCCAAAACGTATACAGTGGACACATATAGATACTCAATAAATTATCAGCTCATCTTTAAAATGCATGCTTCAAATTGCAGTTTTATTGTGTGTCAACTGCCTCTCTGTGAACCTGTTTAGTTACATCTAGAAAGGAACTTCAGAGAAAGAAAAGATCCACTGAGGGAGTGGAGTGGTACTGGGACCATACACAGCATCTGCACAGGCTGTAAAGTGCGTGCCGTGCAAGTGCGAGCTCCTGAGTTCAGAACCCCAGCACCCACATAAAAAGCTGGATGCTACGATGTATATCTGTAATCCCAGAACTGGGAGATAAAGATGGAGGATCCCTGGAGAGCTCTGGCCCATCTAGCAAATTGGTGACAGCCAGGTTCCCTGAGAGACGATGTCTCCAAAAGTAAGGCAAAAAGTGGTCAAAAAAGACACCATACATCAGCCTCTGGCCTCCACATACACAGGCATACGTGTACCTGCTCCTGCACACAGATGTGTACATGCACACATACGCATACATACGTACATAAGTTAATTAATAAGTTAATTGTTAGCACCTGCGACTGAGCGGGAAGCGCAGGAGGAGGAAAGGTGGGCTTTGCTCACAGCTGCGGAGCTTTCAGACAAGCGTTGCTTGGTCAGGCTGCTTTTGGGCCTGTGGCAGAGCATTCCGAAGGAGGCTGTGAGAGGGGAAACTGTTCATCTCACAGTGGCCAGAAAGGAGGGAGGGAGGGAGGGAGGGAGGGAAAGAAAGAGGGGGAGGGGTAAGGGAGAGGAGGGGAGAAGAAGAAGGGGACAGGGGAGGGAACACTGCCCCCTTCAAGATCACATCCCCAGTGACCCACCTCTCATTAAGCCCCACCTCTTCATGTCTACCCCATGAAGCTAAAGGCCCATGAACGGATGGGTCAACCTTTGATGAGGTCAGAGTTCTCATGATCAAATCACCCCAAAGCCCCACCTCTCAACATTACAGCACAGGAAACCAAGCCTTCCACATAGGAGCCTTGGAAGACATTTCTGATCCCAACCCTGACAGACAGACAGACAGCCCGCCGCACTGTGATCATGTGCACACCTGATGAACCCAAGTTGCTTCCACCTCTCAGTTATGGAGAACCGGCCGCTTTGACCCAGGGATCCAAACACCTGGTGTTTTCAGGCTGTATACGCAGGCGATGGCTGCAGTTCTGGGTGACACAACTCAAGTCCCAGAATCCCTGAGTTTCTTCACACAGCGTCTAAAACAACACTTGTGGGATGTTCGGATCTTCTGCAGACCAGCTCCACAGTGGACACTGGGAATGCTGCCACCAAGGGAGACACATGGCCTGGGGAGTGGGCCTGCTTGTAGAACCGTGGGGGACCAGGTGGAGAGGTTAGCCCAACTAGAACAAGCTCTCCAGGCAAGAAAAGGGCCTGGGCAAGGCTGAGCCCTCCAGCGTCTGCCCTGCCCCTGCCCAGAAGCCAGCTCTGACCCCTTCCCTCCCTGCAGTCTCCTCTGAGCCCAGGAAGGGCAAGGAGCCTCCCCTGTCAGTTACCTGTTTTGATGGGCTGGAGGAGGCTGCAGGCAAGCTATTGGAAGTGTCTTCCTTTCTGTAACCAGTGCTCAGGAAACAGAGATGGATCCTGCAACAGTGGAGTCACCTCGTCAGACCCCAGAGAAGCCGAGGAGGGCGCCCCACTGTGCACGGGGAGTCTCCTCCACCCCCAGCAAGCCGAGACCAAGCTGACCGGGATGGACTCTGTTGGCCAGGCCCTCATTTCTACTCTGGAGGGGCTCATGGCACAGGAGGCACGCCACCAATGTCCTGTAGAGTTGTGCCAGGGAGCTGGAGGGCCCTGAGCCCCAGCTCTGGGGAGACAGTAGCCAGGCAGACTGCGGGACGGTACAAAAGGGACACCGGAAGCTGGCTGTGCCTCCAGGAGTTCAAAGAAGAGGCTGAGAGGTGGGGGCCAGTGGGAACTGGACTTTGCCCCAGGGCACCGGGAAGCCATTGAAGAGCCTGGGCAGCCATGCTCTCCAAAGTTTCAAGAAGGCAGGAGATGGTAGTGGGCAGACTGGAGAACAGGGAGGCAGGACTTGCTTCCAGGGCCAGTGTCCCTCCCCATCCAGCAGCCTGCCTCTCCCTGCATATCCCCAGCCTCAGAATTCAGAGGGACCAGGCGCCTTCAACCTCCTCCCCACTTTCCTCCCAAGGTGAAAGCTCAGAGCTGCCCCAGAACCCACATGTGCCTAAGAGGCTGGGACCCCAGGATGGAGGTCAAAGTGCCTGGGCCACTAGGCATTCACAGATGAAGAGCCTTGCTGCCAAGCCTGATGAGCTGAGCTCAATCCCCAGGAGCCACGTGGTGGAAGGAGAGAACCCAAACCCCCAAGCAAGTGGTCCTCTGACCTCTGACCTCCATACACACATATTCCTACATGTAAACACACACACACACACCAACGGGGCACCTCTTCTCTAGATCAGTTTCCTTACCTATAAAAAGAGGTTGATGGGTTGATGCCTAAACTGGCCCCACAACAGGGAGAGGACAAGTGGGAGAAAATAAATAAATTGTGCACTCGACCCACGGGTGTCAACTGACTGTATCAGTAGCAATAATGAATATTGCTATTACTTACCCAACAGTCCACCAAGCCCCATCCTGTCCACTGGGTCCCAACACTCAAGTGTTCCTGCTTTCCCATTCTTGACTCCCTCAGCTCAGAAAGGTCCCTCTTTGATCCTCAAATGCAAATTCCAGTCCAAAGGTCACTTCCCTGCCAAAGCTCTCCCTGAATCCCTGTGCCCAAGCAGCAGCTGAAGCCCCATACTCCTAGGCTGGCTGGAACACCTCCCCTTGAAGGAGAAGGGAGCCAGGCTGCACATCGGGCTGCCTCGGAGCCAGTGTTCTGCCCCTGCGGGGTGGACAGGTGGATCGATAAGGGTGAAACGTGCTTTCTGTGTTAATCAGAAGTACAGAAACCCAACCCAAACTGTCCCAAGCCAGAAGGGATGGACTGCTTCAGGCAAGGCTGGGTCCAGAAGTCCCAAAAAAGCTCACATGCTCAGACTCTCTTTCTCCCTCTCTCTTACCCCATCTGCCCACACGCCTAACAACATTGGTCTTCTACCCTACTGATCTAGGCTCTCACAGGAAGAGTTCTGGAGTACGCACAAGGGATTTGATGTCATCTCTCTGCCTGGGGGCACAGGACTGGCTCTCCAGCTCTCTGGCTACAAAGGATGGAATGCTTTGAGTGGCCAGACCAGGACATCCTGCCCAGTCCTCAGGGATGACAGGGCCCCTGGAGCCAGGCACCCAGAGGCACAGACAGTATTAGGCAGGGAGAAACAACCATGCCGTGTTCACAGTTTCTTCCCAGGGTGGCCCAGTCACCTGGAGGATTTCTTTGGCCAAAGGGGAAAACTAGACAGAGAACCCTTCAAGGAATTCATCCCTAAAGAGGAAACAGGCAGGCACAGGTGTCCAAGGAGCCACCAGGCCTGCAGGGCACTCAGCCACTAGCCACTGCCTAGGGGATGCCTGCGGCGGAAGCAAACCACCCCCCAGGAGGAACAGGGGTCAGGAGGGCAAAGGAAGACTGCACAGAGTACAAAAGGCCTGTCTGCCCATGCTGACTACTGCCCCAACCTTCTCCAGAAAAAGTCTACCTTCTGTCCCCCACCCCAGATCCCCAGTGGGTCCCCAGCTGTGAGCAGCCCCCAGTTCTGGAAGGAAGGACGGTACCTGTGTTATAGGCAAAAGTTCCTGGAGTTATTCGGACACCTCCCTTGCCTGCCCCTCTGAATGGGGTGACTGTAACCCTGCACAAAACACTACACACCATACACAGCTGGACCCCAGGCTCCTGCAGTTCCACTTCACCAACTAGGCTCTGAGGATCAGAGAAGGGACCCTCCCAATGTCATCCAGGTGGAGCTGGGCTGGGACCTGGGACAGGAGAAAGTTTTCAGTGCTTCAAAGCTGTCTACCTGGCTCTGGACGCCTACCACACTGCCTGGGACAGCTTCAGGGTCTATGTCCCTGGCTTTCCCGGAGCTTCCTGTATCAGGACAGGGAAGGAATCTGCATCTCCCTAGTCGCTCAAGGGATGGATCAGCCAGTTCATCCAGCATCGGGCTAACCATCTGGTTTCAGGAACCTCAGCCTTGAAACCCCAGCAAGGGGCAGGAGGCAGTGGAGAGAGTGCTATGGGGAGGAGATTCCTCAGCATCATTCCTGCCCCCCCCCAACCACCCTCCTAACCCCATATTCCCTGTCCCAGCCAAGCGTGCCACACACGTGCGCAAACACACACACACACACACACACACACACACACACACATACACACACGATGAGGACAGGGGAGTCTCTGGACTCCACTTTCTGGCAAAGGAGCAAAGCTGAGCTCTCCAGAGGCCTCCTTCCTACTTTCTGACCTATGCTGGTGAAGGATATTTGAATTATTTTATGTGCTTCCCTGTTTTTCTGTTTTGTTTTAATCAATCAAAGACCAACCACAACAGGCTCAGGTCTCTTATCCAGGGAACAAGGTCACACCAATATGGTGCTGCCCTCACCTAGGCACAGACAAGAAACCAGGATTGAACTGGGGGGAAGCGGGGTGGAGGTGTTCCTCTCTGCTGGGTGTTCTCAGAAGCCCCGAACACAGGCCAGGCATGGTAACATATACCTTTAATCCCAGCATTTGAGGGGCAGAGGCAAGTAGATCTCTGAGTTCAAGGCTACCCTGGTCTATGATAATGAGTTCCAGGCCCTGACTCAAATAAACGAAGAACAAACAAGAGTCCAGAACATTCCAGAGAAGTCCAGAACTCGAGGGGTGAAGCAGGAGGCCTAAATTCCAGGCAGGGATGGGAGAAGTATGACCCAGAGACCACCAGACTAAGGAAGATCTGCCATGATTTCCCTGAAAGCCAGCCCAGGCTGCTGGCCTTGGGGTCCCCGATTCCTGGCTCTCTAGGGATGATCAGAGCCAGAGAACATGTCCTGGTCTCACAGCCAGCAGGGCCGGAGCAGGGACACTCAGAGCAGCTAACCCAGTTTGACCCCAGTTCCAATATAACAGCTCTCAACTCTGCACCTCTGACCTGGCTGCCTGTTTCTGCCACATATGGGGTGGCAGAGGACTGGAGAATGAACACCCCCCCACACACACACACATACTTCTTGTGATGAGTTGCTGACAGTGTGGATCTACCTGAGGGGAACAGGCTTTTCTGGGATCTCCTCCAGAGGCCCACTCAGCAGAAATTAACGGGGGGCGGGGGGGGGGACTTAGTTTTCCCACCTTAGGTTTCCAAGGTGGAGGAGGAATGCTGGTCCCATCTCCCCATCCCTACAGGCGGCCTAGTTCCCTAAGACAGCAGGTGTCAGCCCTCCAGGCAAGCTTGCTCTAGGAAGACCCCAAGGACAAGGCTGAATGGAAGCCGGGATACTGTCACAGGCTTTTAATTCAAGCCCTTGGGTGGTAGAAGCTGGTGGATCTCTGGGAGTTCCACGTTAGCGGGGTCTATATAGTGAGTTTCAAGCCAGCCAGGGATACATAGTGAGACCCTGTCCAAAAAAAAATAAGATTTCACTGTCCCGGAACAAGCAGGGCCCGCTTTCATCACAGCCCCACTTGCACTGAATCCGCTTCCAGCTCACTGGTCTTTCCCAGAACCCCTCACCTCCAGCCCAACTCCGGAGCTCATGCAGAACCTCCACACTGCTCCCTCCCCTGCTGACCCCGCCCACCCAGCCCAGGCTGGATGCCAGTCCCGGGGGAGCCCGAAGTGCACCCAGGCTGGCCACCTCTCCTCTCGGGGACTCCTCTAGAACTGCCCACGTCCTCTGTGGTCCCCTGTCCTGGCAGCCCCATCTTAAGCCCTGTGCTCCCAAGGGCTGGCACACAGCTGACCAGCCGTGCTGGGCCGAGACAGCGCAAAAGCCTAAACGAGACCAGGGTTTCTAGGCGCCGCGTGGGACACGCCCGGACGGCGAAGTTAGCCAGCAGGGCCGGAGGAGTCCAGGGTGGGGCGCGCCAGGCCCCGCCCCTTAAAGGGACCACGCCCCCAACCCGGGAGTACGGGGTCTGGTCGGAGTCACCCCATCCCTACGGTGCCAGGTCACTTCCCAGGTGAGCATCCCGGGGGAACCGACCTGCGCTGCCGCGACTCACCACGCGCGCCCCCGACCCGCGCGCCCCCACCGACTGCTGCAGAACTACAACTCCCGGGTCGCCGCATTCCGCAGCCCTCCGAGCCTTCTGGGCACTGTAGTTCCCCTGGCGAGGCCTGGGCTGCGGGGTGGGAGTGCTCCTCTGAACCGTGCCCTGGGGCCAGAAGCTGATGTCTGGGGGCGAGTTAGGAAAGTTAAAACCCTGTCCACCACACACAGCTGCTCAGGACAGCTAACCCAACCCACACTTGGTTACTTGGGGGGTGGGAGATAGGAGAGGTGACCAGGTAGGTGGTGGTGGTGGCTGACAAATTTGGTGTGATCACAGCACTCTGGAGACTGAGACAGGAGGATGGCCAGTTTCAGGCCATATAGTTCTGGCTATATAGCAAGACCAAAAATTTTTAAAGTATAAGGGGGGCGTGATGGTACATACTTCTAACCCCAGCACTAGGCACTCCGGAGGCAGAGGCTGGCGGATCTCAGCACATTCCAGGCCAACGTGGTCTATATAGAGACAGTCAGGGCTACACGGTGAGACTGTAGAGAAAGAGAGAAAATGGAGGGAGGGAGGGAGGGAGGGAGGGAGGGAGGGAGGGAGGGAGGGAGGGAGGGAGGGAGAGACGGCTCAGTGGTTAAGAGCATGGGCTGTTCTTGCAGAGGACTCAGATTCAGTCCCCAGCACCCACGTGGCAGCTAACAATCTTCTGTAATTCCAATTCCAGGGGATTTGACCCTATCTTCTGGCCTCCATGGGCACTGCACATGTGGTACACTTATGTACATGCAGGCAAAACACTCATACACATAAAATAAAAATAAATCAATTCAAAAAAATTTAACTAAAAAGGTACAATCCCACAAAGCTTTATTACATTTATTTATTTATGGATGGGGAGCCCCTATGAAGGTCAGAGGATAACTTGCAAGCATTGACTTTTTTTTACCAGTTGAGTCCCCAAGATTGAACTTGGGTCATTAGGTCTGGCAGCAAGTATCTATCCACTGAGCCATTTCTCTTTTGTGTGTATGTGTGGGCATTCACATGCATGGTATATGTGTGGAGGTCAGAGGACAGTTTTATGGGCTTGATTCTTCCTTTCTTTTTAGAAAAGATTTATTTTTATGTGTATGTTTGTGTGCCTGAGTATGTATATGTGCACCATGCGTGTGCAGAACCTGTGAAGGTCAGAACTGGTCCTCAGACCCCTGAACTGGAGTTACAGGTGGTTGTGAGCCGCCATATGAGTGCTGGGAACTGAACCCAGGTCCTCTGCAAGAGCAGCCAATGCTCTTAACCGCTGAGCCATCCCTCCAGCCCTGAGTCGGTTCTTTCCTTCCACCTTTAAATGGATTCCAGGGTGGAACTCAGGCATCTAAAGCAAGCGCCTCTCACCCATCAGTCAGAGTCTGTTGGCACAGTGGCAAGGCCACACTCCATGAACACTTGCTGGAGGAAGCTGCACACTTTGTGGAAGAAAGGAAGAAAAGAAGCCGAGGGTCCAGAACGCTAGTATCCTCGTCGTGGGCACACCCCCAGTGACCTAACTAGGCCCACTTCCTAAAGGTTCCTCCTCCTTCAATAGTGCCAGGGACGGAGGTCAAGCACATGGCCTTCTGGGGGACACTCAGAACCCCGGTTATGGCTTGGAAGGTGGTTCAGTTAGTAAAGTGACTGCCACACAAGCAGACCTAAGTTTGAATCCCCAGAACCCACATAAAAAAACAGGTACTTGTGTGGATCTAAAGGCAAGATCACTCGGGGGGCAAAGGCGCTTGTAGGCAAGCCTAATGATCTAAGTTCAATTCCTGGGATCCACATGATGGAAGGAGAGAGTCGATTCCAGTAAGTTGTCTTCTGACCACCACATGTGCTATGGGCTTTCCTCTAAAGATGGAGAGTAATCAAGAAAGATGCTCGGCACCTACCGCTGGCTTCCACATACACTTGCACACACATATGTGTGTGCTCACCCACATGCATGTGTTTATGCATATCACACATACAAAAAGAAAAAGAAATTGGCCCAGAGAGAAAAGGAACTAGCCCAAGCCACACAGGGCAGCAGGAAAGTTGGTCCAAAGAGGCCTTCAAAAGCTGAGCTCCCCAGGGACAGATACCCAGAGGCCTCCCACCCAGCAGGACACGCAGTGCCAGAGGAGGAGAGTTTGGGGGCAAAGACGGCTCATGCCCAGTGTCCTGCATCAGTGAGAGCACACAGCCAGGGGCTGGCGATCACACACATTCCCCTAACACAGCAGAAAAACAGGGTTGGGTACACAGGGCCTCCAAGACCCTCACATCACCACCAAGAGCAGTGCCCCTGCCCAGAGCAGAGACGAGAAGGTGCAGGCCAGTCGGAGCTGGATACAGTGCTTCTCTCCAGGTGTATTGTGTGTGGCATTGGGTCTACAGAGGGCACAGCCTTGCTCAGGAGCCACCTCCTCCACTTCCGGCTGCCCCGTCCTGTGTGAACCCCACAGAGCCTTCTAGACCCACCTTGTGGACAGTTTGGATCCAAAACCCAAAGACAATGGCTGTGAACCAGCTTTCATGGGCAGGAGGTGCCAGGGTGAGTCACTTCCCATTCCATGCCCTAGTGCCTGCTGTGGGACAGCCAGGAGCCCTCTGCAGGCCACCGCTGGGTGCCATCAGGAGGCAGGTTCCTGGGACTGGCGGTACACACAGGAGGCAGGTCCCAGGAGCTGCAGGATCTTCTCGGGAAATTAAGGTTAATCAGAACCCTAAGGATGCCCGCCGGCTCATTCCCTGGGCAATATGTCATAGGTGCTTGGCTTAAATAACAGAGCTTTGGCACAAATCTGCATCTGGCTGTGAGATTTCTATAAGCCATCTCAGTGTCCTAGACCCCTAGAAAAAGTCCACCTTCCTAACTAAATCCTACCTGTTCCTCACCTTTCTGTACACTGACTTCACCAAAGCCTGTGACCAGTGCTGTGGGCTGGGCACAACAAAGCCGCCCGAAGCCCCGCTCCCTTCATTTTCTCTGCTTTACAGATGGGAACATTTTTATTTTTTTTTTAATTCTATGTGTATGGGTGTATTGCCTGCATGAATGTAAGTGCACCTGTGTCGTGCAGTCCCCATGGAGGTTAGAAGAGGGCCTCAGACCCCCTGGAACTGGAGTTAGGGACAGCTGTTAGCTATAATGTGGGTGCTGGGAATCGAACCTGGGTCCTCTACAAGAGCAGCCAGTGCTCTCAACTGCTGAGCTATTTCTCTAGCACCAAGATGGGAAAATTTTTAACCTGGTTCTCCAGGCTCATGTACAGATTGTGGAGCCCACGGAAGGAACTGCCAATCGTTGGGATAGAACAAAAGTCCCCAGGAACAATTCTCTTTCTGAAAAGAGAGACGGTGTCTGTCAGGAAAAGGCCCCTTGCAACCATTGCGCTTTTGCACCTGCCTAGAATGTGGTCATGAGACCTGGAAGTTCAGGGTCTGAGTTTGCTTCGATCACTATGACACAATGCTGACCAACACCAACTTGGAGAAGAAAGGGTTTATGTGGCTCACATCTCCCGGGTCATAGTTCATCACTGAGGGAGCCCAAGGTAGGAGCTCAGGGCAGGAACCTGGAGGCAGGAGCTGGAGCACAGACCACAGAGGAACACTGCTCACTGGCTGCTCCCCTGACCCATGCTCAGCCTGCTTTCTTATACAACACAGAACAAACTGCCCAGGGTTGGCACCTCCCACAGTGGGCTGAGCCCTCCCACATCACTCAACAATCAAGAAAATGCCCCACAGATAGTGAACGGAGACAATTCCCCCATTGAGGCTTCCTCTACCCAGGTGTGTCAAGTTGACACTAAAGCCATCCAGCACATGCAGCAGCTGTACTGAGACCAGGAGGCAGTCTGGGTAGAGAGAAGCCTCCACAGCTCGCGATACCGACTCTGGATGCCTGGCAACATCTACAAACCCATTCCACTGGCCACTGATGGCCCACCCAGATTGTTCACCAAGTCAAAATTTCCCATTTGTTTAAGCGACTGTGCTTTTTAATCTACAGTGAATATAGCACTAGCTATACACAGCCCGTCATGAATGGCCTCCGATAATAACTCTCCTCCCATCGCCGTCTCCGGGGTCACTCACTGAATTTATTCTTGCCCCAGGGCCTTTGCACTACCTGGGTCTCCTAGAGGCAGTTCCCTCTCCTTGGAGTCTCAGTTTAAATGCCCCTCCTCAGAAAGGTCTGCCTTACACTGCAGACTGTGGAGAGCTTCCCCAGGCACCACTAACCCTCACCTCCCTGATGGCTCCCAGCACTTCTGCCCTGCTTCCTTCCATGTTCGATTACTGGACCAGACATGAGCTGCACAAGGAGACTGGGGTCCTCACCTCCAAAGCATTTCTGTAGCCCCAACCCATGGCACACAGTAGGTATTCAATAAAGGCTCACTGAGTTAGTTTATGGCTCAGCCCCTGTCGTTCCCTCTGTGTCATGCCCTCATTCTCCCTCTACCTGGGAGCTGGAGACCCCTCCCAGAAGAGAGACTCTAGGATTCTGGGACCCAGGTGGGGATAGCCCTGAGGCAGTACCCCTGCCTCTAGGCACCTCTCCTCCACCTTAGACAGTGACCCATGCAGGGTGGCCAATGGCTAACTTCTCTGCTTATAATCCCCTCCAGACTAGAGACCTCGAGAGGGCAGGGCCTGTCTTCTTCCTTCCCCATTCCACTGCCAGTGCCTGGCACCATAGATGTGTTGGATGGATGGATGGATGGGTGGATGGATGGATGGATGCATGCATGCATGACAGGGGTTGCTACAATGATTGATTCACTACCCAAGCCTGGAAGATCTTGATCTAGTATCTGGGGACATGCTCAGTTGGTAAAGTGTTGCCATTCAAACATGAGGACCTGAGTTTGAATTCCCAGCCTCCACCAAACTGGACATGGTGGCACCCATCTGTAACCCACTGTTAAGAGAGTGGAGGCAGGAGAGTCCTCAGAGCTCCTTGGCCAGCCTGCCTAGCTGAGCAGGTATGTGGGAGGCTCAGTGGGAGACCATCTCAAAAATGAAGGCCGAGCCAAGAATGGTGGTGCTCACCTTTAATCCCAGCACTTTAGAGGCAGAGGCAGGTGGATCTCTGTGAGTTCCAGGCCAGCTTGGTCTACACAGCAAGGTTACATAGTAACAACCTGACAAGAAAGAAAGAAAGGAGGGGGGAGGGAGGGAAGAAAGAGAGAGAAAGAAGAAAGAAAGAAAGAAAGAAAGAAAGAAAGAAAGAAAGAAAGAAAGAAAGAAAGAAAGAAAGAAAGAAAGAAAGGTTAGTGAGATGGTTCAGGTTCAGCCAGTAAAAGCAAGTTTGGTCCCCAGAACCCATCGGGGAAGAATGCCAAGTCCTGAAAGTTGTCCTCTGATTTCCCCATGCATCTCATGGCTCTCACAACCCCATGTTCACACACTAATATAAATAAAATGATTTTTAAAAATTTTGAGACAGGGTATCACTATGAAGCCTTGGCTGGCCTAGAACTTACTACATTGACCAGGTCAGCCTCAAACTCACAGAGATCCACCTGCCTCTGCCTCCTGAGTGCTGAGATTAAATATGTGTTCCAGCATGCCTGGTAAATATTTTTTTAAATAAAATTTTAAAATAAGGTGGAGAGCAATCATCGAGAAAGACTGCTGATGTGGACCTCCGGCCTCCACATGCATGTGCACACATCTACACATACATCACACACATGCATAAATCTGGCTCTAAAGGGAGGGCTCATCCAGGTCTCTGCCCTTCTCGCCCCCAGCCCCTTTCTTGAAAACCCTCTGAGTCAGAGCTGCTGGCCCCCTCCCCCTAGCCCTCCCTCCCATTTATCCTCTCCCTGAATTCAGCCCCAGCCCCATGGAGGGTCACTTCACAAACTTAGCTTGCCATCAGTGGAGCGGACCCCAGGAGCCAACCCCCCACCAGGTGTCTTAGGTGGCTTAGCACATGCAGTCCAGATCTCACAAGAAAGGGAGAGGCGAGGGCATGAGGCTGCTCTGCCGGCACCAGAGCTGGGCCAGGCCGCCCACACACCAGAGAGGCCAGGGACCCGAAGGCTCTGAGCAGAGCCGCCACGGCCCCGAGGCCGAGCCAGGCACAAGTCCTCCGGCTGGAGATGCTAACAACACCTGCCACCAACTCCTGCGCTCTCCCCGGCCAAGCTCTTTGTGCCCCTAGCACTACTCCAGGCCCATCCCCAAGCCCAGCAAAGGGATAACCCCAGTAAAGGAAGGATGGTGTCCACTCCTGGACAGAGCTCATTATTCTGGAAATGGACAGTTGAGGGTTCAAATCCCAGACCTGCCACTTGAAAGTTCTAGGTCCTTGGGGATGGTCCTTAGGTCCAGTGATGGAGGCTGTTTATGGGCTGTGGGATGGACTGGCTGGCCCCAAGATCACCAGGCTATCTGAGTAACCAGATGATGAACGGAACACACCGGGCACTTGGGAGCCACCAGGTCTCAGGAAGGGGACTTCAGAGGAGAAACAGAGGGGTTGGCAATGCTTAGAAGGATTAGGCGATGTGCACCCCTGAACCCCACAGACAGGAGCCTCCTAACTCCCAACAGATACTAACTGCCCTAGGCCCCTGCTGCAAATGGACTCTGTCTCTGAGAAAAAGAGCAGGACACCGCACTCCAGCCAGAAGACAGCAAGGTGGGTGGCCCAGAGGCCCTGTATCAGAGGTAGGATCAGAACACTAAGGCTACCACCTGGTGTTGTGCCATCCCCGACTTCCTTGCCCAGATAATGTGCCAGATAAAAAGAGTCACCACCCAGAATCCTTTGCAGCTAGCAGAGCCTCTTGGTGTAATTCTGAACAAGAGATGAAATCACTGCCGGGAAGCCAAACATGAACTGCTTTTCTAAAGGAAAAAGAAGAACTCGCCTGGCAGGGCCGTCTGTCCTTTTCCCTGCCTCTGCCCCTTCCCCAGTGTTCCTGCCTGGAATGCTGCCGGGAAGTGAAGCAGCCACTTTGTGCCATAAGAAGGAGAGCCACACGCTGGGGAAGCCAGAGGGCTTCTGGAGAAGCGGTCCAGCTCAGCCTGCCTCTCCCAGGGCTCTGTGCTTCCTGTTTAAGCCCTTCATGGTTTCCGAGACTTAACAGCTAACTACAAATCCTGACTCATCACAAGCCATCCTGGGGACCTTCCGAATGCTCAGGCATGTCCAGCCGGAGCAGCTGGCTTAGAAACGGCGCAGGAGAGACAGTCCTGAGGCCCTGGGGCCTGAGCAGCAAACCCAATCCCAGCGGAAGTGCTGGATTTGCCACCAGGGCCACAATGTTGCAACCCTGAGCAAGTCCCTTTCCCTCTCTGGGCCTCAGTTTCCCTTGTGTGGGACTTGGTCTTTAGGGAGAGTCTAGTGGGAAGAAGGAGCTCGTTTACCCTCACAACTCAGCTGAGGATGAAGCCGCTCGGGAGAGGAGTCGAGGAAGAGCCAGCCTTGGTCAAGCTCGCCGTGCACCAGCAGCCACGCCCCGGGGAGCTAGGAAGATGGCTCAGTGGCCAACGCATTTGCTGTGCAAGCCTGAGGACTGGAGTTTGGACCCCCAGAGCCCAAGTATATGCTGAATGGTTGCGTGTATTCCAGCGCTTGGGAGGTAGAGATGGGAGATGTGCGTGCAAGCTGGCTTGCTGAACCTGAGTTCTGGGTTCAAGTGACAGACCTCCTCAGTGAGTAAAGCAGAGAGTGAGGGAGGAAGACTCTGGGTGTCAACCCCAGGCCTCCACACCTCCAGTGTACGTGCATGTGTGTACACCAACATGCAGGCACGCACACACCACACACATATACATGAGAAAAAAGAGAGAGAGGGCCGGTGAGACGACTTAGCAGGTAAAGGCGTTTGTCACACAAGCCTGACAACCTAAGTTTCGGTCCTAGAACTCACGGTAGGAGAGAACTGAATCCTAAAAGCTGTCCTCTGACTTCCTCATGTGCGCACTCTGCGGCACATATGTGCTGCGGTTCTCTCTGTCTCTGTCTCTCTGTCTCACTCTCACTAATAAAAAATAAACTTCATGCATCATCTCTCAAAATCTTCATGTCACTCAAAAAACTGTTCCTTGTGTGACCACAAAGGAAACTGAGGCAGGCTGAGGGGACAGAACGATGAGCCCATCATGGCGGAAGCAGGACTGGAGGGCTGGGGTGCTGGAAGTGGAGTCACTGCCTCCCGGACGTGGAGGGACCCATGACGGGCTGGGGTGCTGGGACTGGGCCTGCCTCCCAGACATGGAGGGACCCATGGGAGGCGAATTTGCTTTCCCCAAGTCCAAATGCAAGAGGCAGTCCTGGCCCAGACTCAGATCTCCCCGACAGCAAAATGGGTAATGGTGGACAATACCATTGCCCTCCAAAGGACTTGACAGAGAAGGCTGGAAGGATGGACAGGTGCCAGTGTGGGGCCAGCACCTGGTGTGGGGCCAGCACCCAGTGTGGAGTCAGCACCCAGTGTGGGGCCAGCAACTATTATAGGGCCAGTCCCAGGGAGTATTTGGTGCTGTGCAAGGAATGGTTCTGGTGGGGACACTGGGAAGACTTCCTGGAGGAGGTGGCATTGGCAGTGACCCTCTGAAGTTTGGGAATAGGAGCTGTCTTATTGGCACAAAGAGCCCACAGGAGCTTGTGTTCTCCTGGGTGCAGGCTGACACCAGCGTCTGGCCCTCCTTGGCTGTTTGTCCTGCCAGACTATAGGCTCCTCGAGTCTTTTCTCTCCCCCTGCCTGAGGGGAAAAGAGCTGAGGTCCCCAGGTCATATTCAATGTGACAGAGGAAGAGTTTCAGAAGCTGAGCAGGGTGGTGGTACATGCCTTTAATCCTAACAGGAGGTCCCAGTGTGTATGTGTGTGTGTGTGTGTGTGTATGTGTGTGTGTGTCTTCTGTTTGTATATACCTATGTGCCTGTATGTCTGTCTGTGTACTTATGTGTGTGTTTGTGTGTATGCCTGTATGTATCTGTGTACCTATGTGTGTGTCTGTGTGTCTGTGTGTGTCTGTGTGTCTGTGTGTGTCTGTGTGACTCTGTGTGTGTCTGTGTGTCTGTGTGTCTGTGCCTGTGTGCATGTCTGTATGTCTGTCTGTGTACTTATGTGTGTGTTTGTGTGTATGCCTGTATGCATCTGTGCATGTGTGTGTGTCTGTCTGTCTGTATGTGGAGAAGGAGGGGACCCTTGGTGTTTACCATGGTACGGACTGTTCTCCCACCAATGCTGGCAGGGCAGGTGTCCACCTAGGTGTCCTCAACCACCCATCCCACCACACAGTGGAGACCTGACCACAGAAATCAGGGCCAGGCCTGGGGACCAAACAGGAGTCCGTCACTTGATTCCTGAAAAGTGACCCCCAAAATTCAGTATCTCCCAGATCACTTTAAAAATGTTCTCAACAAAGAGGTGTGCAGAATGCAGTTGGCCACCAGGAGAAGCAAAATAACAAAACAAAACAAAACAAAAACCTGAATAAACCCAAACCCCAAAACTCAGCCCGTGCCTCATGCTCAGTGGGTGTCAAATAGTGACAAAGAGCTTCCCCCACTCGGAGCCTGTTTGTGGGATTCCAAGTTTGTTATAACAAGCAGCTCTTCCCAAGAGCCCAGTCACCAGTACAAACACCTGCGCTAGGTTAGATGGGGGGGGGGGGGGGCGGGGGTTCTCTTTGAATGCACTCTGACTTCCAGTTATTTGAATAGTACACAGTACCAAGGAACAAACCAGAGTGGTTTCATCAGCTTTGGCTGCAAGTATTTGCAGGTACTTTGAGCTATCAAAAACTCACCGTCTTGCCCAGCCTGACTTCTGATGCTAAGTACTCAGGTGACTGAAGAACAGAAAGTTCCAGGTCAATGCCCAAAGATGCTGTGCGGGCTGCTGAGGGAGAAAAGTCACTGGCAATCTCACTGAGCTCTGAACCTGAGTCTCAGTACCAACCCTCCAGGCAAGACGTGCCACTGCCACAATAGTGGCATGACATTGTAGGGGTCACCAACCGCTTTCTGGTTGGATTCATGCCTGGTGCTGTAAACCTGGTAATCACCCTTGATTATGGTGGTCAGAGGCCCTAGGAGAGAATCTGTCACTGTTGTTTTGCTAAAGAGATGTGGCGTCAAGCGGTCCTTCTAAACAGTTGTTTACATCCATAGTGCTATTCGCAGTCTGGATCAGAACCCTCGTGAACTCACAGCAGCCACGTCACCTAATAAAATGTTCCATGTTTATACGTGTACCTTCACGTGTGCACAGTAAGATGTGACTGAAGGACGCCTCCCAGCAGACGCCTTGAAAACTCCAGCCAAACAACCAGAATTGCCTACTGATCAGCTCGGTGGAGCTAATGACTCACTCTCCCAGAGAGTTAGCTGTTTGCACCTGTCCTGAGCAGCGCTCTCTCTCTCTCTCTCTCTCTCTCTCTCTCTCTCTCTCTCTCTCTTTCTTTCTCTCTGGATCTAGAGCCAGGCACGCCAGCCCAGTTTCCCGGAGCCCTGGTCCCCAGTCCCAAGATGAGTGGCTAGTCTCCCCCATCTCTTTGGGGAGGCTAACCCTCCAGGGGCACTAGCATTTCTCCACTCATGAGTGCGGAGAAGCTAGTCCCATCTGGTCTTCTCTTAATAAACCGGGTCCTGTTAGCTCCCAGCGGAGTCTCTGGTCTCTTGTCTGCTGCGTCTCTCAAACCCAGAACCTTACATACACATGTGGGAGGGTATGTATGTACAGGTGTACACATGCACGTGTGTGCACATATGTGTGAGAGGTCAGAGACTGACTTTGTGTGTCTTTCTCAGTCACTTTCCACCTAATTTTAAATTTTTACTTATATATTTTTATTTTATTTGTGAGTGTTTTATCTGTGTGCATGTAAGGGCAGCACAAGCATGCAATGTCAGTGGAGGCCAAAAGATGGCATTAGGTCCCCTGGAACTGGAGCTACAGATGGTTGTGAGCAGCCATGTGGGTGCTGGGAACAGAACCCAGGTCCTCTGCAAAAGCATCCAGTGCTCTTAACCACTGAGCCATCTCTCCGCTCCATCACCTTGTTTTTTGAAGCAGAGTCTCTCACAAACCTGGAGCTCATCACGGAAGCTAGACTTTCTGGGTGTCCCTTCCTATACTAGGACTGCAGATATGTGCCACACCCTCCTGTACATGGGTGCTGGGGATCCAAACTCAGCTCCTCATGCTCGTGTGGCAAGCACCCTAATAACTAGGCCATCTTCCCTCCCCACAAATATGTTTGGAGCAAAGACCCTGCACTTCCCAGCCCCTGGGGCTGTGAGCAAGGCACATTGAATTTGCTCGGCTACCTTGTCAGTCAGCACTGTGGGTATCAGAACTTTTCTGGCCAAAGACTCATGGTGAGCATGCTCATCCAGAACCCAGGGAAGCCAAGCCTACTGCAGACCGTCCCTGCCAGCCCCTCAGTGAAGCAGCCAGACCCAGGAGAGTGGAGTCCTTGGTACTAGTTCTAACCGCAGCCCTACCACATTCTGACATTGCCAGTCTAACAGAAGCTTCACACGCTTGTTTCCCATCTGGGAAATGGGCTAATCCACCCACATGCTGGGTGGGGGGTGACAGCACGGTGTTGGGACAGTTCAAAGTATGGGCTCTGGATTGGAATGCAAGCCCTCCCCATGAGGACTGGACTAAAGTGTCACCCGTAATCTGTAAAATGAGCATGACACCTGGGGGTGTTCAGGGGTGAATGCTGTGTGCCCCAAGTGTTTCTTCAGCTCTCAGCTGCTCCTGCCCCTTCTCAGAACGGGCTTCCTTAGCCAACCCGGGGATGAAATTTGCCCCTGTAGATGCAATGACAGAGGCTTGTCTTACAACCTCATAAATATTAACCTGTCCAGGGAGGACACACCAGCCTGTCCTCAAATCCAAGATCATCGACAGGAGGACACTTTCTGTTTTCAGATGTTAGACATGGGAACCTGGGAGTCTTAGACTAAAGGACACTTTGTGTCTAGTGTCATAGGGGAGAAACCAAGTTCTGCAGTCATGGAATCAAATACTGCCTCATTTCGGTACCTTGGAGAAGTCTAGTCTGTGTGTTCTGCCGCCGTCGGTCATCACTTTCACTCCTCACATCCTACAGGGTGGGGAGTAGAGCAGACACTCCACAAATATCTGTGGACAAAGCGATTCAACACATCCCTCCATTCAGCAAAGAATCAACAGCTGATTCAGTAACAGCGATGCCTGTTGATGAGAACACCACATTCTGAGCTGGAGGGAAGACTCGGTGAGCTAGCACTGGCTGCACAAACCTGAGGACCTTAGTTCAAATCCTACATAAACCTACACAGAGCCAGGCATAGAAGCATACTCTATAATCCAAACAATTCCATGATGACGTAGCAGGCAGGTGGGAGAATCCCGGAAGCTAGCTACCCAGCCAGCCTGGTCTGTGCCAAGGAAAACAACAAAAAGACTGTCCTAAACAAGGTGGAAGGAGAGGACCAACACCCGAGATTGTCCTCAGATACACACACACACACACACACACACACACACCACGGGTGAGGAAAAACAAAAGTAATTAATTAATTAATTAATTTAGTTTAATTAAAGACGAATGTCCATGTTCGACTAATGCTACGTTTGTGCACGTCTGATGTATGCAAAGCTAAATACAGTTTATTCATTTGAACCCGTTAACCTAGACAATCTTTGTTGAGCAAGTACTAACTGGCCATCTATTATTCAACATGAGCTAAGGGAGCTTCAAGCCAGACTTACAGCCCTGACTTCAGGGAATCTCTAGTCTAACAGGAATGAAAAACACTAAAAAAGAAATAAAATGTAAAAAATAAACCTTATAGTCATGATAAGTCTCAGAGAGAGAGAGGAGAGACATTTCTACCATCCCCGAGACAGCCAGGTCCCTCTCTTCACTCTTCAAGGCCCTTATCTCTGTAGCAAACTGCGTATCCACTCAGCTGGGTCACTTGTCTCCTGAGCATCTGAGGACTGCATTTCCAGACTCCTTTTGCAGCTAGTGGTACCATGTGACTCCTCTCTGGCCATGGAAGGGTTTCCTAATCAGGACTTTACCATAAAACATCCTGCCTCATGTATTCCAAAGCTTGTGGAAGAGGAGTGGAAAGATTGTAAGAGCCAGAGGTCTGGGAGGACCAGGAAGAAGCAATGTCTTCTGGACCTGACAGGACACTGTTCTCATGAACTCACATCAGCCTGCACAAATCAACCCATTCAACCTTCCACTATGAGTTGGGATGGGCTGAAGAGCTCCATAACTGAAGAGTTATGGACAGTTGATGGCTTCTTGGGAAAGGAGAGTTAGTTTTCTTTAAGGGTGTGATAAGTCAATCACTCTCCAATGGAGGGGCCCATACCCAGAAGTATATAGAAGGCACAGACTGGACTTGGGTGATATATTTTTAAAAAGAAGAGGGACAGGAGAGATAGACCAGAGTTCGATTCCTAGCACCCAGGTTGGGCAGCTCACAACCACCTGTAACCCCAACTCTAAAGGTTCTAGTTACCTTCTTTTGGCCTCCACTGACACCTACACACATGTGGCATCTACTCATCTGCACATAAATAATAAAATTAATCTTTTAAATTTTTTGTGTGTGCATGAGTGTATCACCTGCACATATATTAAGTGCACCCATGTCACACAGTGCCCTTGGAGGTCAGAAGAGGGCATAGGCTTCCCCTGGAAGTGGAGTTACAGATACTTGTTAGCCGCCATGTGGGTGCTGGAAATCGAACCTGGATCCTCTGCAAGAGCAGCCAGTGCTCTTAACCACTGAGCCATCTCTCCAGTTCCAAATAAATCTTTAAAAAAAAAACTCCTAGCCAGGCATAGTGACACACACCTTTAGTCCCAGCACTCAGGAGACAGAGGCAGGTGGATCACTGTGAGATTAAGGCCAGCCCGGTCTACATAGTGAGTTCCAGGCCATCTGGGGCTACAGGGAGACACTGACTCAAAATGACAAAAAATAAGCCCTCCTTCTAGCAACTGCAGACTCCCCACCTCCCATCATTTGCTGGTCTAGAAGCTAAAATCTCAGATGTTGGGCTGGAGAGACAGCTCAGCGGTTAAAAGCATTGGCTGATTTTTCTGTAAGAACCCAGGTTTGAATCCCAGCATCCACATGGTGGCTAACAACTGTCTGTAACTTCAGTTTCAGAGGTCCCAATGCCCTCTTTCGGCCTCCACAGGCTTTGTATGACAGGGGTGCACTAACACGCAGGCAACACACTTACTCACATAAAAATAAAAATAAATAAATAAATAACAAAATCTCAGATGCTAGGGCCACAGGACAAGAGAAGCTGCAGCCTGGACAGGAGCCTGGCCTACATTAGACACAGTCTGAAAAGCAAACATGTCTGTTGAGTGAGGCCTCTGAGATCTGAGTCATTGTTTGTTTCATTTTGTTTTGTTGTTTGTTTCTTTGTTTGTTTGTTTGTTTACACAGAGTCTCCCTAGTCCCAGCCTGCCTGGAAGTCACTATATGGACCAGGCTGGCCTTGAACTCACAGAGATCCACCTGCCTCTGCCTTGCAAGGGCTGGAATTAAAGGCACAGGCCACCACGCCCAGTGTCTGAGTCATTGTTTGTGACTGCAACAAAGCCCAGCCCAGCTCACAAGCAGCCTTCTCAAAATCACCTCCACTTTCTTCCAAGGGGGGGGTGGGGTGGGGTTATGGAACACCAGACACTGGAGACAGACTCCTAGAAGGATGGCCACAGGGCAGGCCCTGGACACCAGTGAGATCAGGCTGAAGAGATGAAACAAAACCAGAGAAGGTCCATACCAAACCACGAGCTTCAGTTCTCAGGATCCTATACGCCACCTTGCCCCTGACAAGTGTCACCCAGGGGGTCAGGGCTAAAAGGGAGGCAAACTCACCTTCCCTCTCTATGAAATGGGCATAATGATAAAAGTTCCTCAACTAGTCATGTGAAGAACTCGGTAGTACATGGTAAATGCTTAGCAGACAAAGAAGAGGGCACAGGAGCTCCCACACTGGGCAGAAGGCAATACCCTGGTCAGTTGTAGAGAAAGAAGCGCTGGCCTCTGCTGTCCTATCTCCCATCTCTCCTTGCTTCTCAGGTCCTCTGAGGACACGGGTGAGGTTCCCTTCCTCTTTTACAACCTGAGGGAGAGCTGCAGCTTTGGGAAGGGGTGCGGGCAGGGGTTAGGGCCAGAGATAAAGAGACCATAGGCCACAGGTAGGAGCCGCAGAGCCTGCCTGGCCTGGAGGCCTGAACCTGCATCTCGCCTCCTCCTACTCCGTCACTCACAGGAGAGCAGGAGGACATGCATCCCAAACCTTCCTGTCTCAGTGCCTCTGACTCCCCATCTTCGGGACAAGATGATCATTGTTCCGGAATTCCACAGGGCTAGGTTAGGTGCACTGAGGATAACTTCTCCCAGCATCAGAGTCAGAACTGAAAGTTGAGATGGTCCTGGTTTGAGAGTTTTGTTTGTTTGTTCTGACTTTCTTTGTTTTGTTTCTGCTTTTTATTTTATTTATTTTATTTTTATTTTTTTTGCGACAAGGTCTCACTACAGAACCCTGGTAGGCCTACACCTCACAGAAAGGGATCTACCTGCTTCTGCCTCCAAGCCCTGAATGCTGAGATTAAAGGCATGTGATTCCACCCCGCCTCCCCCTTCCCAGTAATTGTTTTGTTATTTTGAAACAGGGTTCTCATAGCCCAGGCTGGGCTGAACTCAAAACTGTTCCACAGCAAAGGATGACCTTGAATGTTTGATCCTCCTGCCTCCACCCGCCAAATACAGGGATTACAGGTATGTGCCACCATGCCTGGTTTATGAGGTGCAAGGCAAACATTCTACCAGCTGAGCTGCTTCCCCAGCCCTGGTTTCTGTTTTGCTTTGTCTTGTTTCTGCAGTGCCAGTGGCTGAACGCAGGGTCTGGCACACGCTAGGCAAGCATTCTTACTACTGAGCTTTAGAACCAGCCTTTTTAAAAAAAAATACAACTTGTTATTTTGAGACAGGGTCTTACTAAGTTACCAACACTAGCCTTGAACTCTTTTTGTAATATAGGCAGACCTTGAACTTGCAATCCTCCTGCCTCAGCCTCTGGCATAGCTGGTATTCAGGGCCTGCACCACCAGACTTGGCTTTGTTTCTGTTTTTTAATTAGATAAGAACAGAAAGGAGCTCAGGAGATGAATTGAGGACAGATGAGCGAGAGAACAGTGCTCACTGGGCTCCCTCACACACTCTCTCTCTCTCTCCACACACACTTGAGAAATGAGTTTTTGAGAAATGCTCTCAAAACAAAAACAAAAACTCTGCTTTGTTCTGTGGAGCCAGCATTAAAAATTCACCAGTTGTGGGGAGCAGGAAGGACAGAAGAGCAGGCTCCGCTTCAGCAGACTGGGGGTGCAAGCCCTGAAAAGTGAGGGGGCAGGGTACTGATGAAGGGGCCTGACCATCTGCCCAGTGGCCCAGGAGGCTGGACAGCAGCCCCTCCCTCCAGCCTTCCTTGCTTTCTTTAACACTTCAGGACAGTCTTGCTTTGTTGTCTGCTTGTAACTAGGTCTAGCCACGTAGTCCAGGCTAGCTTCTAACACCTCATCTTCCTCCTCAGTGCCCCCACTCCCCCATGCTGAGATTCACAGGTGGGAGCTGCTCAGCCTGGCTTCTCTTGGAGTCCAGTTCATTTCTCTACCACCTGCTTCTTGTTCATTTTCCGTTGAATTATAGGAGACCATCATGCAAGCAGGCTCACTGTGGTTCTGGGAGCAGACCCAGGGCCTAAAGCATAGGTACTTCATGTGTGCAAAAGGACCAAAGGGTGTGTGTGGAGAGAAGCAAAGGGATGAATGAGAGACCAAGGAGGCAGGTCAGGGGCACACACCACGCCCAGCTCAGACAGAAGCTGATGGGAAGAAAGCATGTGCCACGGCTTGCATTGGGGACAGAGGACCCGCAACTTGGTGGAATTGGTTCTCTCCTTCCACCTTCCCATGAGTTCCAAGCATTGAACTCAAGGTAGTCAGGACCACATACTAGTGCCTTTACCCACTGAGCCATCACACACATACACACACGCATGCATACACACACCATCCTTTTTTAAAAAAAAATTACTATTTTTATTTTATGTGTGAGCATAGTGCCTGCACGTATGTAAGTGCACCTGTGTCATGTATGCCAGAGGGCCTCAGATTCCCCTGGAACTGGAGTTAGAGATGGTTGTTAGCCACCATGTAGGTGCTGAGAATTGAGCTCAAGTCCTCTGCAAGAGCAGCCAGTGTTCTCAAGCACTGAGCCATCTCTCCAGTGCTACCATCCCTGCTATTTCAGACAAGGTCTTGCTATGTAGTCCTAGCTGGCCTGGTTGGTACTTGTTAAACTACAGCATAGCATAGGCTGACTCAAACTCAAGATTCTTCCCAGCCTCCTGAGCACTTGGATTACAGGCACAGGCCACCACACACAGCTGACTTTTTGTTTGTGGTTTTCCTTTACTGAAGTGGCCTTGAATTCACTCCATAGCCCAAGGTGATCTTGAATGTGGGATCCTCCTGTCTCTGCTTCCCAAGTGCTGTGATACAAGCATGGGCCACAACACCTCACTCAGAGCTCTGCTTCCTTGGGTCTCAGTATACTCAGCTTTCAAATGGGGCTGAAGTACTGCCTATCTCATTTGAGAATTATGGAAAAGCAATTTGCGCTTCCCACAGCCCTGACACAGTGGGGTCTGCAGTTGTTACTCACAGGATAGGGAGAGGGGAAGGCAGGAGACATCTTTTTAAAAAATATTTTTATATTTTATTTATTATCTTTATTTTTAAATGTATGCATATATTGCCTGCATGTGTATAGGTACACCCATGCCTGTGGAGGTCAGAAGAAGGCCTCGACCTCCCTGTAACTGGAGTGACAGATGGTTGTGAGCTGCCATGTGGGTGCTGGAAATCGAACCTGGGTCCTCTGCAAGAGCAGCCAGTGCTCGCAACTACTCTCCAGCCCCAAGAAAGAAGTATCTTCACCAAGTCTCCATAACTCAAATAAAAACAAAATTTTAAGATTCTGTTCTAAGATCCAAGGAACTTCTCATGCCTTAGAAACTCCCAAATTGCTGAGAAGGTCTACACTGAGTTACCAAAACAGGAAATCTGCTGCCACCCACCACCTACTCACCCACCTACTCACTCACCTATATCCAGGCCAGATTAGCCAGGGTTAACCCTGGCCTCCCCAGGGTGCAGCATCCGGCAGAATTCTGCAAAGAGAAGAGCTATGATCCCTTCCTGGCCCCATCCTTCCCTCCCTCAGCTTCTCAAAGCACTCTCCAGTCACTCCATTCTGGTACCCCCAGCCCCCACTCTACCTGCTGGGCAACCTAGATGTCCAAAGTGCCCAGCAGACTGGTCTTAAAGGCTTGGCAGAGCCCTTGGCAGACATCACTAATCAGCTGGGGACATGCTAAATCCCTTCAAACCCAGAGCTCCAGACAGACATTATCAATCAATCCACACTTGGACCAGGAGATGAAAAGGATTCTTCAGTCTGACCGGGCAGTCAGACCTGCTCTGTGTTGTCCTGCACATGGTCCAGCCTGCAGGACAGGTGAATGAACGAATGAACAAATGCACATCCAGCCACGTTCAGAGACCCGGGATGTGAGAGATCCAGCTGCACTCTGCACATCCTGTTCACAGTACAGGTCACCCCAGAGACCAGTGAGAGGGAGTGGTGGGAACTGTGCATGCACACGTACACACATGCACACACGCACGCACACACTTGTACGTGGTGTCCATCTCCTCTAGGGCCCTGACACCTCTCCCTCCTGCTCTGTGACCTCATGCAGGGTACCTAAACTCACTGTGACTCGGTTGTTTCATTCATGGAATGGAGATTTTTTTTTTGTCTTTTTGAGACAGGGTCGTCCCGTAGCCCCAGCTAGCCTGGAATGTGCTATGTAGACCAGGCTGGCCTTGAACTCACAGAGATGCGGCTGGCTCTGCCTCCTGAGTGCTGGGATTAAAAGCGTGCACCACCACACTGGGCTGAATGGAGATTATTTGGAGGGGCTCTGCCTCATGACAGGAACTGGATTCAGGGAAACTAGATTTCCAGCCTGGTAACAGCAAGTCCTTTGCAAAACTGAGCTGCAGTCAATCTTCTTCACTAAATAGGAGACCTTTGAACCCAGGCCCCACCATTTCCTGGACGCTGGAGGGGCTATGTGAGGCAGACAGGGTTGGGTCCTTAACTTCCACCTGGACCAATGTTGAGGTATGATCTTGTAGGGCTGGGGTTTGTGCCTGCCCTAGCTACAGGACCCAAACCTTGCTCCGTAGCACCCCTGGCCACATAATAGCCTTCTGGTGTACAGCTGCAAGCTCTCCCATCCAAACACCGCTGGTCTCTTGTCCTCTGAGAGGCCTCAGCAGTGGCTCCTCACCTCCATTCCTTGCTGCCACATGAAAACCATGGTCTCTGCCCCAAACTCTAAGCTCCAGCTCCAGTTAGATAGAGGCTGGAGCCCAGGAAAAGGCTGGTGTTGGGGTGGGGGTATCTGGCTCAGTTCCCAGAATGCAACCCTCCTCCTCTCTGAACCTCAGTTTACCCAGCTGGAAATGAAAAGGAGGAAAGTCTGGCCTATGAGATCCTTCTGATCCTCAAAATGACTCCTGCATATTACATATGGTCACTGACTGACTTATCCCACAGGTGTTTATTGAGCTCCTACTGTATACCAGGTCCTCAGTGGACAATTTGTTGATCTCTGTTGGTGTCCAGGTTTGCAGACCCCCACAGGGAGCTTCCTGGGCCTGCTGTGTCCACTCTGTATGGTACCATCTACTGGTCCCATCTGCTTTCCTTGGCTGTGGCCTCTTAAGAACCGCATTCCATTCTCTCAGCCACTTCCAGTGCCTCAGACAGAGGTTCTGAACCATCTCTCAGGGTCTGAGCACGTGAACCAATTCATAAAGTCCAAATCTGGGGGCTGAAGAGATGGTTCAGTGGATAAAAGCACCTCTTTGCAGAGGACCCGGGTTCAGTTCCCAGCACTCACATGGTAGCTAACAATGGTCCTGACTCAAACTCCAGAGGATCTGACGCCCTCTTCTGACCTCTACAGGCATTTCATGTCATGGGTGCATCTACTTACATGCAGGCAATACACTCATATACATAAATAATAATAATGATAATAATAATAATAATAAATAAAATACTTGAAGTCTAAATCTTTCTCCTCTTCCATCAGCACAACACCCCTAGGACACTTTTGGCCTCTTCACTCCTGCTCCAAATCATCTCCCAGACTCCGTCTGGGTGAACCCCTTGCTGCCAGGCACTTCCCAGCCACCCCAGCTGCCCCAAGCCTAGATGGTGTCTGTGAATTCTGTGTGCTTACAAGATGTAAGGGCTCTGATGTGGGGCTGGCACCACCTGGGGTTTGACTGGAGCCCAGGTCCCCAGCGGTCCCATGCTCTGCTCTGAGCTGTCCCAGCAGACGCTTGGTAAATATTGAGGCATTAATTAACTTCCTCCAAGGAGCAGTGACTCAGACCAGATGTAATCTCCCTAATTCCAGGGGGAAAGGTGAGTGCTCTAGCGTCACTCAGGTGCCCAGACCAAAAAAAAAAAAGGCTAGCCCCCTTCATCCCAGCCCTGAACAGTCTATAGTGTTCTGCCTGAAGTACTATGCACCCAACAAGCGGAAGCCTGTATATACCTACTCTATAAAGCTCTATGAGCCCCCACTGTGTGTTCAGCCACACTGCTCCCAGGGCCCCCACATAGTTCAGCTGTTCCTTTCCCTCCTTCATCGGGTGTTTTCTTACAACAGCTGCAACAACTCTGCTGCCCGAGGCTACCCCAAAAAAGATCAAGGGATTTTTATTAAGCCAGACAACTGCTCAGCTTGCCCCCTCCCCAGCCCATTCCTCCATCCTTGAGAAGGAAGAGACTGAGTGTGGACAGCAGGCAAGAAGCCCTCCCTCCCCCACCTCCCAAGTGAAAGGGCCTTAGAGTTCAAAACTCACCTTGGCAGCTGGGGGCGTGGCCCAGTGGTGGAGTGTTTGCCTAGCCATGTGTGAGACCTGGGGTTTCATCTCTATCAATGAAAAAAAAAATCAAAAGGGAGAAGAAAAACACACTTCATTCGGCAGCAGTGGCTCAGGAACGGTTGGAAGGTACCAAGAGATACTACCCCCAACCACATCCATCCACCCCAGGCTACGTCCCCAGAGCCATGTTCTCAGACACAGCTCCAAGAATGGCTGTATGTGTATATATGAAAAACCAAAAATAATTCTTGCTTCTCCAGGAGCTATCAAGGACTCTGTCGAGGTCCTATTTATCAGGGGCTGGGCCCGAAGAACTAGACTTGGCTCTACTGAACCCAGGAATCTGTAGACTTGGGTTCAAATCCTGATATCATCCTTCCTAGCTATGTGACTTCAAATTTCAGTTTCCTCACTAAATATTGGAAAAAGACAATATGTATTGTGGGATCCGGATGCCCCTGACTCTAGCTGAGCCCTCCCAATTATGAAGTAGTATAAGAATTCCACTTCTCTCCCGAACCTGTATATCTTTGAGATGGGTATCCAGGAAGTAAGGGAAAGAGTGGCTTTATCCCACACTTAATTCTCAAGATTAGCACAGGAGCGTGTTCCCCAGTCCTGGATGTGCCCATCACTGAGTGACCAAGAGGGTGCAAGTAAAAGGTGCTTGCTCTGAAGTCTCCCCATCTCTAGAGGTTAAGACCTGTAGAATGTTCTCAGAGGGCATGGGATGAACAGAGGGGCTCCCTGTGGTCTTGGGCAAGTTCCCTAAGCTGAGACGCTGGATAAACCCTCCAAACCTTTGGCACGGGTCCCTGAGAATACACTGGAAACCTGAACAATTCCTAGGGCTAAAGAGAGACCCAAGGGCAGTATGACCCAGTGTCTGGGCCTCTTGACTCCAGCCAAGGGTCAAAGGAGGTGCTGAAGGGGTCCAAGGACAATGAGACTCAGGAATGGTCTCTGTGGACCCTGCTTTGTTCTTCAAGGGCTCAACCCTGGACCCCTCCTGGGCCAACCTACTGACTTTGAGTACTTAAGGAGACTTGGACACCGTGGGTGCAGTCGTTGCCCCGGCATCTTCGAGGCCTCCCTCAGAGCAGTCTAGACAGAGACACCCCCATCCCTCAGTAATTTCCTTTTTCTTGTGCAGATCTGTTCCCAGCTGGCCTGTGGATGGCTCAGAATAAGAACACAAATGTTGAAGAGTCCTTGTCCTGGGTATTTCCTGGAGGCTTTGAAGCTCAGGATCCTGACCACAGCCTAGCTCTGCACCCAGGATTCTGTGACTCCCCAGGTCACTCCAATTCCTGGGCCTCAGGCCTGGGCTCTGAGAACGAGGGATTCAGGCCGTTCTGGCAAGGGCCCCAAGTTAGGCACATAATAATTGCTTTCATTGTCACTGTTATTAGTGAGGTGGGAAGGAAGAAGTTACCCCAAAGGGGATCTGGAAGCTCTGGCTCGCTTGGCAAATGCCCTGGGGCTCAACCGTTAGCGGGTCCTAGCTCCCTTTTCCACCAGAAATCAAAATTCACTGGGTTTTCCAGCCCGACAAACGGAAATAAAGGTCTCGGCCGGTCTCGTGTTCCATACCCCTGTGCCCCGCCTCCCTAAAAAGTCAAGCAGTCAGGACCCACACGCTCCTCCTTGAGAGTGTCCCCCGGTCCAGCAGCTGTCCCCAACCCCCAGCCTCTAGCAGAGGGAGGCTCGGCTCGCCCAGGTCACCCCGAGAACTGGCAGGTAAGAAAGAGGAGGCGCCGCATAGCCAGGAGTGGGGAACCGCGCTCACCTGCGGCAGGTGAGGCCCAGCGGTGCGGAAGGGGGCGGAGCCACCGCTCAGGTGAGCCGACCCCCACCTCGCGGGAGCCTGGTCTAGGGCAGCCGCAGGTTCCTTCTTGGCCCGGGCAAGGCAACCGACGCAGCAGGCTACAGCCCCTGCGGCTCCGAGTCCCGCGCGGCGCCGCGGCCCCAGGAGAACATTCGAGGCAGCCGCGGCGTTGGAGGCCCGGGGTCCGTTCGGTATTTGAATAGCACAAAGGAACCGCCTTGGTCTGATTGGCCAGCCGAGTGGCCCCGGGGCGGGCAGCGGCTGTCATTCGGGAGGATTTCGTGGCTCCTATTGGCTGAGATGCTGGGGGGCGGGGCCCCGCTACCCGGCTAAATAGCCGGGGCTGGGGACGGCCGAGGCTCATTGCTTTGGCGCCGTCTGGGGAGCGTGAGCCTGCGGGTGGCGCGCGGCGCGTGGTGGCGGCTCCTCTCGGAGCGCAGCCGACCGGCCTACCCGGGCTCGGTTCCCGGTGCCCGGCGCGTCCCGGTGACCAGCTCGAGGCACAAACAGCGACAGCATTCGCAGCAGCAGAGGCGGCTGCTTCGCCGCCGGCAGCTCCGCGGGAGCATGGAGTGCGCCCTGGACGCCCAGAGCCTGATCAGCATCTCCCTGCGCAAGATCCACAGCTCCCGGACCCAACGCGGCGGCATCAAGCTGCACAAGAACCTCCTGGTGTCCTACGTGCTCCGCAACGCGCGCCAGCTCTACCTGAGCGAGCGCTACGCCGAGCTCTACCGGCGCCAGCAGCAGCAGCAGCACCAGCACCAGCAGCACCAGCAGCAGCAGCAGCACCTCGCGTACGCGGCGCCCGGAATGCCGGCCAGCGCCGCCGACTTCGGCCCGCTCCAACTTGGCGGCGGCGGGGACGCGGAGGCGCGCGAGCCGGCCGCCCGGCACCAGCTGCACCAGCTCCACCAGCTCCACCAGCTGCATCTCCAGCAGCAGCTGCAGCTTCACCAGCACCCGGCGCCCAGGGGCTGCGCGGCGGCGGTGGCGGCGGCGGCCGGGGCGGGCGCGGGCGGCGCGGGGGCGCTCTCGGAGCTGCCCGGGTGCGCGGCGCTCCAGCCGCCGCACGGCGCGCCCCACCGCGGCCAGCACTTGGAGCCGCTGCAGCCGGGTCCTGCGCCTCTGCCGCTGCCGCCGCCCGCGCCCGCCGCGCTCTGCCCGCGGGACCCTCGCGCCCCGGCCGCCTGCCCCGCGCCCTCCGCGCCCCCTGGGGCCGCCGCTCCGACCGCCGCCGCCTCCTCCCCGCCCGCCTCTCCAGCCCCGTCCTCGTCCCCTGGCTTCTACCGGGGCGCGTACCCGGCCCCCTCGGACTTCGGCGTGCACTGCAGCAGCCAGACCACCGTGCTGGACCTGGACACTCACGTGGTGACCACGGTGGAGAACGGCTACTTGCACCAGGACTGCTGCGCCTCCGCCCACTGCCCCTGCTGTGGCCAGGGCGCTCCGGGACCCGGCCTGGCGTCTGCCGCCGGCTGCAAGCGCAAGTATTACCCTGGCCAGGAGGAAGAGGACGACGACGAGGAGGACGCGAGCGACCTGGGGGCCGAGCCCCCCGGGGGTGCCCCGTTCGCCCCCTGCAAGCGCGCCCGCTTCGAGGACTTCTGCCCGGACTCGTCCCCGGACGCGTCCAACATCTCAAACTTGATCTCCATCTTTGGCTCGGGCTTCTCGGGGCTGGTGAGCCGACAGCCGGACTCCTCGGAGCAGCCGCCGCCGCTCAACGGGCAGCTGTGCGCCAAGCAGGCGCTCGCCAGCCTCGGCGCCTGGACTCGAGCCATTGTCGCCTTCTAAGGACCCCCGAGGGCACGGGGACCCGGGGCCCCCGCGGGGCTGGGGCCAGACAAAGACTCGGCCAAGGGGCGAGAGGAGGGAGCGAGCGGGCGCCCGGCCGCTCGGGGCTGAGCTGGGGGCGAGCAGAGAGAGGTGGCTGATGTTTTCTAAATTGTAAAATAAAAGCCAAAAAAAAGGCTAAAAATCTTGGACTTTATTTTTGCAGAGAGAAAAAGCGCCTATTTAAGTATGCTTTGTGTTTCTCTTACTCTTTTTTTTTTTCTTCTTCTTCTTTTTATTGTAGTGATTGCAGTGGTGTTTAGTGAGGAGCTTGCCACGTGAGGGAGGGCTGCTGCCCGGAGGAGAAGCCGGGCAGCCGGGGGCGAGGCAGGGTGCCGGGGCGCGCCGGGGGGCGCAGCGCAGGAGGGCGCCAGGCCCGGGACGCAGATCCCAATCAGTTGTCAGCCGGGAAGCCCGACGTTCCGCTCCCCTGAGTCCCTCAGTGGGGTGAGGAATGAGTCTTGTGAAATCCTGAGCCCAAAACAAAGGCAAACTCTATCTCCAAAAGGGACGTTTCGGTCACATTTCCTCTCTGGGGGCGGCCTCCAAAGTTCTCAAAATGAGGAGGCAGAAATGAAAACACTGCAACTTTTTTTTTTCTTTTCTTCCCGGGGCGGGCGTCTTGAACCCCTCCTCTCCCCTCCCCTCTGGCTCCGTTCTCCTCCCCTCCTCCACCCGCCTCCTCGGACTTCGGGGGTGGCGCCCGACACCCCGACACTCTCGGACACCGTTTGGGGAAGGGGTGGGGGGCGAGCACAGCGAACTACATTTCCCATCATGCCCAGCACTGCGGTCCTCACTAAACAAAAAAGGAAGTCGATTCCTTCACCTGGATCCCCGGTGGCCCCCGGGGAGGGAGGGGCCGGGACCGCCGACTGCGTCGGAGACTTTTCGCTAAGTTCCTGGTCAGCTGTGGTGTTTGTGTGCGTGCGTGTCTCTAAAGTTACCCTGTCCTGGTTCAGCCTTCAGTTGCATTTCCTGAAGCCAGCATTGTTCCAGCCTGGGAGAACCCCGTCTGTGTCCTCAGCCCGACAGATTTTGTTGAATTTAAAAGGCTTTTGTTGTGCAAAGGTGGGGTTTGCCTCCAGCCCCTCTGGGTCTCCGCCGTCAGCACCACGCGGGACTCAAAAACAAGTTGCCAACCCTTCCTTGCCCGGCCCTTCTTCGTCCTGTATTTTTGTGCGTACGGAATTGTTATCTCACCGGGTAAAACTGTTCAGATGATTTGTTTAAATTTATAATCTCAATAAAAAAGTCGATTGTAGCGTATGGTGGTGCTTTGCTTTCAGATGCGTCTGGGTTTGAGACGGGGGCAGAGGGAGGTGGGACACGCACACGCACACTCATGCAAACCCCAGTTCTCCAGGGCCTGGGCGGGCGGGATCTGCCCACATCGGCAGGGCCGAGGCTAGGAAGCGGGTGCTGATGCGGGTTCTGGGATGCAGCGGGTGGCGCGCGCCTCCCGCCGCCCCCCCCCCTTCGCCAGCGGGTCCTGCCCCCATGGGAACCGGCTGCCCCGGGGTCTCCAGCAGGAAGCTGAGCTAGCCTCCAGCACATTCCCCGCTGGCGCAGGGTTGTAGGGCTTGCTTAGGCCGGAGCCTGAGCTCTCGGCATCCGGGGGACTTTGGGCCACCCACATTCCTCGGCCCGCACGTCCGCACGTCTCGGGCTGCAACTTGGGGAAGTTTTTTTCCTTTTTTTCTTTCTTTTTTTTTCTTTTTTTTTTTTTTTAAGTTGAGTTTGTTATCACTGCTCGGTGCCACTTGGTGGTGTGCTGGCGGCATCTCCCTCCCTCCTCTCGCCCCTCCCCTCTCCGCTCCCTCCCTCCCGCCTCTCCCTCCTCCCCTGTGGATGGAGGCAGGAAGGCTCCCGGCGCGCGGTTCCCTCTGACCACCTCCTGAATGACCTGCGAGTGGGAGAACGTGCCAAGGCCCAGAGGAGGCTCGCGTTCTTCCCACTGAAACCAAATTCACATCTGGAGCCGTGGCTCTGGCCCCGGGGCGCGCGGGGGGTTCCCGCTTCGCCGGGCGGGGATAGGAGAGAACGAACGGGGGTTGCGGGGAAGCTAAGCAGAAACAGCAGCCTTCGCTCGGATTTTTTGATAAGTGTCTCTCGCGGTGTCTCGCGGTCTCTGGCTGCTCTCCCCCCAAAAAAACTCGCTGGCTCGCCCCCGCGCTCCCCCTCCGTGCGTAAAAGCTCCCAGCCACGGGGCCCCGCGACCCACGCTCCCTACCCCAGCCTGTATGCCTCGCTGGGCAACAGGAGGCGCTGTGCCCAGAGCCCCCCAGACTCCGAGAGGCAGGTGCCAGCCATCCTCGGAGGACTGCTCGGCCCTGGATCCCGGTGTCGCGCGAGGAGAAGTTCTTGGGGACACTCCAAAAAGCGGGGGTCCGCGGGTCCGCGATCTGGGTTGGGGAGGAGGGCAACCCTGGGGGTGTGAGTTACAGAGAGGAAGGGTACCTTCATTTCCCCTCCCCAGGAGTCTTTTCTCGGCCTCTCATGGGAAGAGCCTAGGAGGGGGGAACAGTGCATCTCCCCCCTCCCCATTTTCCCCCGGCAAGTCCAAGGAAATAGCGTTTGGATGCCCGGTTTTGATTCAGTCGGCCAAGCCAGTTGCCAGAGCTCCCCCTAGCGCCACTTGGCGGGCGCTGCAGCATGTGCGGATGGGAGTGGGCGAGGCTCAGCCCTGGGCAGCCGGGCTGTCAGGGGCCGCTCAGTGCGCACCCGGCCGAAGCGTCGCGTCGGGACCCAGCCCTGGCAGGAGCACAGGCGTTGAGCCCGGAGATTTCCCACCCTAGGTCGGCGTGGAGGAGGACACGTGGTCGGGCGCCTTTGTTGGGAGCGGGGAGCTGGTCACAGGAAGGGACCTGCCAAGGGGCTTTGGGACCTTGGCACCATCATCCCTGAGATCTGTATGTCTAAGGCATGTCGGGTGGTGGTGCGAAATAAAACCTTTGAGATCAGCAAGACCCCAAACTAAGGGTCTCCCCTTCCCACCCCCGCTTCAGTGCATTGGACACTTTGGGAATCTAGTGAAACCCCTGGGATGGGGAGCTACAAGTGGAGGGCTCTGGAACCCCACAAGAGAGGTCCCCCAACCCGATTTATCTTTTCAGGGCCAAGGGACCTTGAGCAGTCACACAAAGGGTTAATGCCCTGATCTACAAGGGACACAGATATTCCATAAAAACAAGTCTCAAAGCCCCTAGACTGCACTGGCTCCGAGAGCCACACCCGCCCACCACTCTGTCTCCAACACGTGCATCTCCAGACCTTCTCCTGGCCCCACTCACAGCCCCTGGATCCTCCTGCACAGCATGCAACGTGGCAGCCCAGAACTCCCAGAGAGGCTGATGTCCCCAAGCACAGTACCATAGAAACATTGGGGGAGACCCTCTCCCTCCAGCAAGACCAAGCTTGAGGAGCTGGCGGGGGGAGATTGTGGACCCCCAGTGAATGACAAAAGGCAGCTTCCAGAGAACAGCAGCTCGGCCCCTGATCCTCCCGGTTGATCAGCTCTCCCCAACAGACAGCCCATGGTAGGTCCTGCTGCCCTTGATGATGGGGGAGCGGCTGAGCTAGGCTCTAAGCTGGGTTCAGGGCTACAAGGAGCTGCGGGGATGACAGCTTCGCAGAGCTTTGAGCCGCCTCCAGAGAAGACAGGGTCTGGGGATGCCCAGGGCTCCCCAGGAGAGCCACTGCAGAGAGAAAGAGATTGTGTATGTATGACTGCATGTGCCGGCGTGCACACCAGGAGCTATGTCTTCCTGTCTCCTTTCACCGAAGGCACATTTACAAAGTACGCACTTGGTGCCTAGCCTCTGCAAAGCTCTGCTCACCACCACCAAAGCGGCAAATAGCAAGAACAGCAAGCACCTCTGTGTGGATTACTCGTTTAATCTTCCCAGCCATGCACCGAGGTGGATACCCGTTAGCATCCTCCTTTTAGAAAAGAGAATGCGTGTCCAAGGTCACACCACTAAATGGCCAGCCTCTACCTGTTGGAACTCACAGTCTAGTGAGGAAAATTTTGTAGTATTTCGATGGGAGCTGGCAAACTCTCCGGATATGTTTAAATGGCCAGACTGAGAATTCCCAGCTGAGTGTAAACTAGGCTGCAGGATCTGGTCATGCCTGAACTGGCAGGTTGGGAGCACACATTCAGCCCCTCTGTGCTTCAGACTCCGGGATCCAGGACAAAGACTGGGGGAACAGAATAGTGTCTATATACCACCCCACTCAGGCCAGGGACGGACCTATTCTCGTGTCCTTCAAGACTTCCTTTGGTCAGCAACAGTGGTAGAACTGGCACCAGCTTGGACAAAAGGTGAGGCTTCAGGGAACATGGCACTACACTGTGCAGTGGGCAGGATTCATCTGGCTTCAGGCACAGCTGAATCCAGGCACAGATCTTCTGAACTTCCCCATTCTACCACGGACCAGCCTCCTCAGTAAGAGGCACCTCAAAGCTCTGCTGCCCCAGAGCGCCATGCACCGTGGTTTTATCTTCTAACAAACAAACAAACAACAACAACAAAAAATCCCAGGGAAAGGAAAGAACTGTTGGGTTCCCAAACTGTTGCCAAACTCAAGAATAGTTGGTGGCACCCACTGGAAGCTCCTGCTCAGAGGTCTCTTCTCAGAAAAGGATGGTACTCAATGACAGCACAGAGATTTCCTCCAGAGACAGGAGCTGCACTGTGGGCTGAGGAGGCATTTGTCATGGACTCCGGAAGATGCGCAGTCTGAACAGGGCTGCCTGGGGGAACTGGGTGATGAGGAGCAGCCAGCACAGCTCTGGAGAAGGTGGTCTGATCCTGGCATAGGACCATCTGGTACCTCCAGATTTTTCACTTGGGAATGGCCAGGAGAGGGAAGGCTGTGGCCCCAAGTCACAGAGGCTGGGCTCTCCCAGCAGGCTCCATGGAGGAGGCCACAGGGGTCACTCCCAGGGGACTTAGAGCAGGGACATTGCAAGGAGGTCAGAGAGGAAGCACTGGCTGGGAAGTCATTTGGGTCCTCCTGGACTCTGGAGAGACCGAAAAAGGCTTTCAGGCGTGGCCAGGATGTCAGTCAATGGGGCAGAAAGGATAAGGACTCTGTGAAGACACCCTGGCCACCCAGAGGGGTCTGGGAACATCTCGGGTAGCATGATCCGGTCACCTGTGCAGGCTCAATAAGGAGGGGCACGGATGTGGAAGCGGCCAGAGCAGGCGGGGGGCTAACTGACCTTGATTCCGTGCCCATCTCCATAGCCCCAAACTTCTACAATAAGCATGTTTTATATTTAGAAGAGAAATGCACACTGTGGGGTGGCGGGGACTGTTGTTGATATAAATGAGCCAGAGGGCTAGACAGGAGAGGCAGGCACACCTAGCTTGTCTGGGGTCTGGGGCCAGCTCCATTTGAGAAACAGACACCTGACCAAGCAGAGCTCATTCTTCCGTACACTTTCCCAGGACCCAGGACCTCACACATGCTAGGCAAAACCTGTGCACTGGGCCGGGAGTGGTGGTACACGCCTTTAATTCCAGCACTCAGAGGCAGAGGCAGGGGGATCCCTGTGAGATCAAGTCTAGCCTGGTCTATATAGCAAGTTCCAGGACAGCCAGGACTACATAATGAGACGCCATTCCCCCCAAAACAAACAAAACAAAAAAAAAATCCTAGCACCAAGCTCCACTCCTCCCATCCCTGCCCAGCATTCTGTTTTTGTTAAGTGAAACCCAAAACAAGAACACACATTTGGATCAGGGCTATTGTCGGTGGTAGAATAGTTGCCAACAATGCATGAGGCCCTGGATTTGATCCCCGGCTCTGAAAAAAGAAAAGAATAAATAAATAAAACCTACACACTCATCTTCTCAGTGCAGTTATGGGCCCTGTGAAGGAAGCCTCTTTTGTGTATCTCTGTGTGGAGTGTGTGCTTGTAAAGGCCTGAGGTTGGTGTCAGGAGTCTCCTTCAATTGCTCTTCACATTATTTTTGTAATTATTTTTATTTGTACATGTATGTGTGAATCTACTGTCTACATGAGCACCATCTACGTGCAGGTGTGTGGAGGCCAGGAGAGGGTGGCAGACCCCACTAGAATTGGAGTTATAGGCAGTTGTGAGTTGCCTGGAATGGGTACTGGTAACTGAACTCAGGTCCTCCGGAAGAACAGCAAGTGCTCTTAAGCATTGAGCCATCTCTCTGGCCCCTTACCTTATTTTCTTTCACATTTATTTTTTATTATTTTTAATTATGTGTTTGACTGTGTATCTATGTGTGGTAATGTGCACATGAGTGCAGGTACCAGAGGAGACCAGAGGCATCAGAGCTGGAGTTACAGGTAGCTGTGAGCTACCTAACACGGGTGTTCGGAGCTGAAGTTCATTTCCATCTCTGAGTCCTGACCTGTGGTTCCCTGAAGGCTGATTCATTAGCTGATGGGTGGGGGAGTAACATGCAGGCATACAGGGGCCATATTTTCAGCAAGGTGACAGAAGATATGGAGGAAGTGACAAAGCCAGTAGCACAAGCAGTGAACTGGGTCTCCGGAGACCAAAGGACAGCTTCTGGCATAGTTGCACATCTACCTTGGCTCCTGGGAGAAGTCACTTCTTTAACAGGTCCATGTTGCCTCATCTGTAAAGCTAAACTTAGAGGAGAAAGGGCTCCAGTCAGCTTTGATGCTTTGAAAGTCAGAAAAACAACCAGGGCTTCCAGCTTTCTGATGACCTGAGACTTTGTGTCTAACTTCAGAGTTAGAAACTTGGGAGAGAGCAGACAGCAGGCAGCAAATCCCACAGATACTCGGGAGTCTGGTCACCTGCCTTTCTGCACTCACTCGTTCAATAAACATTCGTTCAATCATGTAATTCTTGAGTACCTGAATAGGCCAGGCACCAAGCACGCAGCTGATGAAGCAGAGAGATGAAGGGCTCTGCCTCACAGACCTTGTATCTAGTCGGGGAGATAGACAACAAGAAAACATTAAGGAAGCAGTGTTATAGGAAGGGCTGGAGAGATGCTTAGCACTTAATAGCACTGGCTGCCCTTGCAAAGCACAGGGATTCTGTTCCCAACACCCAGATGGCAACTCAGAACCATCTTAACTCCAGTTCCGGGGTATCTAATACCCTCTCCTGGTCTTTGTGGACACTGCACAAATGTGATGCACTTACAAACATGTAGGTGAAACACTCAGATACATTTTTTTTTTTTTTTTTTTTTTTTTTAGAAGTATTCTAAGAAAGAGAAATCCAAGCTTTTGAATGTTTGGTAGGCATAGATGACTTTAGATTTGGTAATCTCAGCTGAGAAGACATGTTTGAAACCTAAGCAGGTCAGGTCAGTGTATCAGTAGCAAATAGGCTGCGAATTAATCCCCAATCTGAGAGATCTCTCAGGACAAAGGTTCATTTCTTAAGTACATTTTTATTTATTTGTTTGTTTTGTGTATGTAGCAGCGAAGGTCGTGGCATGCAGAGGTCAGAGGGCAACTTGAGGGAGCTGAATTCAGGTGGTCAGAAATGGTGACAGGGGCCTTTACCTGATGAGCCATCTCACAGGCCCCAGGGTTTGTTTCCTGACTATGCAGAATCCAGCTAAGTCAGGCAGCTCTCTCTTAGGCTGCAGCTCTCGTGCAGCCACTCCCTCTTTGATTGCTTCTATCTTAACACTGCCACTGGGCAGAGAATGAGAGCTAGAGCCAGTGCAGGCTCTGTATACTTCGGCTGAGTGATTCTCCTCATCTTCACTTGCAGTCATTGGCCTGAATTGGTCTCCTGCCTCCGCCTAAGCTCAAAAAGACCGGAAGCAAAGATGCAGTGTACGCAGTGAAATCTCCATCACACCAGCACATAGTGGAAGGGCATGTAAGGCAGAAGGAACAGCAAGGGCACAGATGACCCCTGGAGTGGCTCTGGCATGTTGGCAGGACTGGCTGAGGCAGAGGGCAAGAGACGAGAGTAGCAGGTGAGCCTGGGAGGTATGAACTGTGGGAACCAGTGTGCAGTGGGTAGGAATTCCATCAGGTGCATCCCATTCACCTGGAATCAAGTTTCAGCTGTGCCCCCTAACCTCCAGGGGGCAACAGTCAGCAGTCTGACATTGGTCTGACATTCTGAACTTGGTCTCCTTGGAGAATACTAACTGACCTCTGTAGGGACTGGAGCAGGGCCCGGCACCTAGCAGGCACTCAGATATAGCACCGATTCTGAGTCTTCTTTTCCTGGTCAGTGGAGGGGTGGGGCTGCAGGGCAGCGGGCGGCGGGGAACAAGCCAGCACAAGTAGTCTGGGCAGCTGCCCTAACCAGTTTTCCTGGTTGTATCTGGCTGGCTGAGGCTCCAGACCAATTCTGTCTGTTACTTTTCCTGTTGGACTGGGCCAAGTAACCCCCATCTCAAGGACCCTCAGCAAGGAGGTCGGAGGAGGGAGCCCCAGGCTGTGCGCCAGGTTCCTTGTGAGGCAAGCCTCACTCAAATATGTTCAGTGACAGATGAGTGACTGCGTTGCAGGGCTTCCTGGGCCACCCCCTCCAAAGCCCAGGCAAGCTGTTCCCATGGCAGCCCCATGCCACACAGAATATATACCAGGTTATGCCCATTCTGGGTGGTAGTAAATTCTTCATCTCTCTATGGCTCCAGTCCCTTGTCTGAAAAATCAGGCTTCGCGTGCAGACCACCATGCAGGAATGTCTCCACAGCACAGTGTGTGACACACACTGGGGTGCACCCATCAGGGGGACTGCCAGCTCTGCCCAGGTGGTAACTCTCTTGGAAAGCCAAGACAGCTTTTCCACTGAAGCTCTGTTATTGAGCAAAACCTAAGGCTTAAGAGGCACAGCTTTTCCTGCCACCCTTTCATTCTGGACTGGAGGCAGAAAAGAGGGACCCCACACACTGTTCTGCTCCTCTTTTTAGACTGCCAGTTATGCTTTTGTCCTGGCTGTTTGCTTGGTTGTTGTTTTTTTTTTTGGGGGGGGGCAGTTGTTTTGTTTTGTTCTTTGAGACAGGGTCTTATTATGTAGCCCAGGATGGCCTCAAATTCATGATCCTTCTGCCTCTATCTCCCAAGTGCTGGGATTACAGGTGCAGAGCAGCACAACCTGCCTCGGCACTCACGTTTTAAAATACGTTGAGGCTGGAGGTACCCAGCCCTGGAACCCCAACAGCACAAGTAATAATCACTCTCAAGGGGCGGAGAGATGGCTCAGGGGTTAGGAGCACTGACTGTTCTCACAGAAGACCCAGGTTCGAATCCCAGCACCCACATGGCGACTAACAACCATCTGTACTTCCAATTCCAGGGGATCCGACGCCCTCTTCTGACCTCTGCAGAAATTGCATGACATGGGTGCACTTACATGCATGCAGGCTAGCACTCATACACATAAAATAAAAATAAATTTAAAAAATTAAAAACAATCATTTTCAATCTTAATTTAAAAACATGTTAGAGGCTACAGAAATGCTTCAGTAAAACGCATTAGCAGCTTTTGCAGAGGACCCAGGTTTGGTTCCCAGCACGCAGGCGCACACACGAACTATAACCATCTCTAACTCCAGTTCCAGGGAATCTGACACCCCTCTTTTGGCCTCCACAGGCACCAGGCACATACGTGGTACACCAACGCACACACAGGAAAACACTCATACACATTAAATAAAAATATTTAAATATTTAAAGCAAGGCCCGGTGGTGCACACCTTCAATCCCAGCACCCAGGAGGCAGAGGCAGGAGCATCTCTGTAAGATCGAGGCCAGCCAGGTCTACAGAGGAAGTTCCAGGCCCAGTTGGGGTTACAGGGAGATCCTGTAACAAAACAAAAACTAAAAATACATTAAAAACGTTTACCCCGAGAAAGGTGTCTAGCTGATTGTGTTTGTCTGAGCCCAACAGTATCTACTCAGCGACCAACTGAGAATTCCAGTCAGCAACTGGAAGCATAGCTCACTGGGAGAGTGCCTGCCTAGCACGCAAGCATGCAGGAGACCCTAGGATGGTGGTGCACATCTATAATCCCAGTGCTTGGTAGATGGAGGATGATCAGATGTTTAAGGTTATTTTCCAGTATACATACAGAACAAATTGCTCTCTGAGCTCCACACTCAAGCCTAGCAGGTCTGCGCCCATGCACACACATACACATAACATATTAAAATCTTCTAAGGTGGTAAGTTTTTTTTTCCCTTTTTTGTTTATTGAGACAGGGTCTCCCTGTAGCCCCAGCTGGCCTGGAACTTGGTATGTAGACTAGATTGGCCTGGAACTCACATGGATCTGCCTGCCTCTGTCCTGAGTGCAGGGATTAAAGATGTGAGCCACCACACCTGATCCTGTAATAGCAAGTTTTTAAAGGGGGCTAGGGAGATGGCCCCAAGTTTGGTTCCCAGCACCCACATTGGGTGGCTCACAAACTGACTGTAACTCCAGCTCCAGGGAGATCTGATGCCCCTGGTTTCTGAGGGCATCTGCACAGATATACATATATACACATAAATTGAAAAAAACAAACCTTTAAAAAACATTTTTTAAAAGCCGGTACAATGGCACATGTCTTTAATCCCAGTACTTGGGAGGTAGAGGCGAGTAGATCTCTGTGAGGTGTATTTCCTGCATGTGTGTATAAATGCACCTGTGTTGTGCAATGCCTGCAGAGGTCAGAAGAGTGTGTCAGATCTGCTAGAACTGGAGTCACAGAGGGATGTTAGCTGCCATGTGGGTGCCGGGAATCAAACCTGGGTCCTCTGCAAGAACAGCCAGTGCTCTTAACCCCAAGCCATCTCTCCAGCCCTACAAAAATTTTTTAAAGAAAAAAAAAAGTCAGTCAAGCTGTATGCGTAGGGCTTGACAGCATGAACTACCTGTTCGTTCCGAGGTGTGGCTTAAAGTGGGGCAGTTGTTAAGAAATGGCTCTACTCACCCTCCCTACCAGGCCCCCCTCTCATATATCCACACTCTAGCTCCCCACTCCCCGTTCCTGATGAGTTTTGTCACGTATGCCAGGCTAGCCTTGAACTCAGCAGACCTCTCTTCTACCTTTCAGGTGAGCTTCTTGAGTACTCTTACTCAAGTCCTAAACACCCTGTCCAGGGCCACCACACACACAGACATACACAAGACACAGTCATACAGAGATACACAGACTCACTGATAGACACACACACATATCCCTCCTTTGACACCATGTCAGCTAGCCTGGAGGAAACTTAAAAGAGAGAGGAATAAGCATCCCTTTGTTCCTAGAAACAAAAGAGGCCCAAGAAAGAGAACGCACATGGTGGAGGGACAGACTGTGGGGAACAGAAGACGTCTCAGTGGCCTCAGACATTGAGGAGTGATGAACAGCTCTAAGACTAAGTCAAGCAAGGAGCCTAAAGACAGGCAGGAGTGGTAGTCCAGGCCTGTAACCCCAGCACTCAGGCTGAGTCAGGGAGGCCATTCAATTCTGGCCGGGCTGGACTTCATGGAATCGTCAAAAAAGAAAAGGGAAAAGAATGTGGATCTGAGTTCAAGGTCAGCCTAATGTACATAATGAGTTCTAAGCCAGCCAGGGCCACATAGTGAGAACCTCTTTTTAAAAAAATAATTGAGAGAGAGCGAGCGAGAGAGCAAGAGAGAGAGACAGAGAGAGGGGGGGGCTGGAAAGATGGTTCAGTGGTTAAGAGAACTGGCTGCTCTTGCAGAGAATTCAAGTTCAGTTCCATAGCTCCAGTTCTAGGGGATTTGACACCTCCTTGTGGCCTCCATGGGCATTGCATTCACAGGTGCACTTACATATATGCAGGCAAAACTCATACATGTAAAATAAAAATAAAATAAGTCAAAAAAGTTTACAAAATAAAGAAGGGAAGGGAAAGGGACTGGAAGACACGAGAAGGTGCCAGAGCACTGGCTTCCAGGCCGGGCCCTCTCCGTGGCCTTTACCCTGGCACTGGCTCAGGCAGGGAGCCAGCTTCTGTGCAGGGAAACAAGAGGTTCACAGGTGTCTCAGCCTGGGTTCAACTGGACAGCAACTCACATGACGTCACCCAGTGCACAGCTGTCCCTTGGTCCTTTCCATCTCTGGTTCTTTCTCTTTTTAATTAATTGTTTTTATCTTATGAGTGTTATGCCTGCATGTATGTAAGTGCACCCATGTTGTGCAGTGTCCACGGAGGACAGAAGAGGGCATTGGATCCCCTGGAACTGGAGTTACAGACAGTTGATAGCCACCATGTGGGTGCTGAGATTCAAACCTGGGTCCTCGGCCAGAGCAGTCAATGCTCTTAACTGCTAAGCCATCTTCCCAGATCCTCTCTGGCTCTTAAGTATTCTTCCGAGAACAATGCTGCTGCAGACCCAGTTCAGATGTCTCCATGCCTCGGGTTAAATTCTCTTTGGTTACCATCTACAAAGCATGACTGAACCTTTGAACTTGTGTTTTGTTCCTGAAATATGGGACGGGCTGAAGATGTAGTTCAACTGGAAGATGTTCGCCTGGTGTGCACAGCTCTGGGTTCAGTCCCCAGTACCACGTAAAATCAGGTTTGCCTGGGTATGGTGGTGCACAGCTTTAATCCCAGAACTCAGGAGGCAGAGGCAGGTGGATCTCTGTGAGTTCAAGGCCAGCCTGGTCTACATAGCAAGGAGACCCTGTCTCCAAAAAAGAAAAAGAAACAGGTTTGGTGGTACAAACCTTTGATCCCAGCACTTGGCGGGTAGAGGCAGGAAGACTTGGAGGTCATCCCTGGCTACATAGTAAGTTTGAAGCCAGCCTGGGCTACACAAGACCCTCACTGTCAAAGGCTTCGCAGGGGTCTAGGCACTGGCCCAGTAAGGGTTAGAGCAAGGTGTGAGGCATAGCAGTGGCAGTGAGCACTCCCCTGGAGTATCCACACACAGGCCATCTGGCAGGCAGGCAGGGCCTGTGTCTACATGAGGACAAGCCTCTTCTCTCCCCTCCCCTCCATTCTGGGTGCTGAGATCCTCCAAGTCACTTCTTTGTGGTAGGCTGAAGGCGAATGTGGATAGGAAGGAGAGGTGCCAGGACTCAAGACACCAGTCTGGTGACTGGGGACAGAACCCAGGGACAACAGGGATGGAGAAGACAGGAAGGCCAGCAGGTTGTCAGGCAGCACCCCCAGCCTGGAAGCATCATCCCGATATAACCTCACTGGTGTCTGTTTATCTGTTCTGGTCAGCTTAAGGCACCCTCTAGGACAAGCCACAAAATACAGGTTGCGTCATTTCCACGATTCCACGTGACTTGGGTCCACTATTTGTATGTCAAATTGGCACTGTGCACTATAAAAATGAATAATAAACTGCATACTACTCATTTTAAAAATCATTTTCCCTTACTTAGAATGATATTAAGAAGAACATTTAAAACATCACATCAGGCTGAGCATGGTGATGCAGGCCTTTAATATCAACACACAGGAGGCAGAAGCAGGCGAAGATCAAGGCCAGCCTGGTCTATGTAGTGAGTTCCAGGACAGAGGAACTATACAGTGAGACTTTGTCTCAAAAAACAAACCAATAAAAAATACCACGTCAAGTTTAGAAGGAGAGCATGCAAGTGTCTTCTTCCTGCTTTGGAAATGGCACTCCCAGCCATTTGCCAGCTCAGGATCCCTGGCCAAGGGGAATGACGCAAGGCCTCCAATAGGAAATACAGCGAAGATACTCATTGATTCAGCCTGGGTCACATTCTTACCCTTAAACTAATCACAGTGGATGGGAAGGCAAGGTCTGACTAGGCTGGGCATGTGACTAGCCCTAAAACTAGAGGTCTAATGAGCCCCATCTCAGCCTCTCTTAATGGATTCTCTGGGAAAGGGTCTTCTGTTCCCAGAGGAACACTCCCTCACAGTGCACAAACCGAAACAAAAACACCAGCTGGGCCAAAGAAGGACCTAAAGGGGCCCGACGGGATCTTCCCTCCAGCAGCTCTGGGCAAGGAAGAGAGTGGGAGTCAAGGAGGCAGAGCGGAGACTGCACAAGAGCAGCCAGCAGACGACGACAGTGGGTGAGGCCGAGTTAGCCGGCTACAGAAATGGACGGATCTGGTTTATGATCTGGAACATGGCTGAGGACCTGCTCATGGGTTAAATTCCTGGGGTAGAAGGAGTGAAGGGTAATGCAGGCATTTGCGCCTGCTAGCTGTGCGCCAAAATGAGCTGTGTGGAGCCTAGATCAGTTCCCACTGCAGTGGAGAAGCCCACCTGCCAGCAGGAAGCACATCAGGCCTCGTCCACACACACCAGGGTGAGCTGGAGGCCCTGGATTACAGTCCCCTTTACCATTCCTCAGAGACATGGTGGCACTTTCCTCACTGTGAGGGTCCCACAAGGGACAGGGAAGCATCCCATAGGCTGCCACAGGGAGATGCTTGATGTCAGTCAGACTGTTACTATAGTCCTGCTGTCCTGCTGCATCCCCAAGAAGCCTCACAAAGGAAATACATCCGCTTCCCCCTGTGCCCTTCGCACTTCCTCAGAGCATCTTCGTGTGGATGTGGTATAAAGTAAGTGCTTAATAAACACACATGGGATGGATTTGTGTGACCGCCACCGAGCTCACTGGTGAGGCATGTTGGGCGGGTATGGCTGGGGTGGAGCACACTCACCAAAGCAGTCCCTACCCTCTGCCCAGGTCACCATGTATTCGCCTCCCAGGCCTGGGGGGATTAAATGAGATTGTGCCAGCTGGCCTTGTATCCTCACTGGCTAACAGCCACCACCCCATAAGGCCGGGTTAGTTCCCACTTAGGTATGATGAAACCAAGGCTCCAGGTCACACAGTGGGGTGTACAAGAACCAACTCCAGAGTCCAGACACCCCTGGTATACATCAGAAGCTGGCTCAGGAAGGGCTGCCAGATACCAGTAAGCCCAGTAAGAAGAGTCAACCAGGAGGACCACCTAGGGTCCCCGGCCTGCCATCCCTCCTGGGGCTGAACTCTGAGCATCTGAGAACTAAGGTACGTGGACTTTCTCTTCTGTTTTTCAGTAACTGTTGTCTTGTGGGGTTTTGTTGTTTGCTTGTTTTTCCCACAGTGTCTGACACTCTTGAAAAACCACAACTTGATTTCAAGAAAATGAAGACTAAAAGGATTGTCTACATCCAGGCCAGGAGAACTTTCTGGAATTAGTAAAGGTCTTCTGCAGATCGGAGAGAACATGGAAATGGGAATGAGGCATAGCTTGTGGATCATAGCAGCAAGAACAAACCTGTGTCTGAGCTGCCCAGGGCTGCAGACATCTGTCAAGCCCCACTTACCAAGGGGCTGCTGGGAACTGTCCATGGGTGCTCCAAAGAAAACTGGTAGACAAGGCTGCACCACCAGGGGCTCCTCTTTGTCAGGGCTCCTAACATCCTGTAGAATCATAGCACTGGATAAAATGGAGCCATTCCTGGTGTGGCCTAGGAACCTCCCTCTACCCACCCCCTTCCCCCCACACATATACTCCAGGCCACAAGCAGGGAAAAGAGGACTCACCTTGGAGACCAGATCTGCATGCAGCTCAGCAGCAGGCTCAGGAGAGCCAGGCTGGGTCCCAGAGGGTGCTGCTAAACCAGGAGGCTTCAGACACACACCCAGGAGTCGCCAGCTGGCCTGTCCTCTTCCCAGCAGGAATCAGGTTGCTTCTCTTGCTGGGTCCAGCATGGAGAGACTCTGAAGCACCATCTCCCAGGGCTCTGGGCCCCTCTGCCCGGGTCTGTCTACTACCCCACAGGAATCTGGGGCCACCCACACTGCCACCCCTTTACCAGCTCTATCCAGAAACCCTGTAGTGAGAGAGAAACCTCACACTTCCTGTGAGCTGCGTCACTCACCAGGGCTCTTTAGGGGAACAGGTTTCTAATCCATTTCCTTTCTGTCTCAGTACAAAAGTAGTGTGTGAGTATTGTGGAAAGACTTTAAAACCCCAAGTGCAAAACAGAAAGCAAAGCCAATGCCTGCAATGGCTTCCTTAGGGGCTCAGTGACGTTTAACCTTTGCACAACCATAGCTGAAAGCAGGAGAAGCCATAGGCTTTCCCAAACCCCCAGAACCCCTGGTAGAGTAAACACACGATTATCTACTACGTCCATGCAGTGGACAGTGGCAAGAAGGTCAGAGTACAAACCTGCTTTTGTTGTGTAACCTGGAACTAACTAACTAACTCTCTCTCTCTCGACCAGGCTGGCCTGGAAATCACAGTGATCTGCCTGCCTCTGCCTCCTGGGGGCTGAGATTAAAGGTGTGCACCACCATGCCTGGCTCAGACCTGTTTCTTTACCAGAAGGGAATGTGCTTTGATCCAACTCGGCAGCTGCTTCCTCTACTCAACAGGCCATAAGCATCTTCCAGAATGAGCACAGAAATGTGTCATCTGACGGCCACTCTGTGACTGCTCCATTGGCCTTTAACAAGTCCCAACTGTTGAACACTGGGGTACTTGCAGTGCTTTCTTAGAGTAAGTCATGAGCACAGGGGTGGGCCCTGTCTGGCTGACTCACTGCAGCACCCCAGCTGCCTGCACAGGGATGGAGCAGAGGGCTCCGCCCGCATTTACTGAGCAGTGAAGCTCAAGAGGGCTGCACCTCTGGCTCTGCGCATCCTCTCCTAGTCCCTGGCCTATGGACAGCCAGGTCCTTCCTCCCCTTGTTTCTGTTCTCTTTTCTCAGCCTATAGCATTCCACCTCAGAACTGCTGTCTGAGGTTCCCCACCCCCAGCTCTGGCCTTGGGCCTCAGGAGAGCGGTGGCCACTCAAGCAGTCTCTGTTCACCTGCTGTAGCCTGGGTGCTTGGCCTGACTTTTTCCCTCTGGATCCCAGGCCACCTCACCCTCTCCTGCGTCTCCATTATCCCTTCACAAGAAGGGTGCCTTCTCTAACCTGGCCGTTCCCAGGTGAGAGCCAAACACCTGCAGGACACCCTCCTAGGAGAGCAGGGAACCAGACACATGAGATCCCTAACGCCCGGGGCAGCAGTGGTGCTGAGTAAGGGGTCAGCCTCGGCCTCACGCACGCACACACACACACGCACGCACACGCGCACACACACACACACGCACACACACACGCGCGCACGCACACACAGCAAAATTTGCATCCAGAGGGCAAAGCAGCCCTCTCCTTCTTGCTCAGAGTCAGTGGCGCTTACCGCTGTGACATGTAAACCTGTGCCCAGTGTGCCGTGCTTGGAGCAGGAGGCAGCCTAGTCCAGACGGTCGGGTGAGACCTTTGAATCAAGTGAGGCAACAGGGGATTCCTCAACAACCAGGAAACAGATCAGTGGCCAGAGTTTGAGACCAATGTGGCTAGAAACCCAAGAGCAGGAGGGAGGGCAGAGGCCGAGGGTCCGCAGCCTGGCTCTGCCTTCCACCGAGAGCAGACCTTGGCAGTCCTCTCAGCCTCTCATCAGTCAGGTCACACAGGCTGCCCGGCAGAGCCTTCCCAGGGCAGCAGCATCCCCCCGCCCCTCCCACCAGCTCCTTTCCCTGTGGCCCTCCCAGACACGGGAGAGCCTTCCGTCCTCCTCAGCACCTCATCTCTCCAACTCCCTCTTTCCAGTGGCCCAAGGCTTCTCTGGCCCACACATGGCATCAGTGCCAAGCACCAGCTCCACAGTGGACACCAGCTTCTGGGCCCAGGTCCCTCAGATGTTCTCACACACCCACAGAGGTGCCCAAGCCCCCCTACGCCGCTCTCTTTTCTCCCTCTGGACCACGGCTTACACTGACTGGGGCCTGCTGTGTGCTGGGCTCCTTCGGCACCGTGGTCACTGGACCCTTGCGGCCTGCCTGATGAACCAGACACCAACCACATAGTGTACAGAGAGCTACAGGACTGCTGAGTTGATCAAGGTGGTGCAAATAGTACCGTAGGTGTCCCCAAGCTGGGCTCAGAGCTCCAGGAGGCCACAACCGCCCAGTCCCATGCTGTCCTCTGCCACACACTGTCATGGTTTCCACTTGACATCCCCCCACTGGGGGCCCCTGGGGGTCCAGCTGCCTGCACCACCAGATGCCATCTTCCATGGTTGGTCCATCATGTTTCCCCAACGTGGAGACTTTCCATCTCCACATCCCCCTAAATGTATTTTACAGAAGTTCTTGATACTGGCTGGGTAAGGCCAAGTCCTTGGCTCTTTTCTTCCAATCCCCTCACCTGCCAGATTCTCTTCCTGGGAATGGCCTTTCCTTTCACTGCCAGGAGCAACAGGCCAACACACATACACACAAACACACACACACACACCCTTGCTCCCACACAAATTATTCAGGTTTATTCTCAAGGTCTCAGTGGCCCAAGGCGGTGGACAGACACCCTCCCCCTCCCCGGCCCCGGAGGGCTTCCTGAGAGCTGGATCAGAACTGCCAGACAGCCTTCATGGACAGAGCATGGGCTGGCAGTACAAATCCCCCTACACCCGTCTCCAAGGCCTGAATGAGCCTCCCTCTTGCCAATGTCCTCAACTCCCCCACTGCCCCTCCTGGACCCTCTACTATCCTTTTGTCCCCTGGGGAGGCTGATGGTCTTGCCCAAGGAAATCTGGTATAGGCTACTCGTTTCAGCAGGGCAAGGGCAGGGCACGTGTCCACCGGCTGCCTAGGGAAGCCCTCAGGGCTCACTCCTTCACCTCCCCTCCACTCACCATCACAGCCCGTGCCCTGTCTCTAGACCCTTGCTGGCATACTAGAGTGCAGCATGGCTCACCTTCTGAAACCTCTCCCACTTGAAGGTTCTCCTGTCCTAAAAAGGTGGTTGTGGGGTTCAGAGTAGCATTGGGAAACCTGTCCAGATGCACATTTCCTCCCTGGGAGCTAAGGGTTAACCTGTTTCAGAGACTCCAGACTGTTCTAGTGCATCACTGTGTTAGGTATGAAGCAGTGCCCAGGGCTGGGTGGCCGCTGCCCAGGCCGATCTCACTGTTCCCACCCCTAGTTCGCCCCAGGGAAGCAGGCCTCTACTTGGGCCAACGCCAGGGATCTGCCTGAGGGTTTCTTCTCCTCACATTTGGCAAGTGACTGATGGCTGTATTCTTTCTCTGTGATGAACCCCCGACCTCGGCAAGGGCTGGGCCGGGGATCCAGCGCCTAGTCGCTACTTTCCTAGAAGGTGAATGGCACCACCGCAATAGTGGACCACCTTCCTTCTTCCTCAGCAGCAGCAGCAGCAGGCTGCGCTAGCCCAGAACTGGAGTCTTCCTGCGGGAGTGTCCCCTCCCACCTGCTCCCTGTTGTTGGCAGTTCCAGGACCTGAACTACTCACCTTCCCCAATGCCCTCTTCACCTCGCCCATCACCTTCCTTGTGTCAAACGTAGCTCCGGCACCCCCAAATGAACTGTCCCTCCACTTACCTCACCAAACCAGAACAGAACCATACACTCTTTGGCCAAGTGTAGGAACTCCCCCGCCTCCCAGGTCCTGCTTAGTGCTGTCAGGGACCACAGTAACGCCCTGGTTACCTGCCTCCCCGGGGCCTCATCTCCATTTCTTCAAGGGGTCCAGCCCAACCTTGACAGGCACATTCAACCACAAACCTACTTAAAATATTAAGACTTTGGGCTGGATCTGTGGCTCGGTTGGTAGAAGACTTTCTTAGTATGTACAGAGCCCTGGGTTTGATCTCCCACACCAAAAAATAGGATGCCTATAACCCTAGCACCCCATTTGTAGAGACAGGAAGATCAGGAGTTTAAGATCATCCTTGGCTACACAGCAAGTTTGAGGCCAGTTTGGGATATGTGAGATCCTATCTCAAGAAAAATTCCTTTTAACTCGATTACACAGCCGTCACGCATGAACTTTGTAGATGATGTCATGTACAACGAAGGCTGGATACATCAGAAGGCTGGCATGCCTGTGTGTAGTTCACAAAGCAGTACCACCTGCCCCATCAACTTCATAACTACACACCACTATAGAACACTGTTATTTTCTGATTGTTGTTGTCAAATATACACAGCCACTGCTTATGAAATGAATAAGCCTCTAGACCTGGTTTCAGATCAAGAAACTAAGGCTCAGAGAGACGTCAACTATCACGGACTTCAGCGGTAGGCAGCTGGCCTTGGGTTTAAACTCAAGCATACCTAACTCCAGAGACAAGGCTCTGGACAACAGGAATGTCCAGGGGAAGAGCAAGGTGACTAGTAGCTGAGGCTCCCCTTCCCACTTCTGGGTGAGGCCTCCAAGGCCAGGAGGAAGGCTGAGAGCCTCCGTTCTCAGAACAGGAGTGTCCAGTATCTAGGAAGTCTCACTAAGCAGCAGTGCTTAGCCTTAGCACAATAGAGCAGAAGGGTGGAAGCTACCCCTAAAAACCATGGGTGTGTGTCTCAGGGTCGGCCCTGGCAGAGGGCTGACAGGAGTCCAGAGGAGCTGCAGCTGACAACAGCAGCTGCAGTAGCCCTGAGTTCCATGTCTAGTAGGCACATGAGGCACACAGGCAGCCAGTACAGTAAAGCATGTGTTCTGGGGGTACCAAGGACTCACAGTCATCTGCAGCCACATTACAACTGTACTGTTTTATAGATGAGGATGCTAGAATTCAGAGATCCAATAGCCAACCCATAGCTTCACACTACTGGTAGATTTGAACCCACATAACTGTCATACATTCCACTCCCAGGAAATGCAACCCAAGGACAGGGGACCTGCTAGAGAACAGTCCTTCAGACAAGTCGGGAAAAGATCTCTTACACAGGTGACAGGTGCAAACAGAGGCTTTAATCCAAACAGCAAGGAAGGCTCAGGGCTGGGGCCAGGGACAGGAGGGCCAGGAGGCTCTGGGAGGGAGGCTGGTGCTGGGCCTCTCCTGGAAAACTCTGTGACTGATGACTCGTCCCAGCTCTGCCCAGACCATCGCCCATCCCCAGCCAAGTCACTGGGCTGTGCTTCTCGGTGGCCACTTCCCAATGGCTCTGTGGACCCAGACACAAGGAAGGGCAGGGGAGAAGAGCAGGCCTGTGTGGGGCAGGGGAGCCTACGGGTACCAGCTTAGCTATAGCACTGAGGAAAACTGGTGAGCTGTGGCCAAGACGCCCATCGGGAGCCTCGCCCATGCCCAGAGTTTATGCCCAGGCTGGGGAGGGCCGCTGCCTTCCCTGCTTCTCCACACCAGCCACAAACTGCCCAAGGGAGCAGAGTAGCAGTGGGGCCTGAGAGAAGGCCTCCACTGAAAGACCAGGCCCTCCACCACACAGCAGCCCTAGCCCCTCCCCGAGTCCCGGCCACCCTCTGCCTGCACAGACAGCTCTGGAAAGACAGGCCTCACTGAATCAGACAGACCTTCCCAGGAACCCAGGGCAGCTTCGATAGCCAGGCTACTCCTGGGAAGTGGAGAGGATTGGGCAATGGCCAGGAACAAAAGCCAGAATGAGGGTCTGTGCCAGCCCCAAGCAAGAGCCATGGGCCCTCCACCAACCATCTATCCCACCCCACCCCACCCCACAACTGCCCCAGCCTCAGCCTCCAGCCCCATAGCAGATACCCAGTGGAACATGGCCTGGGAAACTGAACTACCCCTGGAGGAGCAGCAGCTCCCACCTTACTTAGCAAGGCATCTCTGGGAAGGAAAGGGAAAGCAATCAAAGAGCAGGATACCCTAGTCTCAGCATGGGATGGGCAGAGAGAAGGTAGGCCAAGAGGTCAGGAATCAGGACAGGACCAAGACCAGGTTCCAGTCCCTCTTCTTGCCTGCCCGGCAGAGGGGCAGTCAGAAACTGGCCATACTTTGGTCACTTCTCAGGCTCTTTAGCCTTCTGCTCCAGGCCTTCCTCAGGCCCTGCCACCACCCCACCCCGGTAAACAGCCTCTCATCAAATGGAAAGAACAGAGGGGGTGGGAGGGGATCAGGTCAGGAAGGGCGCAGGAACCTGGCCAGGGTGGCTCTGGTGTCTCAGCCTCTCCTAGCCCGATGTGACTGGATGGATAGGCAGCAGGCTCCCAAACTTGAAGTGCTGGATCACAGGGAACTTCTCCAGGCACTGAGGAAGGAGGGAAGACCAGGAAGGGTGAGGGCTGCACTGAACCCTGCCAAGACCTCCCAAGCCTCTTACATCCGAGGGACTCAAACAAAATGAGAGCTCAAACTGGAGCCACTTCAAATGGGTATCCATCCAGTGTTCAAGAAGTGGTCTAGGCAGAGCAGCTTCCAAACAGCAAGGTTGGGTGACAGTTGTTTCTCCCTTCACCTCTCCCATGCTAACGCCCCCCCCCAAACACAAGAGATCCACAAGTCACAAGGTGGTATTCAACTCTACACAGTGGGACTGAAGATGATCCTCTTGGCCCCTATCCCTGACCCCGGGGGTGTGAGAACATCAAAACACAACTGAGGAGAGGCCAAGACCAACTGTCTATAGTTTTGCTTTTTGGACTAAAAAAGCATTTTGGTGCTTCAGAGTGAGACATCTGGGGCAGCTGACATCCCCTCTCTTGGCAATTCACAGCCCCTTGTGGGGGGAGGTCAGGGCAACAGGGACTGAGCAGGGAACAGCCCCTGAGAAGAAGAAGTGAAGACCCACAGGGCCTCCCTCAGAAGTGGAGCTGACCCAGTGCAGCAGAGGTCCAGCAGGCCCACAGCCCTGCACTGCCCCACCTTGTCTGCCACAGGGCAGCACCTCCAGCTAGCATGTGAGGATGGCTTCTGCCAGGCTGGCCTTCAACCTCAGAAACAGTGTGCTGGGAACCTACTGGCTGAGGTAGGAGGACTGGACAGGACTTAAGGCCTCTGGGCGAGGGCCACATTCTAGCTGTGATCTAAGGAGTAACCTAAGTGGCCTATCTTCCCTCACCTATGAACCATGCCCCACAAGGGACATGCATGGGGAGTAAGAGACTAAGCTCAGGTGGGGGACAGAGCCTGGGCCATGGCCTCGCAGAGAGTCTGATGGTAGCTGGAGGATGCCCCTGGGGGAGGAGCAGCATGTCCAAGCCCCAGGCAAGGCTGCTGCCATGGTGCTTATGTCATCAGGAAGTGGTGGGAGTTTGGAAAGCACCCACACACAACCCCCTCAGGGCCCTGGAATTCCAGAAAGGGTCGAAGGCCAACCTGCCTCAAGCTCTCACAGAAAAGAAGCCGCAGGGGCAAGTGGGGGAAGGGGCAGCGGCCACCCCACGTTGCCCAGAGGACAGGCAGAGTCTGAGCTCCCTGCAAGGGAGGAGGGAACCCAAGGCCCTGGGGCAGAAGAAGCCTCCAGAAATTCTCTCTTCCACCAAGACTGACCAGCCTGTGACTTCTGACCCCCAGCACCAGCCCAGGCCTGGCAGTCTATAATTCAGGGGAGGCAGGGCTCCCCAGGTGTAATGACAGCCTTCAGGACAGAAAGACCTCTACCACACAAGGCCCAGAAAGCCCCTGGTACTTCTCTTCAAAAAGCCAGGCCAGGCACCATGGAGACAGTTGCATATTTTGTGGCTACCTAAGACCAGGCCTGATAGGCCTCTGTGGCAGCTCAGGGTGTCCTGATCCTGTACCTGCAAGACTGGTGAGCCTCATTGGGCTCTATGGACTAAGAACTGGGCTGGAAAAGCAAGTGCTTTCCTGGATCCTCTAGAGGCATGGACTTAACGCCCCCTACACTCTCAGGAACCAGGGGTGAGTACCGGGATTAAAGGCGTACACTACCACGCCTGGTGAGCGTGTACTACCATACCTGGAGAGACTTAAGAGTTCTTAAAATACAAGCAGCAAGTCCAGCATTACTCTCCAAGAATAGCCTGGCATATGAGGTCTGAGTCAGGGCAGCAGTCAGCTCCCACCCTCCTGTATGCAGTCACAGCATTCAGTCTTCCATCACACTTTCCTTGTGGCAACAACCACAGGGAAATAAATACCTAGCAACCAATCACCTTTCAGCCAAGACTGCCAAGGTCCATGTGCGGTACCACCATCCTGAATTGTAATTTGCTCCTCCTCTAGCCTGGCTGCCTGCAGCTTTGTCTCTAGAAGGGGCACAAGATTACTGGCCTTGCCCTTAGGAACCTGGGTCCAGACAGGTGTGGAGTCACACAAGGACAGCATTTAGGGTTCCAAGCAAGGAGGTGGCTAGAATCCTAAATTTGACATGGGTTTGGGGAGCTCTACCGTCCTCCATGCTAACACATCCCCCCAACAGGTGGGAGGGCCCAGCAGGGTGACAATCTTATATCACCCACTGCCAGGTCAGCAGGAGCAAGGCTGTGGAGGCCAGGACCAAGGGCAGTGCCCAGGTGCTGGAGCTGATGTGCAGAGCAGGAAGGAGCCTGGGCAGCCCAGGACCGGCCCTCAGATTAGAGAGGGGTGTGGGCTGGAGCCCAAACACAGGATGTGAAGTCCAGAGGAGCAGGATCCAGAGGGGAGGGCAGAAGGAGAGGCAGGACCTGGTCAGTTCATGGACTATTAACCCCTCCAGGGCCATGCCAAGGAAGCCACCTCACTGGAAGCATTTGTATTACCAACTTCATCCTAATGGCTCTCACACCCATCCCTACTGTCCTGCTGATGAGGGAATACGCACTGGAACAGCGGGGCGCAGCTCCTCTCAGGAGAGAGGGTGACAAAGAAGCAGAGTTGGGCAGCTGCAGGACAATGCCCAAGGCTACTAAGCAGCATGCAGGGGCGTGGCTTTGGGACTCATGGCTCCAGGAGGCACTGCACAAAGTTCCAGGGTTAGTGTGCCAAGCTGTGGGAAGGGCTGGGGGAGATAAGATACAAAGATATCCCCTGTCTGTGAAAGAAAGGGTCAGCTACATCCTGGGTTGGGAGGGCCATGCCAAGGGGAGGGCGAGGGGTCCTGGGAAGAGCAAGCACCTCTCAGCAGGGGGAGCCCTTTGGGCTACAGATGTGTGAGCTGGCAGCAGGGAAAGACTACATGCATCCTTCGCAACCACCTGAAGTGGTTGGTGAATATGCTGGTGTCTGATCAACCCCCAGTCCCTCCCTCCACTGCATGACAGTCCAGTCTGCATGATGGCTCTAGGGTCATACCACACCTAAGCATGCTTTGATCACCTGGAGACATACAGGCTGCCTGAGATTTGAGGTGCCTCAAGCCACTTGATGGATGAGAAGAGAGTCCACAACTTCTCTGAGCTACACAGGGCATAGCTGGGCCTTATGACTGCCCATCCATCTGATTCTGAGGTCCCAAGAGTCAGAGAGGGCTAGTCAAAGAGCCAGAGCAAAGTGGTATGGTGGGGAATCAGCAGCCTTGAACCCAGGACCAAGTGACATGAGGGGAAGGCATGGAGCCAGACCCCACTCACCTCCGCCTTATACATGCGGATGAGGCCCTGGTTCACTTTGGACCAAGAGGGGACAGCACTGATGTTCCACAGCTGGTTGGAATGCTCTGCAAACGGGCCGGTCTTCATCTGGAAAAAAAGATCCAGAAGCTGGAGAAGCAAGGGCCACATGGAGGTCTACCCTGCTCCCCTGCAGCATGGACACAAGAAAACACATTCACATGCACACACACACACAAAATGACAGAGATGGGAATGGACCTTTGCCTTCAAGGTCTGCTAAAAAAATACAACCACTTTCATCTGCATCCCTGCCTACCTCTCTCCCCTACAGATTAACATGGGCTCCATTCCTGAAACCCAGCTAATTGAGCAGCCACAGGAAAAGAAAAATCTCCACCCTGGTTCCTGCTATCCAGAGTGGGATGTATTCTTATTCAGACAGCAGGGTACTTAGTCTCTGTCTGCAGGCAGGGCTAGAAGGGTCACAGAGGGCTGTGGGAGGCCCTGGTGGATCTGGTCAACACAGGCATCATTCTGCCCTCTGCATAGTAGGCCCAGGGAAGAAAAGAGCGGCCGACAGGAGGCAGGGGCGAGGGAGCAGTCGAGGAGGAGGAGGGCAGACACCAGAGCAGCCACAGCAGCCGTAGCATAGAAGGTCCGCCGCCGCCCTCCTCTCCTCAAGGAAGGAAGAGAAACATTCTGCAGCAAGCCCAGCACAGTTCCCATGACATCAGAAACCACAGCACCAGGAAAGGGAAGCCTGTGTCCTGAGAGTATTCCTCCAGCGATAGCGTGGCCAGCACATTTGTATTTATTAACCACGAGTTCCCTGCCTAGATTCGGGCAGCATCTATGCTGGGGAACAGGGCTTAGCACCCAGCCTCAGGCTAGAGAAAGACTCAGAAGCAAAGCAGCTGAGTCTGGCAAGGAAGCAGAGGCTTGGACCCTGAGCGGGTGGAAAGTTCCAGAAGCACGGGGGTGAGCTAAGGGGCTATTCCAAGTAGAATGGATAAGGCCAAACTCCCCGTAGTGGAGTGTCACAGGCCCACCCCAGTGTTGTTGCCACACCCACAGGGCTCTTCTCCACTGAAGACTACTGATTTAAATCAGAAAGCTGGCCCAAGTCCTCGGAGAGAGCCTGTCTCCTTGTGGCCTGCTCCCCACTGGTGAGGACACCAGAGTGCCAAAGCTGGCCCTGCTCCCTGCCAGGCTTTAGTTGAGCTTTCTCTTCACTGCAAGTCATGGGAGGGCCCCAGGTCCACAAAGCTCTTACCTTCTAGAGATGTATCCCCTCACTTCAGACCCACCCCCAGCTTCTCTGCTTGCCTACCCGCTTCCCAGGCTTCAGCCCAGCCCCATGTTGTACATTTGCAGGTCAGAGATTAGGGGTCACTGGAGCAGAGGCACAGGATCACCCTCCTGAGCAAATGGCCCCACAGCCTAGAGCCAGGGCAGGTGCTTCAGGGCCTGCCCAAGAAGACTCTGCCTCCAGGACCAGCCACGTCCACCAGCCCAAGGGACACACCCCGACAGGCCTGTCAGTGTGCTGCAGAGCCAGAGCGAGGATGGCAGTGGCCCTCTGTGGAGGGGCCGCCCGGCCCCCAGGCCTCAGTGCCTTGGCTCTCCTAAATCCTTCCGAAGGAGACAGCAACTTGGGGAAAGAAAAAATGGATGAGGAGAAAAAGGAATCCAGGGTGAGAAGACAAAAAAATTAGCTCACTGTAGCCACAAAGGGAGAAGAGAAAGAGCGAGAGCAAGCTGCAGTCCCGCAGTGACCCCAGGGGAATCGTGAGTCAGAGCAGCCATATTGAGCAGGAAATTACTCACAGACGCTGCGTTCCTGCCTCTCCACTCCCCAGAGAATCGGCCTTTTGTAAATGGTTCCTCTGTCAGTAACTGCGGGGGATGGGCGGGGAGGGGGAGGCTCTGCACTGCTTCCTGTCAGCTCCTTCCCTCCCAGCTGAAACCTGATCCCTCCCTTCCCAAAACTCCAAATTTAGAAGCCAGATTGAAACTGAAATTCTTTTCCTGCCTGCCCTGAGCTCTTAAAGGCGCCAGGGCTCCATTTCCCGAAGCAATAGGAGCCTACAAGGTGGGCGTCCTTGTCTGGGGTGCTCGGCCAGGGCCACCAGAGCCCTCCTGACCTGGCAGAGGAGGAGCTGTTCCCTCCCCGACAGGGCTGTGCCAGCCCTTGGGGACTTGCAGGTCTCCAGAGGCAGCATGGCCAGCCTTCTGACCCAAGAGCACAGAACTCCAAGGAGCAGGCCTCTGGCCTCTGAGCCCCAAGGGCCACTCACTGACCAGGGTTTGCAGAACACTGTCCACCGCTCTGCACAACAGCACCATGCGTGCTGCGACAGCAGCCACTCGGCCCGCAGACCAAAGGAGCTCTTGCCACAGCAGTTCCTAGCAACCGCACTCAACACCACGCCTAGAGCCTAGAACCCAAGTGGAAACAGGCCTTGCAGAGAAGGCGCAAATCGGCTGCAACTATTCTACCCCCCCTCCCAGTTCCTGTCTCCCCAAGTTACTAAGACCTGCCGAGTTCAATGTGCCTTTAGTGCCACCTTGTGGTTACTCTAGGCTATCTTCTACCAAGGACCTGGGTTCCAGACTTTGGGAAAGCTTTTGGGGTTTTAAACCAACACAAACAAACAAACACATTTGTCTTAGCATGGGATCGATCCCCAGGCCCTGAAGCCCAGCCTGGCTTGCCTCCTTGTTAGAATTACTGATAGGACGCAAGGGGCTTGGCTAGCCACCAGGGGGAGCAAAAACAGCTTAGCCTTTTGGCCTCCAGCAGCAAGCTCGGCAGAATCAGCCTGCTCCTTCATCTCTTCCTAGGGCCCCTCCAGCTCCACGACCCCTCATTCCACTCTGAAGGGAGACTGGCTTTCAAGTCAGTGAGCCAGGCTGCCCGAGTCCTTCCAACCTTGGGCCCACTGCACTGCTGAAGGCAGCAGATCTCTAAGAATGAAGCAGTGGCCGCCCAGCCGTCAATCATGGCTCCGTTTGCTGACTTGGAAAAAATGTGTCATTCCCCTCTGGCCCCTGGAGCTTGGCAGAGGCCTGAGCCCAATGCTGACCAGGGGGTGCTTGGAGCCAAGGCTGCCAACCAGTGTTCTCCCTCTTCAGGGGGCTCAGAACAGGCAGGCAAGAAAGCATCCCCCATGGGCAGTAGTCCACGAGTGCTTCCATAGAGCAGACAAGCACACTGGCCCAGCTCCAGAGCAGAGCTAAGGTGTCTTTGTAAGTCTGGGGTAGAGAGCTTACAGGTGCAGGCTGGGGAGAATGAAGCCCCCGCACTTTCTGGAACCAAGGCCCCAGGAGCATACGGTCCTTAACGTGTTTAGATACAGCTCCTGACTCCTGTCCACAAGACTTTGCATCAGAGTGCAGGGGCAAGCCAGGACCATGCATTTCAATTCTCAGGCAACCTTGATGAATGGTCTAGGGCCACACTACAGGGCACCCTGCCTTAGTGAGATGAGCGCCTCCAGCTGAGCTGGGCTGCAATGCCACCACAAGCTGCTTGTTTTCACCTCCGCACTTTCCTGTGGCACCGACAGACACGTCCCTCAGCCGAAGAGCTCTGCTCTGGTCACTCCAACTCCTCGAGGTATTTCAGCCTGAGCATCCATAAACCTGGCTCCACAGCTGCAGAGCTCCTTACCCCATGGGAGATGCTGACCTTCCCCCCACCACAATGCCACCCTTACAGGCCTGCTGCCAGTGACCAAGACTAGCTAGTGACTAAGGCTTAGCACCTCAGCTCAACATCCCTGTGGGGACTGAGTATGGCAGCTTAGGCCTGCAATCCTAAACACTCAGGAGGCTGAGACAGGAAGACTGCTGAGAATGAGGCCAGCCTGAGAGACCGAGTCAGGCCCTGACTCAAACAAAACAAGCATCCTGTGAGGTCCAGGAGAATCCCATTATTTGGGCAAAGAGATCACGGCCAGCCAGAAGCTGGCTAACCCTTCCAGGGAGGACATCCTTTCCAAAACCCACCCCTGGTGCCCCCTAGCCTCAAGCTGCCCCCGTGCCCATCCCTCACCTCAGTGATAAACAGGATGCACTCCAGGAACATGTAGTCCTTATGGTTCTCATTCACCGCCTTCTCATCCACAAAGTGCCTGGGCTCCAGGTATGGGTGGTCTGGGAAGAACAGACCTGGGATTCAGAACCAGGCCCTTACAGCCTGACTACATTGCAGCCAGCAAGAGGCTGTACATATGACAGTGGTCCCATAAGATTATTATGGCAAGGCTAAGGGTGAAGCTCAACGATAGAGTGCTTACCTAGCAGGCAAAGATCATAACGGAGCTGAGAAATCTGTCACCTAAAGATGTGCTCACCCTGCACAGCCACACCCACCGGTCTGTGGTGATGCAGATGCGCATAAGCATGAGGCCAGTCAGAAAAGGGTCCAGACACACTGAGTACATGCACATACTCAACAGAAACAACAGTTCTGTTTCTAGTGTATGGAAGCACAACCAGTTCTGAGCAACATTTAAACAATTTTTGTCAATTATTTTATTTATTATTTTATGTGTGGGTGTATTGCCTATATGTGCAAGTGTGCCTGTATTGTACAATGCCTACGAGGTCAGATGAGGGCATCTGATTCCCTGGAGCTGGAGTTACTGTTAGCCACCATGTGGGTGCTGGACAGCGAACCCAGGTCCTCCATAAAAGTCGTCAGTGCTCTTAACCACTGAGCCATCTCTCCAGCCCCCTTGCGCAACATCTTAGCATATTCCTGCTTTTAAAAAGGTACCATACTGCACGTGGTGGTGCACATCAATAATCCCAGCACTCAGGAGGCAGAGGCAGGCAGATCTCTGTGAGGCCAGCCTGGTCTACATAGTGAGATAGTTACTACTGAGCTGAGTTCACACTCCCTGCATCAGGAAGCCGGGTCAGTGCCCAGTCTGAAGTACCTTGGTGTGTAAAAGCACACAGTATAGTGCTTGTGCAGAGACCACCCCTTCATAACACACACACACACACACACAGGTGACGTGGACTCTGTCCTAGTAAACTAGATTCAGCTCAGCCCCTATTGTGGTTATGATCCTGGATAAATGATATTAGCCCACCAAGGCTCAGTCTCCTCACGTAGGCAGTAGAACAGGAAGAATACCCTCTCCTCTGGATGCTGAAGACCACACTAAGCATGGTGCCTGGCATTAATCTTTCCAGGGTCACTGGAAGATGGGGGGGTGCCTAGCACTGCCTGTCCTCAACCACCAGGCATTTATGAGTATTAATCTGTACAATTTATTCTCCACCAAAATAAAGATGGTCACCAACCCTATCCACTGGTAGATACCAAAGCCGCTGTGTGTGGAAGACCATTATAAAGTGTGGGGCATCACAGAGCAAGTCCATGAATCGTACAGGAAGTGGCACTTGGCAGCAGCTCCCTGACAGCCCCTTGCAGAGCTCTGTAACAGGAGACAGACTTGGTTGCACAATCAAAAGAGCCTCCCGTTTTCAGCATAAAACCTGGTAGCTTCTGCCAGGAGCTGGTACATTTCACATCAGCCCACTCACAGGCCTCTGTTCCAGCCTAGGTGGCCTGCCATTTTTCTGGCCTTCACCTCCCTCAGCTGGCCACACTGGTTCCCAACAGGGTGACAGCAAACAGCCTCACCATCAATAGCTGACCTAATGCCCTGCTTTACCAGTTGTCCCTGTGTACCAAGGGCGAGAGGAAGGGTGAAGGATGGGTGAGGAAGGGCAGGGTGGGGATGTGTCCGTCTCCAGTACCTATGAGCTGTGAGCTGCCCCAGATGAAGGGCAGGAACTGGAAGTCATCCAGGCCCCACACACCCTGGCTGCCTGCAGGCTCCATCCTGTAGGTTTTCTGGAGTTTCCGCATAACCTCGAGGTACCTGCACAGAAGGGGTGGGGAGAAAGGTGAGGGTGGCAGGGTACCCTCCAGCACGGCTGAGCCCGAGGGAGGCATCAGCCGGAGCTCGCAGCCAATGGAGCATGCTTTTTTCCCCCTCTGAGATCTTTTGGCCTAAGAAAAGGACAAAACACTGCCTGGTAAGCTGGGCTTAATGCCATCAAGCCCAAGAACTTGTAAGACCTTGAGTAGGAGTCCACTTCTCTAACTTTGGGGTACCAATGGAAAGTGGGAGTATCCTACAGAGGTCACAGGTCACAGTCTGCGTGTCTGAGTCACCTGCAGAACTATACCATGAGCCTGGGTGCCAGCACACATGTGCCCTGGGCTTGCTGCAGCTGAGCAAGTCTCTGCACACTGGTGCTGCCCAGCAGAGCCACCTGCAGACTGTGGGGCTTCAGCACAGACTTGATTGCTGTGCTTCAGTTTCCTCTTCTATAGGAAGGAGACAACAGCTGCTACGCCCTTGGGTTCTGAGAATTAACTGAGTTTTATGTGAAGCCCTGAGCACAGCGCCCCCGTGTGGTGAATCTCTAGGCATTGCATGCCATTTCTCCAAGCTTTGGTTTTACTTGGACCAAGTCTTGAACATCTGTCACAGTCAGAGCTGGATCTGAACTGGCCAACTGTGAGCCTCAGGAGATCCCTCCAGCACCCACTGATGTAGGAGACCCCCTCACCCCGACACCTCAGAGCACTCTTCTCTTCCTCACCTATCGAACACTTTGAAGACAATAGCCACTTGGTCGTCAACCCGGAGCACCCCAATCTTGCAGAGACAGCAGAGAAAGGCAGCAAAGGCAGCCTCATGGCCTGGAGAAGAAAAACAGCCCAAGCTGACGGTCCTCCTTTTTCAGTCCCCAGGGTCCAGCTCCTTTCTGGAGGAGGATGGATACAGACCTCATTCCTGTCCAGACCCAGGCCCCTTCCAGAGCCTACAAGCACTAGAGCTGACAGGCCCAGGCTGCTGACTCTCTAAACAGGCATTACATCTCACTTGATGGGTTGAACTCACTGAGCAACCCCAATTTATTAAACACCTACTATTCAGGCTGTCACTGTCAAAGGTGGTCCTAGGGAAGACAGTGACAAATGGATCCCTGTCCTCAGAGAGCTTGTGATCTGTCAGGGACCACAGACGTTAAACACATAGTCACTATGAACCCAGCTCTGAAGAAGACAGGCCAGTACTGAGACTGCAGTGGTCTGAGTGAGGAACACCCCGGAGGCTCAGCCATCTGAACACTTGGTCTCCAGTTGGGGCGCTGTTAGAGGGCATCTTTAGGGGAACCTTTAGGAGGTGCAGCTTTGCTGAAGGAAGCATGTAGCTGGGGTTGGGCTTAGAGTTCACAGCCTCATCCCACTTCAGCTCTCTGCTTCCTGTGTGTGCTTGAAGATGTGAGCTCTCAACTTTCTTCTCTGGCTGCCTGCTGCCATGCCTCCTCCCCCTCCTTCTCCTATTCCTCCCCCTCCCCCTCCCCCACATCCTCTACTAAGGCCTCCTCCTCCTCTACCCACCTCCTCCTTCTCTACCTCCTCTTCCTTCTCCTCCTCCTCCTTCCTCCTCTACCTCCTCCACCATGCTTCCTCTTATCATCATGGACTCTCCCTCTGGGACCATAAAGCAAAATAAAATCTTCCTTCTCCAAGCTGACTTGGTCATGGTATTTTATCACAGCAACAGAAAAGTAAGAGGCATACCCTAGGGGGACCCTGATTTAAGGGCTCAGGTTTTCCCTAAGGAATAACATTTAAACTAAAAGATTAATAGGAGGTAGCCAGAGAAAAAGGCAGTAGGAAATGTGTTCTTGCCATAGCACCAGTATGTGCAAAGGCCCTCATGCAAGAAAGCCCTGCATGGAGCTGAAGAGATGACTCAGCCACTGGCTGCTCTTGCAGAGGACCTGCCATTTGGTTCCCAGCACCCACATGGCAGCTAACAATGGTCTGTAACTCCAGTTCCAAGGGATCTGGCACCCTCTTCTGGTCTCTGTGGGCATTGTATAACATGAGTGCACTTACATATATGCAAGCAAAACACTCATGCACATAAAGGTAAATAAATACATAAATAAAATTTTAAAAAATAAAGCCCTTCGGAGCTGGGGAGATGGCTCAGCAATTAAGAGCCCTGAGCACTGGCTGCTCTTGCAGAGGACCTGAGTTTGAATCCCAGCACTCATATAGTGGCTAAAAACCATCTGTAACTCCAGTTCCAGGGGATCCACCCTCTTTTGACCTCCGTGGGCATTGCATGACATAGGTGCACATACATATACTCAAGCGATACATTCATACACATAAAATAATAATAAAAATAAAGCCCTTCATGTTTGAAGACTGGAAAAGTGATCAGTTTGTCTCGAACAGAGCAGGGGAGAAAGCCACCAGTCAATGGGCCCTACTGGCTATGGGGAAAAGGTCAGACTGGTTGCCGAGAGCTCTGGGGAGCACTGCAAGCTTCTAAGCTGGGGACATATACACAGGGCACAAGGTCAAAAGGCACCCTTCTTTCCTTCTCAGCCATGTCACAAAGGAACAGTCAGTGCTACAAAAACTGCTGGATGGATAGAGTCCCATGGCCATTATGTGTTAAAAACATCTGGAGGGAGGTAAGGAAGGCATTTCAGCCCTGTCTCTGCAGAATGGAGATTGTTCCAAGCCCAGAATTGAAACACATGAGCTCAGTTACTTTTACCTCTAAGTTTTCAAGTGCCAGACAGGACCACCCTCCAGGGGTTCCTGGTCATCCAGGAATGCCTGCTGCCCTGAAATCTTTTCCTAGTTGGTCTTAACACTCTCTACCTCAGGGTTCCAGCAGCAGAGGGGCAGAGTCTAGGCAACCTCTGGCCCACCTGCTCCAGACAAGGGAGGCTCTGAGGTCGCACCCCTTCCACTTGCTTGCTTCAGGGCAAGAAGTAAAGGGAGCCCTCACCACGGCGGTCTCCTGGGCTACTCAGGCATTCCTGACCTAGAGAACACATCTCTTTAAGGTGCCCACAACAGCTTGGCTGAAATGGACGAGAGCCAAAGACCTCATCAGTAGGGAACAGGGCTGAGACAGAGCGGAGGGAGAGGGTGGGCCCTGCTGCCAGGGTGCAGGAGTTCCTCCTCTCAACTTCTACAGCAGCTGCCCTGAGAGACAGCAAGTGCTCAATAAATGTTCACCGGGAGGAGCTTGTACTGGAGCTTTTCACAAAGGGCTGGAATGGAGACCACCTGCTATCTGGTGGAACGAGCCAGAGTCGCAGCCTAGGGAAACCCACACAGCCAGCACACAGCACACAAACACACACTCAACCAGCATATATACACACATACCCAGCGAGTACACACACCCCCCACACCCAGCAAATACACTCACACCCAGTACACACTCACTGCCAGATATACTCACCCAGCACACACACAACACACATCCAGTATGCATGCACTCAGCACAGACAGAGAGACAGACAGACAGACACACACACATGCACACCCCTGCTGGCTCCAGCACAAGCACAGTGAGCTCTTGCTCAGACGGTTCCTGAGACAGGCTGGGGCAAGAATAACACAGTCCCTAAAAAGTGAAGAAAGCACTAGGGCCACAAGTGTGAGGAGCGTCCCAGCAGCGGGTACCTGTGCCGTAGTCAATGCGTGTGGAGTTCCCCACCGCCTCCTTCAGGTACACAGCCACTTCAGGCACAGCGGCTGCCAGGTGGGTGGGGACCACCGTGGCCACCAAGTTTTCTGCTTCCTGATAACACAAGAGACACAAAGTGGTGGCAGCAGATTAGGCAGCGTCTGGGCATGCAGGCATCCAGGTGAAGCATCCACCCAGGGCCCAGGCTGCCAGGCTGCCCTGTTCTGATTGGCCAGAGAATGGGGCAGAGGATCTACTCTGACTTAATAGAGATGACCCTGGGATGCTTATCATTGACTGCTTCCTCCAGGGCAGAGGTCTGGGAGCAGTGCAGCTCCCATCTGGGCTCACTGGAGGTCCACAGAGATTAGGGAGTTGGGACTATTGTTCCCAGAGGTGCTGCTCGGAGTCCTATCCACTCCCAGAGCAGGAAGAATCTGGGTCATAAGTTTGCTATGACATATGCAAAAATATTCCAAGCAGCTTTATTTATAGTAGCCCAAACGTAAAAACACAACAAACAGGCGAACAGATAATCTGTGGCTATGTCTACCACAGAATACTACACACACACACACACACACACACACACACACACACAAAAAGCTGAGATCCCAGACCTGAGCTAGGGCCTGCAGTGCTTACTCTGCAATAGACACTAAGCACAGAAAACCAAAGCCAACATCTCCCTGGCACCATTCCTCAGCAAGTATCAGGTTAGCGCCTCTGGATCTTTAAAACTGCTATCTGAATTGCTAACTTCAGTTTCCAAAACAATGTTGACTAGATTCTGACTTGGGATAGAAACATGACTCCCAGTGGCCCTGGGCACACTTTATCACTTGTGGAGGGTGGGTTCTCAGCATTGAGGACTATAAAATCCCATCAAGTCACATCTGAGAAACACTGGAAATGCTCCCCGCCCTTCTGGATCACTACTCAAGTGCCAGGATTCAACTCTCTATCTAAAAACAAACAACATAAACATCCCAGAAGCATGCAGATGTGCTTTTCTTTAGAGTAAAGTTATATGTACATCAAAGAATTATAAGATAAACTTATAATTTATCAATGTCTGACTTGTACACATATTTTATATGTGCATATAATCAGAGTTATGTGAAAGTTTCTTAGGTAGAAAGCCTTGCTCCATCTAGAGCCACAGTTGTCCTCCCTGTGGCCCAGCCCAAGCCTGTGTAGTGACACTCTCACCTGGTCAAGTTTGGCATACCAGGTCCTGTAGGCCTTGTTCCCAAATCGTGAGGGCTGGTCCACTGGAGGGGTCTCATCAATCCACCTGTCCAGGGTATCAAGAAGAGCTACCAGCTTCTCAATGGCCTGTGGGAGAAAAAGAGAAGATCCAGGGAAGGCTGAGGCTCAGAGGCTGAGCATCTGCTCTGCCTGGGTGGAGACCTCTCTGAACACCTGCTGATCACCCCCCACTGTACAGCTCCAGGAGACACAAATCACCTAACAACACCTATACAATGTGACAATGGCCGTGAATGCTGTTCTCCCTCATGGATGACAAGAGGACAGACAGAAAGTTTCGTGTAGGCTGAACCAGAGGGCTGGGACAGCATAAGGCTGCCTTGCTAAACTGTGACAGCAAGTGCTGCCAGAACCTGGCTTTGTAAGGACAAGGTCACCAGGAACCACTGAGGAGCACAAGTAGCTGGGGAGGGGGGAGGGGGGCCGAGGGCAAGGGGGTGTGCAGCAGTCTTGGCCCAGGAAGCTCCAGGCTCCCTAGAAATCTGTCTGAGGCCTTGGCAGGCACAGTGGGGATAAGAAGCTGGGCCAATGAATAATTAAGGGCTGCTCGGCTCCTCCTTCTGGCCCAGCTTGTAGAGCACAGCTGCCCCCACTGTCCGGCTTACTGGGAGAGAAAGGTTGGAGCAGCAACTGCGGGATGGGGATGGAGCCCCTCTGAGGCACAAAGACTAACTGAGGCCTCCCCTCCTACTGCACTGCTTCTTTTTGAATTTCATGGACCGCTAAAAAGCTCTAAAACTCTCGCCAACTTCTCACTCTACCCTTAGTGTGTTAAAAACAAAAGCAAAAGAAACGGCGCAAATAAGCCTTATCCACGGTCACCTTTTCTTTGAAAAATAAAAAAAATGTGACCCCCGAAGACTAGCATGGGTGCCATCCTAAGGACAGCTTATCATCACAGGTCCGAACATGATCTCCACCCGGCTCTTGCTTGTCCTCAGCTCCAGGTTGGATGGCCGTCACCAGCCTAGGTCCCTCTGCCCTCTCCTGAGCCATCTGGGCAGGAGTAGGGGCACAGAGGAGCTGTGCTGGTGGCACAAGCAAGCCGCGTGCATGACCGACTGCTGTCTTGTCTACCCTGCTGGTGGCAGAAGACTCACCTCAGGAACAGCCCCAGCCAGAGCAACAGCAGGCTGCGGAGAGTTAGACCCAAGTGAGCCTAGTCACACCAGGAGCTAAGAACAGAAGCATTTAGCACAGGCCGAAACCCTGATGTGGGATGCCAGTGGCTCCCACCTCACCCCTGCACTCCCAGAGGCTCAGAAAGGATGGGGAAAGCTGGGTATAGCGGTACATCCCAGTCATGGAAAGCAGAGGCCAGAGGATGACTCAAGTTTGAGACCACATGGTCTCCGTAGTGAGACCATGCCAATCAGGGCTACAGTGAGACCCTGGCCTCAGAGAGAAAAAGGGCAAGGGGTAAAAGCTTCAGAAATGGAAGGAAAGAAGGACTGAGGAGAAGGAGCTCGGCAGCAGAGCTCTGGCCTAGCACACGCAAGGCACTCGGTTAATCCTCAGCAGAGACAGAAACAAAGACAGAGAGAGAGCGGGGCATTGTGGCACATGGCCTTTAGCCCCAGCAGGTAGATCTCTATGAGATGGAACCCAGCCTGGTTTCCACAGTGAGATCAGGCCAGCTGGGGCTACAGGGGATTGAGGGGGATCCCTCATCTGGGAAGTGGTATGTGGGCAAAATCCCATCAGCCAGAAACTCTACCATGTGATTCAGCCTAAAGAACAGCTCTTCAGCCAAGACACCTGATCAGTGTGGGGCAACTAAACCCAAGGGGAGTGGCAACCAAGTACCTGCTGGGGATAATTATGACATCCCCTTTAATTAACTCCCCCATGGTGTCCCCAGCCCACTGGGCACAGCTGAGCACCCTCAACACTGGCTCCAGAAAGTGCCCATCCTCTCTGTCAACCTGTGCCCAAAACCACAGCCCAAGAAGAGCCAAAACCCAAGCCACTGTGGGCTAGCTCTCAAGGGACAGCTGTCTTCCCAGCACACCCTAGCTCCTGTCTAGCGAACAGAACTAGACTACACCATCCAGCAGTCTGTGAGGCCCAAGAAACAGAAGCACCAGGGCCCCGGTGTGAAGACTAAAAGGGCAAAGTTAGCTTATGACAGGTGAGGAAACTAGGCCAGGACAGGCCAGCCTCTCCCAACAGGCCCAGGCCATAACTAGAGGGCGGTGAGCCAAAGCACCAAGAGGCAGCTCAGATGCTGGTGTCTGAGATAAGAGGCTCAAGGTGGCTCTGGGCCAACTGGGACATAAACCCAAGAGGCTACTGGAGGCCTAGGACCCAGTTCTGGGAGAGGACATTACAACAGCAAACAGCATGTGAACCCCCATGGGCTGACAGCCTGGCTGTCTGCAGCTCATGCTTTTCCTACACAAACAAGCCTGCCTCTGAAGCAACCAAAGTGCACTCTTTACAGAGAATGAACCTGAAGGCAAACCCAAACCAGCACACGTCCCTCTGCTCCACATTTCCACGGGGAACGAAGCTGAGGAAGTAAGGCCCACAGACCTGTGTGCGCGAAGCTCGGGGCAGCGGTGTCCATGGATTCAACCAAAACACTGCAGTCAGGAGGCGTTAAACAAACCAGGGCCTGACTCAATGGGGCAGCCAGCCATTTGTGCCACCACACAGGAGGTGCACTTTCACCAGGGTTGCCTGGAGTTGGGCTGTGGTCTGGAGGCTGAACTCAAGGTCTCCTACATGCTAGGCAAACACTCTACCATTGAGCAAGAGTCCCAGCCCAGTCTTTTTAAATCAGTGTTCCACATCTCTCTCCATGAAGCACATCTATTTCTGCCTTTGTTAACTGCAGTGCTGGGCATGGAGTCCAGGGCATGCACATGCCAGGCAAACCCTTGGCCACCAGGCCACAACCCAGCCTTTCGCCATCTTTAATTTCAAATTAAATAAAAATACAAGTGAGCAAAAATGCAGAATATAAAACTGCATATTTACCTCAATCTCCATTATAAATATTCTTCTATTCATAGATTTAAACATTAGGATTATGACAGCAAATGCCAACCGCGCCATGCTTGGGAACCCGCCTTCTGTACCTGCCAGCTATGGGTGATCAGCCCTTGTGGTGCTGCAGCAAGTAGTCACCTGGGCCTACCTCAGAGACTCTGTAGTCGAAAGTCAGCTTCTTCCCCTTCACACCTTCATTAAGGGTAAGGATGAAGCCGATGTAATCAGCATATGCCTGCCAAACAGAGGAGAGAGTGGGCAAGGGAAGAGACGTCGGATCTCACGTCCCCAGCTGCGCTGGCTCCCAACCCAGCAGCAGAAGGAGACAGATAACAGCAGACACACTCACACCCTCCCCATCAATAAAGTTGGCCATGCAGTGACCACAAGCACATCCAGCCTCCAGCCAAGGTTTGACAAGCATTCACAATGGCTGCTGGCAGTTTCTTTATGCAGTCCCACAAGACAGGCACTCCTTTTCCCATTTACCAGTGAGGAAACCAAGGCTTCCCAGGGGAGAAATAATCTGGCTAAGGTTTCTCAAGACCAAGATCTCATCAGACATGGAGGCAGAACCCAGATGGCCTACCTCCCCAGCTGAGTAGCCAAGGGTCTGACTACTCCACCATGCCAGCAGGAGTTCAAGGAATACCCAAGGGTCCCTCCCCAGGTTGTCTTCCAGCTGGTCCCCAGTAGACAGGTCAAGGTATCTGGCTGCAGTGCAGATGCCCTGCCTCCACAAGGAGCCAGCTCTCCCGGCACACCAGCCCTGCTCCCAGCTGGACCCTCTTCCTGCTCTGCTGCAGGTGACCCCCAGCACAGGAAGAAGAAAAATACTGAGATGCCAGCCCTAGGGAGGCAGCTGTAGGGAGCGAGTGCCTCTGTTGGGTCTTGTTTCTTCTTCACTCCTTTTTTCCTCTCAACGTTCTTTCTCCTCCTCATCTAGACCTATGAGTGCTGGAACACCCATGACAGGCCATGAGAACAAATACGTGATACCTAGAAAGGGCACATTTCTATACCAGAGCCCTCCTGCCGGCCTATGGGATGGCCCCCAGGAGCTCTCCCTGCACAGGACAGGACCAAGACCTCATCCTAACTGGCCAGTGTAGACACACTGGAGTGCAAAAGGTGGTATCACATTTGGATTCAACCAGGGTGATTCAGCTCTCAGAGGACATCCATCAGTGTCTGGAGACATTCTGGGCTGTGACAGCCAGGGGAAGGAGGACATCCATCAGTGTCTGGGGACATTCTGGGCTCTGACAGCCAGGAGAAGGAGTGCTGCTGGTCCCTAGGGACGTTCCCACCAAGCACAGAACAACCCCGTCTAAGCATCACCTACCCCCAAATGTCAACAGTGCTGTGGTTGAGAATCTGAGCAGAGCAACTGAAATGATGAAAGGACTCAACCACGTCCTCTGAGCAGCAGTGGGACTAAAGTGCTTGTCCTAGTGAATGCTCAGAAAAGGACGTGACAACCAACCACAGATGTTAAAGGCCAGGTTTCGAAAGAAGGGACAGGCTCCTACGACTCTAAGTGCCAAAGGGGCATGACAGCAGACTGGGCAAAGAAAGCAGAGCAGATTCGCCTGGACAATCTACCATACAAGCAAGGGCCTCTGTGCCTGCTGTCTGTGCAAGCGAGGATTCCAAGGGAGCTGCAGACCTGGCATTGGTGCCTGAAGAACTAGCCCAAAGCCTCCCCTGAGAATTCAAATTGGTCTTTTCTTTTCTTAGTCCCTATAGTCCCACAGCCGGGATCAGAAGCCTAGCAGATAGAAGCTGTTTTCTTCTGCCCACCAAATAGACTGAGCAGCAGAGAAAGCCAGTGTGCAGCCCAGTGTGCTGGGTCCCAATTCCCAGTTATTTTTAGGCCAGCCATATCCTTGGCCAAGGTGTCCACAGGCTAGCCTTCCTCTGCCACACTGGCTCCCAAGTCTGTGGTTACTAGCAACCAAGAATCAGTTAGGAGATTCATATTCAGTCAATGTAATTCATATTCAGTCTGCCATGCCTGGAAAGCCATTGTCTAAAAAACCTCAAGCTTGCACCCCAGTCTTGACCCTGAAGTACAAACACCATTGGTACCTGAGAACGCTTCCATTTGCCCATATCTGGAACTGTGTGGATCTCCTTTTTTGGAATGATAAAGTTTTGAGTGGCTGGAGGGGTCTCCTCCGAAGAATCTTGACAAAAAAAATGAAAAGGCAAACAGGTAAATAGAATTCCTCCCTCCAAACACACACACACCTCGTTTTCTTTTCTCCCATTTTAAAACCACGATTCCAGCAACTGAGCCCAGTAAAACCAGACATACTTCCAAGACATTTTATCCCAACCCATCACCCTCCTGTCTTTCTCAATGTGCAGTGAGTGAAAAGCAGGGCAGGCTGGGAAAATGGCTCAGTTGATAAAGTGCTTGCCACACAAGAATTAGAATCTGAGTTTGGACGCCCAGTACACATATAAAATCTGGATGCAAGAGCGTGTGTTGGCACACACCTTTAATCCCAGCACTCAGAAGGCAGAGGCAGATAGATCTCTATGAGATCAAGACTAGCCTGACCTACATAGCTAGTTACAAGCAAGCTGGGGCTACAGGAGGACACTGCCTCAAAAAGAAATCTAGGCATGGTGGCAAATGTATAAATCCCAGTACTGGGAAGATAGAGCCAGCCTATTGAAATCTGTGAGCTCCAGGTACAGTGAGAGACTGTCTCAAAAAAAAAAAAGACGGAGGAGGCTAGAAAGCTGGCTCAGCAGTTAAGAACACTTCACACCACTGTTCTTCCAGAGGACCTGGGTTCGAGTCCCAGCACCCACATCATGGCTAACAAATGTCTATAACTCCAATTCCATGAGATCCAACACTCTCTTCCAGCCTCTGTGGGCACTACATGCATGTGGTACACTTACATACATGCAGGCAAAATATTCACACACATTAAAAATAAATAAGATAAAAACAATAAGGTAGAAAACATCGAGTATAGCATCCAACATCAACCTCTGGCTCTATGTACACACATACCTGAGCACATGCATGCACATACACACACACAAAAACAAAAACTGGCAATCTCTCCAGTAACCATGGCCTCCCCACTCCCTAACTGGGCAAGACAAAAAGAAAATCAAGTCAGGCGCAACAGCACATGCCGGTTATTCTAGGACTTCAGAGGCTGAGGTAGGAGGATCACTGCAAAGTTTACAGCCAATGTGGGCTACACAGTGAGTTCAAGGGCAACCTGAGCTTGTTTCAAAAGAAAAGAAAAAGGAAATCAAGTTGGCCTTTTACACCTCCACACGCAATTAAAGAATCCTCAACAACCTATTAAATAAGCAAATACAGTTAAATTAGGTTACATGTGGCCTCTTTTTCCAGATAAGGCTGGAAGATTAAAACCATCTGGTAGTGATCTGAACAAGGAGAAACAGGACTCTCCAGAGCCAACACTCCAGGAGGGGCACTGGCTATCAGGCCTGTTACTCACTAGCTGTTCTTACAGAAGATGTGGGTTTGATTCCCAGCATTCACATGGCAGCTAACAACTGTCTGTAACTCCAGTTGTAGGGGATCTGACATCCTCTTCAGACCTCTACAGGAACTGCATGACACTGGTGCATTTACATGCAGGCAATATACTCATACACATAATATTAAAATAATAGTAGCCACAAAACTAATAGTTCCACATAGAACAACTTGCCCTTCAGATGTGCTCCGAGAAACAAAGATAAACACAAAGGTGCCACTGCTTGGGAAAATTAGAAACACCCCAAGTGGCAATCAGGAAAGTGATGCTTAGATGGTGACGCGGCCTTGTCATGGAAATCCTCATGGGTTTTGTTTCTGAGTTTTTAAAAAACTATCATTTTGATTTTAAATTACATTCATGTGTGTGTCTGTGTGGGGCTACATTCATGTGTGAGTGCAGGTGCCCTTGGAGGCCAGAGGTGCTGTTTCCCCTTGAAGCTGAAGTTGCAGGCAGCTGTGAGCCACATGATGAGGGTACTAGGAACCAACTAGGAACCAAACTTGGGTCCTCTGCAAGACCAGTATGCACTCTTACGCACTGAGCCACCTCTACAAACTGTTTCCGTGTTAAACTCACAATAATCCTCCTGCTTCAGCCTCCTGAGTCCTGGGATTCCAAGCCTGAGTGACCGTATCAGGCTTCTTCAAAGTTTTTTTTTTTTTAGTATTTTATCTATTATTTTTAGTACTATTCTCATTTAAAAAAAAAAAAAAAAACTATCTAGTTTACTAAAAATAGCATCTACATATAACATATACACACCAGAAAAAATCTGCAGGATAAACATCAAAAGTTACTAATGGTCAAACAGTTCATAAAAAACTTCCACTTTCGAAACTATGCATTCCAAAATTTCAACAGGTCTGAAAACTCAGTTCTGTTTGTTTTTCAAATAAATGACAGCTATGAAGAAATTTGTAGGCTCTGTAAATCCCACTTGGTAACGGCATTTATACATTTTGATGGAATAATTTTTCTTAGATAGGGGATATCACTCCTGAAATATGAAAAACTAAATTCCCTTTTCTGTTTTTTTGTTCTTTTTTTCTTTTTGGAGATAGGGTCTCACTAAGTAGCCCTGGCTGGTCTGGAACTTCCTATGTAGACCAAGCTATCCTCAAACTCAGAAATCCACCTGCCTCTGCCTCTTGAGTGCTGGGATGAAAGGAGGTACCACCATGCCTGGCTAAAGTAGGAAAAAACAAATTCCAAACAAATCTTTCCTGTCCCGCACATCTCCTGCCCCAGAGTTTGAGAGAGCTGCCAGCCGGAATCACAACTGGAGATGTGGTGGTCTTAGTAGGCACAGGGCCAGCAGACACTGTTTAACATGCCTTACCCAGCAAACCTCCTAAAACCTAGCTGACATCAGGCACAGAGAAAAAGGGGCAGGGATCTAGAAAATTCTGGAACAGGTGACATTTGGGGAACAGAGCCTGTCTGGAGAAGTCATGAGGAAAAGAAAAGTGCCAGTAAATTTGGAGACCAAGAACAGAAAATCAGAGAAGGGCACGATAAGCTTCCAAAGCCCAGCCTAACTCAAGAGCCAAAGCAGAAGATGAGGAAAGGGGGCGTCAAATCAGGCCCAGAGAAGACTGGAAGCTGTTCTCTACATCCACCTGTCCTGCAAGCCCTGTTCCCAAAGCCAAAAAGAGGGGGAGGGGGCTGCTATTAGTAAACTGCAACTTCAAATAAGATAAACAAAATACTCTGAAGCCAGTCTGGTGACCCATCTACAGTTTATGGGAACACAGTTTATGGGAACACATTTTATGGGGAAAAGTGTTCTACATTCTAAATAATCAACTTGTAGATGATCTTTGGAGATCTAGCCCTCTTGAAAGAAATTGTTCCCTGTAAGAACCTACCCTCCAGACACTATTTCAAAGAGAAGACAACCTCCAGGCCTGGACAACTTCCCAAGAGCAAAGGCCACCTTATAGGAAGCACAGCAGTAAGTCACTGAAGAAACACACACAGTTGCCAGAATACACAATCACAAATAAAAAATCTAAAAAGAAGCCTTCCAAGACATGACTGATGAAGGAGATCACACCCGACTTTTCCAAAGAACCCAGGGCCTAGTTGATCCCCTGCAACCTCACAGTTTAAGACTGTAACATCCAGAGTTTCACAAAGATTCCTTAAAAAACCCCCAAAGCAGCCAGGTCCAGAAACACATGACTAAACTCCCAGCACTCAGAGGGTAGAGGCAGGAGGATCCCAGCTCTGGCCAATACAAGCTACACAGAAAGGCCCTGTCTAAAAACTAAACCAAAGCAAACGAAACCACTGAGCATGTGGCCCACACCTGTAATCCCAGCTCTCAGGAGGTGGAGGTAGAAGGTCAGGAGCTCAAAGCCATCCTAGGATATGTGACAAGTGCCAGAGCAGCCTGGGTTTTATATAAGACCCTGTATCAAAACCACAAAAACAAGAGCTAGAGATAGATGGCTTGATAGTGCACACAACTCTTGAAGAGATTCAAGGTTCGGTTCCTAGAATACACATCAGGCAGCTCTGGCCTCCTCAGGCACCTGCAATCTGTCTCTTTCTCTCTCTCTCTCTCACACACACACACACACCACAGGCCACACACACATAATTAAAAATAAAATAAAATAGCCAGGCATGGAGGCACACATCTTTAATCCCAGCACCCGAGAGGCAGAGGTAGGCGGATCTCTGTGAGTTCCAGGCCAGTTGGGGCTACAGGGAGACCCTGTCTCAAAAAGACCAAACGGTGTGGTGGCACATGCCTTTAGTCCCAGCAATTGGGATGCAGAGGCAGACAGATCTCTGTGAGATGGAAGCCAGCCTGGTCTACATAGCAAGTGCCAGACCAGTTGGGCTTCAGGGAGACCCTGTCTCAAAAACACTGAAAAAAACAGAAACAATCAAAAAGAGCAATAAAATAAATAAATCTTAAAAAAATAAAAAACCCACAAGCCCAAAACACACTGTAACCCCCTAAATGGGGGCTGGGTTATCATCTCCCATTTGGAACCAAGTTGATCTGTGTGCTTGTTGGGTCCGCTGAGTACCCGCCATGCTCACGCTTGCTCATATCTGGCTGCACACACACTACAACTCCATGAGGAAAGTAGAGTAGCCTCACTTAAGTATTTTTTTATATTTTATTTATTTTTATTTTATGTGTACAAGTGTATTGCCTGCATGTAGGTTAAGTGTACCTATGCCGTGCAGTGCCTGCAGCGGTCAGAAGAAGGCGACGGATCCCCTGGAACTGGAGTTACGATGTGGGGCTGGGACTCAAACCCAGGTAGGTCCTCTTCAAGAGCAGCCAGCTCTTAACAACTGAGCCATCTCTCTAGCCTCTAAATTTTTTTAATTTAAAAAAATTTAATTTTTATTTATTGTGTGTGCAGAAGTCAGAGAACAGCTTGCAGGAATTGCTTCTTTCCTTTAATCATTCGTGCTAACCCTAAACCCAACAAGGTCGTCGGGCTTGACAAGCAGGTACCTCGACCAGGTGAACCACTTCCCCAGCCCTGAGTGTCCTCATTTTAAGTCTACTGAGGTTTGCGGAAGTTTTGACTAGCCATATGGCCTGTGTGACTCAAAAAATCCTGTATTTTCATCACTACACCCAGTTACATAGGATTTCTTTTCAGTTAATCTAGAAACTTTTGTTTTAGCCAGGTGTGATGGTGCATGCCTTTAATCCCAGCGCTCAGGAGGCAGAGGAAGAAGCAGAGGCAGAGGCAGAAGGTATTTGAGGCCAGCCTGGTCTACATAGTGAATTCTAGGCCAGCCAGGGTCTGCTCTGACTGCCCAAGGCTCTTCTTCATAAGTACTTGATAAATCTCTAACTTTCTAAAACATGCGCTAAAAATTAACTTAATTTTTAAAAATTTATTTCGGTTTCAAACTTCAAAAAGGACTGCCTCCAGGAGCCTGGAACTTTCCAGAAGCCACAGATAACCTTCTGGAGTTTTTTTCTTTTGGTGCACAAGTTCTGACCCCCCAAACACTTCTTCCTAGTTAATCTTCAGGGGCACTCAACTAAAAATAATTCTGGTCCCTTGAAGCTGTCACCAGAACTTCCTAAAACACACCAATGGAGCTTTGGGATAGTTTAGAGTAAGCGTCTGAGCTGGTTGTGGAGGTGCAGCCTTTAATCCCAATACTCGGGAGGCAGAGGCTGGAGGATCTTGGTGAGATCAAGGCCAGCCTGGTCTACAGAGGAGTTCCAGGCCAGCTAGGGCTACAGGGAAACCCTGTCTCAAAAAGACCAAATGAATGAATGAATGAATGAATCAGTGTCTAGTTTTGAATTCCCGGACAGGGCAAGCCCAACACTGTCTTCATCTATTGAGGGTGCTGGGGAACACAGAAAGGGTGCCTTCTCCTTTCAGAAAGTTCATTCCTGAGACTTTCCCAGGGACCACATCAGGAGAGGCTGGGCAAAAGTATCAAAAAAGTTTCCAAAGCATGAGCTGTGTGTAACCAACCTATGACTTTTCTGGCAGAATCTTAAGGATACCTATGGTCGGTCCTTGTGCCAACAGCTTTCTTCTGGAGCAAAATGGGTCTCTATTGGAAGATCCTGGCCTGCACATCCCTCCCCAGTTCCTTGAGATGAACTCCGATGAGGCCACCGGTGCAAATAAAAGTTCCAGGCGGTGATGCCACCAACTCTCTCATCTTGCACAAGCAGCCTGTTTAAACGAGTGGTTTAGACACCACAGGAAGTTTCTCTCTATTAACTCTCCTGCCCATGAAACCAGGGAGGGAGGGAGGGAGGGGAAGGACGGAGGGATGGCGTGGGGAGTGGGGAGGTGAGGTGGGGTGCGGGGTGGGAGGGCGTGGAGGAGGCTGAAAAGGGGCGAGGCAGGCCCAGGCACATCCCAGCGGGATACCGGAGTCCGGGTCGGCCCCCATCCCCGGCTTTTGTGCCGCCCGGCCCCCAGCTCTGGGCTGAGCTCTGCCGCCCCCAGCTCTGGGCTGAGCACGCACTGCCAGGATGGGGAAGGCCTCCCTCGCACAGCCCAGGCTCCGCCACTCCCTTCGCCCCGGGCCGCGGCCCCCGGCTCCCCGCCCTCCAGCCGGTGAGCCTCACCTCCAGCGTCCGCACCGCCCAATTCCCCGCACCACACCCCTTCCCTCCCGCGCGCCGCGGTCCTCCATCCGCCCTACCTGGCGGCGGCTGCCGCTCGCCCTCAGCCATCTTCTCCAGTCTGAAGCCGGCGCGGATGCTCGCCGTTCCCTCTCACCGTTCACCCCGCTGCCCCTCCCTCTCCCCGGCTCCACCGAGCTTCCCCGAGAGCAGTGAGCGCCGGCCGGCTACAACCGGAAGCCGAGAATTAAAGTCACTCCCGGGAAGGCGGCCGCCATGCCGGTGCAGGGCGCTCAGGGAGCATGCCCACCAACGGCCGGCTCGCGGCGCCCGCGTCGGCAGCGGCGGCGGCCATGTTGGTGCCGGGCGCCGCGGAGCCTGCGCAGTAACCGACGCAGCCTGCCCGGCAACCGCCGGCGCGGCCGCCATATTTGGGCCGGGCATCAGGCTTCAGTGAGGGGCGGGGACGATGTGGCAGCCATGGCTCTGCGGGGCGGGGTCAGCTGTCATCTTTGTGCTTGGCCTTGAGTCTAACCCTAGGAATCCGAGACATCTCAGGTCAACATGGTTGTCTTTTCCTACCACTCTGCGAGGACGTTCAAGGACACTTGGACTTGAACGATGCACACCACCGCCCCCAACACCTTGGGCGGCATTTGGAGGTGGAGAGAGAGCAGGACAGTGACCTCAGCTGTGACCCCGGGTCCGAGGCCCAGTCCGGACGGGTCCGGACCAGGCCACGCCCCCGTGGCCACCACCAGTCTTGGCCCCGCCCTCGGCTCGAGCCTAGCCTCCGGGGGTTGCAACTTGCTGAGGCTCCGCCCCGAGAGTCCTACTCCACCGGCCGCCCGCCCGGCCCGGTGGGCGCGGGGCCGCCTCTACTGGCTGGCGGCGTGACTCGGCGACCTTGAACCTAGCTAGAGCCTTCGCGGGGACCCACTGACCCCAGCCGCCGCGTGGACTTTGTGAGAGGGGCGGAGCGGACCTAGTGTCCGCAGGCGGACCGTAAGGATGTTAGCCTTTGCCACCAGGACCTGGGTGAGTGCGGCCGAATCCCGCCCGGAGGCCTGGAGGGGAGACCCGGCAGGGCGGGTAACCGCGGGCCGCGCAGCCGCGGCTGGATTGGGAAACGGCCCGGCCGTCCGGCTGTTTCGGGGCCTCGGCTGGCAGGATGCTGTTGGCAAGGAGGGCAGAGAAGAAGGACCAGGTCAGAGGCAGGAATCGAACCCGCGACCTGTCAACGACTGGAGAACGCATAGCAGCAGTCTGGCTCCACTTTAGACCCAGAGTCAAGCAGGAACAAGGGACCGGGAGTGTCCAGCTCCACCCGCACTCTCAGGCCCATAGCTTCTGCCCAGACAAGAGTCACGTCTCCAAGCCTAGCCAGTTGGTCAGTCTTCTTGAGTTTATCAGATACCCTACTCCCGTTTGTAAGTGGCCAAGAGATCTTCAGGTAGAGACAGAAAGCTGGGCTGTACAGAAAGCCCCAGAACGGCAGGGGCAGCAGGTGGCAGCCCTTTCCCAATCTGTCCCCAGTGCTGCTATCCCATGAGCTCCTCTTTGGGATCCAAGCATGTCTGCAGCGATGCCTTTGTCTCATTTCAGACACTGGGCTGGCAGTTGAGGATGCCCATCCCAACTCAGATGGTCTAGTAGCAAGGAGGCATTTGACCAGGTCCTGTGAGTCTGCTATTTCCCAGTTCCTAAACTAGGGCCCTTCGCTTATTTTTGACACTTGAAATCCCTCCATTTTTGACCCCATCTGAATGAGCCAGAACTTGGAGGAAAAAAAAAAAAAAAACAGACTTTGGAAGAGTGGCCACCATGGGCCCCAGAGTCTAGAAGAAAAATGGATAGGCAAGGTTTGTGGCAGCTCCTGCCCACTGGTGGCCCTTCCTTGGTGTTTCCTGCTTTCCACCAGTCCCAACCAAGACTAATTTCAGGACCATGGGTTAGCGGACAGACTGTTCCCACCCTGCAGCCAAGCTTTCCCACATCAAAAAGATCTATGCAGATGTTGGCAGGTGGATTTTTTAATACCTGTTGGCCTGCCTCCCCGGCACTGGGCCCATCCAAAGAAGAAAGGGGAAAGTTTTCCAGGTGTCCTCCTCCAGTGCCTTTTACCAGCACGCTCAACCTACTCCCCATTCCAGGTCCTCTGGAGTTCAGCAGGGCTGAGCAGGCACTGCAGTCCAGGACCCCCCACCTCTACAGCCTCGGCAGCCACCACATCTGTGAATTCTGCCCCACTGCTCCCTCTCCCCTGAATTTTGGCTCTTGTCTTCTCTTTCCAGCCTGGGCAGGTGGCTGCTCCTTGCTAGCTTCTGCTTGTCCACTTGGTAGCACAGTTAGTCTTAGAGATCCAGCCAAGGCAGACAGACAGGGCTCACAACCTCAGTCCTGCCATGGAGGACGAGCAGCAGACAGAGAAGGTATGGACCAGGGCATCCGCCGCTTGCCTGCCACGGTGCCAGTGGCCTGGGACCGTCCTGTCTCTCTTCCCACCACCTGCGGAATCTCTCGGACTCCCTCCTGTATCTCCCTCCATGCCAGGCTGGTCAGCTCTCTGCAGTGCCGCCTCCTTCCCCGTACCCCCACATGCTCCAGAAAAGGCTGGGAGGCTGTAGCCTCATCTCACCCATGGGCGCTGTCACTGCCTGCCTCTTCCATTTTCAGTTTTCTCCTATTTTTCAAGCTAGAAAAGGGCGGGGGAAAGGTAGTTGGGGACCTCAGCTCAGAGAGCCGCCTCTGCTGGCTGATCGACCTGCCCAGGGCAAAAGGGGAGGGTCCTGCGCATCCAGACCCCTGGGAGGCCCCTCACCTTTGCTTCCCCAAGTGTCATTCATCTCCACACCCCACCCTTCCCCATCTTCCCTGCACCTCCAGGACTCGTGAGAGGTGGGACTCCTGCAGCTTGAGGGTTGGACAGCTGGTTTGGGCACCACCCATGAAGCTGTCTCTGCCCCCAGGGATGGCACTTAAAAACCCAAGACTGCCATTTGGGAGAGCTGGTCTCTGATCTGTAAGAGAATGAGCAGGCTGTTCTACCTCCCGCAGGTAAAGCCCCTGGGCCTCCTCAAGCCCTCCTCCCTGATGAAGGTTTCTGGCCGCTTCAAGGCCCACCAAGATGCACTGCCTCGACTGCCCGTGCCCCCACTCCAGCAATCCCTGGACAGTTACCTCAAGGCACTTCAGCCCATTGTGAGTGAGGAAGAGTGGGCCCATACCAAGCAACTGGTAGACGAGTTTCAGACTTCAGGGGGCGTAGGGGAACGCCTGCAGAAAGGACTGGAGCGCAGAGCTAAGAAGATGGAGAACTGGGTGAGTGAGACGGTAGGACGTTGATGGTCCACCAGGGCCGTTTCTCCTGAGCGTCTCTTGGGCTGCCAGTGGCACCTTGAACCCTGCAGTCTTCCTTTCCACTGCTCTGCATCTTCATTTGTTTGCTTCATGGGGTTTCCCTGAACACTTAACGTGTACCTGGCACTCAGCAAGTGAGGGGTGGGCAAGAAGGACCTGGCTGCCACCCCTCAGAGCTGGTGTTCAGTCAGGGGATGTGGATGGAGGTGTGGCTCTGTGGTAGAACGCTTGCCTAGCACATGTGAGACCCTAGGTTCCATCCCAGCACCAAGGGCGGACTAGGCGGTGCTGGATTTGAGGCCCGAGGGCGAAGGTGGCACAGCATGCTCTGGGACCAAGGCTGGGCTGAAGTAGAGAGCAGGGCCGGGTGAGCAAAGGCACTGAACATGGACTTAAGCTTGGTAGGGTAGCCTGGGGCAGGGAGTAAATGTCAGCCTATTGCTGCCTAAATGACCTTTGTTCTGGCACATCTGTGTTGACTTTAGACACAAAGATTAAAAAAGATAGCCCCAAAGCCAGTGCATAATGGCGCACACCTTTAATCTTTTCTCTCAGGAGGCAGAGGCAGGTGGATCTCTGTGCAGTCAAAGCCAGCTTGGTCTACATAGGCCAGCTGGGGCTACAAGAACATCCTGTTTCAAAAAGCCGAAACAAATAATAATAATAATAATAATAATATGTTTTTAAAGTCCCAGCTGCTGGGAAGGAAGGAAGAGCAGGAGCCAGTGGTTTGAAGAGACCAGTGCCTTCACCCAGAAGGAATGTCGGTGGTCTGGCCCTGGCACTTCATAGAGTCGTGAGACCCAGGACTATTGGGAAGGCAGCTAATGGCACTTGCGAACTCAATGGGACTTGGGTTGAGTGGTCCCTGTTTAAAGCAAGTGGAGAGAAGGGGGTTACCAAGAAAGAAGCTGGCTCTGGAGGGACAGCCAGAGCTGGGCTCTGATCCTATGAAATGTTGTCACTGTCTATATTCACAGGGCATTTTGTTCCACAGAACACCCCCACCCAAGTACCAAAGTGACAGATGTTCAATTTCTTAAGTAGTGCAGTATTTGCATCTAACCTAAATACCCCTCCTGTATGTCCTAAGTCATCTCCAGAGGACTTTTACTACTAATGCAGTGTAAACACTATGTAAACAAGTATGCACTATAGTTTAAGAGACAGTGACCCCAAAAACAGGGTCTGTACATGTTCAGTATAGATACAGGGTTCTTTTTCCAAATATTTTCAATTCTGGGTTGGTGGAATTTATAGCTGCAGAATATGTAGGGGTGGAACCAGCAAATCTTAGGGGCTGAGGGGACTAGGAAGTAGGTAGTGCCTTGGGTGGGCCTCACTGGAGCCAGTAGCCACATGTTGGAGTTGCTTGGCACAGGCAACCGAGGCCCAGAGAGGTAGAACACAGTCCATATGCTCACAGTAGCTCCCAGGGAGACCCTGAGCTGCACAGGAAAGCTTGCCTGGCTCAGGGGGCCCAATTCTTGGCTGTGAGTCAGCAAGTGATACCCAGCCTGGGGCAAGTAACTTCCTCTTGCCTCTTGCCAGGGGCAGAGGGTAAATGGCCTAATGCTACAGGCAGCCATTCCACAAAGATAGTCTATGTAGTGACTATCCTGCTGCTATTTGGGGTTGGGTGGAACACAGTGAGAGGCCTGGATCTCAAAAGGTTGAGAGATCTGCAAGAGATAGGTGCTGAGGTGGGGTTACAGTCAGCACAGAAGGCTCAAGGGTACCAGGCACCTGGAAGTGTGCCAGGCCCCAAGATAACCTTTAATGCCATGCCTGTGACTGGTCCCATGAGACCCTACCCCTAGGACAGAGAAAGGGCCCATCTACATCTCACTCCCATAATAATTTACCCTCTCAGTGAGCTCCCCCCTTAGACTTGCCCTGATCTTGAGATGAAAGTGAATGTTCACTTCGTAGTTTGAGGCCACTGAGGGGGACCAGTTCCTATGGGCAGGCAGGACTCAGGTTGCCTTTTCAACTGGGATGTTTGAAAACTCATACAATGAACATTATTTTCTTTTCCTTTTATTTTTTTACTACCTATCTAGGAATGCATTTATATTTACTGATGTGTTATAATCATTGATAGAGACTTTGTAAAATAAACATTAGGCTAGGGTATAGCTCAGTGATACAGTGTATGTTTATTAGCATATGCGAGATCCTGGGTTCAATCCCCACTACCTCCAAAACAAGAGATAATCTGCTCACCTTTCTGTTCCCCAGCCAGGTTTCCTTCCAGTCTTTTCTCTCCTGTCTTTTCTCAGTGGTGCTCATTGCTGCAGCTCAGGGAAGATGATGTTAGAGAGGAGGCAGGGGAGGGTACTGTGGACCTCAGCATTCACTGGGAGACTGTGTTGCACAGAGGCCAGAGGACACCAGGTCCCCATGCCCTACTCCTCATGAGCTCTGGTCCTTGTCTAGCTGTCCGAATGGTGGCTCAAGACAGCCTACCTCCAGTACCGCCAGCCCGTGGTCATCTACTCCAGCCCTGGTGTTGTACTGCCTAAACAGGACTTCGTGGATCTGCAGGGTCAACTCCGGTGAGTGACTGAAGCTGGCAGGAGGGTCCAGTATACAGGGCTCCATGGGCTTCCAGAACCCTCAAGTCCACTCCCTGGGAGATTGAAGGAACTTCGACTCTGATCCTTTATCCCCACAAACAGCCTCATGAAGTAAGAAGCGTCACCCGTATCTTACAGATGGGGAAACTGAGGCTCAGAGCTCTGAGGGAACCTTTACTCATGATCACCATTCAAGATAAGAGGCAGAGCCTCCAGGGCCAGAGCTTTGTAACCATTCACTGAGCCTCGGCCTGAGTCCCTCTCCTCTCCTCAGGAGGCCACACAGTGACCTTTACACACAGTCCCCTTTTCCACAATCAGCCATGTTCCAGTCCTACCAGAGATAAAAATACCAACAGCAGGAACTCCTGCCCAGGAGGCTGCCACCAGTTCTCTTAAAGAGGCCAGGGCAAGAAGAAAGGGACAGAGGAGGGGAAGGCAGTGTGTTCGGTGGTCAAGAGGTTGTCTAGCATGTGTGAGATCTTAGGCACACACACACATACACACCAGGGCTGCCCCTTGGTTAGGGATGGGGCTCAGCTTAGGACAGGTTGAAGGCAGTGGCCTGGGGGGCATAAAGGTTCAGAAGGAGAAAGGGGCTTGGCAGAGGGGACACATGGACTCTGAAGGATTCCCTTCCCCACCTACCCAGTTCCATGAGTCTCTACATAACTGAAGCTTCGGGCTGTGGTTCAAGCCCGCGGTGTGAGGGTCAAGCCACAGCTGACCCGGGATCTAGCCGCAGGTATGCTGTTCAGCAGCATCCAAGTCCTGCCAGACCATCTCCTACCAGCATCTTCCTGAGGCCTGCTGGAGAGGACAAGGAGGGCACCCCCATTGCTAGGTCCACCTTGAGTGTCTCAGGACTCTGCAAGCAATACCTAGCCGATGTCCCTGGCCCAGGACTCTTCCCTTGGATACTCACATAACTCATGTCTCTAATCCTGCCTCCAGGTTTGCTGCCAAACTTATCGAGGGTGTGCTGGATTTCAAGTCCATGATTGACAAGTGAGCAGCCCTACCCCTCTCTGACCTCCCTCACCCAGACCTGCCTATCACCACAGCCACTCCTAACCCTTGCCCTCACCACCCAGCCTGTTGGCTTGGGCAGCAGGCAGCCAGCATGTCAGTCATTTTCACTTCCTGTTGGCCCAGCCTTGGAAAGGGTTCGGAACAGTGAGCACTGGGGATTGGGACACTTAAATCCTCCGCTTTTTTGCTTTTACATCTCATGGTGACCCTGTCACCCCAGCCAAAATGGGCCACAGAGGTTGACTTGCTGCCTGTGGCGAGCTGAAGCCCAGAGGGGGAGAGGGAGGAGCTTCTGGGTGACTCGTGAATAGGGCCTCTGTTCCCTGGAAATCACAGCACTCCTGACCCTTTGCACTCTGCTGGCCCTGCTCCTGCTGGTGGCAAGTAGAGACACAGAGAGGCGGGGGCCACACCCTGCGCCCAGCGGTGCTAGCCACTGTCCGTCCACCCTCATCTCCTCCCTTTGCACTTGCCCAGTGACTCCCTTCCTGTCCACCCACCCCCACAGTGAGACCCTGCCCGTTGAGTACCTGGGGGGAAAGCCGCTGTGCATGAACCAGTACTATCAGATCCTGTCCTCCTGCCGTGTGCCTGGCCCCAAGCAGGACTCAGTGGTGAACTTCATAAAGACCAAGAAACCGCCCATGCACATCACTGTGGTACATAATTACCAGGTGGGTACCAGGGACCCTTCTGCGGAGCCCCAGCCCAATTCCAGCTCCCCTGCTGACCTCAGGCCACACTGCCAAGCCAGAGGAGTCTGATGGGCATTCTCAGCAGCCCTTCTCTGTCCATGCTGTCAGTTCTTCGAGCTGGATGTGTACCACAGTGATGGGACGCCGCTCACTTCAGATCAGATCTTTGTGCAGCTGGAGAAAATCTGGAATTCATCACTGCAAACCAATAAGGAGCCCGTGGGCATCCTAACCTCCAACCACCGCAACACTTGGGCCAAGGCCTACAGCACCCTCATCAAAGGTGCCTCCAGGGTCAGGGGCTTCCTTGTACGCTAAGTGAGCACAGCTCCAGGCTGGGGTGGCCACATGTTTCAATGAACCCTCTCAACTTGGAGCAGGTGGTGTTGACCCATGTTATAGAAGAGGAAACCAAGGGTCAGGTTTCCTAGGCTAATTTCTCCCTCGTAAGTAAGTAGTGAGTTGGAATTAGACAAGTGCTCTGGGGAGGCACTGACCTCTGTACTCCCTCTGCTCCTAGAACCCCCCACCATGTCCCTGCTGGCATGGGCACTGTCCTAGAGTCAAATTGTTGACTTTCACTAACTCACCATGTGACCCTGGCCTTTGCTCTGCTGTGTCTACAGTGGGCCAGGTGTTGGGTCCTTCCCTTTGGTGGGCATGGGATGGCTGGAGGACTTGTGCTGAACATGCATCAGGCACTCAGTGCGTGCCCTGGAGGCCCCCAACACAGGGAACTTTATGCAGAAGCGGAAGCGAGGTCAGAAGAGCCCAGGACAGGAGGCCACAGGCTCTGAGGCTCCTTACCCCTGCCCCAACTCCTGCAGATAAAGTAAACCGGGAGTCGGTAAACTCCATCCAGAAGAGCATTTTCACAGTGTGCCTGGACAAGCCAGTGCCCAGGGTCTCGGATGATGTTTACCGCAACCAGGTGGCAGGCCAGATGCTCCACGGAGGCGGCAGCAAGCTCAACAGTGGCAACCGCTGGTTTGATAAGACATTGCAGGCAAGTGAGGACCTGGTGGGCCATGACACCTCCCCAGATGTATACCCAAGCTTGGTCCACTGAGGCTCTGGACTTCCTGCCCTTCCTGGGACCCAGCGTCCCCAGCCTCCTGCTTATAAAGCAGGCAGGAAGCAAGGATGCTGGACGCCGCTGTAATTAGCAGGCAACCAGTCTGTCATTACCAGGCCTGCATGCCTCTGCTTCCCGCAGAACAGACTTGCAGCATGTGAGAGACAGCTTGGGGTCTGAGGTCAGGCAGAGTGGTGCCATCTGGGTATGACAACATGGTGCAGTAAAACTCCTGGGAGGCATGCTTCTGAGACCTGCTTCCAAGTTGTGCCGGGCAGAGTGTGCCTGGGTGTACCCAAGGAGGGTCAGCACAACTCTTCCCCAGAGAGTGGCTGGGTCAGGAACCACCCTCCAGGGACCTGGGGCTGACAAGGTCTCTGCCTGTCTGTAGTTCATCGTGGCGGAAGATGGCTCCTGTGGGCTCGTTTATGAGCATGCAGCTGCAGAGGGACCCCCCATTGTTGCTCTTGTAGACCATGTCATCGAGTACATGTGAGTATGGTCACAGCCTCCTCCCCAGTTCCTGGTGACAGGTGGTATGCAGGTGACCTAGCTTGGGGAGGAAGGTCAGTATCATTTGTACCTAGGAGTCTGTCTTTTCAAAGGCCACAGCAGAGACCATGGTTTCTAGAGTGGGTTAGACCTGGCTTTAAATTCTGGCTCCCTCCTGTGGAGAAGCTGGTGTTCTGATGATAAGTGGTCCCCAGCACTGCAGATCTGCTCAGTTCTGCTACAGCCCAGGCTTGTTAAGCACTCTGATCCAGATGATCCCTTATCAAATGACGTAGCTGAGCAGTGGACGACCAAGGACTTGTGTGTCACTTCCCCTGTTCTGCCAAGGCTCCTTTCTTTCTGTGCATTTAACAAACACAGTCTTAGAAATACTACAGAATAACAGCCCAGGCATCTTTGTCTTTGGCGATCACATGCACTAAGCAAATCTCTGTCTTGTCTCGGTTTAGTGCTGGAAAGCATGAGCAGAGGCTAGACGGGTCCTCTGGATTGTTGTGAGGTATTCAAAAGCAACAGCTGTCTGCATTTTCTCATTTCCCCATCATGGTTTAAGCATATAGCACTGAAGGAAGGCAGTTGTCAGAGTCAGCTTCAGAAGAATGGGCATTCTTATTTTATCTTTTAGAGGGAAAGTAGTTTTATGGTTTTCCCCAACCCCTCACCATTTGGAGGATCTATTGTAGTAGTTAGATGCAGCCCTCTAGCCAAGTATGACTTTATTTAGACTCTGTAGGTGGGCAAGCTTGATTGTTTGAACCAAAATGGGAATATTAAATAAACATCACAGCCCTCACTAATTAAAAAAAAAAAAAGCTGGCTCTGAGATTTCATACCTTGTAACCTGGGACAGATTTCTTTCCCTGGCAAGGCCTTTTCTATTTAGCTTCTTGAAACTGGATTGAGGGCATTCTCCAGAAGAGCAAACCCAAGACTCTCTCTAGGCCACCTGTCCCCAGCTTCAGGGACCCCTCCTGCCTAGCTCAGTCCCAGGGACACTCGGGCCGTAACAGCACCTCACGTTCCACGCAGAAAGAAGCCCGAGCTCGTGCGGTCTCCAATGGTGCCCCTCCCAATGCCCAAGAAGCTGCGGTTCAACATCACACCTGAGATCAAGAACGACATCGAGAAGGCTAAGCAGAACATGGGCATGTGGGCACCAAGCTGGGTCCTGTGGGGGGAGGGCAGGCCACTGGGCTGCCAGGTGCCCACTTTTCAACCGCTTTCCTGTGCGTCCTCCCCAGCATGATCCAGGACTTGGACATCTCCATGTTATTTTTCCACCACTTTGGAAAGGACTTCCCCAAGACGGAGAAGCTGAGCCCCGATGCCTTCATCCAGTTAGCACTACAGCTGGCGTACTACAGGTACACTGGGTTGACTTCACCCGCCTGATAAATGAGGGTGGAGGCTTTGCCCCATGCAGGAAAAGGATATGCTGAGACCCATCTCCCCTAGGATCTACAAGCAGGCGTGTGCCACCTACGAAAGCGCCTCTCTACGCATGTTTCACCTGGGCCGTACAGACACCATCCGCTCAGCTACCACAGACTCGCTGGCTTTTGTCAAGGCCATGGATGACTCCAACGTGACGGTGAGAGGCTGGGGAAAGGGTAGGTAGTCTGTCCGTGGGCTCTCTCCTTTCCCAGCTGTCGTCACAGTCTGTGGTGTCCCAGTCCCACAGTGGGCAATGGGAACCTAATGGAAGATGGAGCCATGAATTTCATTCTCAGCTCCCTGGAAGCCAAAGAAAAGCCATCCCCTCGTTCACAGAGAAGCCAGCCATGTGCCCACTCATTAGCTTGGGCCCTGGAGGAGGAGGAGATGGCAGTTCCAGAACCCACTGTAGTGGTGGGCAGGGAGGGAGCGCTAAGGTGGCGGAGGAGGCCGAGGACAGCACTTCAGCTTCCTCTGCCTTCCCCAGGGGCACCACAAGGTGGAGCTGCTTCGGAAGGCTGTGCAGGCCCACAGAGAATACACGGACCGCGTAAGTGAGCCCTGCTCCCCGCTCCACCTCACACGTTGCCATCCCAGCCTATCAGTCTTCCTGCTCATCCCTGCTAGGGGTGCCTCCTCCTGGGCCCTGGCACAGTCTCTCCATGTTGATGAATATCACCATTTGAAAGTTGGAGAAACCAAGACTGACCCAGCACTGGCGTGATCCCAGCTCCATGGTCACATGACCACAGTCCCTGTCATGACTCTTCCTGATGGCCCAGCAGATGGCACCCCTCCTGCTCTCCAGCAGTGAGGCTGCAGCCAGGGAGATTGTCTGGGTGCTCATCCTGGCTCTAGACACCAGTGGGTACAGTGTGCCTGTGTTCCACAACGCACATGGACGCTGCCCGTCACATGGAGTGCGCACTGCCCATGTTCCACGGCACACAGTCACTGTCTGTTATACACATGTAAAAATACCACCACAGCCTGTTCAGGCCCTGCCTATTACACAGCATGCACAGACACTGCCTGTGCTACGTGCAGAGACAGTTTTCCAGACAAAAGCACTGAGGCCCCATAGCAGGCAGGATGGGCTGAGCTACCCACCTCCATGTTTTAGACGCTGCACTTCCCTGTCTCTGGGCAGATGTCTGCTGCTTCCCAGCCCTTGGTTTCCCCCTCTAGGAGGTGAAGACTCTTCTGCCTGGACACCCTGTCTCACAGTTCTGAGAGACTAGTAGCTAGAAGGGGCGGCATGGCTGAAGGCTCCTGAGGGCAGGGCCTGTAGGGCCTGTTCCTGACAGTTATCCACCCATGCAGGCCATCCGTGGGGAGGCCTTTGACCGGCACCTGCTGGGCCTGAAGCTACAGGCCATTGAGGACCTGGTGAGCATGCCAGACATCTTCATGGACACTTCCTATGCCATCGCTATGCACTTCAACCTGTCTACCAGCCAGGTAGGCCCCTGCACCAGGTGCCCCAGGGCAACTGGGTCTTGGCTGTAACGCTGTAATGGGGCCCACAGAGGTCACCACAGGCTCATTGTCAAACAGGGGGATTCCCAAGCATGAGCTTAGGGCAGGTAGAAAAGGGAATTTGCTTCATTCATTCATTGGTAAGCTCACTGACCAACCTGTGCTGGGTACTGGACACAGCCAGGGACAAGCCACAGTCCAGACCTCCTGAGCAGGAAGTATCCGTGGAGCACAGGCTATGAGGCAGCAATTTCCAGGGTACTGCTAGGAGACCAGGAGTGCTGAGGAGCACTGCTGCCCCCTCCAGGAATGTAAAGGAAGGCTCACCCCCAAAGAAGGGAGCATCCACCCCACAGAGGAAAGGGCGGGGCAGGGTAGGAGCAGATGAGGGCTGGCTAGTGCCTCCCTGGGACAGGAGGGCTGCTGTAGGCTTCAGTATGATAGCTTCTATTCTCTATCCCCAGGTCCCTGCCAAGACAGACTGCACCATGTTCTTTGGACCTGTGGTCCCAGACGGTTATGGCATCTGCTATAACCCAATGGAGAGCCACATCAACTTTTCTGTGTCGGCCTACAACAGCTGTGCTGAGACCAATGCCGCCCACATGGCACACTACCTGGAGAAGGCACTGCTGGACATGCGCACCGTGCTGCAGAACCACCCCTGGGCCAAGCTCTGACACCAGGCCCGGACCTGCCAGTGATACTTCGGGATGGGCACCTGCCATGACTCATTTCTTGGCTCTTGTGCCCCCCAATTTGACTGAGGCAGGGGCCTCTAGGTCCAAGCCAAGTGCCTTCTAGGGCCCGTCCTCAGTGCCTACCGTAGCCCAAACAGTAGGAGCTCAGAGGCTGAGCAAGACTAAGGCCCAGGCCCCCAACGTATCATCCAGTGCCACCTCCCCAGGAAAGGGAACTAGGCTAGCTCAGCCCTTATCAGGGCGGGGACTGTAGCGTTCCTTTTCCTCCCAGCTCAGCCTGGACAGTCCCTTCTATCTCCACAGCCAAGCTGGGCTCTGTATCCTCATCCCCAACTGCCCAAGGACCTGGAGTCAGACAAAGGGTGATCTAGAGCTGAGGGGTTCTGAGCCTCCGTGGCCAAGGGGCAAGCTTCCTGGCCAAGGCTTCCAGATGCCTCTACCCCTCTGGAGGCCCCATCTCCCACGTGGCTGCTGTGCTCCTTGAAATGTGACCACTGAGACCCAGCCCTCCTGCTTCCATTAGCCTGATTCTTCAACCACATTCACGGTTGTACAGTATGAACATGCCGGGTAATTAATAAAGAGATATGCTGGTGACCACTGGTTTCAGCTGAGGTCAAGCAGAGGACAGATGCCTGGGTCTGGGAGCTGGTGTCCAAACAGCCAGTGAATCAGAGGGAAAGGAGCCCTCAGGCTGGGCTCCGGGAACTGAAGGTTGGTACCAGACCCAAGTGCGTCCCTTGCTTCACCAGCAACCTCTTGCCTGGGGCCTTCCCAAGTCCTATGGGCTGTGGGGGTACAGTAAGCTATGTGGCCAACACCCACTTAGACCAAGGCCTGTGGCAGCCGGCCAACACCCACTTAGCCCAAGGCCTGTGGCAGCCACCCTGCACCAACTGAGCCCAACAGGAAAAGCAGGCACATATACCTCAGGCCATCATTAGAGGTATAAGCTTGCCAGAGGTGGGCTGGGGTAGCAACCATCGGCCCAGAGCCATGTATCTAAGCCTGGTCCCCATACTTACTAAAGTAGCATGTCCTGCCAGTCTCTGGGGGCACATGTGAAATCCCAAGAGTCGGTATGTGGAGCTGGGAGGTTGGCACGGCTGTGATTATTACCTGAGGCAGAGCCTGTGTTGTGTCACCATGACAGTCAATGGCAGACTCCGAGGACATACTTGTCATCTCCAAACCAGGAAAAGTCTGAGAGGGCCCTGAAGTTGAGCCCCAGCCCGTACCACACTAGCTGTCCCAGGACAAGGGTGGGGGAGAGGCCATGGGTAGAAAGGAGATGCATTTCAGGAATTGGAGGAGCTACAGAAAACTGGCCTTGCCAGGGTATGGATTAGGGGCTACCAGGCTAATCAAACTTCCCCAGGGCCCTACCCATAAGAAGGCGGAGCTTTGCAGTGTCATTCACACTAGGCCCCAAAAGTAAGAGCTGGAGCCCAGGCAGGGCCTCAATATAACTTAAAAACTATGTGATAACTAATTTGAGATCCAAAGTGGTGCAGTCCTCCTGAGGTCACTACGAGTTAGCCGTCACCTTAAATGTGAAGTCCTACCCCCGTTCTCAGTGTCACCAGGGTTACCACCGTGTCAGGAACAGGGTGACTTCCCATGCACACTCACCCAGAGGGTGTACCTCTGCACCTCAGCATAACCTGCCAAGAAAGAGGAGACTCCCGAACTGCCCTCTCAGTCCTACAAGGCCTCTGACTACTGACTCAGAAAGCAGGCTCTGCCACCAGAACAGGAGAGTCACCCGTCCACATACTTGGACACTAACTCAGTGTAGGCAGAGGAGTTGGTCCTGGTACCCTGTGAGGGTAAGTGCTCCCTAGTCCTCAAGGCTGTCCCATGGAGAAAGAAATGGCTTACTGAGGGGAGGGCTCGGGCCAGCCTGCACCAGGCAGGAAGGCTGAGGGGAGCACAGGCAGTTATGGGGTGACAGACCTCACTGGGATAGGCAGCAGAGGCTAGCAGGGCCTGCTGAGAAATGTCACGAAGGCCATTCAAACCCTCATTCTGGGGGCTAGAGTCTTGGAGACAGGATTCTACGGTTTCAACCCTGTCCTTGCCTATGAAGTTTGTCTTGTGCCAACTGGCCCCAGCCATATTTCATGAGCTCAGTTAATGTATATCCAAGCCTCCAGAGTTTCAGATTTTATTTTAAAACAATAGTAAACAATTTCATTTTCTTAAATCAAACCACCTCACACTTGGCTTGTCTCAGGCAAAAAGTAAAAAATAAAAATCCTAGGGGAGGGAGAGGGAACGAGGAGACTGACCTGCCGCCCTAGAAACCAGCCCTGGCCCTGGCCTCTGGAGTGGCTTGGACACTGCCTTTAACAAACGAGAGAGGAGAGCACCAAAACATTGTGCTTCAGCAGCAGATTAGGAACCTCCACAGAGAAACGGGGGTCCAAACACAGTTCCCCCGGGCCGGGTTTGGAAACTTCCAAGAGTCTGGAAGCATCTCCTCTCCACAAGTGTGGCAGAGCAACTGAGAAGCCTGTAAGACATCTTACAGTTCTCTTCCCGGCTGGGCAGGTAGGGATCAGAGCCCAAATAGAGGCTCCAGGGTGACCCTACCCAGGTTCCCGGCCTATGGGGCAAACCAGGAAGGACAGGGACATGTCCAGAGCACACAGTAGGGGAGGACCGGATGGGGGGCTAGGGGTGGGAGTGGGGTGACAAGCACTCCTGCCACACTGCCAGCATCCCAGCTCCTGGTTCCTTGGGTTTTGTTCGAGTAGGGATGAAGACAGACTGCTACTGGCTGGCCAGACAAAAGGAGCTGTAAACGCTTGGGTATGTTCACCCATATGTGCAGGCTCTTTTGTCAGAAAGGGATTACTGTCTTGGGGATGGGGACCAGAGAAAGCCCTTGTGATGTTGGGTTGAGGGGGAAGAACACAATGACAGCAGCCACCAGACAGGCGCTAGCTCTGGGCCCTGTCCCCAGCTGAGGAAACACTGACAAGGTTCTGGAATGGGAGCGGTGGCAGGGAGCGCAGTGGTGCTTCCCTCCTGCCCCAGGTCAGCAGGAGGCAGGATGCCCCGACACAGGGCATAGGGCACAGGGCCTGGAGCCGACCTGAGCCCCTCTGTACATAGGGCAGCCACTGCGGAGCAGGCTCTTCATCCCAACTCCAAAATCCCATCTGTCTTTGACAAAACCAAAAAATAAATATTGTGTACTTTTCACGCCCCCTGGAATTCCTGGCCCATTCCTTACACCAGAGGTATAAGCCCCATGCTCTCCCCACACCCGGGGGCCCACGCCAAGAGCACTTCCGCCCAGTCCGGGGCTGGCAGCAGTAGAGCCAGGGTCTCTGGCCATGTGCCTCCAGGCAGCAGGCCCTCCCAGTGTCCTGGCTGAGGGCATGACTCAGCCCTTTGGTCCACCTTGTCCATTAAAATTAAAATAAGAAAAATAAAAGGCTCCACTTGGTGACGGCTCTGTAGAGGTTTCTACTTCATCCCTCCATCCATCACTCTGTCCGTCCTGCAAGGCATGGTGCAGGCCAGGTTTGGAGGCCGGACCCAGCCACACCCACCAGTCACTGCAGTTTTGTCCCCAGCTTGCGCTGTCTGTTCCTACAAAATGAGGAGGGGTCAGATGTGAGGACGCCTGATATGCAGGTTCCCAGCCCCACACCTGTCCTGTCCCTGCTCACAGTCCCAACAAAGCAGGCAACGCCCTCCCAGTAGCATGGTGACTGACCAGAGCCAGGCCAATCAGAGCACCTGCCCTGGGTCTGGGACCTGGCTAGCTCTGACGGATAGTGGAGCATTCTCTTTACAGATAAGTCACTCCCAAGAGGGTTCTGCTGTTACCACCAAAGCAGCTGAAGAAAAGTGGTGAGCTCTGCACAAGGGATGTATGTAGGAAAAGGCAAGAATGCTAAAGGTACCTGGGGGACAGAAGCACCTACTCGGAAGGACAGGGGAGAATAGGAGACTTTGTACAGGGGATGACTGAGGCTCAGGAGGAAGGACAGGACTTGTCCAAGGTCCCTGTTAAAACTCAGAAACAGAATCATGGCCCACAAGCCCATGTGCAATATGGCCCCAGCCCTACCTTTCCGTCATTCTCTGGGTCCTGGGCTGCTGATCTATCTGTCTCAGGAGCGCTGGGCATGCTAGTTCCTCTACTGAGATGCCTCCCCATGAGCCCATCTGTTCTCACTGCTCAGGTCCCCCTCCTCCGGGGAGGCTGGTGTACCATCCTGCTCCCACACTGGGCTCCTGCCACAAGCTCTAAGCCTCAGAGCATCACTCTCCAGCACAGGTCACACAGGCAAGCAAGCACTAGGAGAGTGGGAGCTCTCTAGGCCCAGTCCCTACACAGCCTGACAGGAAGCAGGTACCATGGAGAGTTACAGAATACAGCTGGGCAGGGCAAGGCAGGCTGACCACTCTGGGAGCAAGGTGGAGAGCTGAGTCTGGGCCAGCTGGGGCCTTTGTGCCACTAATGGGATTGCCCCGCCCTAACCCGTCAAATCCCCTTTCCTCCTGAATCCCAGGCTTTACCCTTAAGCTCACTAAGATAATGTGGACCTTGATGCACAAACACGTTTCCTACTGCTGAGACACCCACCCTGCTCTGCCCTGCCTGACCCAATGGCTCCTATCACCCTGCTTTGGAAAACCTCCCAGGCTTCCTCTGGAGCCCGACCTGCCTCGGCCCTCAGAGCCTAAAAAGAAGCTAGGCCTTCCCCACCCCCAAGGCACCCCACCCAGATTTGGGGAGAGTTGAGTGGAAAAGTATGAATCAGGAGACTCCAAAGCCCAGCTTTGCCCTGACTTGTGCTCATCTGCATGCTGGCCCCCAGTTTTGTGCCTCCACTTACCCAGCTAGCAGAAAGCTAATGGCTCTGAGGACAGCAATACTCAGGTACCCTGAAAATCTCTGCAGCTCAGCTCTCCGATTCTGGACCAGTGGTTCAGCACCAGCTCCCTTGCCCAATAACTGACAGAGCTCAGGCAAGGTACTTCCTTCTTTTTGAGCCTGAGTTTTCCCATTTGAAAAATGGGAGCCATAGGAGAATTTAATGTAAGAAAAGTAAGCAAGTGTCTAGCTCTTAGAAGCCTGTCAGATAGGGGCAACAATGAGTGCTGTCCCTTTAACTCACCTGGCTTCTGCCCGGGTTACTGTGTACTCGAACCAGAGTACATTGGGAATGAGGCTCGTGTCCCGGATTAGGAAGAACTCGGAGATGGGCCTGGAGAGAGACACCCCCAAAGCAAAGACCATATGAAGACATGAATCTGCCATCAATTAGACACCTCACCAGTTCCCAGCACCCCGTGCCAACTCCCCCACTGCCTGCACAGGACTCTGGCTGCCTTCTAAGTCCCTAAGCACAGTGACAAAGGCAGAGGCTAGCACTGCTGCAGGGCCTGAGAGACCCGACAGCCTCCACAGCAAGCCCCTGGGAGAGGCGGACGCCGAGAGACGCATGCCACCGGAGGCCCGGGATACCACGGGAGGCATTGGGGCTGTTCAGGACACAAGGCCCTCCACAAATGGCCATATCAGCATAAGAGGCAGGGCTGGGAAGGGAGGGGGAGTTGGTTACCAGGCTGCTATCCTGGGGAACAGTGGGGTTAGGACCTCTTGAGTGAAGACAAACCAAGCGATGGCCATGACACTTCCAGCAATGCCCCCATAGAGGACCTGACTCCAGGTGTGGTATAGCAGGTAGACCCTGGGCCAAGGATAGAAAAGAAGTTCATGAGAGCTATCTAGGGACAAGCCTGTACAACTCCCGTGCCCAAGAGCCAGCTTCTCAAGACTCTGTGCACACATGGATAGGACAAGTTTTCAGGAACACACTTCCAGAAGGTCGCAGTGGGGAGGCTGAAGCTACTGCCCATCTCCAGATTGGCCTCCCTCTGTCCAGCCCTTAACACTGAGCCTGTCTATAAAGGACCCCTCCAGAAAGCTGGGGACAAAAGGTTGACCCAAGGAGCTGCTGCCACAATCTTGGGCTTAGCTTGCTAAGCCAAAAGGGGCAAGTGGAGTCCTGTCCTTTAAAATTAGAAGCCAGGGTTCCTTTCCAGCCCTGCAACCACAGTGGGGTTCAACAGAGACCAAGACTGTAGCAAGACACGGGGTGGGCCATGTATAGGGTTGGGGCTCCTCCATCCATACCTGCTGTAGGAGACGAGGAAGGCCGCGGTGAGGAGCCCTAGGGACAACACATGCCTCCACAGCAAGTCCAGGAATCTGGCATTATTTGTTTGGTGCATTCTGGGAAAAGAGGCACATCAGACAGCCTTATGCTACAACCTGAGTCCAGGCCTCCCAACAGGCTCTGGCCCCGTCCAAAAGCCTCCACGCGGCTGTACCCAGCAGAGCCCAGACGGGGTCAGCTCAGGATCGCACCAGGGCTACCAGAGCTGGGGCAGACACTCACCTTAAATATAGGAAAAGGAAGGAATAGACGGAGAAGAACCACATAAACTGGGAGTGGCTAGAAGGCATTCCGTATTTAGTACCCACTGTCGTGTGGGGACCTGGGGGAGAAAAAGAACAGGGCATCACCGGAGGACATAGGCCTCCCCACAGTACTAGACATGGGGCCCTGGGCCCTTGCACCTCAGCAATACCTCCACAGGGCCGAGGTTCCTGGATGACGTGTTTGATCAGCCAGTTGACCCCCTCGTTCAGTGCCAGGCCCCCAAGGAACGAAATCTGCCAGGGAAGATAAGCAGTCAGCTGGGCCTCCATGTGCCTGTTGCCACCCAATCTCTATGACTGTGGCCTCTGACTGGACCTTCTAGGCCAATGACAGAACTACCTGGACCCAGCCACGGGAACCCCACAGGCTTTGCAGGTTATGTCACTGGAGACAGGAAGAAGAGAGGGGGCCAGACTCACCGTGTGGAGCTCCCGCTTAAATATGATGAGGGTCACAAAACCAACAATGACAAAAATGGGGCTGAGGCTCAGGTAGGCAAGGAGGTGGCCAGAGAGATCACCTGTAGAGACAGATGAACCAGATGAGACAGGGCACAGGCATCAGATGAAGGCCCTGTCCCTTGAAGGCCAATAGGACATAAACCACAGGGGAGGTCCTAAGCCCAGGACCACAGGCACGAAGTTGACTAGCTCATATGCCAATTCCACCACAGATGTAGTGTGTTGGTTTCTGACCACGATAGGCCATACTCCATGAATTTCAAGTAAATGTCTCTTCTATCCCCATTCTACAGAAGGAACTGAGTCTCAGTAGGGCTACGTGACTTACTCAAAGTTGCACAACTAGAAACAGGTGGGACCTTGATAAAGATCTAGGTCTCTGGCCTGGTTCAGACACTTGACCCATCTCTCTGCCAAGGCAGGAACCTGAACCCTGAGGTCTGATGCTGGATGCGGAGTCCTGCACAAGGGACAGCCTGCAAGCAGAGAGCCTTGCACTGAGCCTTGACTACCCACAATGCAGAGGGAGCCCCTGCACCTGCCTGGGCTGCCTGCAGGTCGCCTGGCCTCCAGAAAAGCCACAGATGTGGAGCCCCACTGAGGATTCCAACACTGACAAGCCCAACATGGCAACCAGACAAGGCATTGATTTCTCCACTCCTGATAAGCCAAGATGGAGGCAGAGAGGACCACCAGCCAGTCTGAGAGACAGAGACACAGAAGCTAAGTGAAGAGAGACACATTCTCCTTGCCCATTGGTAAGGCTGAATCCAAAGGCCACTCTGGCCTCTGGAGACAAGGTGGCTGGCTAAGTGGGGTGAAAGGGCACCATTCATTTCTTGTACCAGGAATTCAGGCAAGGACTTCACTCCCTATGCCTCCACACTCTTTTGTGGGATAGGAGAATTCGTATCTCTCCCTCAACTGTGTAGACCTACAGAGAGGAGATGCTCAGCATGGTCTCTGACATCCAGGACACTCTCAGAGTGCAGATGACAGAGGTTTGGTGAACCAAGTGTGGGAAATGGCCCACACCACCAGCCTGACCTTACATAAGCAGGCAGGTGCCCACAGAGGGCAGATAACTGATTCCAGGCCTGGAGAGATGGAGGCACACACCCTCACGAGGGAAGATGGGCTTAGAGTTGAGCTGAGAGAAAAGGGCAGCAACTCAGGTTCAAATGCTGATGCTGCTGTAGTGTCCCTATGAGACACTGGTGCCTTTTATTTTCTAAGGCCCTGTCTCCCCAACCCTGAGGTTCTGCTCTCTCCACACCCCGACTGATGACCACTGGATTGTGAGGTTAGGGAGTTGTTAGGACTCCTGAACCACTCACCATCCCCTAGGGTTGTTCCACAGCAGGCAAGATCCTCAAGCTTTCCCATGTACACTGCCAGGGACTCTGACTTCACCACTTGCTTTTTTAAATTTATTTTTATGTGTGTAATTATTTTGCCTGCATGTATATAAGTATACCACATGTGGGTAATGCCCACAGAGGCCAGAAGAGGGCGTTGCATCTCCTAGAACTGGAGTTATACATGATTGTGAGCCTTTATATGGGTGCTAGGAATTGAACCCAGGTCCTCTGCAAGAGCAGCCAGTACACTTAACCACTGAGCCATCTCCCCCGCCAGCCCTCACCTCGCCGCTTTTTAATCTCCACTGCCTTCGAGATGTGTCTCCCCTGGTCCTGCTCACCAAGCTCTGCACAGTCCTGGCCTGCTTCCCTCCCACCCTCTGCTCCAGTTGCAGGGACAGAACTCTAGATCCCTGAACACACTGTGCTGCCCTACTTCTGTACCTGTGTACACAAGACTTCCCCCTGGAGTGCTGCCTGGGCTTTCGTACTCAGTTAGCATAAACCAAGACCCACAACTTACAAAATTCACAGGTGAGACCTAGCAGGACGGGGAACACATGACTGAAACACCAGTGCAAGCAGCTGTGGGACAGGGTCTCTCCCTGCTTTACACTGTAAGCCCCATGAGGAGCTCATAAGGTCTCTAAAGCCTACTTTCCACTTGAGATCAGCAGAGTGTCTGATGTTCACAGGGCTCAAAAATCAGGTTACATGGATGAAAGAAGCAAGTTTGTTGTGCTGAGGGCTATGAACAAATACAAGTTCCAGAAGTGTTTTCTGGGGACTAGACCTTACCAGATGTCCCCAGGTTCAAACAGGTCCCACACCACAACCTGTATGTGTCATGGTGTCCCCAGCAACAGGTGTTTTCTCAGTTAGAAGGCCAGAGACCTCCAAAGAATAATCTGAGTCATGAGTCAGGAAAGGGATATCAGGAGGTATGGAGGCCTCAGCCAAGCGCCTCCCGATCTCTCCAAGCCTTGGTTTCCCTCTGGAGCAGAAGTTTCCCACAGAGCAAGAGTGCAGGAACTGACCTATCCCGACGTTCACCATACCAGACCCTGGGCACCCCAGGGCCCAGCACTTGGGAGATGCTCAGTGGATATAGAATGAAGGAATGAATGGGCAGGCAAGCAGATAGGGCCCAGCCCCTGGCTGCCCCACCCCTAATACAGCCAGAACACCCAGTGTCAAAGTTCTCTGGCCTATGGCCTCGTGCCCTCAGTCGGGCCATCTCTGAGGCCCCTACCCAAGAGAGCAGAAGAAACAGGCCTTTCCTGCGCAACCAGGAAACCGGGAGTCCAGTGATGGCCCCCCTCCCCAGTTGCCTGGCAACAAATATTCTATCCAGGGAGGGTGGTGGGGAGCAGGGGGCATAAACTGCAGGTATTTATTGGGTGCTCACTGTGGGCTAGGCCCTGTGCCCAGAACCCCTCAGGCCTGTGGTCATTTGATTCCCACCCATTACACAGAAGGTAGACACTGTACTTAGGAAGATGAAAGGGACCGGGGGTGGGGGTGGGGGGTAGGGAACTCCCAGAGGCGTGTCTGCTGGAAGCTTTAGAAGTCAAGATCCCGGGGGACTAACCAGCCCCCTCGGCGGCTGCAGCTCGGGGCGTGGCACCACAAATCCTCCAAGCCTGGCCTGGGTTTTCACACTCCTTGCAGCAGGGAGCTCTGTGTTCAGCAAACACAGCGAAGGAAACTGGCACTCCCTGCACACCCGGAGCAGGAGTGCGGCCTCCCGGGCTCGCGGGAGGGCGGGGCACGAAGGCCAAGGTCCAGGCCCGGGTTTCCATTCCCGCCTCCCCCAGACTTCCCCCGACTCCAGGACAGCCCACCCCGCCGTCCCGGGACCCCAAAGAGCGCCTCGGCCGCGCAGCCGCAGACAGCTCCAGCCAGCCGCTCGCAATTTCTCCCAGCTCATCGCCGCCCCACTGCGCCTGCGCGGCGCGCGCCGGCCGAGCCCCTCCTGGCTCAATGTTTGACAGTTCCCACCCCGCTCCCTCCACGGCTCTCGGCCGGCCGGCGCGGCCCGGAACGTCCGGGGCTGAGGCGCCGGGTCCGGGAGGACGTCCTCGGGACCCGGGGCCGCCTTTTACCTGCAGGGTATTCGACGTGGGTGAGGGTCACCGGCCGCCATGAAGCGGGGAGCGAGCACTGTCCGTCCGCTGCCATCTTACCCGGAGACCGGGCTTCTCCGAGCAGCCAATGGGGACCCAGGGGGGCGGCGGTCCCGACCTATCACGCCGGGGCTGCGCCTCGCAGCCAATCACAAGCCGAGATAGGTCGCGATACAGCCAATCAGCGTGCAGGCCGTGGGGCGGCCCGAGCGGCGAATCAGAGCCCGCGGCCGCGTGGAGCCTGCGAGCCGGCCCGGTCGGTGTCCAATCATAGGCGAGCGCAGGGAGTAGTATAGCCAATCAGGGCAAGGAAAGGGTCCATAGCGGGGCAGGGCGCAGCACAGCCAATCAGAAGAGAAGCCTGGCTCGCAGTGTGGGCAGGGCGAGCCAATCAGGTGCTGCCTTGGGGGGTGTGTTGTCGTGTGGTGGGAGCTTTGGTTCGCCGGCACCTGCGCCCAGAGTGAAGGCTTCCCGGGTACTCTGAGCGCTCCGTGTCCCACAGGACCTGGTTGCTTCCCAGGGGAGAGGGGACCTCAGCACTACAGGGGCTGGAGAGTTGGCTCTGCGCTGCTCTTGCAGAGGACCCGGGTTCAGTTCCCAGCACCCACGTGGTGGCTCACCACCTCCTGCAAGTCCAGTTCCAGAAGATCCAACACCCACTTCTGACTTCCGCGAGGTCCAGCATGCACGTGATGTACATACATACACATACACGTTAAATAAATGCATATTTTGAAAATTAGGATTTCGGGACTGGAGAGATGGCTGCTCTTGCAGAGGGCTGGAGTTCGATACCCAGGACCCACGTGGTGGCTAACAGCCATCCATAACTCTAGTTCCAGAGGATCTAACTTCCTCTTCTGACCTCCATGGGGCATGCACAACACCGGTGCACTTAAATACATGTAGGCAACACACTCGTGCACGCTGAATGAATACAGGAATGAATAAATAAATTAGAATTTCTCTAGGAAGCCCAAGCTGGTCTTGAACTTCACGTTCTCTTGCCTCACTTTTCCAAGTGCTGGAATCACAGGTATATGCCTGGTTTCCAACTCATTTTTAATTAAGAGTAAACTGAGGCCAAAGGCCCAGGACAATTTGTTTTTCTCTGCCCTTTACTGACAGAGGCAAAGTTCTGAAAAACAGCCATTTTGTTAAAAGATCATGGGTTCTTGGACTGGAGAGATGGCTTAGGGGTTAAAAGCACTGGCTGCCCTTGCAAAGGACCCCACATGGTGGCTAACAACTGTCTGTAACTACGGTTCCAGGGGATCTAGCACCCTCTTCTGACCTCCATGGGCATTTTAGGACATGGGTGCACTTACATGCAGCCAGTACACCCATACACATAAAATAATAATAATAATAATAATAATAATAATAATAAATAAATATATATATATATATATTTTTTTTTTTTACAGATCATGAGTTCCATGAGCACACTAGGCATTTTATAGGCAATGTTACTGGTTTACTGCATCATTTAAGCTATGTAGTGAGGCCTCTTGGGCACATGTTTAATAAGAAAACTAAAGGTTCTGCCTATACTTCCACTTTCCCAAAGCATTCCTGGAGGCTGAAGAGACAGCTTAGCAGTTAAGAGCACTGGCTGCAGACCTGGGTTCAAATCCCAGCATCCACATGGTGGCTAACAACCATTTGTAACTGCAGTTCCAGAGGATCTGACTCCCTCTTCTGCATTGCACGACATGGAATCACTTACATACATGCAGGCATAACACCCACACACATAAAATATAAATAAATACAAAATTTTAAAGCAGCCACACCTCCCACCAACCTCCCCCTCTTGGGGCCCACTCTCTCCAGTCAGACTGGCCAGAGTCCTGTCTGCTAACCTGTGCATATGCATAACATTTCATTGCTTAGAACAATCATACACACTCCGGTCCTGTTTTGCCAGGCTCAGTCCAGCTGGCATGTCTGTCTGTTCATGTTTACAGGTCCCAGGGTTAAGAGAAGGGTCTCCAGTGGGCACCCACAGCTGCACCTCCTTTCCTAACTCAACTCTCACTACACTGGTCTGTAATTGTTTCCTCGTCTGTCTCTGCCAGTAAGCAATGTGTCTCTGACATCACGGAGCACTCAGCATGTACAAAATGCAGGTTCCTGGATCTCCCTGGTGTCTGGGTATAGCCAGCAGGTCTGGGTTGGAGCCTCAACCTCCACATTCTGTGTTCTGGGGTTCCAGATAAAGATGGTTGTAACCCCACCTGGAAGAGCCTTACAATATCACTGAGCCCAGCCCAGACCTAGAGCAAGTACTTGTACCTAGAATAAGTCCCCAGTAAATAACATGGTACTCATGAAGTGGAGTAAGAATAAACCAGGCAATCATTAGCTAGAGTGGTTTACTCCATCAGCCTGTCCAGTAAGCAGGAGCCAAGTCTGTGGGTTGACCTGAGTGGGCTGCGGACAAGCTGGTGACTCAGAATCCAGCTGTGGACCAGAAAGGCCCCTGCCCCCAGCCCTGCTCAGCTTCTCCTCCTGCCTACCCCCACCCCAGCCCAACCTGAGTTTGTCTGGGTCAGCTGGCCTCACTCCCTTATCACCTGCCCTTAGTTCTTAGGCAGTGCCATTATTAGCCTCTGAAAATCAGGAGGTGTGAGGAGTGGGCCGTGAGTTTCCTAGAATAGTTCTCTGTGACAGGACAGCCATGGAAAATCAGGCTGCACTGTCCTTCCTAAGCAGGCCCAGAGGGACAAAGTCCCTGAGATGCAAGGAGAAAGTTCCAGAGGAAGTGGCAGATTAGGAACTACAAAAAGAGTGGGAGTTATCTGGGGTGGGTTTTCAACACAGAGGAGAGCTTATACCACTGTCCTGTGCTTCAGCAGAGCCACAGGAAAAAGGGCTGTGGGTACTGGGGGAGGGGTGGAGCTATAGTTGGTGTTGCGGACTTGAGGAGCTCTAAAAGGATGCGTGAGTTGGTTTGTTTTTTCTTTTTCTTTCAAGACAGGGTCTCCCTCTAGCCCTAGCTGGCCTGGAACTTACTATGTAGACCAGGCTGGCCACTATCTCACAGAGATGTGCCTGCCTCTGCCTCCCTAGTGCTGGGATTAAAGGTGTGTGCCACCAACACCCAGCTGCTTTTGCTATTTTTTATTTAAATAAAATACATAGCTTGGTGGCATGTGCCTGAAACTCTAACACCTGAAAGGCCGAGGCCAGAGAATCAAATTCCAGCCCATCTCAGAAGGCATAGCAGGTTCCAAGCCAGGTTGAGCTACACGGTGAGACTGCTTCAAAAAAGGAAAGCATAGGCCAGATGCAGCAGTGCATACCTGCAATCCCAGCACTTTAGAAGAGGAAGCAGCAGGATCAGGAATTCTAGGTGGTCCTGGGCTACAGCCTGGGATACATGAGAACCTACCTCTAAAGTACAAAAACATGGGCCTGGAAAGATGGCTTGTAGGTTAAGAGTAGTGACTGCTCTTGCCAGAGGTCCTGAGTTCAAGTTCCAGCACCTACATGGTGGCTAAAAACTGTCTTTAACTCCAGTTCCAGAGGGTCTGATGTCCGCTCTGACCTCTGCAGGCATTGTATGACACAGGTGTACTTACATACATGCAAGCAATACATTCATACACATAAAATAAAAATAAATAAAACATTTTAATTGTTTATGTACATATGTGTATATGTATGTGTATGTGTGTGTGTATAACATTCATGCTAGGCCTAGTAGTACACACCTACAATCTCCACTTGGGAAGCTGAGGCAGGAGAATCCAGAGTTCATGGAGAGGCCATTTATGTATATGTATGTATGTGACATTCATGTAGAAAATTCCAGAAATTAGATGTCTATAGATTGACAAAATACACATTCTTGTTCAAACATCCTCCAGATAAGGAATCACCAATGGCTTGCCCTGGTCATTCCCTGTAAACAGACCTTACACTGTGTACAGCGCTGACTGGGAGAGTTATCCACACTGTGGTCTCTGAATGCACTCCAGTTTGTTTCCCTGCTACTCTTAGAGGACATTTGGGGTGTTTCAGGTTTAGGGCTTCCAAATGGTGCTGTTGGAACCAAACAGCCACTTCTGGTGTGGGCTGAGTCACAGTTCCCAAATAGCTGACAGGCAAAGTCCCTGAGCATGATTTCTGTGTGCCAACACATGCATTGATGATGGAGATGTGCCCAGGAACCATGGCAGGGTCCCCTGGACTGCAGAGGCGACAGGGCGATGCAGTGCAGGGTGATAGGTGAGGAGCACCCCACCCACCTCCACCTCTGAGCTGAAAGTTAGACCTATGGTGTTCCTCGGAGCACCCTGTGAGCTCCCTCCTCCTGTCACAGTCACAGCACCACTGTAAGACAACTCTTCAGTGTTTTTGTTTGTTTTGCTTTTCTGAGACAGGGTCTCATGTAGCCCAGATTGGTCCTGAACTCACTATATTGCCAAGGATGGCCTTGGAGTACTGATCCTCCTCCTCCTCCTCCTCCTCCTCCTCCTCCTCCTCCTCCTCCTCCTCCTCCTCCTCCTCCTCCTCCTCCTCCTCCAAGTGCTGGGATTACAGGTGTGCACCATCATGCCTGGCTTGCAGAGTCTTCATGTGCCCAGTTTATGGATGAAAACAGCAAGGCTCACAGCATCCAGGTACCTGCCACAGGCACCTAGTATGCAGCAGAGCCAGGACATGTGCCCACATGCAGAACTCCCCTGCCCCCCTGAGCCAAAGTACTGGCTGAGTTGTCCAGAGCCTCTACAGCCAGTGTCCCAGGGCAGAGAAGGCTAGTCTCCTCAGAACCATGGGGTTAGCAGAGGGGATGACCTTAACATTAGAGGCACAGAGTTTGACTATGACCATGTACCCCACCACATTGGATGTAGATGAAGCCACAGCTTTTTCTTGGCTTAGGTGTCTCTGGGTCAGAGGTCATTCATTCTTTCATGGATTGACCCTCCCAAAAGTTCCAAGGGACATGTACCAGCTCCATGTATCACCTCCAGGATGAACAGAGTGCAGTCAGCCTGGGCACTGCCCTCGGGAAACTTCCATTCCATTGAAGGTGTGAAACTCCCAGGTTCCAAAGACACTAGTTAGAAAGATGAATGGCCAGCTGGGTGTGGTCATGCACGGAAGGCAGGGAGATCATGAGTTGAAGGCCGGGTTGCAGCACATAGCAAGAGCCTGTCTCAAAAAATCCAAGGCCAGGGGCTGGAGAGATGGCTCAGAGGTTAAGATCACTGCCTGCTCTTTTAGAAGACCCAGGTTCAAATCCCAATACCCACATGACGGCTAACAACCCCCACTGGTAACTCCAATTTCAAGGGATCTGATGCCCTCTTCTGTCCTCCATGGGGCACGGCACAAACACAAGAACACTTAAATATAAAGAGGCAAAACATACACATTAAAAAAAAAAAGACGAAATCCACAAACACATTAAAAAAAAAAAAAAAAGACGAAATCCACAAACAAAAAACACAATGCCCCCCAAACCCATTAGTCTACTAGAGGGAGCCCCAAACCAAAGACTAAATATTATATGATCCCATTTACAAGAAATGTTCAGAAAAGGCAGAGGGGAGGGAGGGAGTTGGTGGTGGCAACCTTGGAGAGAGTACAAGAAGGTGATAGAAATGTTCTGGAAGTATATCGTAGTAGCCATTATATTTCTGTGTACTTACTGAAAAATCATTAAAGCAAGGCAATTTATGGGGTACAAATTATGCCTCAGTAAAGTTGTTTAAACAAACCATTTGTTTTGTTTCAGGCAAACACTCGTTTCCAAGCATTGTAGTGATTCCCACCGGCTTACATCTCCAACGTCGGCAGAGGGACAGATTCAAGCATACATACCCTTCTATTTATTTATTCATTTATTTATTATTTATCTGAGACAAGGTCTCACATATTCCAGTTGGCCTCGAACTTGCTATGGCACCGACAATAACCTTGAATTTTTAACCTTCCAGCTTCCACCTCCAGAGTGCCGGGTGCTGGTTTTACAGGTGTGCACCACCACGACTCCTTTGTATGGTACTGGAGACTGAACCCAGGTCATTCACAGTGCATACTAGACAAGCACTCTATCAATCAACAGAGCCATATCTCCACTGGAGAGCCTGCTTGTCCCGAGAGAGGGTCTCACGTAGTCCAGGCTGGCCTGAAATTATATAGCCAGAGATGGTTTTATCATCATGTCTACCTCCTAAGTGCTAGGATTACAAGTATGTGTCATGGACCTGCCTTGTTTTCGAGATAAGGTCTCCCTATATATCCCTGGCTGGCCTACGACTCACCATGTAGACCAGACTGGCCTCAATCACAAAGATCCATCTGCCTGTACCTCCCAAGTGTTGGCATTAAAGGTGTGCGTCACCATGCCAGGCACTTGCTTTGTTTTTTGACAGGGTTTCATGAAACCAGCCTTGAATTCACTATATGGTCAGAGATGGCTTTGAATTCCTGATTTTCAGTCTTCATGCCCACCTCCCTCTCTCTGACCTGAGATAACACCACCTCACCAGATCTTCAGCTATGTCCTGCCAAGAGTCCTAGTGAGCGATTAGAGAATCAGTTTCTTAGGGGGGACTGTATTATGGCCCCAGTGGAAAAACAGCTCACTCAAGTATTCAAGGGTGAAGCTTACTCTGAATACTTTAGAGAACAAATAAATAAGATAAAAATGGCAGACTGCTACTTGTTGACAAAGGCTTTGGTTTGGGGGTTTTAAGTTTGTGGTGCTAGGCACTGAACTCAGGGCTTTGCACACGCTAGCCAAGTGCTCTGCCACAGAGATGCACCTTCAGCTCTTGACAGAAGTTTTGTGTTTGTGTGTGCACAGATGTGAACAGAGGCCAGAGGTCAATAGTCCATGTCATCCTTAATCACTCTCCAATCACCTTAATATTTAATTTTTAATGTGTATTGCCTGCATGTGTTGTATTGTATGCAAGTGCACCTATGTCATACAATGCCCTCAGAGGGCAGAAGAGGCCTTCAGATTCCCTGGAACTGGAGTTACGGATGGCTGTAAGCCACCAGGTAGGTTCTGGGAATCGAACCCAGGTCCACTGCAAAGGCAGCCAGTACTCCTAACCGCTGAGCTACCTCTCCAGCCCCATACCACCTTATTTTCTGAGACATTTTTCTATGATTCAACTAGACTAGGTGGCTAGTGAGACCCTGGGGCCTCCTGCCTTCACTTCCGCAGCTGTGTGATCACAGGCCTGAGTGAGCTATCACTGGCTGTACTTGGCTTCTACCTGGGTGTCGGAGATGGAACTCGGGTCCTGATGCTTGCACAGGGAAGCACCTTTCCCACTGAGATATCTTACCACCCCTCTAGTTCCCATCCCTTGAAAAAATTCTAAAGTTATTTGAAGACCTTTCACATGAAATATGATTTCCAGCTGCCTGTGGAAACACATGCAGAACATCTGGCCGCAATCCCCGAGACCCTGTCCCCGCCCTTCTGCGCTCCTTAGGGAAACGGTTGTTCAACGCCTGAATCTTATAGATGTGGAGTCTGAGGTCCAGAGAGAAGCTATCTCCTACGGAGGGCACCTGAGCTGGATCAGGAGTCAGAGCCTCCCAGTACACACATACACCTCACTGCCCGGAGGATGTACAGTCCCTGCTCAGCTGCCACATAGTCCCAAGAGGAACTACAGCCCTCATCAGGCTTCTCCTGAGTTTTGTCCTTCTGGAACCTCTCACCCACAGTACCAAAGGGCAGCCCTCCAGCCTGCTTAGCCACTGCCACATCCTCTCAACCCCATGCCCAGCAACACACAGCATGGAAGAGGCCGTTTCAGTCATTTTATTTGACTTCGCAGTCAATGCACACACTGTACTGTACAGATTTTGGAAGCTGCAACAGATCGAGGGCTAGAGGGCAGTGCGTGGACGCATAAACAGGAATGAGATATGACTCAGGGCAAATCAGAGAGGGCCTCTGCCCAGGGTTACATTCACAGCGCAGGATAAGTGCAAATTAACCGAATGTCGGGCTGAGAGCATGGAGCTGCTCCCTCCAGGGCATCGCACCCATCTCAGCATCCATCTCATCGGACCTCAGGGAAGAAGATCTGGAGCCAGAGCCACGTCCAGCACCATCCTCTCCTCACTGCATCCTCTCGCCCCGGGGAGCCCTTCCGGGGAGGGATGTGGTCCCAGGAGTCAGTACTCAATTTCAGACCAAACAGGAGCCTTTTCTCCTGCGATATCACAATTTGCAAGGAGCAAAACCTCCAAATAAAGGATTAAGGCAATAAATAAAACTTCCCAGCTCAGGCAAAAACACTGGCAGAGTAGAGCCTGTAGGACATAGCTGCCAGGACCCCTGCCACTACTGGGACAAATGCTAACAGAACTGGCTGCAGGACCTGGTGGCTCTAGCTTCAGGCAGGCTCTAGACCCAGTGCAGCCCAGAGTGTTTGTGCATGGAGTTGAAGGCAAGAGTGCTGAGCCCAGCTTCTTGTCCAAATGAGGGTGGGGAGCCGGGCCAGTGCACATCCTCTGCCCTCCCTGCCGTGGTCCCTAGGTCCTTGCTCCTGGGGTAGCAAACGGCAGCACAAGTGAGGAGCCTTTGTGAGCCTTGATCAAAACCCTCAGCTGGGGCATAGCACCACCCAGGGGAAGTGCCCAGCTCCACCTCTTCCATCTCTGGTGGTGGCAGAGGTGGGGGGAAAACTGAGTCTTTGGCACGACTGGAATGTGGGAGGCCAGCGTCCTGGGTGGTGCCTGGGCTCATCAAGGGTTAGTGCTTGCCCAGAGGTGCACAAGGAGAGTAGGCCCACCTCTGTCCCCTCTGGACGGTGGGCCCATACTGGTGCAGGTGGCTCCTAGCCCAAGACCCTGTGACTGCCTGCCCGCTTCTTTACCTGTCCCACCACTCCATTTGCAACGTCTGCCGCCCCATGGGGGCTGGAGAGTCTGTGGTCCCATATTTAGAGCATCCAAGCTCGTCTCAATTCTCTCTAACACCTTCCTCTCTTGTTGCCTTCTCCCACTCAGGCCATGCTGACCCTGGCCCTGCCTCTGCTCCCCAGGTAACCCGCAGGCAGCTGGGTAGGCTCCTAGTAGTTCCAACCCTTCCAATGGAAATCTGTCCTCTAGGTCTTGGGATTCCCAGATGGAGGAGGAGGGTGGAGCAGGCTGAGGGACAATGGCCCTTGGATCCCAACCCAAAGGAAGGGAGAGGCAGCCTCCTCTCTGCCATTACCCATCACCCATGCAAGCAAGGCCCACTCTGGCCTATGCCTGCCATTACTGCAGCTCTGCCAGGGGCCCGTTCTCTCGAGGCAGTGCCCCATTCAGCCCAGTGCTGCTGACCTCCGGTGCCCCAAGGTAGCCCAGCAGGATCTCACTGCGGCGCCTGGACAGCTGCAAGATGTCGTCTGCTAATGCTGGCACCGATGTGTAGCGCATGTTGTCCAGGTCAAACATGTCCCTCAGATACTGCACAATCTGGTGCTGGGGGTGAGGGACTGGTGTTGGGTCTGGGTCCCGTGGCACCCTCCATACCCTATAAAGTCTTCTCGACCACCAGGCCCCAGCTCACTCTCCTACCTGGGGCATCTGCCTTCCTGGGCTCCTTCTAGATCCTTCCTCTGCAGCAGCCAGGCCCCCACCCCTCTCTGGCACCAAGGGGCTCCTGTATCAGGAGGAGGGACCTACTCACGTACCTTGAAGAAAGCGCAGACTTCCGAGAGCTGAGGTTTGGGTCCGAGGAAGCCAAAGGCCAGCACGGGGCTAACATGCTCCGATACGGAGTAGAAATGGGAGATGAAGCCATCGGGCACCTGTGGTTGGTGGAAGGGCTAAGGCCAGGCTGGGGTTGAGAGTGGGGGGGGGTCATCTAAAGGCCCATTTATGTCCTGGTTCAGTGACCCTAGGCAAGTGACTTGAGTGTGTAATGCCCAGATGGGGCTAGCAGGGCTGTTGGGAGAGCTGCCCCAGGTGAGCAAGCAAGCTCAGCAAGAGCTTGGCCGTGGCAGCTGGTGCTGGCTGGGTAGCAAGAGCCTTGTGGACATGGGGAGCAACGAATCTCAGCTGAGATGGAGCAGACACCAGGAGACCACGGGGCAGGAGAAGGGCTCTGCCTACTCCTAGCCTCTGTGATCACCGGACCTCCCTCCCTTCTAAGCGCCCTTCTCCTCTGCTGAATCTGTAGATATGTTGATGGCCGCCCTGGGCTGTGCCTGGGGAAGGAAGCGAGGTGCATCTACACAAATGCTAGGGTTCCTGTCCCAGTGCGGGGAGTGATGATGGCAGGACGAGTGGTGAGCAGGCAGCGAAAGGCTGGAGGTGGCATGGGGCGGGGTGCTCGGGAGACCTCCCTGTACCTGCCCATTCCCTTACCTACCCAACTGGTCAGGGAGGTCCTGATCACCCAAGGCCTAAGCACAGTCCTCCCCAAGGGGTATAGCCCATCACTCACCATCAGGAGCCTCCTTTTGGCTTTCAGGACAGACCAGCAGGCAGTGGCTAAGGCCTAAAGCACAGACAGGAACCTATCCCAGAGTCAGGGTAGTCTAACCTACAGCCCTCCAAGCCCCTAGCCCAGGACAAGCCCTCCCTGAAACTGACCCCCAACCACCAGCAAGATGGCACTCCATGCCTGAGCTTTTTCTCTCCCCTAAATCTGGCACTAGAAATACCTATTTTTTTAATGTGTATGTGTGTACCCGAGTTTATGTGTGTTTATGTGTGTTTATGTGTGTACCCGTGTGTGTGGGTGCCCACAGAGGCCAGAGGGCCTCACGTCCCCTGCAACTGGAGTACAAGTGGTCGTGACTGTATGAGTGCAGGGACTGAACCGGGGTCTTCCGTAAGAGCAGTAAGTGCGTTCAACCAGAGCTGTCTCCAGCCCCAGACACATCCAACTCTAGACTCTCTAACCCTTACTGCTCCAGGCTCCTAACTAAGTGCTGATCTTCCCCAAGCCTCAGTTTCTTCCTCAGTAAAATGGCCATGACACAGACCCCACCCACCTCATTTGGTGGCTGTGTGTCTGTGAATGGCTCAGTTGAAGGCTAGTCTTCAGCAACACAGTGCTGCTGAAGTGTCACTGCTGGCTGTTTGTTTTGGGGTGTAGGACAGTTGACCCTTATTTTAACTTGACAAGATACATTAAAATTAAACAGAATTGGTGCCAGCACAGAGGAGGTGAGGCACAACGCAGGTTCAGAACTGGGGCACTGCAGTGCCTAGAGAGGGCCCTGGGCCTGGCACCCCAGATCTCAGGGTCTGGCCCAGGAGTGGGAGGGCTGGGAAGTGGACACCAATCCTGTGCCCCACTCCAGGGACAGGCTGAAGCGAGGCAGACAGGTACACAGGGTCATGTAACGTGAAAGGGAGAGGGACAGGACCCACCGTTTCCTTGAAGCTGTCGGACAGCCAGCGGTTCCTCAAGACAGCCAGCACCGAGGACGGGGGGTTCTCAAGGTCCTCAAAGGCATCCATAAGGATGAAGTCGAGTACGATGTCAAAGAAGCTCATGCATGCCACCTGCAAAAGGGGAGATGTGCCTAGAGATGCCGTGTAGACAGGAACGGGGTCTGTGCCACCTCAGGCACTTGGAATGGATGCAGAGGCGGGCACAATCCCACTCCCTGCTCAGTGCTCCAGCAGGAGCTGACTCACCCCACGGCCCTCCAGCTCCAGGCGCGTGGTGGCCCAGGTCTCAGGCCGCAAGGCGTAGCTCAGCATTTCCTCGTAGCTCTCCAGAAAGCCTTTGGGACTCTGTGAGGAGAAGCACAGCCTGTTCTGGTTGTGGGGGAGGCTCTGAGACCCAGCTGGACAAGTTTCAGAGGGGCCAGCTGGGCTGTGGACAGGAACATGGAAAGACAAGGCCCCAGAAAGGAGGCGGGGAAGTATCTCCGGCCGGAATCTTCCAGAGAATCAGGGTGTCATGCGGATTCCATTCCGGTGCACCCAGCCACGTCATTTACCCTGCTGGCTCATTCACTAAGCACCTGCTGCCTTGTGGGAGATGGACCTGACTTCAGCTTGGAGGTACCCAGAAGAATGTGCAGTTTTAAAGGATGAGATGCATGGGGTTCTGCAGGAGCTGACCTCACACTGGTGCTGCCAAAAGCCCAGGCCTGGACCTAAGCACTGCATAAGCAGTGAAGGAAGCTGTATACGGGGGTTCCACGCAGCTCAGTGGGACAGGTTTGCCTAACACAGGAGCCTGGTTGTCACATGGAAGCACATCCACTCACAGGGTCACCAGGCTCAGAGAGGTTTCAGCCTTGGCCCATGGTCACGGTGTTACAACCCTGGAGCCTGGGTACTTCCACAGTGCCATCATCTTCACAGATGTGGCTGGGTCCAGCACCACCTGCTGGGGAGGAGGTACTGACAGGGTCACATGGATTCTTCTTCAGTCACAAGGTTCAGCAGGGCTCCGGGGCTCAGTAGCTGTCCCAGGCCTCTTCTACTTCATAAAATAACAAAGCTAAAGCTGCGCTGGGGCAGAGGCGGCAGAGGCCTGCTCAGCATAGCCTGGTCTTAAGTCACCCTCACTCCTGCCCCCTCCTACTCCTGGAAGGGCATGGGCGCCAGCTAAGGGCACAGGCTGGACCTGGCCAACTTGGCTGCAAAGGCTGGCTCTATTTTACTTGCTCAGCAGCCCTACAGGCTCCTTTCCCTCACCAGGCTGTTCCCCATTGGCTAAACCAGGACTGGCAAGGCTAGGATGAGCAGCCAGAGGCAAAGAGAAGCAAATGCCACCCAGTGCCTTGGAGCAGGGGCAGGTGCCAGGGTTACCTGACAAACGTGAATAGAGCACCTGCTCTGCCACAGGGCCTCAACTGTGAGCACTGCCACACCGGCCTCACTGCACAGGGAGGGAGAGAGGGCACCATAGGCAAGTTGCAGGGAGACAAGGCCAGAGGGAATGCTCAGCTCATCTTCTCAGTCATTAAGTCCTATACACCTCTTTTCACCTTCTCTTCTGAACAAAGTGTTGAAGAACAATTGAGACTGCTGGAGAGATGACTCAGTGATTAAGAGCACTGGCTGCTCTTGTAGAGGACCTGGGTTCAATTCCCAGCACCCACATGGTTGCTAACAGCTGTCCCTAACTCCAGTTCCAGGGGGTCTGATGCCCTCTTTAGGTGCACCTGTGTATGCAACGCCCATGGAGGCAAAACACCCATAAAATAAAAACAAATAAAATGCATAAATAATTGAAAAATACCATGCTAGGCTCAGAGGGGTGGCACAGAGGGTCAGCGCAGGTAAAGCAGGCAAAGGGTCTAGCATGTGCCCAAAGACCTAGGCCACTTAGCCGCGCAGGGCAAAGTATGCCCAGCACAACCACTGGGTAGTGCTCAGTATGTACTGAGGTCAGCTGGACCAGGGGGTCTCAAGAGGGCAGACAATGAGGGCTGATACTGGGTTCTTAACACCATTCCTCCAGTGAGGGGAGCAGAAAGGGCTCAGGGAGGGAAGGCCTTGCCAATAGCTTTGCTCCACAGGGCACCATCATACACACTACAATCCCAGCACTCAGGAGGTGAGGCAGGAGGATTGCATGAGCCTGAGACAGCCTGGGATACAGAGTGAGAAAACAAACAGAATTGGTGAGATGGCCTAGCGGGTCAAAGTACCCTGATGACCCAAGGTAGATCCCCAAGACCCACATAGTAGAGGAAGAGAGCCGACTCCCACAAGTCGTCCTCTGACCTTCATATGTGTGCCACAGCACGTGTAAACCCCCACCACTGTGCACACAAAACAAATAAACAAAATGTTATTTTGCCTGTCACTGTAGCACATGCCTTTCTTTTACCCCCAGTCTCAGGGGGTAGAAAGATGGCTCAGAAGTTAAGGGCAGTGGCTGCTCTTGCAGAGGACCTGTGTTTGCTTCCCAGGACCCACATGGTGGCTAATGACTACCTGAAACTCCAGTTCCAGGGGATCCAATACCTTCTTCTGGCCTCTGTGGGCATTGCAGAACACTGGTGCATTTACATACAAGCAGGCAAAATACTCATACAAAATAAAATTTTAAAAAAATTATTCAATTCAACAAAACAAAACAAGACACCAACCTATCTACAGAGCAACTCTGGGACACAAAGTGCGATCCTATCTTAAAAAAAAAAAAAAAGCCCCAAACAAAAATGACAATAAAGTAACTGGGCATGGTGGGGCCCTGTAACCCCATCGTCTGGAGGCAAGGCAGGAGGGTCAGGAGTTCAAAGTTACCCTCAGCCATACAGCCAGCCTATGTTACATGAGATCCTGTCTCAAGAGACTTGCTCCAACCCATTAACAAAGAAAGGCACAAATGGGCAATAAACACGAAAATTATGCAACCATAAGCAAGGGGCCATGGAGCAATGGGTTGAACGACAAAGGTTAAGATTACGAACATCTAGTAGAGGCCCAGAACACATTCTTACGTAGCTACCAGGGACCTAAGGCCTTTCAGAGCACAAACTGGCAAGATCCCTCAAAATGTCCTGCCAGGACCTGAGTCAGAGACATCCCAAGTGCTCACAGAATCTGCATGGGGATAATGGGAGCAGTTAATAGCTGATGGTAAAGAGCAGACACCACCCCAACGTCTGCCCATCAGGAACAGGACATACCAGAGCCAGCCCACATGATGAAGCACTGCGCAGTCAGTAACTATCACCCCGACATGCAGATGTGGGAAGGTGGGTGAGCTACCCTACACTCACCAAGCTGCCCAGAGTGAGGGAGCACAGGCTGGGTAAGCAGGCAAGGACAGCCTGTGTCAGTGTCCACAGAGCAGGAAGAAGTACACTCTAGACTACGGTCAGGGTCATCTCAGGCAGTTATCAGGGACCTTCCACAGTTTTCATTTTGTAACTGGTAAGTGTTATAAAACTGTGCGGTGTCGGAGTCACAAAAGTACACATCTCTACTATTCCACGTCAGGACACAGGAAAAACTCTCAGTTCTTCCCACACCCTCACAGCCACAGGAAGACGCAAAGCTCCTCTGCTTCGCTGTGAGGTGTTTGTGTGTGGGTACTTGTGTGCATGTTGATGTGGGGGTATATGTATACATGCGTGCACATGCATGGGTGTGTGGAGGCTAGAGGTCAACCTCAGGCACCGTTCCTCACTTTCTGAGACAGGGTCTCTTACTGGCCGGCGAACCCCCGGAACCCACCTGTCTCCGCCTCCCTAGACTGGGATTACGAGCACACTGCTACACACGCCTTTTTATATGCATGTTGGTTCTGCGGATCTGAACTCATGGGACGCAACAAACACCAACCGAGCTATTGCCCCTGTGCCACGTGGTTTTGTTATTTTTTAAAGATTTATTTATTTTACTTTATCTTTATTTTATGCATATAAGTGTTTGGTCTGCGTGTATATGTGTTCCCATGTCATGCAATGCCCGTGGAGGACAGAAAAGGGTGTCAGATCCTATGGAACTGGAGTTACAGACGGTTGTTAGCTGCCATGTGGGTGCTGGGAATTGAACCCAGGTCCTCTGCAAGAGCAGCCAATGCTCTTAATCACTGGGCCATCTCTCCAGACCCCTAAGTATTTTTTTAGTTGCTTTGTTTTTAAAAGAGCCAATTAAAGCAGGGCATGGTGGCACAGGCCTTTAATCCTAGCACTCAGGAGGCAGAGGCAGGCAGATCTCTTTGAGTTTCAGGCCAGCTGGGGCTACAGGGAAACCCTGTCTCAAAACACCACACACCCCACCCCGCTGCCATCATCACCACCCCACCCCGACCCCCACCATCACCAGCGCCACCCAAAGACAAACAAAAAAGAACCAGCTAGCAGCCAAGAAAACAGAGCAAAACAAAAATCAAGAAACAAGCTTTTTCAGGGGAAAACTGTGTGGAAGAAAATCAGAAACATCAGTCCCCATGCTGACGACCTTCTCAGCTCTGGTCATCAGGCCTGACACCATCTGCCGGCCAACCTCCCCGAAGAAGAGCTGGTTGTTCCTGTCTTCTAGAAGCCCCTGAGGAAAGAGGAAGGGAGTGAGCTGGCAGCCTCCCAGAGGCAGTGGAGAGGCAGAGCCATGGCTGGCAGATGACCCACCTGCCCAGAGGAACCTATGTGAGGCAGGCTGACACCCTCCCCCAGGGGGCCTTGCACCATACCCACCTCGAAGGCCTGTCGTACACAGTGCAGCTTGGCCAGAAAATCCTGATCACTGTAGCAGCCCAGCAGTTTGGTCCTGAGGAGAGAAACAATGGTATCGCGCCACCTGGTCCTGCCCAGCAAAGCCCCACCCTGTGGTGAGGGGCAAGGTCCAGCTTAGACCCATTTCAGTCTGGAACTGTGGCCTCTGGTTGTGTCAGCCTCTCTACAGGTCTGCCTCCCTCTGGATAAGGGCAGAGGCTGACTCAGTGCTCTCTGCAGCAGTATCAGCTTCTCCGACACTGGGCACAGGTAGCAGGTTTGGGGACCTGGACTGGCCCCAGCCTCCTGTAGGTCTCAATCAGCCCTCACTGTACTCTGGCAAAGGACCAGCATGGCTGGACAGCAGCCGTGTCTAAATCACTACACCACTAGTTAAGTCAGTGGACTTTTAAACATACTTAAATCTATAAGCCATGTTCGGAAAACCAAGTACTGAGTTCCACACATGTAGCAAAGTTCACTTAAGAGGGCCAAGAGTCTACATGTAGCTAATTAACGGCTGATGGGAGAGAGACATTTCTTCAGCTGTGTAGACAGTGGTAAGGCGACCACGCTCCTATAAACAAACCCTCAGCCATGCTCCCATAAGCAGCCCCGAGGAGTCTGCTCCTGTAATCATGTAAGCGAACTCATGGGGTCATACACATAAACACACGTGAAAATAGAAGGGGGCTAGCTGGGAAGAAGAAGGGGTCGTGGGAGGGAGACAAAGGCTGAATATGATCAAAAGAGTATGTACATGTGTGAAAATTCTTATATATAAGTAATATATGCTAAGAAAAACATTTTCTTTTTTTAAAAATAGAGGGTCCTGGGGCTGGAGAGACGGTTCAGGGGTTAAGAGCACTGGCTGCTCTTGCAGAGGACCCAGGTTTAATTGCCAGCACCCACATGGCAGTTAACAACTAGCCATGAGTCCAGTTGCAGGGGAATTTAATGCTCTCTTCTGACCTCCTCAGGGATTACATGACATGGGTGCACTTACAGACATGCAGACAATACACTCATACACATAAAAATAAAAATAAGAAATAATATTTTTTTTTTCAAAAAAAGAAACCTGTACTGGTAAGAAGGCTCGGTTGGTAAAGGCCAAAAGCCTGAAAACCTGGTTCGATCCCCAGAACCCACACAGTGGGAAAGAAAGAACTCTTGCAAATTGTCCGCTGACTTCCACACATACAACCCAGGGCCTGGCATGGCGGCACACTCCTTTAATCCTAGCACTTAGGAGGCAGAGTTAGGCTAGGTGGATCTCTGGGAGACTAAGGCTAGCCTACAAGTTCCAGGGAGACCTGGTCTCAAAAACAAGATAATAATAAATAAATAGAAACAGCTGAGCATGGTGGCACATGCCCTTAATCTCAGCACTCAGGAGGCAGAGGCAGGTGGATTTCAGACTGAGGCCAGCCTGGTCTACATAGTGAGTTCCAGGCTAGCTACAGGGAGACCCTGTCTCAAAAAAGTCCAAAAATAAATAAATATAATTAAAAATAGATTTACGCCAAGGGTGGATGGCTTGAGGAATATAGACTGTATGATAAAATGCTTGATTAGAATGCAAAAAGTTCTGGGTTCAATCTCTAGCAGCATAGAAACTGAGTGTGGTGGTACATGCCTGTGATCCCAGGACTTAGGAGAATCAGATATTCAAGGTAATCCTTAAGGCAAGCTTGGGCTACACTGCAAACACTGTCTCAAACTAACCTCCCCCCAAATACGGCTAAGAGACCCACTATAAGCACAGGAGACGCAGAGGCTATCTGCCAGGCCACACAGCACAGAGCGAGGCTGAACCAGTCATCATAGGCCTCTATACCTCCTCCCTGGGGCTGGAACTCACCCAGAACCTCCACAGCCTCTCACCTGAGTGTGCGGCAGGGCACCTTGCCTTCCTTCACCAGTTGCAGGGCCTCCTCATAGGCAGCAGCGGGCCTGGAGAGGGGGAGTGGGTAATCTCCAACCTGCAGGGACTCAAACAGCTGGGGGAAGGGCCAAGGAGGTTAGTGAGCAGCACCCCACAGGAGCCAGAGCACTGGCCTGGGCTTGCCAACAGGAGCACCCCAGGGGTCTGCCCACAACCCCATCAGGAAAATTCCAGTGGCACGTTAGCCACATGAGATAGGAAGCCTAGGTTCATGTCCAGCCATAGCCCTCAGCATCCTTACCTCCAAGTTCCTGCCCAAAGGGACAGTCTATAGAACACATGGACCCATCCTCTGGTTCTAAGCAAAGATGCCACATCTCCCCCACCCCACAGTCACAGCAGCAAACTAATGCTGAGCGACAGGCCAGGGTACCAGAAAAGCAAAAAGTCAGTGTGAGCTGGAACCTGCAGTCCATTGGGGGACCTGTATTTTCACCCAGGAAACCCATGATCCCTCAGCTTCTCAAGTCTCCCTGTCCCAGTACCTCTACAGAGTCCCCAGAAAACAGGGTTTAATTCCTACCCAAGAGCTGGTCCTACATTCCCATAGCCCTGTGTTGGCCCAGAGGGCCTGGCTAAGCCCTCTGAGTCCCCTAAGCCAAGTCACCTCAGTGGCTGAGAAAAAGGAGTCTTCCGAGGTCAGGCTGTCCTCATCATCGGCCCGTAGATGTAGTGAGCCCTCTGTCAGGGGCAGCATGAGGGTCCTCTCTAGAAGAGTAAGACTGGGTTGAGCTAAGACCCATTGCCAGGAATCCTGGTACATGGCACTACTACCCAAACACCCACAGGCTCTGCCTACGGCAGACACGAGTAGAGGGTACAAAGCTGCCCTGAGCTGCGGGAGGACACTGGGCTTGTCTCAACTCTTACAACATGCTCAGAGGTAGAACTGGGTAGGTGTGGCAGCCAGGCTGCTGAGGGAACCCGCTAACCCCTAGATCTCCAGCTTGGTGGCCCCTCAGCATTACAGGAAAAGACCCTTATTCTCTCTGGATTCCAGTGTTCCCACAAGGCTCAGTGCGCCCAGGAAAGGACCAGGGGCCGGCATTCACTGAGGTGCACAGTAGGCATGGGAGGGACACTGGGCTGAGCAAGCTGGTTCCTTCCTCAGTGTCACATCCCTTCACCTCTGTAGAGTGACAAAAGAACAGTTTGTGGCTCCCAGGCTGCCTTTGGCTTCCCACCATGTGAGCCCCAAGATCTGAGGGGTCATCAGAGAGATGTGGACACAGCCCCAAGTCTACCCCCAGAGGCTAGGATGAGGCACGCTGACCAAGGACTCCCGGTGCCTCATCTTGCCTCAGCTTCTGCGTGTCATCTTTAAGGGAATGCCTCAGCTCCCCCATCTGTGCAGCTAGGCCCTGGGGGCTGTGTGTTTCATCGGTGGCACTGGTGAACCAGGTTCAGGCTCTCTTGCCTCCTCCCCACCTCCTGGTACCCTGGACCTGCAGCAGCCTGCAGGAGTCCACTCACCAAGGTCCAGCAGCATGCTGTCAGATGGAAAGGTGGAGTCAAACTCCTCCTGCAGGTGGTAGGCCCGGTGTAGCAGGGACTCCAGCCTCTCTGCAAACTCCCTCCGCTGTGACTCAGGCTGCAGCAGAAACAACGGCCCTCAATCAGAGCCACCAAGCTTCTATCATACCTGCCCTTTTCCTAGACAGGTCTCTGAGAAGGAAGAAGTCTCTGGATCCAGCAGCCAAGACAACCTACTTGGGGATTGGAGAGATGGCTCAGCAGTTAAGAGCAGAGGATCTCCATTCAATTCCCAGCACTCACATGGCAGCCAACAACTATTCATGACTCCAGTTGCAAGGAATCTGATGCCCTCTTCTGGCTTCCAAGGGCACTGCATGACACAGGTGCACTTACACACATGCAGGCAATACACTCATAGCAGGGCGAGGTGGCACATGTCTTTAATCCCAGCACTTGGGAGGCAGACACAGGCAGATCTCTGTGAGTTCAAGGCCTGTCTGGTCTACATAGTAAGTTCCAGGCCAGCTGGGGCTACAAGGAGATTCTATCTCAAAGAGACAGAAAAATAAAAATAAACAAATCATAAAGAAAAATAAAATAAAATTTTGTTTAAAAAGAGTACACACTCTGGACCTGTGCTACCCACTGCTGGAGGCTCCACCCCTGTGTGGCTGCAAACTCCTGAACCTCAGCCAGGCCCAACAAAGCCACAACATGAGTGTGAAAACACACACACCCTGATGCTTAGCTCTAGAAAGATCTGCAAAATATCCCAGCAGGCCAGGTGTGGGGCATACACCTATAATCCCGGCACTCAAGCAGCAGAGGTGGGAGAGGAGCTCCAGGCTGCCAGGACTACACAGCAACACCTTATCTCAAAGAAAAGAAACAAAAATTTCAGCAATTCTGATGTTGACTCTAGGCTGAAATGATTATATTTTGAATATACCATGTTATGGAAGGAATATTATTATTTTAACCTTGTTTGGGGTTGGAGAGATGGCCCAGTGGTTAAGAGCAAATATTGCTCTCGTACAGGACCAGAGTTCAGTTCCCAGAATTTATACCAGTGGCTCACAAGCACCTGTGACTCCAGCTCCAGGGGATTCACACCCTCCTCTGGCTTCCAAGGGTACCTGCGCTCACACACATACCCTACCTCAAACACACCTACATGCTTAAAAATAAATTAACCTCATCCACTCCTTTTCCTTTTTTTTTTTTTTTTTTTTTTTTAACGAGACAGGGTCTCACATAGCCCAAGTTGGTCTCAAAATCACTGTTAGCCAAGGATGACCTTGAACTCCAGCCTTGGACCAGGATGGACCACTACACCCTGTTTTAGACAGAACTGGAGATTGAGCTGAGGACTTCATGCATGCCAGGGAGTGTTCCACCAGATGAGCCACATCCAAGCCCTTCTTTTTGCCTTTTTTCTCTTTTTAACAGGCTCTCTAGAAAACCCGCATAGGTGACGCGAGCTGTCTACTCAACCGCACTTCCCTCTGGCCAAACCAGCAGTTCCAAACTCTATGGCCTCCAGCAAACAGTTTGCTTAATCCGTGCCTCAACTTCTGTGTCATTAGTAGCACATAAAGAGCACTGTATGTGAGCCTGGCCATCAAGGGTAACCAGAAAGTGCTCAGATTTTGAGATTCACTACAGGAGAACACTAAGGGCCTAGTGCAAGCTGAGTCGCAGTTCCGCCACGTGTATGCTGGGAAAGCTCTGCCTTGTGGCCTCCAGCCTCCTCCATGGCCTCCCTGTGGAAGAGGACTAAACAGCACCGCCATGTTAAGAGCGTAACTGGGACAGAAGGGGCAGCTACAGATAGGTAATAGCTGTTACTGTGGCACTGGGGTACGAAGGAAGGGAAATTTTACTATACAGGAGGGCCTGGAGCCGCACTGACAAGGCTGGGCAGCAAAGGACTGTGTGGAGGACGCAGGTGGCAGGGAATACTTGTGAAGGGTTAGGGTGGTCTCCAAGGCTTGGCTGCTACCCTCAGCCTCCAGCCCCATACATGAGAAGTCAGGTGACATTCTCTCCACTCTGGGGCTTCAGTGTCCTGGTCCCAAGGTGAGGCAAAAGTTAGTCTGACCACTCTTTCCACAGACACTGCCAGAGCAGAACCTGCTCCCACAGTAACTACAGCCTGGGGACAAGACAGATAAGGCCCATCAAGTCTGAGACAGAGGCCTGGGGTATTTGCTAAAATGTGGTGTGAGAGCAACCTGGGCACAAAGCTTCAGGACTCCAGACCCACGGGCCACACCGATGGGCTCTTGAGGCCCCTCTGGAGTCCGCTAGGCAGCTCTGGGAGATGTCTGTCAATTCTTTGCATAATGACCTCAGATGGGCAAAAGTTTCTCAGATGTAACCCCAGAAGCACACACAACTCACATGCACACACTCCACCATAGACACACCTTTATGGCTAAAAATAAATTAACCTCGTTCACCCCTTTTTGCTTTTTTGGGACAGGGTCTCATGTAGCCCAGGTTGGCCTCAAATTTACCATGTAGCTAAGGATGGCCTTGAACTCCTGATCCTTCTGCTTCCAGTTCCTAAGTGCTGAGATTACTGGGATATGCCACCATACTTGGTTTATGCGGTGCTAAGGGTGGAACCTGGGGCTTGGTACATGCTAGGCAAGCCTCTACCACCTGAGCTTCATCTCTAGCCCCACAATTGAAACTTTAGGTGTGTACTTCAATGGACACCACCAAGAATATGAAAAGAAGGCTCATGGGAGAGAAAAGTTCTGCAAATCACATGTTTGATAAGGAAGCTGGGCCCAAAACACACAAGAACATGTGTAACTCAGTAATAAAAGGGTAAGGTAAAAAATAAGCAGTATCTGTAATCCCAGCACACAGGAGGCTGAGGACTAGAACAGAAATTTCTCTAGAGGAAACTGGAGAAATACAGACTGGGACCAGCAAGAGGGGTCAACAGATACAGGCACTTGCCACCAAGCCTGACAACCTGAGTTCAATTCCTGGGACCCACATCATGGAAGGAGAGAACTGACTCCCACAGGATGTCCTCTGACTTTCAAACGTGCCTTGTGGCAAATGCACCCCCCAAAGACTAAATAAATAAAATTGTAATATTTTTAAAGAAGATAAAGCTAGAGAGATGGATGGCTCAGTGGTTAGGCACACCTGCTGCTTTTGCAGAGGCCGCAGTTTCAGTTCCAAGTAATTACATGACGGCTCATAATTGTAACTCTAGCTTGGGGAGGTGGGGATTCAACACCTGCCTCTGGTCTCTGTGGTCTCCAGGCACACAAAGTGCACATGTATACATTCAGGAAAAACACTCAAACATATTAAAATAGAAAGAAATTTGAAAGGAAGGAAAAAGAAAGAAAGGCAGGTACACATCCATATTAGGGCTAGAGACATGGCCCAGTGATTAAAAGCACTTGCTGCTCTTGCAGAGGACCAGAGTTCAGTTCCCAGCCCACATACTGGATGGCTTACAACCACCTTGAACTCCAGCTCCAGGTATCCAACACCGTCTTCTGGCCTCTGTGGGAACTATACTCTTATGCAAAAATCCACATGCTGACAAACGGGTAAACACATAATTAAAAAATAAGAATAAAATCTTTTTCCTAGGAGCTAATGAGATGGTTCAGAGGTTAAGAGCACCAGCTGTTCTTGCAGAGGATCCAGGTTCATTTCCTAGCATCCTCATAGTGGATAACAACTGTCCATAACTCCAGTTCTGGGAGATCTGATATCCCTCCATGGGCATTGTACAATACAGTTGCACTTACATACATGCAAGCAAAACACTCATACACATAAAATAAACAACAATCAACCAAAAAAAAATATTCAAGTCTTACCAAAAAAAAAGAAAAAAAAAGAGACAGCCGCGCGTGGTGGCGCACACCTTTAATCCCAGCACTCAGAAGGCAGAGGCAGGCAGATCTCTGTGAGTTCTGGTCTACATAGTGAGTTCCAGGCCAGCTGGGACTACAGGGAGACCCTGCCTCAAAAAGACCAAAATAAACAACCACATGGCCAACAGCACATGAGAAGTCACAGGAATTCGGGCCGAGGCGGAGCTCAGGGATCTGAGAATGTTTTGTCTGCTAGGTAGAAAGCTGGAGCTCCCTTCCCTGCACCACACATGTGGAAACACTGGGCCCTCAAAAGCTGCTGAGAGTGTGAAGGCGGCTCGGAAGGTGGCAGAGGAGATCCCTGAAAAGCTTACTACAGCATTCGCACCAGGAGTTCTGTGCCTAGTCACCCAAGAGTTGATGCTGTAACCTGCACGAAGTGCTCCCACAATACTCCCCAAAAGAGCCTCAACGTGGAAACAACCCAAAGTGAGTGCACGGGGAAGAAGGGACAGACACAGTGGATGTCACACAGCACTCAACAGAGAGGAAGTGCTATCTGTGGTCCAACACAATACGGAAAACATCATACTGCGCAAAGGAAGCCATCCACAGAAAACCTCACTGTGCCATTCCTCTCACAGCAGTGTCTGCACTAGGCAGATCTGGATGTGGAGAGGGCTGACTCACACTTGTGGAGGGCTGAGGGGCAGGGATGAGGAAATGTTGGGGTGACTGCTAAAGTATGTGGGGTTTCATGAAATGATTGAGATGGATGCCTCAATCCCATGAATATGCTGAAATTCCCTCAACTTCAGTGTATGTGGGTGAATTTTACTGACACGAATACTGTTTAATACAGCTGTTAAACTTAGAAAATTTTTTATCTTTTTTTTTTTTTTTTGTCATTTTTGAGACAGGGTCTCCCTGTAGCCCCAGCTGGCCTGGCACTTGCTATATAGACCAGACTGGCTTTGAATTCACTGAGATCCACCTGCCTCTGCCTTCAAATGTTGAGATTAAAGGCGTGTGCCACCATACCTGGCTCTAATTACTTTTATTTTATGTGTATTAGCGTTTGGCCTGTGAGGATGTAGGTGCACCTCACCTACAATGCCTCTGAAGGCCAGCAGAGGGCATCAGATCCCCTGGAACCAGACTTACAGGCAGTTTGTAACCACGTGGGTGATGGGAACAGAACCAGGTCCCTGCAGCTGAAGGGCTGCTCAGTGGTTATGAGCACTATTGCTCTTGCAGAGGACCTAAGTTCAATTCCCAGCACCCACATTAGGCAGCTGCCTGTTACTCCAGCTCCAAAACCCTCTTCCGGCCTCAGTGGACACCTGCATCCATATGCACACAACCACACACAGACAGACATGTTTAAAAAACATGAAAAGATGCCTGGGAGGCTTTAATCCCAGCACTTGGGAGGCAGAGGCAGGGGCATTTCTGTGATATTGAGGCCAGCCTGGTCCACATAGGGAGTTCCAGGCCAGCTGTGACTGGAGAGATCCTGTCTCAAAAGGAAAGAAAAAAGCATGGAAGAGGCAAAGTGGCCGTCACTGAAAGAGATCAACACCAATAAAGCTGCTGACGGAGGCACGCACCCAGCACCTGCGAGGACCAGGGAGGGGACAGGCACCACGGGTGGCTACAGCCACATCTGTGAGTTGGCAGAACTGTTAGGCTCTTTAATTTCCTCTCCTGAACTACTGTCCTTTCTGCTATTCTGTAAGGAACATTTAATTGCTTTCACAACAGGGAAAACAACACAAATTCTCTAACTTTATGACTCAAAGCCAAGGCTGGTGATGTGCACTTGAGAGGCAGAGGGAGGCAGATCTCTGTGAGTTCAAGGCTAGCCTGGTCTACATAGTAAGTTCCAGGCCAGTCAGGGCTAAATAGTGAACCTTGTTGCAAAAAAAAGACAAAGTAACATGAAGGCAGGCAAGATAGTTCAATGGGTGAATTGCATGCTACTAAGCCTGATGACCTAAATTCAATCCCTGGGACCTATATACCACATAAAGGAAGGAACTGACTCAAGCAGACTATACTCTGACCTCCACAAATTGGCTGTGGTACACATGCCCCATCATAAACACACACACACACCAATAAATAAATGTAACTAAAGAAAAAAATGTTTAAGCTGGTGAGACAGCTTAGCAGGTAAAGGCACTTGTTACCAAGCCAATGACCTGAGTTCGATTTCCCAGCAGGTGGAAGGAGAGTACCAACTCCCACAAACTGTCCTCTGGTCTCTCCACGAAGTATCATGTGCACACACACATACACATACACAAATAGTATTTTTTTTAAGGACATAATGAGCGATAGATACAATGGGAGTCGAAGCCATCTTTCTCAATCCCCTTCACTAACACATGCATGTGGGTGCCCATCGTTTGCCCATACATGGACAGGCAGAGAGGGCCTGTGGCTCGTGGGGTCTCCTCTTCCCACCCCAGGTATGGTCCTCATGACTTCTGAGCTTAGCACCCACCAGGGCGACAGACAAGCACCCTTCACCTGTAACTGGCTGCACCTGGCACGCCGTGCTGCTGTCTCCAGGCTCCACCAGCTGGCTGGGGATCAGTGGAGGTGCAGGTGGAGGGCACAAAGACTGCAGGACATGCCCCGTGGCTCAGCCTGATTGCAGCTGGCCAGAGCCTGGAGCACTCACCTGCCAGCAGGTACCTTCCAATCCCCTTGCCTGGGTAACCAATCGAGTCCCTGTGAAGTTCCCTCAGGGTTCTTTGCTCGGTTCTGATCTAGAACTCACTACGTAGCCCAGGCTGACCTTGAACTTGTGATCCTCCTGCTTCTACCTCCTGAGGGCTGGGCCGCTATGCCCAGATGTGGGAGACCACAAAAGGGCACCGGATTTCCTGGAACTAGTTAATGACGGCTGTTAGTCCCCATGTGGGTGCTGGGAACTGAACCCTGGTCCTCTGCAAGAGCAGCCAGTGCTCTTAACGTCTGAGCCATCTCCAGCCCCTTCCCTAGAGTTTTAATGTCTGAATCTACTGCCATTTCCTCACTGGCCCTAGATGGTTCCCTGACATCCTGTTGCTCCCCAAAGAGGGGTTCCCACCTCAGGTAGAGGACAGCAACCTGGGAGGTTTGGGGTTCACATGAAGAATACACAAACCGGAGCTGGAGTTCATGTATTTGTTTTTTAATCAAACAAACCAAAAAATGAAAACAAAAATTAAAAAGGCACTGAAAAAAATCAAGTAAAATTAAAGTCTTTCAACTTTTATCTTCTAAACTCTCCAGAGATCACTACTGTGTCCTGCCCCTCCACCCACGTGCACACCAGCATTTTCTACTGATTGTACCCGTGCATTAAAAATGGACGCCGTGGATGGAGAAGCCCCAGAACTCATAAGAAGCTGGGTGCAGTGCTGGGCATGTGCAATCTCAGTGCATGTAAGAGAGAGAGGAGAGTCTCAGGAAGGTCCTGGCCAGGACATCTAGCCTGGGGTAGGTATGCAGCAATAAACAAGGGACCCTGCATGAAAGGTAGAAAGCCAGCACCACCAGCTTCTCTGCTGAACTCTACACATTCAGGGTGGTGTTTTCACTTGCACTCACACACACAGACAAGTGCACACGTGCACATGCACACATATACACATGCCGTGCCGTTTGCATCTGCACTCATATACACAGATATGCACGCACACACAAAGGACAAAATGAAATAAGTAAAAAATAAAATCACATGGTTCTGCCAAGCCTCTGTCGCTCCGTGACTCATCCTGAGCTACTAGTCCACACAGCTTTCACTCACCATTTTAGTGGCAGCAGACTATTCCAGATTCCTGCTAGCAAGTACTGAGACAGCCTTCAGGTTTGTGGTGTTTGTGGTTTCTGTTTGGTGACAGGGTCTCAACTGTCCCAGCCTTTAATCCCACTACTCGGGAGGCAGAGGCAGGCAAATCTCTGTGTGATTAAGGCCAGCCTGGTCTACATAGCAAGTTCCAAGTCAGCTGGGGATACAGGGAGATCCCGTCTCAAAAACCTGAGCATGGTGTCACATACCTATAATCCCAGCACTTGGGAAATGGAAGGAGGAAGGCCAGCCTGGGCTACAGAAGACTCTGTCTCAAATAAATAAATAAATAAATAAATAAATAAATAAATAAATAAATAAATAAATAAATAAATAAAATTATAAGACTACTTATATTTTTTTTAATTGGATGGTGCTACCAAAATATATAAAGAAAATCCAAAGGGGCTAAAAAAATGACTCAGCAGTTAAGAGCACTGGCTGCTCTTCCAGACTAGGATTTGGCTGGCAGCTAACAACCATCTATAACTCTAGTTCTGGGGGATCTGACACCCTCTTCTGGCCTCTGAGGATACTACATGCATGTGGGGCACATATACATGCAGGCAAAAGACTAATGTGCATAAGATAATCACAAAAAAAAAAAAAAAAAAGAAAAGAAAAAAAGTCTCTGTAGTCTAGCCAGCCCTGAACCAATTTGTTGTCTTCCTCCAGTGCACCTGTTCTGCAGAGTTGAGATAAGGGTCTGATTATCAGCCTGGGTCTGTTCCCTGAGTCATCACCAAGGCCAGGCATTATACGTTATGTAAGCCATCTTATTTACTGTGAGTGGCATCCCTCAGAAAAGTCCAGTGGGAGCTGGTAGAAGATACACTATTAGTCTGCCTTCCATCCTGCCAACCTTCTTAAATGGTAGGAGCTCCCAGGTCTAAGGGGTAGAGCCGGAGGGAAGGTTACCTACCTCTGACAGTGCTTCTGACGAGGTCTCCAGGTTCCGGAGGTCCCCCGGTGTGGGGGTGCTACCACCGTCTCCCCTTTGGCCCACACTCAGTGCCTGCTCCCATTTCTGCAGAGCTTCCTCAAACAGCTCCATGCCTGAGTATATTTGAGAGGAGAAGGAGGGTTAGGGTCTATAACCTCACTCCTGAGGGAACGAAACAGAGCCCAGAGCCAGGAGGCCACGGCAGACAAGAGGCCAGCAGGACTGTGCTGTTGGGTCCTGATCGTTTCTTCAGGGTTCCTCAGATTCCAGGTTTTCATTCAGACAGATGTGCCCTCTGTCCACTGACTGGGGATCTAGGGTCAATGGGGCAGGAGCTGGAGAAAGGGTCAGATGCCCATTCCTCCCTGACCACACTGCCGTCCTGCTCCCAAGGCCCCAAGACAGCCTCCTGGCCGCACCTTGCACATACAGGCTCTCAGCGCTGCCATCCGTGGTGGGCACAGACTCCTCCATCCCTCTGGCTTCCCATGGGCCTGAGCACGCAGCTGTGGGGCTAGATGAGTTCACGACTACCATCTAGAGACCAAGGACAAGGACAGGGAGTAAGGCCCTTGGTGGGACCCCTTTAAGCTCACCCCCTCTGCCTAACCACATGCCATACACACTCCCACATATTGCCCCATGTGAGCCAGGTCAGCGTACACATCCTCAGAACAGGCTGGATCCACCACCTCAAATGTCTGATGATGGCTCACAGAAACTGCCAAGCAGGAAGAAATACAGAGACCAATGCCAGGTCCCTATGAAAGCCCTGAGCCCTGTTCTCTATCAGCTGAGGAAAACAGCCAGCCACCTGGTGTTGGAGCCTCTCATCTGCAGGAATGGCTGTGACATCCCAGCAGTCTCGGAACTCCCTAAGGGCAAGAGCCATAGCTCGCTCACCTCTGCAGCCAGGGCAGAGCTAGCTTGGAGCTGGAGCTGGGTACGTGCTGAACAGATGAGGAGGAGTGTGAGGAAACAAACCGGAGGCCTTCCCTTTGTCACCTACCTGCAGCCCATCCAGGGCACCACCCAGGTGCTCGCTCAATGTCTGAGGTGTGAGGACGGCAGGTGCTGTCACAGAAAAGCTCCTCCCTTCCGCACCTACATACCTGTCTCCCACTGGTACCTTCAGAGATCAGTAACAGGCTCTGAAGCATACAGAGAGAGGAGGGAACTTGTCCCCATCTCCCTACCAGTCCAGAAGCTTCCTGAGGGCAGAGTTCGAGAGCGCCCTGGTGGCCCCTGCCCTAACCACATCCCATCCAGGTTCCTCACCGAGGCCAAGCTGTGGGAGGAGCCTGAGTGCTTGCTGGGCTCAATGGAGGAAATGCCACTCAGCGTATCGTTGCTCTTGCTACTGGGGCTCTGAACCCTCCGGCTGGAATAGCCTGTGAGAAGAAGGGTGGGTCATGCAGGTGTCCGCCCACCCAAACTTCCCTCCCCAACCTCTTCCAGAAGTCCTGACCTCCTCAACCACCAGAGCAGCAGATCCCACTGAAGCGTACACTTAGCAGAGCTGCATCAGAGCTGGGCTGGGAACATGCTGAAAGGATTAGCAGTGGCCCGAAGGAATAAACTGGAAGCTTTGATGCAGAAGACAACCTTGCATTTATCTCATTTACCTCTAGACATCTAGCCCACCCTGGCTGCCCACCTGCCTCCTGCTCACCCAGCACAGAGGCAAGTCCAGAGCAGGGGATTCCAATATGCTAGGACAAGCTGAGAGCAAGACTGGGCCACTTCCTGCCTCCTTACTCAGTTTTCCTACATAAAATGGCCCAGCAATTAAGAGCACTGGCTGCTCTCGCAGAGGACCAAGGTTCAGTTCCCAGCACCAACGTGGTGGCTGGCTAACACCTGTCTGTAACTCCAGTTCCAGAGGATCCAATGCCCTCTTCTGGCCTCTGAGGACATTGCAGAACACGGGTGCACTCACACACATGCAGGCAATGGACTCACACACGTGCCAGCAGTCCACCCACACATATAAAGTAAAAGAATAAATAAAAGAGTGATCAATCCTTCCTTCTTTTTTTTTTTTTAAGTTACAGAATTGGAGGAATACTGTTTGGTTCATAAACCTCATGGTCCTTAATGCTCCTGAGCCTGGGGAAACTGGTGTCCAGTGTCTGACCTGGGTGCTCCCCACAGGTCCTCAGAAGATGAGAATACCCAGACCACCAGCACCAATGGCCCAACTCATGCACCTGGCATCACCCCCACGACTGAGCCATGTCTCAAGGAGGGGTTTCCACTACCCCGAGGGAAACTTGGCAGGGAGGCAGGAAGACACTTGCCTGAGACCCTCACAATGAATAGTGCCAGGATGTGACCACATCAGGCCCCACCACATACCTACCTTTCTTCCCTGAAGGGACCTTGCGAGCCATGAGGATGGGCAGGGGCACCATGCCCAGTTGCTCGGCTCCCACCTCAGGGCCCACCTGCTGCTTCTTCCGCCGGCGCCTCTTCAGCTGGTGGGCAGCCAGGGCCAACGCGACAGTGCCCAGGGCTGTGGCAAAAAGGACCTTTCGCAGGCCTGGTGTCAACCGCAGCTGGGAGAAGGCTGACTGCAAGAAAGAGACAGGTCCCCTGGTTGTGTCACTCAGAGAACAGCTCCTCCTAAGGCACCTAAGGTGAAGGACACAGCGTCCTTCTGCAGATTAAGAGAGTGACGAGAGGCCGCCACCACTGGAGAGGGGACTAGGCTAGCCTCTCAGAAATTCAAAGCATAGAGATATAGAGAGAACACCAAGTACAGGACATGATGGCGCACGCCTTTAATCCCAGCACTTGGGAGGGATCTCTGTGAGTTCAAGGCCAGCCAGGGCTACATAGTGAGAACCTGTCTCAAAAAAACAAAACAAAACAAAAGATAGAGCAACACATTGCCAAAGAGGAAGCCTGGGGTCCAGTATGTCCCCAACACTGTTAGCCACCATGCTGTGTGCAGGGATGTTATGCCTACGCCAGACACTACACCAGGACCTGTATCCCTGGTCAGAATACCTGCCATTTTCCAGGTGAGGAATCTGAGGCTTACGATACATGCAGTTGGTGACAGACTCACAACACGAACACAGACCTGATGCTCCACCCCTCCACACCCGGCACCCCACCAATGACTCCTGGAATGGATGACATTATTCACTCCTCCACAGTAGCCTATCCAAACAGGCTCATCCTCGTCACTCTCTGCTGCTGGCCTGCGTGAACCTTGGGTGGGGCTGTGCCGGCAGGGCTTTTTGTCAAGAAGCTTATTGAGCCACAGACATCTGAAGCTGTCAGGAAAGGTGATACTGACCCCTTCCACAGACTGAGAAATTGAGGTTGAAAGTCTGCCTTAGAGTAAAGATCTAGCTTAAGTCTCCAGACTCCGAATCTGATCAGAGAAGACGCCAGATCCATGATTTGATGATTCTATTAACTGTCCAGTTGACAAAGTCTAAAATATCTCTGGGTAAGCCTGGGAGGGATTGTCTGTGCTGTTAGTCTCTCAATGTCTGTGAGGGATTATCTTGAGTTTTTTAGTGAGGAAAGACTCAATTGTATGTGCAGGGCCATTCCCTGGGCAAGGGATTCTGGACTAAGCAGTTTCTTGCAGACCAGAGACAGGACCACACCCATCTCACCTGCCCAAATGTTGTGTACAGGAACACGGGGATCTCAGCCACCGTCATGGCCAGAGCCTGGATCATGGACATGCCCTCAGTCCGCCGGAACGCCATGGCAGGCCCAGCACCCTGGGCAGAAGCCCTTGGGCCAAGAGCTTCCAAGGAGAATGTCTTCAACTGGTTGCTGATTGAGTCCTGGGCACCATCCACGCCCGGGCAGGACAAAGGCAAGTATACCCTCCACAGAGCTGAGAGACAGGTGATAAAGTGAGACACAGGAATATGAACACGGGCCTAGGGCTGGGGCTGGAGCTGAGTAGGATGAGACCTTAGGGTTATCCCCAGTCCTACTCAAAAGCTTTGGGCCAGCGGAAGCACTTCCACACAAACTTGATGACTGAGTCCCAAGAACCCGTGTGACTGTTAGTGCTAATTTCAACTTGACAAAATCTAGAATTACCTGCGGGGAATTTTCTTGATTATGGTAACTGAGGTGGAAAGATTTGCGCATCATGGGTGGCACCATTCCCTGTGCTAGGGGAATGGCACAGAGAGGACAAGGACGGCTGGGCACTGGCCCCTAGGCATTCTTTACTGCAGATACAATGTGACCAGCTGTCTCAAGCTCCTCCCTGTAACTTCCCCAGCAATGCAGGATGATAACCTGGAACTGGGAGCCAGAATAAACCCTTTCTCTCCTAAGCTGCTTTTGTCAGGATATTTTATCACAGCAGCAGAAATTAAACTAAGACATGGGAAGAGGGCTGGAGAGACGGTTCAGCTGTTAAGAGCACTGACTGCTCTTGTACAGGATCTGGGTTCGATTCCCAGATCCCATGCTAACAACCATCCATAACTCCAGCTCCAGGAAATATGATGTCCTCCTCTGACCTCCTTAGGCGTCACACAACACAGGCACACCTACCTGCACACAGACAATGTGCTCATACACATAAAATAAAAATAATAAAATATTTTTTTAAAAAGACATGGAAAGAGAGTATCAACTCCCGAAAGTTGTCCTCTGACGTCCACATGCATGTTATGGCAGATGTGCTCACACTCACACACACAAATAATAAACAAAAAATTTAAAAGGTACAGCTGGGCATGGGAGTGTATGCCCTTAATCCTAGCACTCAGGAGGCAGAGGCAGGCAGATCTCTGTGAGTTTGAGATCAGCCTGGTCTACCTAGCAAGTTCCAGACTAACCAGGGCCATATAACGAGACCCTCAAGAAGAAAGTGCACGCATGATTACAAAGAGATGCACACAACAGTGCTCTCAGGGAATGGGCACCTCTGGATACTGCAGGCCTATAATCTCAGCTGTCTAGGACACTGAGGCAGAAGGACCACAAGCTCAAGGACTGCTTGGGAAATTTAACCAGATCCTAACTCAAAAAAAAACAAAATTTAGGGGCTGGGATTAAAGACATTGTACCATCAAACTCTACCTGAACTTAAATGATTTTTTAAAAAATATGTATTTTAGAGGCTAGAGAGATGGTTCATCCATTAAAAGCACTGGCTGCTCTTGCAGAGGACCCAGATTTGGTTCCCAGTGCCCAAGTAGTGGCTAACAACTGTTCATAACTCCAGTTCCTGGGAATCCTCCACCCTCTTCTGACCTCCTTGGGCATTGTATGCACAGGTGCACTTACACACATGAAGGCAAAACATTTATACACATAAAAGAGAAATAAGTAAATAAAAATATACAAATAAAAGTTTAGGGCTGGAGAGATGGCCAAGTGGTTAACAGCAGTGGCTACTCTTGCAGAGGACCTGGGTTTAGTTCCCACCACCCACATGACAGCTAACAATCATCCATAACTCCAGTTCCAGGGGATCCAACACCTTCTTCTGTCCTCCGCAGGCTTTGCATGACATAGGTTCACTTACATCAATGCAGGCATAACACTCATACACATAAAATAAAAATAAATGAAAAAAACTTTTAATTTAAAAATTAAAAATAGGTTGGGATAATATAGCTCAGCAAGTAAAGCACTTGCCTAGCACGCAGGAGGGGAAGAAAAAAGAATGTCCTTGGTGTAAGAGATTAACATCAAGCCTACACCTAGAGCCAAGCCCCAGTGCTAGACCCCACAGACCCTGGGGCTACCTTAGGTCTGGGAGCAGCAGGTAGCATCTCCAGCATGCAGGGTCCCAAAACCACCTGGAGCCTGGGAGACAGCACTTCCTCAGCCTTTTTAAACACTATTTTAAACACTAGCTATTTGCTAGGCAAAATTCTCACACCCCAGGTAGAGAATCAAGATATCTTCCACCTCCCACCAAGCCAGGAATGTGCCACTTCTTGTGCCCTAAAAGCTTGTGCTGGTTTTGTTGTAGTGTTCTATTTTTATTTGTTTGTTTGTTTGTTTATTGAGAAAGGTAGCCCAGGCTGGCCTTGAACTCAAGGCCCTCCTCTTGCTTCAACCTCCTACACCCTGAATCTACAGGCAGGAGCTGTCAAACCTGGCAGTGCTAGGTTCTTTCTGTATGTTACACTGAATCATGACAATTATGTTATGGAGATGTTACTTTCCCTCCTCTCCTGCCTGCTCCCACCATCCACTAAAGAAACAGAGTCTCAGAGAGACTGAGCCAGGAAAAAAAGTGGTAGAAATGGGGTAGAGAGGGGGTCTGGGCAGGTCAAGGTCTACTGGACTCTAGACTCCACTCGTTGCAACCCTCCTGCTAAACTTGACACAAGAGCAGGGCAGTGTAAAAACCACAGAGGACCAGGGCAACCTTCCCCTGTCCTTCTGGGACCTATCTGGAACTTTCCATTGTCAAATTCCAAGGCCACAGTATTCATCAGTGGTTCCAGACCCCCAAGGCACTGCAGGATGCTCCCGGCTGCCAGCATCATATTTAAGAATGCTTCCAAGGTCTCCCGGGGATTTCAAGAGGAAGGAGCACACAGACCAGCACAGACCCTGCCTCCTTCGATGAAGGCCAAAAGTCACTGGGCCAGCACAAGAGGCAGCTTATCCTCTGAGATTGGGAAGGGCACATGGCCCTATCAGAGGAGCCCTAGGGCAGAAGGTGAGGGGGAAGGGTGAAATTCTGAGGCTAAGGAAACTACCTCATTGTCAAGGGCAGCAGAGGGAATCCTGCCAGGAGGCTGCAAGTGAATAGTGTCCTCCAGAGGCTACAGCCTATCCTCCTATCCTCCAGCCTGGTTTGGTCTCCAGTACCAGGACAAGAGGACCAGAAGCTATTCCTCCCTTCAAACTTCAACATGCTCTCAGCTACAACTCTGGGCCCACGTACTCTCTGATCCCTCAGGACAACCACAGTTTATCTCAAGGATGTGGAAATTAAGGCTCTGAAAAGGCTGAGTAGTGCTTAGCTATGTATGGGACACCTGAAGGGCTTGAGGCCCCTAAGCTTCTGAGGACACACGGAATAACAAGAGGCCAGCCTGTTTGCCTGTTCTAGGCTCGTAGACACATGTTCTAGGATAAGGGCAGGCAGAGATGGGAACTTAGGCCTGGTGTCTGTCTGTAGGAGAATCCAGTTAGCCTTGGCTGCCCGCCTCCAGGAGAAAGGAAACCCCATCTTGCCCCTCAATACTGCTTTACTGACAGGAAGGGGCCAAATCTACCCCCAACTCCCAGGGTGTCCTCCTCTCTGGCTACACAGCCTATAGCGAGCTGGACCTCTGCAGCTCCATCGTGGTACTTTTGACACCCTAATAACCCGGCTTTCCACTCCAGGCCCTCCTTCCCTATGTGGGACAACCCCACTAATGCCCTGGTTCTGACCATCCCCTCGTTCCACCTTGACCCAGCGTGTCCCCAGTCCACGCACAGCCTTGAGCCACCCCATCCCGGGGCACCTCGGCTGTCCCACGCAGCCCCGGCCCTGGGCAGCTCAAACTGGACCTCAGCGACACCCCGAGCTTCATGGGCTGCTCCTTCCTCTCTGGCCTCGACCTCCACAAGCACAGCCCCGCCCACGGCGGGCACACCTGCTCGTCGTAGACCCCTGCTCCGAGGCCCGCGGCGTTCCAGGCCAGGCCCGGGAGGCTCCTCTCGGCCCCGGCTCCCTTCTCGTTCCACCCCTCGAAGCAAGGTATCCCACGCGCCGCCCTCGGCCCGGGGAGTCGCTCCCCTGCACCCCAGGGCCCCTTCCTCGACCCGCGGGTCCGAGGACACCCGCGCCCACCTCGACCCCGGCGCGGCCCGGGCTCAGCCGCGCTGCTCGCCCGCTCGGGGGACCCGGCCGGCAGCCACTCACCCCGGACCCCATCGCTGCGGAAGGGCAGCGTCTCCTTCCCAGGCGGCAACACAACCAAACCGAAGCCGGGGGCGTGGCCTCCCGCAGGGGGCGTGGCCCCCGCCGGGAGACTCCGCTCTGGCCAATGAACGTCTTCGGACTGCTCCGAGCCGCCGTGGCCCTTGGCCAATTGGACGAGCCACGTGACCTCATTGACCCGGTCCTCTCCCGCCCTCTGCCCCGCCCCCTAAGTGCGGTTGAGGTGCGGAAGTGGCCTCTTCTGTCCTGCGATTGGCCCTGAGGATTAGATTGACACAGATGGCTTGAGGGAGCGGGGCCGCGCAAGTCAGGCCTCCCCCCACTTGGGCTTTCTGGAAGGCATGTCGGACTTCCTGAGCTCTGGCACCCCGGCTGCGCGCGTGACAGTCTCTCCTGAATTTCAGGAGTCCTTTTCATTCCTTCGTTCTTCGTTTTTAAAATTTTTATTTATTATGTTTATTTCATGTATGTGAGTGCATTGCCTACATGTGTGTAAGTGCACTTGTGCAATGCCGGAGGAGGTCAGAACAGGGCTTCGGACCCCCTGGAACTGGAGTTACAGAGGGTTGTTAGCTGCCATGTGGGTGCTGGGAACCCACCCCGGTTCTCTGCAACAGCAGCCAGTGCTTTTAACTGCTGAGCCATCTCTCCAGCCTCTCATTCATTTATTTTATGGGACAGGTTCTCACTTTGTAGCCCTGACTGCCCTGGATCTCCCTGTGTAGACCAGACTGGCCTCAAACACAGAGATCCACCTGCTTCTGCCTCCTGAGTACTGGGTCTAAAGCCCCATGGCCCCATGCCCAGCCCATGAGTTCTGGCTGCCAAAGTCTGCCCTATGCCACACACACATACACACACACACACACACACACACACACACACACACACACGCCAGGAGCCTTAGGGTATTGATCCTCTGCAGTATCCCAGGTGCCAGTGTCTGACACAGTGCTCAAGGTGAGTTACTCATTGTAAGTTATTGAATGAATGATGTACTTGTATCTGGTTCTTAAAAGATAGGGCTGTATACTGTCTAAATGTACACTGGTCAGCTATAGAGTAATGCAGGCAAATAAATAATAAGTATTTTGTCACGATGGGCAAATGAAAAAAAAAAAGATAGTGAACACAAAACTTGGAGTTGGTGAATTTCCACTGTATGCAGAGTAAGTTGCCCAACTGGTCAGTGGACTCTGCCATTCAGTCACCTGGAGATTCCTTCAAACTGGGCTCCACCTGCTCTGAGAACAGTGCCCAGGAACTCAGGCTCACCCCTATATAAACAGGAGTAATAGGTGATGGGGAAATAGGTTAAGTGATACCAGATAAACAAAAGCCAGAGAGTCCAAGCTGCCAGTGGGTAAAAAGATGAAGCTTTGAGGGAGGGAGCAAGGACAGTGGAGACAGGAACAAGCTCCAATGCCCCAAGCCACAGGAAAGGCATTGGAGGCAGGAGCTTCCAAAGGGCATCCTCCTACCTGTCTGCAGCTGTCAAGTACTGGGTTTGAAGTCAGCACATGCCTTGCCCCAAAGTAGCCATCTTCTCCACTCTGGCAGAGATACCAATGTCAGTCTCCCAATCAAAACATCTGTACCTAATTCACAGACTTCAAAGCACTCTTCCTCCTTGTGAACCCCCTGTACACTCTCCCCTCCCACAGGGGAAGAAACCTAAGGGCCTGTTCCTGGCTTAGTTATCCTGTCATATCACCAAGATCAAGGGCAGAAGAGAAGTTGATTGTCTAGAGAAGGAAAGTACCAGAGGAAAAGAAGTGGAGAAATTGGGTGAGAAAGGGTCTTAGTAGCCTAGAGACAGCGTTCAGATAAAGAGAAAGGGAGGTAAAGGGTCAAAAATCGAGGAGCCAGCAGAGAAGACTGCACATTCTAGAGATCTGTCACACAGCTGCAAGATGACAAGAGCTAGTCAGGTATTCCTTGTTTCAAAACTGCTAAAAGGTGGAACTGAAATGTTCTCAGCACAGACACAAAAGGGGTAGGTGAGGGAGGAGATGGAGTTGTTAATGTGTGTGATGCCATCATCCTATATGTAAACATACACCCACCTATCACTCTATACCCCTCTGTATATACAATTCTTTCAATTTTAAAAAAGATTTATTTATTTTTATGTGTATAAGAGTGTTTGCCTCCGTGTGTATGTATTTGCAACATGTGCTAGCAGTGCCTGCAGAAGAGGGTGTCGGATCTGTGGAACTGAAGTTACAAACAGTTGTGAGCTGGCATGTAGGTGCTTGGAACTGAATCCATATCCTTTGCAAGAGCGGTCAGTGCTCTTAACCACTGAGCCATCTCTCCAGTCCCCATACATGTATGTATGTATATGTTTATATATATGCACTTATTTATAGATATGAAATTCTTATTTTTCAATTTAAAACAAAATTTGTAGTAAAGTTTGGAACAGCAATACTCACTTGTAATCCCTGCAGGAAGATCAGGAACTCAAGATCATCAGTGAGTATATATTAAATTTGAAGTCAGTCTGAGGTACATGAGACCCTGTCTCAAAAAAAGCAGTTAAGTATGGTGGGGCACACTTTTAGTCCTAGCATTCTGGAGGCAGAGACAGGCAGATCTCTGTGGTTCAAGACCATTCTCATAGCAAGTTTCAGGTCAGCCAGGGCTACATAGTGAGACCCTGTCTCAAAAAAAAAAAAATAAAAAGATAAAAGGGGGTTAGAGAAATGGCTCAGCAGCTAAGAGCACTGGCTGCTTTTACGGAGGACCTGGATTCGATTCCCAGCACCCACATGGCACCTTACAACCATCTGTGTCTCCAGTTTCAGTGGATACAGTACCTCTCTAGCCTCTCTGTGGGCATTACACTTATACATAAAATAAAAATAAATAAAAATTTTAAACAAAACAAAGCAAAACAAAATAGCTGATGAGATGGTTCAGCAGGCAAGGGCACTGGCCTGCAACCCTGACAGCGTGACTTTGATCTTTGGATCTTTGTAAAGGTGGAAGGAAGAAAGCCAGAAAGTTGTCCTCCTACCTCCACATATGTGCTGCTGCATGAGCATCCACCCCTCTCCCATCATACACACACAATAATAATAATTAATAAAATTTGTGGGTTTTTAAGAGATTTTATTTTAAATTCTGTATATATGTGTTTGAGTGTGAGTTTGTGCAGCTCCCACAGAGTCCAGAAAAGGGCGTTAGAAGCTCTGGTGTTAGAGTTACAGGTGGTGATGGATCACTTCACATGAGCACTGATCCCGGGTCCTCTGCAAGAGTAGTTTGAGCTCTTCTCTCAAGTACAAGTACTGGGACTAAAGGTGTGCACCACCAAGCCTAGCTCTAAAATGAAGTTTTTTTTTTTGTTTTTTTTTTTTTAAATGACACTGGAGAGACGGCTGAAGGGTTAAAGGCACGTACTGCTTTTGCAGAGGACTCAAGTTTGTTTCTCAGAACCCACATTAAACAGCTCATAGCTGCCTGTAACTTCAGTTTCAGAGGATCCAGGACCCTCTTCTTGCTCCTGTGGACACTATACTCATGTGTACATACACCCACACACACACACATATACACACAATCATAAAATAATTTAAAAATAAGAGACTGGAGAGATGGCTCAGAAGTTAAGAGACTTGCTGCTCTTGCAGAGAATCCAGGTGCAGTCCCAGCACCCACATGGCAGCCAATAACTGTCTATAACTCCAGTTACAGAGGATCTGACCACCCTTCTTCTGGCCTCTATTGGCACTTATATGCATGCAAGCAAAACACTCATGCACATAAAATAAATAAAAATGTTAACAAAGATAAAAAAAATAAAATAATCTCATCCAGGTATGGTGGTGCACGCACGCCCTTAGTCCCAGCACTATGGAGGAAGAGGCAGGTGGATCTCTGTAGATTCTAGGCTAGCCTCGTCTCCATGGCAAGTTCCAGGTCAGCCAGGGCTACCTATTGAATCCTTGTCTCAAACAACCCCAAGGACATAAAGAATTAACTAAAATTTATACAAAGTATTAGCAAATAATATGGAATTAATTGTGGTGCATCTCTGCAAAGACCTAAAAACACCTGTCAGACTTGGGCAAAGGGATCCACCAGAGTGGCTGGCTAGTGCAGCCCATGGCCAGCAGGGGGCAGCAGCGAGCGTCACATGCCCCGCCCACTCTGGAGCCCCTCCCCGCGGTCCCACTAGGCCCCGCCCCTAGCCCACTCCCATTTCTCCAGGCCCCGCCCCGTAGCCCCAGGAGGCGGGCCCCGCCCCTCAGATACCTCCTCTCCCGCCAGGCCCGCCCCTCCCTCAGCCCTACTAGGCCCCGCCCTCGACCCCGCAGTCCCGCCTCTCTCCTTCCTCTAGGCCCCGCCCCACGGCCTCATCAGGCAGGCCCGGCCCCTCGGTCCCATTAGGTCCCGCCCGCGATTAGCGCAGGCCCCGCCCTCTCCTTCAGGCCCCGCCCCTCGGCCACCGCAGGCAGGCCCCGCCCCGCGCTCGGCTGGCCGGCCGCTGCGGGCGCGCAGGGCGGGCGCCGGCAGCAGGTGGGCGGGGTGCGGACGGCGGGGCGGGGGGCATCGGGCTGCGCTGGGGCAGGCGCGGCGGCGGTGCGTGGGGACGCGCCATGGACTTCAACATGAAGAAGCTGGCGTCGGACGCGGGCATCTTCTTCACGCGGGCGGTGCAGGTGAGGCCTGGCGCGGCGCCGGGCGCGAGGCCCGGATGTGGGGCAGGCGGCGAGCACCCTGCGGCCGCAGCCTGGGTGCGGGGAAGCCGGCCCCCTGCAGCTGCCACCGCGCCCGCCGCGGGCACAGCTCCGGCCACTGCTGCTCGGCCCCTGAGCTGCCCGGAGGAGCGCGCCGCGGGGTCGGCTGCACTTCGCCGCGGCCCCGGCCTGGGCACACAGCAGTGCCCATTCGGACTGACCAGTTTGCCCACTGCCCCGGCGCCTGCGCAGCTGGGGAAGTGAGAGGGCACCGGGTGGCTGATACCTTCCTGCCCTTGTCCTGCGAGGCCCGGGTGGCAGGCCCAGGGCATCACAAACACGCCCCAGCCCCTTCTGCGAACCTCAGTTTCCACACCTGTGCAATGGGCAAGTGATGCTTGGCTTCCATCCTGTCCCTCTCACACTCTTGGATAGTCAGGCCGGAAGCCAGGAGTTGTTATTTCCTTTCTGCCCTGCCAGAGGCCTGTTTCCTCTTACTCTTCTGGCCTAGAGGATTGGGAGAAGGCGAGGGTCTGGCTGGGCGTCTCTTTGGGAAGCTGTCCAGGTCCATACTGCCGAGATTGGAACATGCATTTGAGGTCAGGGCTTGATGTCCCCATGGAAGACTGGAGTCAGTTATAGGTGTGAACGCCCCTCTTGTGACCTTGAGAGCAGGGGCTTCACCTCCCTGGGCCTCAGTTTCTCAGTCTGAGAAATGGAATGAGTCTCCCTCTGTTCTGGGATGGTTGTAAAGGTCCTTTGGGACCTCTTGCGGGGCTCACTAGAAGCCAGATCCTGGCTGTGTGGCTGTGGTTAAATGACACCTGTGCATGTGTGACCTTGCACAAGTCACTTCTGAGCCTCACTCCACCCTTTTGTCAACCAGGTGTAAGTCAGGTGGGAAGCTGCATGTGCTCCAAGGGTGGGCTCCTGCTTCTGAGGACCTGGGCTGCCTTGGCAGTGCCCTGGGAACAGGCCCGGTGCTGTTGTTGACACTGCTGGGCACAGTCCCTTAAGGAGCCCAGCTCTGGCCAGCCTCAGGGGCCCATATGGCCATGTTTACTAGAAAGCACAGGGTTCCCGTGAGACATAGTGTCCCAGTGAGGCTTGTTTTTCTGAGCTTGGTGGGCAGTCCCCACCCTAGTGGGGGTGCCAGGACCCCTGAGCTCCAGTCCAGCTGGGAGTGTGTCAGGGGACCCTTCTCAGTGTTGGTATGGCAACTGCACTATCTCCCACATCTGGGAAGAACCTGATCTGCCAGTTTCCAGCCGCTGTGGGCCCTCCCACCTGACCTGGCCAGGCCCATAGAGAGAGTTGTGGGCTGGGGTTGGGCTTTGTGGCCTTGCTCTGCCTGATGGGGGTAGGCCCACAGGGTCACTTGTACTGAAGCTGGAGCCAGCTCCGGGCCCTGGCTGGGATGGAGGAGGGAGCTGGGAGCGATATAAATAGAGGCTTTCTCTGCTCCACACACCCACCTCCTGCTGATACCATCTTGCTGGAAACTGCCTCAGACCAACCCGTGCGAAACCCACTTCCCATGGCAGGACAGGGGCGTGGTGACGGATGAGGAACCTGAGGTGTAGGAGAGGGGTCTGTGAGAGTCACCAGGAAAGATGGAGGGGCTCTGTATTATCAGTATATGGGCAGCTACTCTGGGTCAGGGGCCCCTTGCCAGGCACCTGGTAAGCATTCAGCTGTGCTCTCCCCAACAAGGGACAGCTCCCTGTCCCAAAGGGAGCAAGACCTCTCCCCTGAGATGGGGACTGAAGGCAGGGTCCCTTCTTTGGGAGTGACTTTGGGGTGGCTTCCCTCGCCAAGGGTCCTAGAGCTGTGCCTGGAATTCAGATGCAGTCTGTGAACCAGTTGCAGGTGGCGGAACAGCCCCATCAGGGCAAGACTGGAAATCCTACAGCATATTAGAATAAGATGTCTATGGGGTAGGCATGGGCAGGCGCTCTGCTGAGACTGTTAGCACCAGTCACAATAAAAGCAGCAGTAATTTTCTCAAAGCCTGAGAGGGAATGAATTTGCCCTCATCCAAGTTAGGCCGGCAGCCTTGTAGAGCCTGGGGCTCGGGAAAGCCCTGGAGCATCAGAAACCTGCCTGGGTGTGTGGTGTGAAGACAGTGGCTGCCTGCACCCTGGTGCCTGCACTGGTGATTGGGAGGCTTTCTGTTTGATAGAGACCCAACTAACACTTACTACCCTGGGGCTGGGTGTGGCTCAACCATAGAGCTTCCATATAGGATGTTTGAGGACCCACTATGACCAAAAAGAAAACTGTGGAGCCCATACTGTCGGCTAGCCAGATATTCTGTAAGACTTGTTATGGCCATTCTCCAGGGAGAAACTGAGGCACAGGTAGATGTTGCTTCTCTGAGCTTGGTGTCCTCAACTGGAAGGTAGGTCAGCAGCATCCTACAGAGGGCACGGGATGGTGGGTGGGACCTGCGAAGGCTTGGAAACCGGATAGGGGGGACCACGGGATCGGGAAGGGACTGTGAGGGGTAGGGGAGGCCGAGCCCTTTAGGACTGGAGGGAGGAGGCTGCAACACAGGCCCTCTGCCTGCAGAAACCCAAGGCCTGCTGCATAATTGATGGCTGCTAAGAGACCTAATGGCTCCTCTCTTCTCTCCAGAGCTTAGAAGCCTCTGGATGATTCATCATGGCCAGTGGCTCAGCAGGGCCTCCAGCCCCCCCTACCCCCCCAGACAGTACTGACCCTGACTCCAGGGCAACCTGCCCCTTGCTTGGCCTCAGCGGCTGCATCTGTGTATAACAGAAAGCCAGACCTGCCTGCTTTAGACAGCCTAGAGGCTGTCGTAAAGTCCCTCAAAAGGCTCCCTGCCTCCATCTGTCCCTGTCCTGTACCTTGCACTTTTAGCCGCTTTCATGACTTACACAAGCTCGAAAAAGCCTGGGTCTGGGGATATCCGTCTGTGGTTTCTTCTAGGTCAGAGGACAAGGACTTGGGCCAGTTTCTGATTCTTCCTAGGTGGCCCACATGGGTTCAGCCAGCTCTGATGGGGGCCCTGTGTGACCTCCCAGGACCTGGGTACACCCAGCAACTGGCTCTGACGGGCTGGCAGTGTTCCCTGTGCACCACACCCAGAGGCCAAGCATTTGGCTGGCCTCCTTCCCTGAGGTCTCTTTCTCCACAGACGTGCTGCCCATCAGCAAAAACATGGGTACTTTATGCTGGGTGTGGCCCAGTGCCAGACCCCTCATGTCTGAGCCACGTCTCTCCTGTCTTACCCTCAGCCTGTGAGGCAGGAACTTTGTTTTCAGCTTAGGGAAACTGATGCTTAGAGAGACAAAAGCTCATTGCAGGTGTCACACAGCGCAGTGGGAGCAGGGACTGGGACTTAACAGGGCCCCTCTGACCCAGGGTCCTGGGTTCTGCCCGTTCTCTGCCCTGGTGCCTCTTCTTAGCTGCCCATGGAGCCCCTTGAAAATCCGGGGCCTTACTCTGGGCCCTGTTTGTTCCCTGACAACTTGCCACCAAGTTCTCTTCCTCGCTCAGGCTTCAGAGTGCCCGGTGGCCACCTCCCGAGGCCTTTACCAACTGGGAGCGTGTGTGCTTGTTCTAGGGGGGTGACCAGGGCTGCTGTGGGGTTCCCAGAGATCATGATCCCAACTGACCTACCCCTCATTCCATGTGGCACAACTGACTCTGGGACCTCTCCCACCTCTTCCCCAGTTCACAGAGGAGAAATTTGGCCAGGCTGAGAAGACCGAGCTCGATGCCCACTTTGAAAACCTCCTGGCACGGGCAGACAGCACCAAGAACTGGACGGAGCGCATTCTGAGGCAAACCGAGGTGTTGCTGCAACCTAACCCCAGTGAGTGGGTGAGGCTCAGGGGGCAGTGGGCACCCAGTCAGGCCTTTGATGAGGCTGAAGGGCTCCAAGACCCCCTCTGAGCTGGGGGAAGACCAGGCTTTCATGGAGGAGTCGAAATGCCTGAAAATGGGAAGAGAGGCAGGCAGAACACGGGTGCCCACTTGGAAAAGGCCAGAGACGGAAAAGGGCATGACTAAAGTCGCACACTGGGTGGACCACAGAACCTCCCAGGGCACAGATCTGTAGTGGTGGACTATGTGTTGCTTGTAAAGCTGTTGCTGACTGGATTGTCCAGAGAGGTTTGGGGATCAAGACCAGGGAGGTGTTTAAACGTGTTATGTGCTATGAATCCTGTTAAGGGAAATGTGGATAGGTGTTGAGTTCAGCCGTTACCCCTAGCTGTGTGACCACAGCAGGCACTTCATCTCCCTGAGCCTTGACTCCCTCTGTGTGAGCTGATTCTGGAGGTCCTTGGGCGGGGGCAGGGCCCGGCAGCCGCTTGGACCGGAGAACCCTGTGGCTTTGACTGCTGTCTCCTCACAGGTGCGCGAGTAGAGGAATTCCTCTATGAGAAGCTGGACAGGAAGGTCCCCTCACGGGTCACCAATGGGGAGCTGCTGGCTCAGTACATGGCGGAGGCGGCCAGCGAGCTGGGGCCCACTACCCCCTATGGTGAGCAGACCTCATAGCCAGGGGACAGGGCAGAGTCTCAGCCCCGAGTGTCCCTCTTCCCCTCCTTTCCTCCCTCGTTTCTTTACAGAAACATTGGGCCAGGCTGCCTGCCATTGAGCCCCAGAGGCCCACCTGTGTGCACCTCCCCCGTGCTGGCTCTGCTCCTGCTTCCGGTGGGCTCTGGGGAAGAACCTGAGTGCTCATGTTTACGCACCATTCTCTTAGCCGACTGCGCCTTCTTCCCCAGCCCTGATAGGTCTTTTTCAGTGGGTTCATGCTGGGCATGTTACCCTGCAAGCTGACTTTCAAAAGAATATTTTAGGAGGCTGGAGAGATGGCTCAGTGGTTAAGAGCACTGACTGATCTTGTAGAGGACCCAGGTTCAGTTCTCAGCACCCATAAGGAAGCTAGCAACTGTGCGTAACTCCAGTTCCAGAATCTGACCCTTTTCTGACCTCCTTGGGCACTGCACAACACAGGAGCACTTACATATATGTAGGCAATATACTCATATTCATAAAATTTAAAAAAAAAGTTTTTTTAATTAAAAAAAGTTTTTTTGACAAGGTCTCCCTGTAGGCCCAGTTGTCATAGAACTCACTGGGATCAAAGGTGTGCACCTCATTCTGACTTTTTTTAAAGTTCTCTCTTTTTTTACATGTTTGAGTGTTTTACCTGCATGCATGTATATGCACCACTTGCATGCAATGCCAGCAGAGGCAGAAGAGGGTGTCAGGTGCTTGGATCTGGAGTTAACAAGTGATTGTGAGCTGCATGACATGAGTGCTCGAAATCAAACTTGGGCCATCTGCAAGTACAGTACCTGTTCTTAACCACTGAGCCATCTTTCCAGTCCCTGTACCTGACTTCTTTCAGCTAGTGTAATATTTTACTAGTTCATTCATGTTGTGACAGGTTTCAGAGCTTCATTCCTTTTTGTTGGTAGGTAATATTCCACTGTGTGGACGGCTTCATTTCCTTTTGTTCACCATTGGATAGACTTAGACTTATAGGAGCTTCCTTGTGAATGTTCACCTAAGAAAGTTGGTTTCTAATTTTTACTTACTTGTTATCTTTTTGTGAGACAAAGTCTCCCTGGGTAACCCAGGCTGACCTCCAACTCTCAGTCCAGCTGTTTTGAATGTCTGTTACATGTGATGTTTACCTTCCTATCTTCCTAATGGATTGACTTGTGTGTGCCTGTGTACTCGTATGTGTGTTCAGGGCTGCATGTACTTGTGTGTGTGCCCATGTGGAGGCCAGAAGTTGAATTTAGATGTCACTCTCACTGAACTGGAGCTCATCTCCTCCTCTGTACTTGCTACCTAGTGACTTCCGCTCCCTCCTGCCTCCTCCTCCACCTGTAGCTGAGCTGGCCAACGGGCACCACTGTACCCGGTTCTAGGTGCTCAGGGTTTGAATTCAAATCCTCATGCTTCTCCAACAGGCACTTTGCCAGCTGACCGATCTCCCAGCCCTAGATGCATTCTTTTACCCCGTACAGCACCACAGTAGCCATTGTGGTGATGTGATCATGTATTCCCACCACTTGGGGGGCTGAGGATGGAAATCATCTGTGCCCAGGAGCTAGAGATCAGCCTGCTGGCAGAATGAGACCACCATCTCAAAGAAGAGGTAAAACACCACTCTTGGTCTCTAATCAAACCCTGCCTGGAGCCCGTGTTATCTGATGATGCTCTTGACTGCTCAGTCTCCCACTTGCTAGTACATCCTTTTCTCTTTTTTTCTCCTTTTCTCTTCCACTTGTTTACAACACTGAATCTCAAACAGAACTCTTCTGCGTGGCATTCAGGGTAGACAGTATCTAGATAGTTTAAAAATATATTCTGCCAGGCATGGTGGCACACACCTTTAATCCCAGCACTTGGGAGGCAGAGGCAGGCAGATCTCTATGAGACCTAGGCCCACCTGGTCTACATAGTGAGTTCCAGGCAATCTGGGGCTACAGGAGACCCTGTCTAAATATGTGTGTGTCTATGTATATGTGTGTATATATGTATATATTCTGTGTGTCTGCATATATGTGTGAATTTGTATATGTTCTGTGTATGTATATGTATATATATATGTGTATATATGTACATATTCTGACAGTCTTTGCCTTTGATCAGAATGCTTAATCCATTTACATTTAGTGCAGCTATTGATGTGGTTGGACTTTCAGAAGTGAATTTTCTTTAGGCGTTGTGTGATTTTTGTTCCTCGGTTATTTTTTTACTGCTTTCTCCCTTTTGTTATAGATATTTTTAATTAATATTTAAATTTCATCTCCCCATTTTTTGGTCAGTATTAGGGATTTAACCCACAGCCTGGTATACGCTAGGCAAGTACTCCATCACTAAGCTATATCCTCAACACACACACCCTTTTATTTTTGTTTTGAGACAGGGTCTCCCTGTAGCCTCAGCTGTCCTAGAACTTGCTATGTAGACCAGGTTGGCCCCAAACTCAGAGTTCACCTGCTTCTGCCTCCTGAGTGCTGGATTAAAGGTGTCTGTCACCATGACCAGCTCCCCTTTTTTAAAAATGCAAAACTGCATTTTTTAAAACTGTAAGATTGTGACTGTCCACTGTTCCCTCTCGCTCTTCTTTTTGTTTTCAGTATAGTTCCCCAGGAGTGACTCTGGGTCATCATATGTTGGTAGTCAGTCCTTAGTGGTCAGTGATTGTACTTTAATATCTTGAGCCGTTAAAGCTTTACCAGTAAGTGTGTGGGGGAGTTGGGAAACTCATCCAAAGATTAAACAATTTACAAGCCTGAGCAGTTTTTACGTCACAGGTGCAAGACCTCCTGTTCAGCCAAGAATGAAAGACAGCTGGGGGGCTTTCTGGTCTGTCCCAGACATGCTGTAGGCATGTACAGCCTTTGCAAACCCCGGAGGTTTCTGGGAGCTCATCGAGAGCCAGTGGACTCTTTTCGGTCCTCTTGTGAAATCCTAGCAGGTTCCCTCGAAGCTCCAGCCTCAGGCGAGCTGCGTGTTGGCTTTGACCAGCCATTTGCCCTTCAGATTGCTGCTGTTTGCGGCAACGTCTGTCCCTGAGGACCTGTGTTCTGCTCCAAATCAAGTCAGGAGAAAGCCATAGAGGAGGAGAGGGACCAACTCTGGACTAAGATGTCACACCGTCTTGTTCTTACTGAGATCTAGTGGTTGTCCTTCAAAAAGGGAAGAAGAAAACACTCAGTTTGTTTTTGCCCTTGGTCAGTTCCCAGAGTCTGGAAGCAGATGTCTTTAGCAGTTGAGTGCCATTAATGGTACTTTGAGGGAAGATTTGTCAAGTCCTTTCTCTGTCATTCTGGAAGGCCCTGGAATCTCTATTGAGTTGTTTATTCTTTGTGCAAAGTGAGGCCTTGTCCATCTTGTGCATGCTGGCAAGGCCCCTCCCTGAGCCACACCCGGCAGCCTGTTTCATGTTAGATGTCCCACACGTTGTTGATCTGTCCTAGGTTGGTGGCTCTGCAGGTCGTCGCCTTGCTTGCCTGGACAGCATTTCTCCTGAGCGCTCACACCGTTGCTGCCTGGACAGAGCAGCCTGAGCCTTGCCCCTTCGTCACCCTGCAACTCTGTCTCCCCAGGAAAGACACTAATCAAGGTGTCAGAGGCTGAAAAGCGCCTGGGAGCCGCAGAACGGGATTTCATCCACACTGCCTCCATCAGCTTCCTCACGCCGCTGCGCAACTTCTTGGAAGGGGACTGGAAGACAATTTCGGTGAGAGGCCTGATCCACTCCTCAGAGCTCTGTGCACGTGTTGTCATCCCAGGCAGGACTCCAGATCCCTCCCACCCCACCATAGATAAATCCTGTAGGCCAAGTGACCCAGGGTGACCTCCCATTTCTGGGTCTCAGTTTCCCAGTCTTGCTTTGGCCAGGGGTCTCCCAGGGCTGGGCAGGTCTCACCATCCCCACCATCACCCTGCAGAAGGAAAGGCGTCTCCTGCAGAACCGTCGTCTTGACCTGGATGCTTGCAAAGCGCGGCTGAAGAAGGCAAAGGCTGCGGAAGCCAAAGCTACGGTAAGTGTCCCTGCCTGCTCCTGGCCTTCAAGCTCTGGTGGAGTCTAGCTGTGGAGGCATGCAGGGACCTGGCATTTGGCATGCTCCCTCTCTCTGGCTGGGGCTGGACTGTGCAGACTGGTCAGGTCATGGTCTTTGTCCCCACCCCAGGCAACCCTGGTGGTCCCAGAGCAGACATTTATGGGGTAGGCAGACCCACAGTGTCCCTAACTGGGCCAGGGCATCCCTCAGCCTCCTCGATGCCGGGTGGACCTCTCACATGCCGTTTCCTACCTCTCTGGATGCTCAGCCTGGCGCTGCCTACTAACTGCCCCACCTGTTGCTTGAATGCTGGGCTCACAGTGTCCTGTACATAGAGCTCCGGGGCACCAGAACTGGCCAGCCCCTATATCCCATGGGGGCGCCTTCTGAGGAGGAGGGCCTGGGTCATCCGGCTCCTCCTTCATCCCCAGCTCCTCAGGGCCTGCTCATCCTAGCCAGGCCAGGCTGAGCTGATCTGAGAGGGCTCTGTCAGGATGGGGGGAACTGGGCCTGAAGCTCAGCCCACTCTTGGCATGCAGGCTGCTCAGAGGCATAGGGGCCCAGTAGTTGCCTCAGGTCCCGAGGAGGAAACCCCCAGGCTTCTCTGTGCTTCCCTAGCCTGTCAACTGAAGAAGGCTGAGCCAGCTCAGAGAGCCTGGTGGGCTCTCCTCTGCGTGTGACTCACACCTTCCTTTTGTGTCCGCTGCCTCCCAAAGCATGGTCATTATGACTGCTGGGGCCTCCGTTGCCTCCGGCTAGAGCAGTAACAGGGTCTCCAGTCAACCAGGTGTGTGGGGTGTACACATAAAGAGGGTGACCTGTGGCTGTTGGGTTGACCACTGTCACCTTTCTGGGCAGGGCAGCTCTCCCGTTACTTCTGTGTTTCCCTAGTCTCTGCAGAGTGTGACCGCTTCTTCCCTTGGGGCACAGAGAGCCTCGGGCCTGTGGGTCGGATGAGGCAGGAGCAGCATCCTAGGGACTCAGTCCCAGCAGTTCACCTCTGGGCACACAAGTGTGGCCCTTGAGCACCCTTGTGCCATCCTTCTGTGCCCCTCCCGCCGGACTGGCTGGGCCTGCTTCCACCTGGCTGTGGACTTACTAACTCTCTGTTTTTGTTCCTTTCTGTTCTGCTTTGGGTAACTTGGCTCAGTGTGAGGGAGATGTGAGTATACCTGTCCCGCGTGCTGTGCTGCTTCTGGTTCGCCCGTCCTGTCTGCGGGCCCCAGTGCTGTGGCTGGCCCAGGGCCTGTCCTTGGGCTTTTGCAATCAGCTGGTCTCCCCACCAGCGACTCTGCCTACTGTGCAGTCTCTGGTTTGAGGGTTGCAGGCATTGAAGCCAGTGAGGCAGCTTTTTGCAAATGTAGAACGCCTGTCACTCTGTCTGTCCATGCATCCATCCATCTGGGGAGGAGCCTGGCCTCAATGTAGGAGCCAGAAACAGTGCGTGGAGATTGTGGGATGGAAAAAGCTGTGGTGAGAGGGCTGTGGGTCCAATGGGCCTCTGAGTGTGCCTGGGATCCAGGCTAAGCCTTTGGCTTGCTCAGGCTTCCTGACGCATTGGTTCTTGGGCTCCCAAGCACATCTGCCCACTGGATATTCATGTGGACCCACTGAGCCCCCAAGCCTGCAGCTGATTGGAGTGGGCACAAGGGGTCTGTGTTGTATCTGTCTGTGTCTTCCTCTTCCTGGGGCCAGGGCCTCTTGCATCTCCTTTTCGGAGACCCTGAGACCACCTCCTGGCCTTGACACCAGCCCTGGCCCAGGTTGACCCCCTTCCCCATGAACTCTTCCTCGCCAGACGGTGCCTGACTTTCAGGAGACTAGACCTCGTAATTACATTCTTTCGGCCAGCGCCTCCGCGGTAAGCGCCCCTCCCTCCCTGCCCCATTCCAGCCTTCCCTGCCCACAACCCCTGGTGCTGCCTCGGCCAGCGTAGCATCAGAAGCCAGCAGGTGAGGCAAGGGCTTGGTTCTTGTGGCCTGTGGCCTTGAGAGGCCGGAGCCAGCTCAGATCAGGGAAGCCACAACCTCGTCTCTGCTCATAGCCTTGCCCAGTGGCCAGGCTGAGCTGGCTTCTTCCTGCGTGAGGTGGAACAGTGTTTTGGCCAGGTGCATAGAACCTTCGGACAGCATCACCCCTCCTCCAGGGGACATGAGGGTCTTTCCATCCTGCCCTCTCCTCTCTCTCTAATGTCTCTTGAGTGCCGGGCTCTGAGTGGGTCCTGGGGCTAGAGGAGGCTGCTGGGCATGACTTCCCCTGCCTTAGACTCCTGGATAACTGTTTGCCCAACCACCTTTGTGACTGGGAAGCACCTTGGTGAAGGGGTGGGTGGCCCCCAGCTGAGCCTAGACTCCAGGTCTGGCTTCGGCGCAGGCCATGTCCTGGAGAGGAGACTTGAAGGAAGGTACGCAGGGCGGGCCTTGGACTTGAGTGTGGGCTCTACTGTCTGTGCCTTGGTTGAGTTGGCCCGTCTGCAGTGCTCACTGTGGGAGCCAGGCCGGCCGCCTCCTCCACCCTCTACTTGTGTGGCAACGTCTTTCACTCCATCTCCCGGTGCGACCCTCTGGCACCTGCACTCTGGCTCTCTCCTGTCCTGAGCATGCTGCTGTGTGGTTTGTGCTCTCCGTCATTCCATGGCTGGCAACTGTCCCTGAGGCATCAACCATAGTTTACTCTCAGGCCTGTTGCTGGGGAGGATGCTGCTCCCGCTGTGGGCCGTGCACCCTGCTGGCCCAATTCCACGGAAGTTCCACCTGTCAGGGTGTTGTCCTAGGTCAGATCTCCACAAGTGGCCAGAGAATTGGGTCTCCTAAGTCATGGTCGGGGGAGGGGGGTCTTTCTTCTCTAGACTCTGGATGACACTTCCCGCTCCCCTCCCTGGGCCGAGGAGAAACATCCCGGAGGGTGGAGGCCGCCTTGTTTTTTTCTTTTGCCACTGACCCCCAGTGTGACTCAGGCCCGAGGCTGCCTTTCTCTGCCGGAGGACAGAAAGGTTCAGTGACTGGCCCAGGGTCACTCGTCCTGTCCTGCCTCCAAGCAGGAGTCAGGGTGGGGTGGGGACATTTGGTCTCTCTACAGACCCACTTAAGCATTGGGGGCGGATGCTGAAGTGCAAGCAGGACTTCCCAGCTGGCTGGCCCCTGCATGCAGCATGCTAGAAGGGGGTGTGGTTATTTTCCTGCCTTTATGCCAAGACTCAGCCCAGCCTCAGCTAGTGGGTGGGCTGGGGAAGGGTGAGCAGGACAGAGTGGGGTGAGCAGGACTGGGTGGGCAGAGGTTGGGTCCCCGGAAGCTGGGGCAGGGCACAGGCTCCGGGTTCTGGCCGTCACCGTTCCTCCACTGATGGGTGCCTACCTCCCCTTCCTTGCTGACCGGTGCTGTTGTGGTGTCTGCAGCTTTGGAACGATGAGGTAGACAAGGTGAGTTGGGGGTTGGGAGATTAGGGGACAAGGGCTAGAAGGATGGGGACCCCGGTCAAGACACCTCCTGTGTGGGTCAGGTGTCTGTAGCTCAGGGTTCTGCCACAAACCCTCCACTGAGGCACGGGTGGGGTTCCCAAGTCCTCCTTGGTAGGGCGTGTTCGTTCCATAACCTTAGTTACTAGAAAGGCATCTCCTGGTGGATTCTACCCTGCCAAGTGCTGGAGGGAAGGTCTGTCACTGCAGTTACCCAGAGGTCCCAAGTAGGCTCTGGCTTCTCCAGGGCTCACGGTTTCAGGTGAAGTCAGGAGTGTCCCAGGTGTTCCTAGAGGGCAAGTGACAGTGGGTCTCAGGGACAGGGAAGGCTGATGGAAGGGATGCAGGATGGGAGCTCTTCTGACTGCCCATCCCTCCCAGGCTGAGCAGGAACTTCGAGTGGCCCAGACAGAGTTTGACCGACAGGCAGAAGTGACCCGTCTCCTGTTGGAAGGGATCAGCAGCACCCATGTGAGTCCTGCATCCGTGTCCTGCCAAGGCTCACCACAAGTAGGGCCCACAGACCGGATGCCATTCTCACCAGTGACCCTGTCCCTGGGTCTGGCAGATGGGATGGGGGGACTCCCTCTGGGGCCAGAGGTCGGAAGGAGCCCAGCCTTTTCCCCCAGGTGAACCACCTTCGCTGCCTCCACGAGTTCGTCAAGTCTCAGACGACTTACTACGCACAGTGCTACCGCCACATGCTGGACCTACAGAAGCAACTGGGCAGGTGTGGCTGGGCCCAGGTCCCCAGGGTCCCCTACCTCCCCGACCCAGTGAGTGGCCCAAGCCTCTAGCCAAGAGCTTTCTCTTGAGCCCTCAGAAAGCCCCATGACATGTTAAAGTTGGACTGTAGGGCTCTGGCCAGAACTCCGCCTGAGCACCCTGAGCCTCAGGTGGCTGCCCTGAGTGACCACTGAGTCCCATGGGGTTCCCCAAACAGTTTCTGGAGTGGAGTGCGGAGGAGGGTGGGGCGGGGGTGAACTATCTCAGCTTCCTTTTGCTTTGCTTTTCCCTGTGCTGCCAGCTCCCAGGGGGCCATGTAAGTCGGGAGTAGGGCCTTTTGGGATGGTGACTGGGTCTGGGGTGTCTGGTGGAGTGTGGGGGACATTCACAGGATCAGCTCTGGCTGCTGAGGCCCTCTCTCTCCTCCAGATTTCCAGGCACTTTCGTGGGTACGACAGAGCCTGCCTCCCCACCCCTGAGCAGCACCTCACCTACCACCACAGCGGCCACCATGCCTGCAGCACCCATTGCGGCTGGCCTGGCCCCTCCAGGGGAGGCAGCACTCTGCCTGGAGGAGGTGGCCCCCCCTGCCAGTGGGACCCGCAAGGCCCGGGTGCTCTACGACTACGAAGCGGCCGACAGCAGTGAACTGGCCCTGTTGGCCGATGAGGTGAGCCTGGGGTCGTGCAGGGGGCAGGCAAGAGCTGGACTAGGAGCCACCAGGTCTAAGACCAGGAACACTGTGCCTGCACAGCCCACATCAGTCTTGAGTCCTCGAGACCCTGGGAGGAGTCGTGGGGATCAGGGGAGGTGACTGCAGCTCTTAAGCAGTCTCTGATCTGCCATGTCTCAAAGGCGCTGCCATTGCGGACACCCAGGTCATGGAGATGGGAGCTCTGTCCCATTTAGTCCTGGGGCCGGTTCTGCTCTTGTCCAGGGCATGAGCTTCCCCCTGCTCCCCCACAGCTCATCACTGTCTACAGCTTGCCTGGCATGGACCCTGACTGGCTCATCGGCGAGAGAGGCAACAAGAAGGGCAAGGTCCCCGTCACCTACTTGGAACTGCTCAGCTAAGCAGCCCCTCCCACCCCTGCCCCCCTCATTGGCCAGGGACACAGCTGCTTAGGATGGGGCCTGACACCATTCTGGGCATGCGCGTTGCCCAGCTGCGGGAGCCCACGACGTGGAATGGCTTCAGGCCCCTCTGCTAGCCCTGCTTTTGACCTGTACCCCTGCATACCCTAGGCCTCCCAGTTCCCCTAAGGAGAGAGGCTCAGTCACTGCATTTGGCACCATGGGTGGGCCCAGGACATGCCGGGGACACCTTGGCATGAAAAGAGCATCTGCCTTTTAGTAATCGAAGGTCGAGGGGCACAGCAGAAGGCAGGCAGGGTGACAGTCTGGGACAGGAGGGTCTGGAAGGAGACCGGGTGGGTCAGCCAAGGGCAGCACCACTCCGTGCGCCTCTTGCCCACACAGCTCTCAGCTCTGAGGGCAGTGGCTGCAGCCTTCACTCCGTTTTTAACTGGTGTTTTTACTTCGGCCTGTCTGCTGGCTCTCTAGCAAATACAACCCTCTGTGTGCAATTCTGGGCTCCTGTCAGGGTCTAAGTGCACGGCCACTCTGAGTGGGGCAATGCAAGACCTCCACTGGCCCTTCTCTGGGTAGGGTTGGTGTGGGGATGTGAGGTGCCAAGTCACAGGCTGCTTGGAGAGTGCAGGGCAGAGGGAAAGTTCATTTCCACGTCCTTAAGTCACACCAGGGCTCAGAATCTCCCAGGGACGCAGTTCCCATGCATGAAGCTGCACAATAAACACTTTGTTCCGAAGAACTTTCCTAGATTTGGACTGAATGGACTATAGTAGCTTGCCTGCCAGTGGGCCAGTGGTGCCCAAGCAGCCGATGGCTTCTGTGGGCTCAGCCTGGAGCATGGCATGTGCCTACCCTTCAGTGAGGCACAGAAGATAAACGGCACCCACAAGGCACCTTGGCTTGCAAATGGCCAGGTGGGAGCTCAAGCCCAGGTCAGCCTGATTCTGGGCACAAAGTGTGGCCATGCTGCAGATGGCCCCAGTAGGCAGCTGCAAGCTGGGTCTTTGCAGGAGCTGCGGATGAGCAGTGATATTCCAGAAAGTCTGCACCGGGGACAAGCACTAGCTGAGACTCAGATCCCCTCCGCCCCACCCTACCTCCCTTTGCTTGACCCGTCCAGGCAGTGCACTTGGGACTAATGGGCTGGTGTTGGCAAGTCAGCCATCAGTATGTGTCCTTCTCCCCCTCCCCCTGGGCCACGGGGAGGCCACACAGCCAGGGTTCTGAGACCTAAACTGCCCCCAGGCTTTGAAGACACACATCACTCCACTGTCTATAAACAGTACTTTAATATTTGTATAAATAGACCACAGTATTACCAAAAAACTGCAAGAATAGATCATGGAAAACCCTAAGACCACACACAGGCTCTCCTGTGCTGCTGGCACCCAGCATCTCCCTGGCTGGTCACATGCCACGGGAATGCTTGAAGAAAAGGAACCACCTCAGGGGTGTTATGACAGGGCCTGAGCACCCAAACCCTTGGCTCCCGCCAGTGCTGTTGACTTCTTGAGCTATTGCAAAAATAATGTCAGCAGGCGGTGGTTGGAGTCCTGGCTACTGGGGGAGAATGAAGGGAGCTGCTTTTAGTGGCTGGCATCGATGTGCCGGCAGTCTCTGTCCAGAGCTGCGACTCAGGTTGGTAGGGAGCAGCAAGTAGGCAAGGTACTGCCGCACTATCTCTGCACGTGCCGGACGAAGGCCTGCACCAGCTGGATCAGAGGCTCCTGAGACTCTGGGCTGGTTTTGGAGGCAGAGGTGGCCTTGCCCTGGGGCGAGGGCAGGACACCAGCAGCAGGGGAGCTCGGGGCTCCCCGTCGGAAGTAACGCGAGAGGCTGGAAAGCAATGTGCTCTGCAAGAAAAGCAGCTTAATGAGGCTCAGTGCCGTCAGGGCCTCACCCTGACCCCAATCTTTCCCTGCTGGCCAGCCCACCACCCAGAGCCCTTCTCTAAACATACATACCAACTCTGAGCTCAGTTCCTGTTTCATCCGCTGTTTGTCCCGGGGGTGCACAGCCGGGTCCCTAAGGTACCGCATTGCCTGGGAGATGAGCAGGTAGAAGCAGTTTTCCATGGTGAACATCAGGAGGGACCTGGGAGGAGGCAGGTTTGGGCATTGCTGCAAAGAGCCTACCTGAGTACAACAGAGCCACTCAGCCCTCATTAAAACCCAGCTCTTACTTTAATGTCCGGGTCCCTTCTGCCTGTGTGCTGAGCCCCACAGCCTGGGTGAAGGGCTCTTTCTTCTTGTCCAGCTGGAGGAAAAGAAGCAAGCAGTACAAAATCAGACCGGTGACAGCCGCCAGTTCCTGAGGGCTTCCTACTTGGCAGGTCTTTTGCACTTCAGTTATCCCATTCCCTTACTGCGTCCTCCTGGAGGGTCCTAGCACACCATTTTAGGAAGAGGCAGAGGCTCAGGCTGGATGGTGTGTTCCATATCACTATGCAGTGGCCGACTGAGCAAAAAGCTGGGTGGAGGGCCAGGGTCTAGCACCAGACCTACCTCTCCAAGCATGTTGAGGGCCACATTCACTGTGGCCAAGAGGGTTCCAAAGGAAGGGGGCACTTCAGAGTCAAAAGTGGGAGTGGTGAAGCTCAGGGCAAATAGGAAGTTGTATTCAGCAAGATCCAGAGACTGCAAGGCAAGGAAAACACACCCTGGAACCAGAACCCTGGCAGCTCCCCAGAACAGCACAGCACAGTGTACAGCAGAGCCCAGGTTCAAGGCTGGCTGCCAGGAGCCTAGTGGTGTGGGAGGCAGTGGCTGCTACCTGATCCAGCAGGATCTGGCAGACATCTGGAGTGAAGTGGCGGAGGGCTGCCAAGGTTCTGCTGAGAATCTTGAGAAGGCCACACTGGACGGTGTGCAGGGCTCGCTGCTCCGAGGCCTCCTTGTCAGCAGCCGGCTGCTTAAAAGAGCAGCCAGAGGGGGCAGCAGAAGCTGCGGTGGCGGCGGTGGATGGCCGCTGAACTCGAGGGGTGACAGCTGAAGGGAGCCCATCCCCGTTTTTGTTCTGAGGAGGGTCAGGAAATCAAAGGTGAGTCCAGGGAGACCACGGGTGAGGCACTGTAGCAGTGACGGGCCAGGGGTGTGGTTACCTGCAGGTAGTGCTGCAGCATCTTGCGGCTGTGCAGAAGGGAGGTGCAGGCCTGGCATAAGTAACCCAGGTTCACCTGGGACACGGGAGGAACAGGAGAAGCTCTTGTAGACAGTCCCACAAATAGGCCTCCCCTCTCATTTCTGGATACTATAGCTTAACAGTCATGAAGCCGCCAGCAGGACTCGGGCCTGGACTGTTTCACTTACACATCTGGCACATTATAAGGTCCTTAATAAATGAACAAGATGGGGACTGCTATTCGCACACTGTAGAACAGAGATGACATGGCCTGGCAAAGGTCACACGGAAAGTAGCCCATGGCAGCCACTTGCTGCCTCTGAAGCCCATGGGGTTCCTCCAGCATCAGCCCTACTCCTCAGAACCCAAGTCTACCTCATAGAGCCTAAATAAGCAGCCTGAGCCAAACCCTGTGTCCCTAAGGCAAAACTTCACGCCCAGGAAGTCTGCAGTTCACTAGAGGAGGAGAGACCCACAGCTGTCCTCACCTGAACGTCACGCATGAGCTGAGGCAGGTGGAAGTGCCATTCCTTCCTGAAGTGCGAGAGCTGCAGGATGAAGCCCACGGTGTGGTCTGCTTCCTCCAGGCAGGCCAGACTCTGCACCGTCCTCACTGCGTGGAGGCACTGAGAAGGCAGGACAGCAGGGAAAGAGGCAGCTCAAGGAACTGTCTACCTAACTGGGGCCTGTACATGCTAATGTGACCTGGTATTAATAACAAAGGCTTCTGTCTGTACAGACCCAAGACTGCACCACTTGGTCCCCTCTCTGGCTGGGAAATTGTCAGCCAGAGTTCTTAGAGCATCTGAGAAATGAGAGCATCAGCACCTCAAGCCGTGCTGCAAGTGGCTCCAGGTGTCTACTCCTGGGACACCAGCAGCCCCTCACCTGCAATGTCCGCTCCTGATGGACACCCACAAAATCCAAGGCCTCAGTCAGGAAGTTGTAGCGCAGAGTCTTGAGTAAACGCTCCATCAAGGACATGGACAGGCGGTAGACCCCCGGCCAGGAGGGGGCATCCAAGGACTTCCGAGAGGTGCTGGGTGCCTAAAGCAAATGACCATCAGGCTCGGATGTGGACCTCAGGAGCCCCCTAACAGAGCAGCAGGGCCTCCCTGCTGCCCAGCCGCTGGAAGAGAAGACCTGGCACAGTGGGCATAGTCACCGCTGGTACGGGCAGTGAGGAGGGACTGCTGCGCACGAGAGGCAGAGCTGGGTTCCAGACTAACCACCTGCGTCAACGTGGCCATGCCCCTGCCCTGTACTGGTCCTCAACATGCTCCAAAGGGAGACGGGGCTAGAGGAATATTAATCCATTCAGACAAGAGGGAGAGGTTCTGTGAAGATAACTCCTGATACTGGGACACATCTACTAGTGAGACAGCTGAGGTACCTGGGGGCAGGGGTGGGACACTGCAGGAATATGCTGCCCTCTGGAGAGGTTACAGGCCTGGCCCGGAGTCCTGTTCTCAGTCTGATCTGGTAATAGGAAGTGTTCACCCCATCTCTCAAAGCTGGTGGACAGGACCCAGGGCCAGGTGGCACCCTTCCCCACCCCCCTAATTTTTTTAGTGTTAGGGACCGGACCAAGACCAGGCTCATGCTAAGTGCAAACTCAGGCCTTCTCTTGGTTTAGTTTCACTAGCCGTCTACTAAGAGCAGGGAAGATCAGTGCCACTGGGGCACTGGGAAAACCCACAAGAGAAGGGCTTCCAGGGCACAGAGCAGCAAGGTGGGAGAGAACACCCTCCTTCCACCTGTGAGCCATAGGTGGCCAGGGGAGGCTCCTGGCAAGGTCCTGGAACTTACCTGTCCTGTGCCATTGCTGCTAAGCTGGTATACACTCAAGAGGGGCAAGCAAATGCTCTGGGTGATGCCAGCTCCAGCCACTGCTGTGGCTCCCTGGAAGGAAAGACCCACAATTAGATGGTGCTTGCTCTTGGCCCCTATAACTGAGCAGAGTCTGCAGATACTTGCCAGGGGAGGGAGGGGTCTGAGGTAGGCCCTATCCTCTGGGAGCATCAGAGCTATTCAGCACAAGCAGGTAGGTTCCTCCACCTCAACCAGCCTCCTACCTGCTGGGTGCGAGCCAAGGTAAGGAGTAGGTGCAGCGCAGCCTCAGTAAAGTGCAGGTTCTGCTTCATGCGGAGGCTCACCTCCAGGGTGGTGAGAAGTGTGGGTAGAATGGGGAGCCTCCGGGTCACTTGTAGCCACGAGTCCCCATCCTCATCCACCTCACAGAGCTCCTTAGCCAAATGTAGTCCCAGGACACAGACCTGCTGAGGCCGAAAGGCAAAGACGTATAAAAAGGAAAAGGCAGGCTAGGAGGGAAGAGCACTGGCTCTGGGCCTGGCTGCCCGACACTCCTCTTAGGAGTGAACTGCGGCCACTCCTATGCCCAGCTCTTGGGGGATGGCACTCGCCCATCCAAAGGTGCTGTATTCCATTTGCATTGTCCACCCCACTTTGCCACTGGCTATTGGAGTAGCCTTACCTCTTGCTGGCCACAGTACCCACCTTCAGCTCTATCACCACTGTTTTATACTTTTTTTCTTCTTTGAGACAGGGGCATCCAGTAGCCCCAGCTGACCTGCAACCTCCTGCTATGTAGATGAGGCCTTGATCTCAAGAGATCTAGCCACCTCTGCCTGCTGAATGTGGGATTAAAGGAATGCCCCACTACACCCGGCTAAATTAATTTCACTTTTTTAGGGGGTGGGGAGACAGTGCTTAGGGACTGAAACCAGGGTCTCTTGTGTATTAGGCAAGTACTTTACCACTGAGTCTCAGCCCCAACTCTTCTCCTTAGTTTGAAACTCTTAAAGTTATTTTCTCTGGAACCTTGGTTCCTGACCAGCAAGGCAGTGCCCTCCACCCACTTCCATCCCTACTTTTCTCTGTTCGTGTCGGCCATTGCTCAGACGATGCCGACCCAAGGCTGGCCATGCGTTCCTCTCACTGCCCAACTCTTTCCTGTCTGCTTTGTCTGACTCAGCAGCCCCAGCTGAAACGGCAGTGAGGCTGGAGGGGAGCTGGGCTCCCAGGCACGTTCCCATAGGGCTCTGGGGCTCCTCAGCCTCTCGGCATCCTGCTCTCTTCCGGGCAGTGAGTGAGGCCTGTGAGGGACTGACAGGCAGTCCGCTATGACGTCCTCACCCCATCGCGCTGGTCCTTGTGCCGCGGCCGAGGGCCGTCATCTGTCTCCATGCTGTCCTTGTCCTCTGCAGTGCCTGGCGCCAGGCCATGGCGGGTCTGGTCAAAGAGTGCGATCACCTCTTCCTGCAGGGTCTTACAGACGTTCAACACCAGCTGGGAGTACTGGGGAACGTCACTCACTGCAGAACAGATGGGAAGGGGCGCTGTCACACAAGGTAGGCCACTCTCACGACATGCCAAGGCCTTCTTCTTGGCGGGGGCTGAGAATGCAGTTAAGTACTGGGAAGGGGTATCGCACTGTGGGAGGGGAGCAAGAAGGACAGTTCTCCTGAGATTAAGAATTCCTCCAAGACTGACGACTCAAAACTCACAGAGTGCGCACAGCCCTGTGTCGGGACGGCTCCCTAGCTGCCCGCTCACCTCGCATCTCCTTCATCTGCAGCACCGTGATGAATGCGGAGAACACCTTGGCTTTAGTCTTTTCCATGAGTTGCTGGTCTGCCTGCAGCACCCCTTCCAGGACCTCTGTTAAAGGTCCAAGGATCTCATCCACGGCACCCAACTCTCTGGAAAAACATGGACGGAGGCAGCGTCCTCACTGCCCTTGTGCCACCTCAGAAGTCACAGGCAGTCTGCCTCACTGCAGGCTGGTCTGCTAAGCCACTCCATTTCCTGTGATGGACGCTAGCTGACTCTCCCTTCCAAGAAGGGGAAAGGTCAGTTGGGAAGGGTGGGCGAGCACTGCCAAAGTGGCTAGGGCCTCAGGTCGCGTCTCCCATCACAGCACTCACCTCTCCCACTGCCGGAGGAGCACCAGTAGCAGAGTGCACATCACGGAGCCGAGGCGGAGGCAATTTACTGACGTTGCGACAAGGAGCTGGAAACAGACAGCAGAGCAATCCGGAGACTGACTTCCTGTGAGCAGGCACAGCAGATTTGGGTTCCACCCACAGGGTGCCATTTCACCTGTGCCTTCCATGCCCACACTGACCTCTCGGTGGTGTGGGGCACTAGGAGCATCTGCTCACCACACAGCCTCGCCTCCAGGCCACCTAGCAGACTACTGCGCAACAGGCAGGCAGGTGTGAGGGGCTGTGACTGTGGGAGTGGGGGAGGGTCTCCCAGATACACTTACTAATGCTTTGGTTCCATCAAGTACATCAAGGAAAAGCTGGCGCCGCACTGCAGAGTCAGTCAAGTGCATGATGTCTGCCTGCGAAGGGACATTTCCTAGACTTTAGGAGTCAAAAATCACAGGGTCCTAACAGGCAGCCAGGAATTGTTAAGTCTCTGATTAAAATGGACCTTGACGCCCCACTGCTTCTCTATCCACCCTTAGATCTGGTCAGAATCAAGCGTAGCTTTGCCTTCTCGGAATTTCATCCTTCCTCAGGGCTCAGCAGCTTTCAAAGGCTTCCCAGGGTCCAGCAAGCTATATCCTCCACATGGCCTGTGACCCACCCGAGCCCACTCTAGCCCAAACCTCCTCACCATTTCCATCTTTTTAGTTTATTTTTACTTTATGTATATGAGTGTTTTGCCTGCATGTATGCAAGTACATGCATGTTGCGCAATGCCCACAGAGGCCAGAAGAGGGTGTTGTATCCCCAGAACTGGAGTTATGGATGGTTGTTAGCCGCCACGTGGGTGCTAGGAACCCATCCCAGGTCCTCTGCAAGAATAGCCAGTGCTCCTAACTGCTGAGCCATCTCTCCAGACCCCCTCTTTTTAGTTTTTGAAACTGGTCTCACTATGCTGTTGCCAAGGCTGGCCTTGAATTCATGATCCTCCATCTTAGCCTCTCAAGTACTAGCACGTGCCAAGCATACCTGGCTCCTCCATCGTTCTTGAACATACCAGGTGTCTTCCAGCCTCCGGGCCTGGCCCCTGCGATTCCACCTGCCTAGACATCTTTCCTCCACAGGTACAACCTGGAGGGCTCCTTCAAATGCTCAGCTGGAGTGCGCTCCTCCCTAACCGCTCTCATTTCACACCCCATCACCATCCTGGCAGAGTGGTACGCTCTGACATCACACTGTTCATTTGTGAATTTACTCCTTCCCTCCTTCAAGGCCACTCTGCATGTAATCAGTTTCCCTTGCCTTACTCAAGGCTGTATCCTTGGTACCTGTGACACCCAGCAAGCATTCCACTAACAGCCATTAAATGAATGAAGGAATCAAGATTCTGGAATCAACCAGGTCAGGTTCCCAAGAAGACAGAAGATGGCAGAGCTATACTGTTAGGAACTGCCGCTTGATTAGGTGCTAACAGGCAGGTGACACAAACATTATACCCTCCAACACCTAAGCTTTGCAGTAAGAATGGAGTCTCAGGGGTCTAGAGCCACACAGCATGGCAAGAGCATGCACACACCTGCTCTTTCTAGGCTCAGAGCTCGACACACAAACAGTCTGGCATGGGGAACAATCATGGAGATGTACAAGGTTTCCAAAACAAGGAGGCACCTGCCATGGTAATGTTGTTACTGATGTCAAGAGATTAGCCCAGATTCCCTCAGAACAGTTCAACACCATGTCCTATGTCATGGTATGACAGCATCAAATGATGAAACCAGCCAAGAATGATGCAAACTCTTCCCAAACAACAACTCTTTCTCCCTAAAAATTACTGGACTGGAATGGAGACTCTGTGGTAAAAGCACCTGCTGCACAAGTCAATGACCTCCATCCAACCCCCAATGACCTGCATTCAACCCCTGGAACCCACATAAAGGTGGAACCAACCCCAAAATGTTGTCTTCTGACGTCCTCAAGAGTGCCATGGCATGCAAGTATATATGTACACGATAATAATAATGAAGCGCTTAAGTTTAAAATTTTTCACTATACAATGGGAAGACAGTGGCCTCCATCCTTTTCCTAAGACCAGGAAACATTTTCTAGAACCAAACAGCTCTCTAGGAAGGAGCCGGGCAACCACAGCTGCAATAACTGCCTGCAGATGAATCACTCGGCATGAACAAGCATCCAGAAGGTACAGAGCACCACACGCAACTACACACCTGCAAAAGAGGCAGAGGAAGGACGGACACGTACCAGATCCAGCCAGGTCCAACACAGCTTCAGGGAACAGGGAATGTCTACATGGATTTGGAGCAGCCTCTCGCTGTCGTCAAGGTCTCCTGCTAACATTCACCTCCACTCCCAGCCCCAACTGTTGTCCTTAGCAAGCACGCCCCACAAGCCCTCATCCCTTGACAATCTGTTGCATTTTAACCCTCAGGGACAAACTTAGATTCATTCTTATGTCAAAGGGGCTGTAGATGTTAGGCACTGCAACATATCACTGCTGTGTAACCAAAACAAAAGCCAAGTGTGCCCTTAGAGGTGCTTACGTGGCTGGTGGCAATGATGAGAAGCATCCTCCAGGCAGAGACCAGCATCTGATACTCCAACAAGGACGTGCAGCTGCTGCCCTCTGTTTCAGCTGTGTGAACTGCCAAAGACTTGACATACCCTGACCAATAGGCAAAGCGTTGCTCACTGGAAAATTTCTTCAGTGTATCTTTTAATGACTGGTCTAACGAACCCCTAAGGTGAAAAAAAAAACAAAAAACCATAAACCTCACAGTCAGGATTCAAAAGCAGGTGTGAATGTAATGGGCACAGACTCTTGCTGAGGCAGAGGAAACCAGCTCATATGGCGGCCAGTTCCAGGGTCACCTTATAGGTGCAGGGCTCAGACTTTTTGCTTAACATAATGGGTTAAGCTCTTCCAGGTTTCCTCCTCCATAAAAATCCCAGCCACACCAAGTCTGCTCCACATTACTTCAGACAATCATAAATGCCATCAATGCACTGGCTGCAGTCACAGTTAACTGGTTTTCCGTAAGTGGTCCAAATTAGCTCTCTTGTTCATAAGCCATGCACCCAGAGGTCGGTGGCCACCATCCCCCTAAAACCCCATCTTTAATTAAAATCTCATGGGAGAGTGCTAGGGGCATAGATTAATGGCAGGACGCTTGCTTAGCATGCACACAGCCCTGGGTTTGATTCCTAGCACCACACAAAAAAACAGTAACAAACCAAAAAACCACATCACAGGGGAAAGGACTCACTTAACTACATAGTATATCTCCAAGCATATTATCTTCATGACTAGGGCACAGGTTTCCAGGATGCTGGGCTGTGGAGGGGAGCAAAGCATACCAATTTCAAGAAGAAAGTTCTTCCCTGACATTCCTCTACTCTGAAAGACCAAAGACTCAACACTTGGTAAACGTGCAGGTACCCTCTTTCCCCCATCTGACATGGGGGGCAGGGCTGTCCTGTCTACAATGTCTCTACCAAGCAGAGGTCCTGGAGCCTTCCACCCAGAGCAGGCAAGCCACTTTCTACCCCAAAGTGAGACAGCACTGGTCTGAGAAAAGAGTTTCTAGTAGAGTAAATCTTTGCATGTAACTCAGAGAAGGATCCCTTTCTCTACCTCACAAGCCAGCCTTGCCTCTCACGGCCACATTCCACCCTCTACCATGCTCACCTCGGATGTCTCTGAGGGAGGAGAAAGGGTTCCAAACAGTGGACTGGTTAAATTCTCCCAAAACTTGGGTCTGGAATGAAAACACTTGTTGTTGACACTTTTCTTTCCCATAACCCTCCCTCTAGCTCTCTTCTGTAGGATGTCTTCATACTTTAATGTTCCAATGCTGACATGCTTCTTATAAATGGTTCCTACATAAATAAAAAAACTCTATCTTCCTCTCCAGAAATGTACTTAGGGAGGGCCTGATGGTGCAAGCTTTTAATCCCAGCACTTGGGAGGCAGAGGTAGGTGAATTTCTATGAGATGAAGGCTAGCCTGGTCTCCACAATGAGTTACAGAGCAGCTGAGAGACTAGAGGGAGACTCTATCTCAAAAAAAAAAAAAAAAAAGGAACTAGGGCTAACAAGATGACTCAGGGAATAAAGGTACTTGCAGCCAAGGTTGACAACCTGAACTCCATCCCTGAGATCCACAAGGAAGGACAAAATTTATTCCCTCAAGTTGTCTTCAGACATTCACAAGGCTGTTTCGCATATGTGCTCAACTCAGAATAAAATCATTTTAAAAGAGGGGTGGGAGAGATGACTCAGTGGTGAATAACGTTGGCTGATCTTTCAGAGGACACAGGTTTAACTCCCAGCATCCACATGGCGACTAACAACCACCTGCACCTCTAATCCCAGGGGAGCCAATGCCCTCTTCTGCCTTCTGGTGTCCTTATACACATACAGTCAAAACATTCATACACATAAAAACAAACATTTTTGTTCTGAGACAGTGTCAGCCTACAGCCACAGTTGGCCTGGAAGTCTTTATGTAGGACAGGATGGCCTTGATCTTGTGGACATCTACCTGCCTCTGCCTCCTGAACGCTGGGATAAAAAGGGTGCACCACCATACCTGGCTCACATAAAGTTCTTTTTTTATTTTGAGACAAGTCTCCTCATTGCTCCATTTGGCTTGGAACTTGCTACACAAACTAGGCAGGATGTAACAAAAATTCACCTGCTTCTGCCTCTGAAGTGCTGGAATTAAAGGTAGACCACCAAACCCACTTCACATAAAATTTTTAAAAAATGCCATGCGTGGTGGCACACATCTTTAGTCCTAGCACTGGGGAAGAAGAGACAAGCAAATCTCTGTGAGTTCAAGGCTAGCCTGATCTACACAGTGAGTTACAGATCAGCTGTGGCTACAGGGAGACCCTGTCTCAAAAAGACAAAAAAAAAAAAAAAAAAAGAGTAGGTGAGGTGGTTTCCACCTATAACTCCAGTACTCAGATGGATGATGCAGAAGGTGAGTCTGAGGCCATACTGGGCTTCAGAGTTGGACCCTGTTTCAGAAACAACAGGGCCAACAAAATGGCTCAGTAGGTAAAGGAGTTACCACCAAGCCTGACAGCCTATGTTTGATACCTAGAATCCACATGGTATAAAGAGAGATCAACTCTGGCAAGTATCCTCTGATGTCAACACATGGGCCAAAACATGCATGTGCAAACACACACACACACAAAAAAAACCAAAAAAAAAACTATCCCTCCAAAAAAAAAAACCCACAAAAGTCCCACAAAGAAGAGCAGAGAGAGAATTAAAACAACAGATACCCAAACTGACCATTCTCTTAACATTCTGTCCCTTTGTGTGAACAGCGTTCAAGTGAACAGTGTTTCACTCTGTCCAAGGCAAAAAGTAAGCCAATCTCATCTGAATCCAATGTTCCTCAAGAAAAACAGGTTTGGGAGCAGGGAAGACAGCCTTGTTGGTAAACTGCTGGCTGCACACAAGTTGGTCCCCAGCACCCATGTAAATAGTAAGCACGCTGGTGAGCACCTGAAGTTCTAGTGCTGGGGAGATGGAGACAGAGGATCTCCAGGCTTGCTAGTCAGCCTGTCTAGCCTACTTAGTGAGCTTCAGACCACAATGAGACCGTCTCAAAAGACAAGGTAGAAAGCTCATGAGAAACCATGCTTGAAGGTTGTCTCTGGCCTCCACATGCACACATGTGTACCACATACATAAGAACATGCACACACACACAGAATAGTGAGACTTGAAGGGGTTAGCAGAAGGCAGGAAGTAGCTGATGGTGCAGCATTAAAAGCAGAAACACAGGAGAATGCTTGCCTAGAAGGCACAAGGCCCTTGTGAATGCCTAGCACTGAGATTTGAAAAAAGAAAAACCAAGTGTAAGACTCGCTGTACTGACCAGGTGCCAAGTACTTTCTATGCACAGCCTAGTGAACTGCCACAACAAACCTCTGTGCTGACAGTTATGGCCCCCATTTTACACACAAGATCAAGACTCAGATCCACTACCTCCTGGGGGACTTACTTGGTTCTGAGGACCAGCATGGCACTGTCCCGGCGGTCTTGCCATAGGGCATGAAGAAAGGCAATGGCTGCACGATGCAACAGAGGGGGGCACCAGTATCGATCTTGCTGCTGGGAATCAATCAGCTCCAGCACTACATGGAGACAGCTCCACACACCAAGGCTGAATTCCTGCAAAAAAGAAAGGTGAGAGTTCAAATCCATAACCACACTTCCCAGGAAGTCACCACCGAGCTTCACCCAAAGTGCAGCTGACCTTGGAGCCATCACTGCCATCCTTCACCTCCAGATTGAGAAACAGCTCAATGAGACCTGGCTGGGTCTCGACAGCAACCGTGAGGAACTCCAGAATCATGACTTTGATGCGCATGTCCTCAATCTTGCTCTGAAGGCGGGTCAGGAAGGCATCACGAATGGCTGCAGCATCATTGCCCAGGCAAGCATATACTGACATTGGGGCCACCTGGTAGAGACCATGACATACAGGCTTAGGGCTCTGTTTCTAGGAAAACCTCACTGGGCTTCTGTAAAGGCACAGAGAATTCCAGAAAATGGAAAAGAAAATAGACATAAAGTTCTGCAGTGAAGTCCAGAATTTACAGAAGAAACAATAACCATAAAACAACCATTAAGGACTGGAAAGACTCTCAGTCAGTAGAGTGCTTGCTGCATATGAAGACCTAAGTTCAGATCCTTGGAACCCAAGTAAAAAAGCTATAGTGGAGGTGCCTGGAATCCCAGTGCCTGGTAGCAAAGCCAAAGGCTTGCCACCCAGCTCATGTAACCCATTAGGGATCTGCAATGTAGTACATGCATGTGAATATGTTCATGTATTTTGTGCCATGTATGTGGGCCTCAGAGGTCAACACTAGGTGCTTTCCTCAGTCACTTTCCACTTTATTTTTGAGATAGACAGGAGTCTCTTACTGTACCTGGACTCATCAATTCACCTAGGCTTGTTGGCAGGGATCTGCCTGCCTCCCCTCCTCCCTCAGTGCTGGGATGTAATGTATGTGTATTACACATACACCATACCACATCTGGTCTCACAGGATTCTTGGAGTGAGGCGCTCACAGAGTACCCTAACTTTCTATATTACATTTATCTATAGTAGCTAAATATTTTATGGAGAGCACTGTTGCCTTTACAGTAGGATAAACGTTATCACACAGAATATGTGTTTGTTATTTCAAATTCAAGTCTGCAGGTTGATTCTATTAGGAGAAGGCAGGAGCTGTCCTCATGAGCTATCCTCTCATGGAGGATAATGTATGCAGCTCAGTGGTAGAGTGTTTGTCTAACATGCACAAGGTCTTGGCCCCATTCCTAGCACTATAATGAAAAAAAGTAAAGAGTCCATAACCAGGGCTCTCGCTGGCTAGGCGGACCCTACCGTGGCCAGACGCTTCAGCAGCTGAACAGCAAGACGTGGCAGAGCTGGGTCGTGTTTGTGGTAAATGTACTTGGCTAAAACAGCGATGAGGTTGTTCCCATGGGCACCTGGAAAGGCAAGGGAGACAGTCAGATGCCACGGGTGCAAGAGGCCGTCCTCCAAACACATGTGCACTGCGTGGCCAACTCGGTTTCTTTCCTTCAGGAGTAAAGAGATCTCCAGGAGTTAGGATAAACAGTCCAATCTAATTCATTAATGGCAAAGGTACTTTTTTTTTGAGTTAGAGTCCCCCTGTGGCCCCAGCTGGCCTGAACTCCCTATGTAGAGCAGGTTGGCCTGGATCTCACAGAGATCTGTCTGCCTCTGTGTCCTGAGCACTAGGATCAAATGTGTGCACTACCACACACTAGGATCAAATGTGTGCACTACCACGCACAGATACATTTTAAAGAAGAGATTATTTTTTTATTTTATGTGTATCAATGTTTTGCCTGCATGTATGTAAATGCACCCATGCTATGCAATGCTTGCAGAGGGCAGAAGATGGAGTCAGATACCCTGGAACTGGAGTAAAGGTTGTTAGCCGCCATGTGGGTGCTGCGAATTGAACCAGTCCTCTGAAAGAGCAGTCAGTGCTCTTAACTACTGAGCCATCTCTCTAGCCCTGTAAATATTCTTAATAAGTTAGAAAAGGCACTATACTGAATTTTTTTAAAATCTTAGAATTCAAGTGGGTGTTATTGAGGTGAGGACAACGAGATGGCTGAGGCTGCACATGCTTATAATCTTAGCATTTGGGAAGTAGAAGCAGGAGGATCAAGAGTTAAAAAACAGCTGGGTGTGGTGGCGAATACCTTTAACCCCAGAACGCTGGAGGCAGAGGCAGGCGGAAATCCCTGAGATCCAGGCCAGCTTGGCCTACAAAACAGAACAGGAATTGGCAGGATGGCTCAGGAAGTAAAGGCACTTGCTATCAAGCTTGATAACCCAAGTTAAATTCCAAAACCCACAAAGAAGGAAAAGAGTCCACTCCCAGGCATGCCAAATACACACATACACATATGTATAAGTGTATGTGTGTTTGTGTAAGTGTGTGTGTGTGTGTGTGTGTGTGTGAGAGAGAGAGTTAGTTCACAGACAGATAGCATGGGTTATATAGTGAGTTTATGGCCAGCTATGGCATGCAGCCCTAGGTTTAATCCTCAATACAGCAAAAGAAATAAAAAATGATACAGGTAGAAATGATTTTACAGATGATATAAACACTACTGAAAATGAGAAGAATGAATTACAGATTAAACTATGGTGAGAAGTGACGATGTATTTGAGGATTTGGGTTTTTTTTGTATTTTGGGCACTTTTTTTCTGTTTGGTTTTTGAGACAAGGTCTCACTACGTAGACTAGGCTGGCCTGAAACATGGTAATTATTCTGTCTCTGTCTCCTGGGGGCCAGGTTTACAGAGATCTGTCTGCCTCTGCCTCCTGAATACTGGGATTAAAAGCATGTGCCCCAGGGTTGAAGAGATGTCTTGACTCAGTTGTTAAGAGCACTGGCTGCTCTTGCAGAGAACCAAGTTCAGTTCCCAGCACCTACATGGCAGCTAACATTTGTTCCTAAGTCCAGTTCTAAGGGATCAGACACCCTCTTCTGGCCTCCTCAGGCATTGAACACATGTGGTACACTTAAACACACATTTAGGCAAAATACACACAAAAAAATAAACATTTTTATTTACTTTGTTTTATTTACTTATTTTTTTAAAGCATGTGCCTGCTTGTCTGCCTGTCTGCCTGTCTATGTTTCTTTTAGCCTAGAGCTTATCAAGCAGCCTGGGCTGGTCTTAAATTTATGGTGCCTCAGCCTCCCACATATGCTGGGATTAAAGGCATGCACCACCATGCCCAGCCAGATAAGAAATCTGATGCAAAGCTTAAAGTAGCATGCTTGAGGTTCTTGAACAGCTAGTTTAAACATAAATTTGGACCAAGGAAATCTGACTCTGGCCTGCATCTGTGACAATTATGTCTTCAATTGGAATACAGTATGATCCAGTCCCCTTGTTTCCAAGTCTATAAAATGTTGGGAAAGACTTTTAATGTTCAGAAATACAGCTAATGGGAGGAGAAATACATACCATGCTGTGTGAGAGCCTGCTCCAGGGGGGACACCACATTAGAAGGAGGTTTTAGGCGAATGACATTGTTGGTGACAGAGAAAGCCAGTTTCACTGTCTTGATCAGCAGCTGGCCCTGGCCCTGGCCTTCTGGCCCATCACTAGGCGCCAAATGGAGACCACAGTTAATTCAGAAATCATGACTTCACTCACGACGTGTGTGCTCTCACGAAGCTGATTCCAACAGGAATACTAGTAGCTCGCCAACTTCTGTTAGGGTGCCCATTCCAAACTAGGAAGGAGGAGGGGCTATGTACCAGCCTAGATAGCAGCTATGAGCCTACATAAAGGCTACAGCCTAGAAGTACAAGAGTGTCTTCAAAAAGCAACTAGGGGTTAATGTAAGATGGAGCTTTCAGAAAATGCAAGGCACACGCAGACCGGCGGGGCAGGCCCCAAGGGAGCCCTACCTGCGGGGCTGAGCAGCCATCACCATGTCGATCGTGTCCACACCAATGCCCATGATGTTGATGACTGTCTGTCCAGCTTCTGTGTAAGCCAGACTACAGATGCAGAGAGACTGCAGACTGGGTGTGTGACTGGAAGACAGGGGTTCTCAGTTACTAGGGAACTTCCACACTCTTCACTGTAAGGGACAGGTACTATCCAAGACAAACCTAACCAACTGGACACAGGTGATACAATTAACTCTGCAAAAGGAAGGTATTCTGATTGTGTTTCTACAACAGACTTGTTCCTACAGTCCACCCTGATCCACCCTGAAAAGGACTCTACATTCCCACCAGTTAATATATATATTTACTGGAATAAATCAGGATTAACCCATACATGAAATGTTGGAACCACTGAAACAGAGCTACATGTAGGAACACAGTATTGACTTATAGAGCAGTTAACACATACATAACGAAAAAAAAAAAAAAAAAAAAAAAAAACTAACTTATTAACCGTCACCTCTGAGAAGTAAACTTTAATGAACATGCATGATCTTTGTAAAGATCATAGGAAGATTAAGCACACACACACACACACACACACCTAGAAAACAGATCTCATTCCCTTTCCTCAGCTCTTCTCTGTCAACAGGGAGACATAGTAACTGAGCTAGGGAAAAGCAAATCACCATCTTGAGATTAATGACCTTTGGGTTCAACCAAGGTGAGTCTCTGAGAAGCAATGAGATGACTACACGGAACTGCCAGCATCTCCCCCTGCTGAGCACTAGGCACGGTCCCCTCGTTACCTGCTGTGCAGGTCTGTCTCAGGGCACAGGTTCAGTATCGCGTGAATCAGCTCCAGAATTAGGCAACCTGGACTCCAGAAAAGACAGCAATGATGTGGCCTTGTCAGATGACCTTTTTCCCAAGGGAGGGAACGCTCTCCAGGATCATGGAAATTTTCCAGCTGGCCCTGCCCACATCGTGCTTACCGATCAGTTCTCGTACACCGTGAGAGTTGTAACGCCATTTGTGGTAGCTAGGAAGCATCTCCTTCAGCACAAACATCACACAGGGCACCAGGCCTTGGCTCTGGGTACTACCAAGCTGCCCCTAAGGGAAACATTCTATGAGAGCCTCTGCCAGGTAAGGAGGAGTCCATTACTATTCAAGCAAAGATGGGGTCAGAGGAGAACCCTGCCCAATAATGAAAGGAAACACTGGAAATTACTACTTGAAATGAACCATGTTGTGAATGCTTCTAGAACAGAAAAAGCATCTAAAAAGACAATGTCAGCTGGGCATGGTGGCACATGCCTTTAATCCCAGTACCCGGGAGGCAGAGGCAGGCAGATCTCTGTGAGATTCAGGCCAGACTGGTCTACATAGTTAGTTCCAGGTCAGCTGGAGCTACAGGGAGACCCTGTGTCAATAAATGAATGAACGAAAAAATAAATAAGTAAATAAAAACAAGAAGAGACAATGTCACCAAAGGTGCCTATGGAGGAACAGGAGGAAAGGTCAATCTGACAATCAGAGAGGTGCCTTAAGCATAAAAGATATAGGGCTTTCAGTAACAAAGAATGCCAACTTCACCCATCATGACCACCAGTCATCCTAAAGCTCAGCTCTACCATTAGAATACCCAAAAGAAGAGTGATGCCTTCTTCTAACAGGTAAACAGAAGTTCACCCTTCTTCTAACAGTCCTTATTAATTTCAGCTTCCTAATATCTTAAGACTGGAGACTGTACTTACATAAAAACACCATATTTCTATACACAATGGTCTCTAAGTATTCACTTGACCTACAGGCAGCCCACTGGCTTATGTGCTGAGTGCTTTTTTGTTTTAACACATTCACAGGAATTGAACCTAGGCCTCATCAATGCAAGGCAAGTATTATACCACAAACCACATTTCACAGTCCTGGCCTTGAGTTCACACTGCAGCCCAAGGAGGCCTTGAACTTGTTATCTTTCTGCTTCAGGTTCCTGAGTAGCTAGGATTACAGGCCTGGGACACGAGACCCAGGTCCTGAGTGCTTTCCACGTGTGACTCTCCAAACTCCATCAGGTAGAAACAATATATCAGACCTACTTTATGTAAGTCTGCACTTCCCCAAGGACAAGTAGTAAAGAATAAACCTAAAATGTCAACCTAACTCTACCCAACTCCAAAATTCTTGGATTAACACCTGCATCTTTCAGAGCTGTGATTCATTAATTGATTACTTATCACTTCATGATCACAGTTTGCTAAGAAAGAAATGGGGGGACTGAATATGAAATGTCTAAAGAGTGCCTCTGTGTGGTAAATACCACACTACGAAACTCTACTGGAGTACAAATACAACAAGACGTAAAATGTGCACACTGGTGCTTGCTTTGGTAGCACATATGCTAGAATTAGAATGATACAGACATTAGCATGTCCCCTTGAAAGGATGAAAGGCAAACTGGAGATGCCATTCCATGCACAGTTTTAAAACACACATCTCTGAGGATAGTCAAAACAATACAACATGCATCCCACAGAGCTATCAGCCTCTACCCCATGAGCCAAGGACGAAACAAAGTCCTGTAATCAAGCACTACTATGGAACACTGGCACACAGTCTAGTCTCAACACACAGAAACTGATGGCACCATAACTTCAGGACATTCCTCTGGCCACCTATAGATAAGATGACTGATCTCAGGAGACAGGGAACTACAGAATTATCTCATCAGACTGTACCTTGACAAGGGTGGTGATCAAGCGTAGAAAGGCAACAGTGACCCCATACTCGCCCTGCGGCTGTTCACTGTTCATCAGAAGGCTGCCGTACCCTCCAGCATTCATCCCCTCTGCACTGAGGAGATAAAACGAGGAGGAAATTTCAAGGCTTCAAGAAATTGATTACAGAGCATTCTCCTTATTGTCTGGGTGGCTCCAGCATAAAACAGAGAACCCCTTTAAATGGAAATAATCACATGTAGGTGGCTTTATACCCAGGGAAAAATTTAAGATTTATGTTTCAATGATAAACTCAAGAGGTTTAGGGTAAAAAAATCACATGAGCCACTGGGAAAGCACCTGTCGTAAGCAGGAGAGTGAGGTGAGCATGCTCAGATCGTAAGACAGAGCCTGCAGGTAACTGCTCTACTGGGATTGCTCACGTACCCTCAGATCGAGGAAAAGCACACTGTGCTTGAGAATAGGACATCAAGTCTCAGGATCCAGACAGCCCTGGATTCTCTTAGCTGGAAAGTAAATAAATGCCCACAGAGCTTAAGTAGTTGCAGCTGTAGTTTATTCTTTATGGCTGGCTTATTTCTCTTAAGCAAATTGCCTTTAGAGTTCATCCACAATGTAACCTGTATCAGAATGCCCTACCTTTCTTTCTAGGGCTACACATGGTAGGCACATGCTTCACCACTGAGCCATATGCCAAGATAAATGGTCTCTCTTTTAAAGATTGAATAATATTCTGTTTTATGCATATAGCACGTTTTATCCACTTATCAATCTCGTCCTATTTCTCAAGGTTTAAAAATGGTGAACATCCAGCACTCGGGAGGCAGGCACATCTCTGTGAGTTTGAGGCCAGCCTGGTCTACATAGTTAAGTTCTAGGTCAGCCAGGACTGCATAGTAAGGCTCTGTCTCAAAAAGCAAAGCAAAGCAGCCAGGTGTGGAGGAGCAGCACATGTGGGAAGCAGAGGCAAGCAATCTCAGGGGGTTACAAGGAGACCTTGTGCCCAAAACACCAAAAAAAAAAAAAAAAAAAAAAAAAAAAATGCAAAGCACGTATCTGAACCAGCATGGTGCCCTGAGAGGAGAGCAGAGCAGCTCTGTGACCCTGCGCTCCATATTTAACTCATTCTCACTCAAAAGCCTCTTTAAAATGAATCAAGCCAGGCTAGACCTGACCCAGGGACCACCCAGGCTCACCTAATCATCTGAGTCATGCTGGAGACAGGATGGGCCACAAATGGCAAAAAGCCTGTGTGACGAAGATCAGTCCAGACCTGAGAAGTCAAACAGAAAGTAAGTGGCCACGCATTTCCAGGCATGCCCAATGCGATGCTCCTCGGCTTTTTTGGGAAGATTCGGCACCTCACCTTTGCTGGATTTCGAGCAGCCAAGACAGTTAAGCAACGGACACAAGAAGCAATGACCCCCACAGGCGGGGAGCTCACCGTGGCCAACCTGGGTGGAAAACAAAGCACTGCACTCAAATAAACAGCACAGCTAACCCCAAAATGGACGTCCTACCCTCTCCACATTCCTCAGCAGAACGAAACCAGGAAAGCCCTCAGATGGACAGATATCCCTGAAAGCTTCCCACAGGGGAACGCCTGGACCTTAGTCCAAACAGTGTGTGGTCAGGCTCCTGAAACGCAAGAGAATCACTACCACAAACTCTGCCAGATGTTCAAGAGGGAGCTGGCCCCAAAGGACTTACCGCTGCAGCAGCATGTAGATGCGGGATGTGATGGGCAGCAGACAGTCTGCTATGGACAGGTCTGTGCTGATGACCTTGTGGACCAGATCAATGATGGGTTTGACACGTTGGCAGTGCTGGATCACATCTGTGGGGAAAGATGGCCCATGACTTCACGGCAAACAACTCTATGAATAAGATCACTGAATGTACTCAGACCCAGATAAACAAATCACACAGACGCCAACCTTGATGGGTCTCAATTTTATCTTGAAGCTGTGTTTATCCTCCAAATCCCCTAAGCACAGCCCTGCCCTCCCTGCAGTCCTGTCTCCACGAGCTGCCCTCACCTGCAGTAGAGACAACATGGAGCAGCATTTCCATCTCGCAGGTAAAGAGGGTCCAGCTGCTGTAGGAGTACTCCCAGCGCACAAGGTAAGCTCTGTCATCCAGCATGACTTGGCCCACAGTACCCTGAGGAATTCGAAGGTTGGTCTGACCCCCTATGGAAGAGAAATCAGCATAATCTACGGACAAATGTAGCGGAGACTCTTCTACCGGATGCCACTCTACATACGGCAGACCTTTCTTAGTGGCTGACATTACTACACTTTCTGTCGTGAAAGTCTGGTAACAAACGGAGTGGTGGCACACACCTGTCATCTCAAGACTAGGGGGCTAAGGCGAGAGGATTGCAGTGAGCTAAGATTATCCTGGGAACTTACTGAGACCTTGTCCCTAACTTTTTTTAGAAAACTACAGTCAATGGGTAAACAAGCTTGGTGCAAAGCCTGATAATCTGAGTCTGACCCCCAGAACCCACACAGAAGAAAAGAACTGACTCCCAAAAGTTATCCTGATTTTCACATACTTACACACAAACACACAATGTAGTTTTTTAAATTTATAAATCTGTTTAGAATTGTTTGGTTTTTGAAACAGGCTCTCACCATCTTGCTCAGGCTGATGTTGAATTCATCAACTCAAGTGATCCTCTAGCCACAAGCTCCTAAGTAGTGAGGTCAACAGTTGTGAACACCACACCTGGCTTTAAATTACTTTTTGACCTGTGGTAAAACATTCTCCCACCGACTCTACCACGTCACACGGGCTGACGCGCCCAGCACTTCTGCCTTCCGTCTCCATCTCAGTTCCAGCAATCACCATTCCATTTCTGTCTGGGAAATTTCACTATTCTGAAGTACCTTGAGACAGAACTACAGAAAGCTACACTTAGTGGGGCAGCCCATACTCCCAGTACACAAGATTAAGGCAGGAAGACTGCCTCAAGGTAGAAGTCAATTTGTGTTATAAAGAAATACCCTGTCTTGAAACAAACAAACAAACAAAAATAAGGCCATGTATAATTTATTCTATTACGGCTGGCTTATTTCTCTTAAGCAAATTACCTTTAGAGTTCATCCACACTGTAACCTGTATCAGAAAGCCCTATCCTTCTTTCTAGGGCCTACACATGCTAGGCACATGCTTTACCACTGAGCTATATGCCAAGATAAATGGTCTCTCTTTTAAAGATTGAATAATATTCTGTTTAATGCATATAGCACATTTTATCCACTTATCAAGCATCCATTCAAAAGTTTATTTTCTGTGCATCCTTTTACCCAATCACCCCATGTTGAAGATGCTGTCTACTGTAAAGAAATGGTGGCACATAAGGCTTCATGTGTCTAATGTAGTGTTACCTGTAATGGCCATAGGTGAGAAAGAAGACAGGGTCAGACAGCTACTGGCTCATGTGGAGGATCACAGCACAGGACACACAAAACCAGGACAAGCTACACATATAAACCACAGTTTATATATGCAGCTGATGAGTCAGCAAGAGTAACAAAGAGAAGGAGATTAAAGCTGTCACCTTGTTTTTGGTATTTTTGAGTTAGGGTCTCCCTGTAGCCCCAGCCAGCCTGGAACTTATAACACAGACCAGGCTGGCTTCTGCCTCCCTTCTGTTGGGATTAAAGGTGCAAACCACCACATGTCAAAAACCCTATACAAAGTGATCAATGTGCAATGAAGATAAGGACTTGATGGCAACAGCGGTGTTTTTGTTTTTTTAAAGATCTATTTTATTGAGGGTGAGAGAGATGACTCAGTGGTTAAGAAATAGGCTGCTCTTGCAGAGGGTTGAGTTCCCAACACCCACATAGCAGCTAACAACTGACTGTAACTCCAGTTCCAGGGATCTGATGCCTTCTGGCCTCCATAGAGTGTGTGCACATGGTGCACTTATATTATGCAGGTAAAACATTCATACATTAAATAAAAATGTTTAAAAGAGAGATTTACTTTATCTTCAATTTATGTGTACTTGTGAGGTTCTGAATGTGGGTTTGTACACTTGTATTCTGTGCCCCCAGAGGGCAGAAGAAAGCATTAGATCCTCTGGAGCTGGAGTTGTGCCAGCTATAAGACAACCAACTGGGAAGCAAAATCAGGTCCTGGAAGAATAGTGCATGTTTTTTAACTACTGAGCAATTTCGCCAGCTCCAGGAGGTTTATACAGCAAGTCCTGAAGACCATTCTTTTCTTTTGACTGAACCTTCATGGAATTACCTCAAAAATTGGGGACTCAATTATGCAAAAAAAGTTGGAGTCTTATCCACTGCTGTACAAGCTACTCTTGTCCTAGCTGTATCCTAGGTCTCAAGACAGCAGGCAAGCAGATCCTCAGTGGCTCGTGACAGGCAGTGGAGACTGTGTCACTTACGCCATTCTTATGGAAGAAGGGCACATAACTGGCTCTACACACACTCCAGTTAGAGGACCCGATATAAAATCCATTTCAGCAGCTGCTGACAGAGTAAGCTAGGCCAGAACCCTTCAGAACAATCCTGGAAGGTGCCAAGGTAGGAAAGGAGAAATATAGTCATGTCTATGCAGATTTTATGAAGAACTATTGCACTGACAGGTCAGAGCAGCACAAGCAATAGACAACAGTCAACGCATTCTCAAAGAAAGAGTTCTCCACTGATGTTGGCTATTAAGATTCTAGGACTTTAAGTTTTTGCCATGTGGTTTGCTAATTTACTTTTCTGAAACAGATTTTCACTACGTAACCCTGGTTGTCAGGCTGGCCTCGAACTCGGAGACACCTGCCTGTCTCTGTCTCCTGAATGCTGGGATTAAAAGTGAGCCACCATGCCTGGCTTGCCAATCTAGTCTTTCCACAAGTCATTGGAGAACTGACAGAAGTAGCTCAGAACTACTCTACTGATGCTGTCACAGCCTCTCTACCGAGTATTGTCCTTTCTGAAGGTTCAACATGTTCAGAGATTTTGGACATTGCCTGCAAAACGATGCTATACTGAAATTAAGAGAAATAGCAGGAGCAGTCAACCAACCCCAGAACTTACTCCTCTACAAGTTATTATACACACTGCATACTCAGTGATACACAGCTTGAGCTAGAGGATCAATAGACTTCCACACCTGAGTTCTACGAAGTCTGACACACCAAAAAGGACTCTAAAGAGTGAACCTAGCCCTTGTTGCTGTCATCCAGCATTTGGAATCATAAAACAGATGTAAACTCATGGCTGGAGAGATGGCTCAGCAGTTAAGAGCACTGGCCTCTCTTGTAGAAGAACACAGGTTTGATTCCCAGCACCCACATGGCAGCTAACAACCATCTGTAATTCCAGTTCCAAAGGATCCAACTCCCTCTTCTGACCTCCCCAGGCACTGCATGACACAAGTGCATTTACATACACACAGGCAATATACTCAAACACATAAAATAAAAATATAAAATACTTAACATTTTTTTTAAAAAGTTACTGAGCTTAAGGAGGTAGAAAAAAAGGTAAACTTTGTTTACCAGGCAAAATGGGTAATCAGAAAGTTTAACTTAAAAAAAACTAAAGTTTTTCTTTTAGTTTAGTTATGACCCTCTGTACAACAACAAAAAGTTAGGTTCTTTCTGTTTCTTGACCTTGTGTGTATTACTGATCAGTCAGGATTTGCTGGGATGTGTCAGTGTCCAGCTAGCTCTATAATGCTCGAATGTGCTCCTAATGAAACGCATGCAGTGCAAAAGCATGCTTACACTTTATATTGACATTTCAGGCAACTTACAATCTGAGGAAAAAAGTTAGAGAAACTGTAGTGTTCAAGTAAAGGACAAATTAAGAACCAGCCTGGCACACGAGTCGGACTCCAGCTCACAAGCCACTTCCCACCCCATAACCAGTGTTACTCCTTTTGCAACTAAGACACTGTATCCTGGACTAAGTCAGGCCTGCTAGTGCTTTCTGACAACTCTTTCTTACTTGCTTTAAAAGCCACGACTGCTGGACTGGTAAAACAGAAACAGCGACACAGGTCTAAATGCACTTGTATAACAAAATCATGAAACAATCAACTATGCAGTTATTAAAACAATGAGTGAGCTGCTGGGGTGTGGCTCACTACCATGCACAAAGTAGAGTAAGCGGAGCCATATGGAACCTAACAAATGCTTCACATCCATCATCTGATGGAGACAGGTGAAGAGAGGCTGACGAAAAGACTGCACCATCTACCTTGTTACTACAAAACACTAGGAAATGCAATAAAGTAATCTACTGATTCTAAAATAATAATTAAAAGAGAAACACACTTGGCATAGTGTGCATGCCTGTAATCCCAGCACCTGGGGGGGGGCTGATATAGGAAAAGCGTGCTTGATTCCAGGCATGCTTGATCTATATATAGCAAGACACTCTCACGAAAGGGAGGGTTGGAAAAGGACAGGAGGAGAAAGGGAAAGTAGGGGTAGAGTTCAGGGATGGCGCCTGTGGCAAGCAGTGAACCAAGAGGGAAGTGTCAACAGATGTTTCACACCAAATAATTCAGCCAGAAATGATGGGGTCTAACATCATTTAATGTAAACAGGGCTACTGCCCAAAGATCCCCTTCTTACCCAGGGGGTACAGGAGTTTAGGTGTTTGCCTCCGCCAAAGAGTTCCATCTTCATGGGAGAGCACATCATGGGGTTTGTGCTTATAAAGTTCGTTGTAGAAAGACATCTTATCCAGGAAACTGTACACCTGTCAATAAACAGAAACTAAGTTAAGTCAGGTACGGTGGTGCATGTCTTAATCCCAACGCTCTAGAGGCAGAGGCAGGTGGATCTTTGTGAGACTGAAGCAAGTCTAGTCTTCATAACAAGTTCCAAGTCAGCCAGGGCTACAGGGAAACCCTGTCTCAAAACAAAACAAAATCCAGTTACACATTCACTGTTGGGACATGTAAGGTTGCATGTCTGTTCCTCCACCCAGACTGGACGTGCTAGGCCTCAAACTTTCCACCAGGCCACTTTCTGCTTGCTCAGTTCACCTTCGCCATTCTTTACTCCAACTCAAGTTCCCATAGCTCCACCACAGACAATAGTTTCTCCTCTCTATTCACCCTCCAGTACTGGGGAATCCAGGACCCTGCACATGCTAGGCACTCACTCAACCACCAAGCAAATCCTCAGCACATGACTCAGTGACTAAGAGTGCTTCCCGCTCTTCCAGAGGAACTGAAGTATCCACAGCAGGTGGCGCACAGCTACCTATAACCCAGCTCCAGGGGCTCTCCTGTCACTGGCCTCTACGGACAACTGCACGCATGTACACATCCCTCCCCATACACATACACATCATTTAAAAATCACAAATAATTGAGTCTCAGAGAATGATATGAGGAAGATACCGGGTATGAACCAATGTCCTCTAGTGGACACACATGGTCTAGGTCACTTGCACACGGACACACACACACACATGTGCACGCACACACAGAGATCCATTACTCTCTTCCAAGTCGATATTAAGCCACTTCCTCTTTATTTACTCTCACAGTACCTACAACAGGCACTTAGTAAAGACTTTAATGTACAGAACCCAGGCATACCACTGATATCTTTCATTCAACTTCAGACAAACTCTTGTCATGGTAGTGCAATTTTAATGCAAAATACACACAGGAGTCCCAGTGAAACCTCAACCAACACTGCCCCTCTACAGGGATCTGATGGAACAACTCACCTTTTTGGCAGTAGACTTCCCTGATACAAGAGCTCGGAGCAATTGCAAGAGTGGAGAAAGGAGATGGGGAAACATTCCACACACGCTGTCCAGAATGATCCCAAGACCAGAGGTTGGTTCCTATGTCAGAAAGGAAGATGTCACCCCTCTTTAAAACTGCCCAGAAGTCCTAAGAAAATCTAGAAAGATTCCTCCCTTTAAAGAGACATAACCCTTTCTCAATAATTTAAGACTTCCATATTTTCAATGAAAGTGGGTATCAAGTGAGACGTGGAGGTGTACACCTTTAACGCAGCCCTCAGGAGACAGAGGCAGTTAGATCACTGTGAGAACAAGGCTAGCCTGGTCTATATGATGAATTCTACATAGTAAGGCCACCTGGGGCTACAGAGTGACCCTACCTCAACAATAACAACAAAACCCCCAACTTTACCCCCATGCAAAAAAAGAACAAGGGTAACAAAGTGGTTTGTTCATGACCCGCCTTTCCTACAGGACAACAACGTGGCTCCTGGTGTCACATTTCACTAACTGAAAACCACTTACAAACCTGAGGGCTTAGCCACCACATCCACACACCAGATGACCAGTCTAAATACTGGTTTATAACAGTACTTATCCTCCTGGGCATACCGTGGGAGAATAAAACCTATCACAAATGTCTGATAATTCCTTTTGCTCCAGAGAGCACGATTCCTTCCAACATACTTACTGTTCCCCAGAACAGTTCTGGGAGAGAGGGGTCTGCCAGGACTTCACATGCTGTGTCAATTATGTCCTGTGGGGTAGAGGAGAAAATGGTTTGTTTTCCATGGATGAACCAGTCTATCTTTTTGACTGCATTCTGTTGACAATACACCTTTATACAGCATATCAGAACTCTGGTTTACAGAGTAATGGCACAGTAGTATTTCATCCTAGCACTGCTTGAGAGGCTGAAGGAAGGGGAGCCCAAGGACAGCCTGGGCTAAATAGACCCACCTGAAAATTTTAGAAAAATGAAGCTGGACATGGTGGTGCACACCTTCAACCCAGCAATGGAGCAGCAGAAGCAGGTGGTCACTGAGTTTCAGACCAGCAAGAGCTACAGAGGTAGTCCCCATCTCAAAACCAAAAGGAAGGAAATCACACCCTGTGAAGGTACATACAAGAATCTGCTGCACAATGCAGTCAAATTCATTTTCTGTTATTGTTGATGTTCTTCTTTGAGATAAGGTCTCCTTATAACCTTAGCTGGCCTGATACTCACTATGTAGCCCAGGCAGACCTCCATCTCCAGATCTGCACCCTCAGTACAGGAACCAACTAGGCACAGCCCCAGATTCACCTACTTTATCTCAAATGCTTATCTGTAAAATGGAGAGAATAAAAGCTGATAATATTGTGTTTCCTGTTTCAAAAATAAATTTAAAAACTGTTTTTAAAAATATTGCTAGTGGGGCTGGAGAGATGGCTCAGTTCCAGAGGAGCTCAGTTTGGTTCCCAGCACCCTCATGGCAGCTAACAACCATCTGTAACTCCAGTTTCAGGGGATCCAATACCCTCTTCTGGCTCCCAAGGCCATCCCACAATACAGGTGCACTTACATACAGGCAAGCACATATACCCATAAAATAAAATAACATATTTTTTAAAGTTACTAGGGTCAGATGTGGTGCCCACAGACCTTTAACCCCACACTCTAGAGAGAGAGGCAGACAGATCTCTGTGAGATTGAGGCTAGCCTGGTGTACACAGACCAGGTCAGCTGGGGCTACAGTGAGACCGTGCCTTAAAAATAAATAAAAGTATTACAGTATTATTATGTTTAGCTGAGTTCAGCACAATAGACATCTAATAAATGGTTAAAGACATTGTCTTTCTTTTATTTTCACTATTTAAAATATTTTACTTATTTTTATTTTATATGTATGAGTATATTGCCTCCATGTATGTAAGTCCACCTGTGTTGTACAATGCCCACAGAGGTCAGAAGAAGGCACTGGATCCCCTGGAACTGAATTGATGAATGGTTGTTAGCTGCCATGTGAGTGATAGGAATCAAACGGGTCTTCTGCAAGAGCAGCCAGCTCTTAACTGATGAGTCGTCTCTCCAGCCTCTTCAATATTACTTTTATGTGTGAGTGTTTTGCTGTATGTGAAGAGCACTACACACATTCAGTGCCCTCAAAGACAAGAAAAAGGCACAAAATCCCCTGGAACTAGAGTCTGAACAGTTAGTCGTCAAGGTGAGCTGAAAGCCACCTTACCCACCAAGCCACCTCTTCAGCCCCATATTTTTTTTCAATCAAAGTACCAGGATTTTGTGTGTGTGTGTGTGTGTGTGTGTGTGTGTGTGTGTGTGTGTGTGTGTTTTGAGACGAGGTCTCCCTCTAATAGCCCCAGCTGGCATGGAACTCACTATTTAGACCAGGTTGGCCTCGAACTCAGAGATCTACCTGCCTCGGCCTCCTTAGTGCACCACCATGCCTGGCCCAAGTATCAGAATTTCTACAACTCTAATACGTCAAGACCAATCTTCCAGTGTACAGTATAAGCTAACATCACAAAAATTTTACCAAAGTTTTTTTGAATGTTCTGTGCACCAGACCTTTGGACACTGAATCTTTCAATTAATGCCAATCTCATTTCTCTATAATATTAGGAAATATTCATCAATTTATAAAACAAGTTACTGATTGGGGCTGAAGAGATGGCTCAGTGGTTAAGAGCACTGACTACTCTTGCAAAGCTCCATATGAGAGCTAACAACTCTCTGTAACTCCAGTTCCAGGGGAATTTGACACCCTCCTCTGACCTCCTCAGGCACTGCACAACACGGGTGCACTCACATACATGTAGGTAATACACACATATACATAAAAATATATACATATACAATATAAATAAAATATATATTTAAAAAGTCACTATTTAAAATGATGAAAAAGAAAAAAAGAGCAACATGAACAAGCACACATGCACACGTGCACACACACGTGCACATATGTGTACAAGCACACACACAACACAGAACAAAATAAGGTTATGAAGCAGTATGCAGTCAGTCTCCCTACCAACAAGTCTCAAATCATCACACTCTACACATACAGTTCAGGCAACAATGAATCAAAACTATCCAGGAAAGGAGAGTGTCTGTCTGTCACATGTGTGTCATGTTCCTGTAATGTCAGGACTTGGGAGGCTGAGGAGGAAGGATCTCAAGTTTGAGACCAGTACAGGCCCACCCAAATATATAATGAAGCTATATCTCAAAATGCAAAACAAAGACAGGGGAGAATGTTGTGTCTGTACTAAACATGGACACTTTCCTCTCATCATTATTCCCTAAATAAAACAGCATAATTTCTATTTGTATGCCATTTAAATTACAGGTACTATAAGCAATCCAGACATGATTTAAAGTTTACTGGAAAATATACATAGGTTCTAAACAAATACTACATGCCATTTCATAAAAATGACATGAGCATCTGTGGGTTTTGGTACCCTTGGGAATTCCTGAAATCAATCTTCAATGGATACCAAGGCATACTATCCACACTATGATTCCATTTCCATAGAATACTTGTGTATGCGTATAAAATGAAAAGGAAAATCAGACGTGGTGGCGGACACCTTTAGTCCCAGCACTCCAGAGGCACAGGCAGGTCTTGATTTCTGTGAGTTCAAGACCACCCTGGTCTACATAGCAATTTACTGGCTAGTTGGGGCTGTAGGAAGACCCTGTCTCAAAAAAAGACCAGTAAATAATAAATAATAAGTAAATAAATAAATTAATCAAATGAAAAGGAATATATCAAAGTAGTAACAGAAATTACCCTGTGTGTTGGGATTATATTCTTTCCTTTGTTTTACTTTCTGGTTCTGCTAAAATCAATATATAACCCACAGAAGAGAAAACAAATAGCAAGAAACAAATTAACATGTGCAATAAGCAGTATCTGATCTAGAAAGGGCACTGCAGGGTCCAGACTGCAATACAAGGCAATGGTGGAAAACCAGACACTGACCTGCTGGTTGCCAAGTGTATGCAACTCCAATGAAGTTAAAACGAAGGAGAGGAGTCCATAGACACACATACACGCAGTGCTTGTGGTACACTGGAATGACAAGGCAGTTCATGATTAATTCAGAATAACACAACTCTTTCAAAGACTTGCCATAACTCTATCACACTGATAGCGTCCTTGTAAACATGGAAAAGGAATGCAAAAATTCCTATTTTCCTAATTTAGTTGCAAGATTGGGTAGTGAGAAAAACAAACTTTATTTACAACACAGTTAAAAATAAAATCAGATGGCTGGAGAGATGGCTCAGCAGTTAAGAGCACTTGCTGCTCTTTCAAAGGACCCAGATTTGATTCCCACATGGTGGCTAATAACCATCCATAACTCTAATTTCAGGGATTCAAGCCCTCTCTGGTCTCTGTGAGCACTGCATGTATGTGTGCACTTATATACATGCAGGCAAAACAACAAAGGAAAATAAAATATAAGAAAAAAAAAATTTTAAAGAATAAAATCAAAAGGAAGAACCCTCACGAATTATGTGGGTTTTATGAGTGGAGTGGTGCACACCTTTAATCCCAGCACTTGGGAGGAGAGGTAAGCAGGTCTCAAGGAGATTAAGGCCAACCTGGTCTATATAGTGAATTCTAGGCCAGTTGGGGCTCCAAGGAGACCCTATGGCAAATAAATTAATAATAAATAATAAATAAATAATAAAATAAAAATCTGGGATTGGAGAGATGGCTTGGTGGTTAAGAGCACTGGTTGTTCTTGCAGAGGACCCAGGTTCAATTCCTAGCACCCACATAGAGGCTAACAGGCATCCATAACTCCAGTTCCAAGGGAAATCAATGCCCTCTTCTGACTCCCTTTGGACTGAATGACATAGGTGTACTTACTACATGCAGGCAACACTCACTTTCTTTTAAACCTAACTTTTTGTAGATAAAGAGAAAACCACACCCAGTCAAGAGGCTGAGTACTTGACAACTGTATGAGGGAATTCAAATAGGAGAGATACCAACATTCATCGACTTGCAGGTACCTACTGAGGTTTCTGCTTTAAGACAGGTTTGAATCCAGGACCCCATGCATTCATGGCCAAGCAAGCACTCTACCACTGTGCTGAATTCCAGCCCAAAAGACTTTAATCTTCAGAGCAGCTTTAAGTTCACATCAGAGTGGTCACACAGCTCTAACAGTTCTGCTTGGTTTGTTCTTCTCCCTCCCTGCCTACCCCTAGTCAGGCTGCTGGACTCACACAGCACATGGCCCTTTTCAAATTCACCTTTTTCACTTAGTAATATGAATCTATGATTCTTCCATGTCTTTTTTATTTTATGTGGACAGAGGGGGCTGTGGGAGTATAACTGGGAACCCAATTTCAGGCTTCATGCATGCTGGGCAGGTACTCTTAATGAGCTCTATCTGCAGCCCTCTTCCATGTCTTCTTGTGGTTTGACAGTTGATTTCCCCTTAGCTGGGGATAGTACTCCATTGTCTGGCTGTACCCGCTTATATCCAATGAAGAGTATTTTCCCTGGTTCTAAGATCTGGCCATTATGAAGGTAATTATGAAGACAAATATGCTATCAATGTCTGGAACGGATTTTGCATGGATAGAGTCATCTACTCTTTATCACCAGGTCCTGCCCTCACACTCAACCGCTCACAGTCTTAGACTTACATCATTTCCCCCACTGGCAAGTGACCGGAGCAGTCGAGTCAAGTACTGAAATACGTTCAGTTGGATGGCTGTGCCACCTATCTTCCTGACCACACTGCTCGTCTCTTCTGGGTTCAAGGTGTGACGAAGCAAAGCCCAGGCCAAAAGCACCGGGGCATGATGCGGGATGTCCCCAAAGGTCAACATCAAACGGTCCATATCCTAATGAGGGGAGAAAATATACCTGTGTCTGGGGATAAGCAAGGTCAAGATTCCTCAACAGGCTCCTTCACCACAGTCTAGCAAGTCAAGACCTTCATCTAACACCCCATTCTCCCATTCCAACACTCCACATTCTACAACTTACTTGGACAATTTTTTCTACTGATTTTATGTAGTCTTAATTTAAATCAACAAAATACATGTCCAAATAAGAGACTTAAGAAAAGTTATCAGCCTGATCCTTCTTGAATTTTCTATGACCTCTTACTTTCTGTCCCAAGGCTCACAATCCCTAAGGTTTTGTCCTTGGGCCATCTCCATGAGAGACTCTATTCCCTTTCAGATTCAATCACCAGCTCTGCACAAATAACTGAGATTTCTCCCAGGCCTAATTAACTAACAATATAAACGTCAAAGTGTCACAACACTGAAAATTCTGTGCATCAGTATAGTTCAGTAGGTAAAAGCTAACGATAAACCACTGGAAGAAAAAATGTTCTTGCAAGTTCACCTGACAAACGAGCCCATCCTGAGCGAACTGGTGCAGCTCTCTGCTGTCATCCAAGGCACACTTATGCAAGGACTCAATGTCCATGCCTTCCACCAGGATGAGGGCGCTGAAGTAGCTGGAAGGAAAAGCCATGGCATGGTCCCCAGACATCGCTCTGAGCTAGACCATGCCTACAGGGAGAATGAAGACACTCGGGAGCTAAGAAGCTACTGAGTCCATTAACATTCTGTTCACATCTCATTGTTTTCCAGCTAGCCTGAACTCAATACGGAGACCACACTGGCCTCATCTCACTGAGAACTGCCTGCCTCTACCTCCTAAGTGCTGGGACTAAAAGTGTGCATCACGCCCAGCTCACACTGCACCTTTAAATACAGAAGTTGTTTTGTTTGGTAGTGCTGAGGCTCAAACCCAGGGCTAAGGTGTGCCAAACATGCACTCTTACCCCTGGCTCTATCCTGACTCATAGAATGCCCTTCATACTTCTGCGTCCGCACCTCAATTTCAAGTCATTGATACCAACACCTGGCTGTGCTATAACACAGGGCAGCGCAGACCTAATACTGAAGGTCCTAGGAATGCCACTTACACCTGGCCCAGGTAAATGGTCTTATTCCTCATCACTTCTGGAAGGAACACGCCTCAAAATGTGGATTTATCCATATGCAAAGCACAGAAAAAAATAAAGTCTACAGAGAGCAAAGAACACATGTCTTGTTCATCAGAGTCTCCATAGCACCTACATCATGTCTAGCCTACAACAGCTGCTCCACAACTACTCTTATGGAATGGATATCCATCCCAACCCCTAGATTAGGACAGCATGGATGAATGAACCCCTAGATTAGGACAGTACTTTTTTTCTCACCCATCCTGAACCTTAGGGATAGAGATTTCTTTTTTTCATTTTATTATTTTTATTTTATGTGTAGGAGTGTATTGCCTGCAGGTAGGTAGGTGCACCTGTGTTGTGTGAAGTCAGCAAAGGTCAGAAGGTGGTTATCGAATTCCTAAGAACTAGAGTTAACAGATGGTTGTTAGTCATCTGGTTGCTGGGAATTGAACCTGGGTCCTCTGGGTCCTCTGCAAGAGCAGTCAATGTTCTTAACTGCTGTGCCATCCCTCCAGCCCAAAACAGCATATCTTAAGAGAACATGCCCCACTTAAATTTCAGACTGTACTTCCTGTAACAACTGGAATATTTCAGCATACCCATCTGTCTCCCAGCCATTACATGCAAAGTATATCCTCCCTTTTCTGTACTTTGTCAGTTAGCATCAATGGTCTAAACACTTGAGAAGGTCTGTAACATAGAACTCATCAGACTTACCCAATTCGATCTACAAAAGGATCCATGGTCTCATCCACCAGGTGTCTATTGGTCTGCCTACTGCCAAATCCTTGCTCTTTAAACATCTTGGTTAATACCAGCAGATCACTAGGCGCCATCTCAAAGTATGCATAATAAAGGAAAATAATTTCTAGCAGCATGGACTGTTCCCGGAGGCACTGAACAAACCAGCGAGACACCTGACGCTCAGTCTTCACCATCAATGAAGAACACATGGGAGAGAAACACATGGAACTAAAAACCATACTTTCAAAAGTTGGTGTTATTTTCTTTAAAAAAAATTTTTAGTCTTTTTGCCAGGTGTGTGCACATATATGTCTTTAATCCCAGCACTTGGGAGACAGAGGCAGGCAGATAGATCTCTGTGAGTTCAAGGCCAGGCTGGTCTACACAGCCAGTTCCAGGCCAGTACAGACAGGACACGGAGATCTTGTCTCAAAAAGATGAAAAAAAAAAAAAAAAAAAAAAAAAAATTAAATTTTAAACAGGGTCTCATTATGTAGCTCTGGCTGGCCTGGAACTCATTATGTAGACCAGCCTGGCCTTGAACTCACAGATCTACCTGCTTTGGGAATAAAAGGCCTATGCCACCATACTGGCCTTAAAAATGTTTTTATTAGATAACATATGCACATATTAGAAAAAAATTTAAATATAAAAAGCTCTGTATTTTCTATTGCCCAGTCACTTACAGTTCTATACAAAGTGACTAGTGTTAAGATTTTTGTTGTTTTTCAGTAACATGCCATATCTATCCCCAAACCAAAGTGAATATTACTCAAATTATCCAGTATCTTACTTTTTAAAATTTAACAATGGATCTCAAGGGTTATCTCCTTTAACAGTCTATTAAGAATCCCACGTACCATAAGGTTCCCGTGTGTTTCCCAGGTCGGTGCTTCAGTTTTGTACAGCTCTTCAAACTGCTGCCTGTATTTTAAAACTAGCTCCTTCTCCAATTTATCAACACAATCTGCATATTCAACCTTAGAAAAATAAAACACAGTAACTTACTGAATAAAAGGTACATATTCAAATAACTATGAATAATATTAAAAAATTTTTTAATTTAAGCTGAGCCAGGTGTAGTGATGCATGCCTTTAATCCCAGAACTTGGGAGGCAGAGATAGGCAGATCTCTGTGAGATTTAGGCCAGCCTGGTCTACATGGTGAGTTCTAGGCCAGCTGGGGCTACAGGTAGATCTGCCTTGAAAAAAAGAAAACAAAAAATTTAGGCTGGAGAGATGGCTCAACAGTTAAGAGCATGTACCGTTCTTGCAGATGACCCAAGTTTGGTTGCCAGCACCAACATTAGATTCCTCACAATCACCTGTAACTCTAGCTCCAGGGGATCTGATGCCTCTAGCCTTCAAAGACATCTGCGCTCAAATGCAAAGAGTTTTAAGAATATGGGGCAGAGATGCCTACACAGGCTCACCCTGTAGGGGTGTCTTTCGTCTTGGAAGTACGTCAGAAGATGTAAGACACAACGAAGGACACAGGTTCTTTCTTCATAATAATAATCTGCAATCTGGAAATAAAATGAAATTCAAAATCAATTACTCATTTTTGCAAACAATTTTACAAAACTTACTGATAATCAGATCCTTTAAAAATGTGAATGGAGGGACTAGAGAGATGGCTCATCAGTAAAGAAAGCTTACTGCTCTTACAGAGGACCTACACTTTGGTTTTCAGCATCCACATCAGGTGGCTCACAACTACCTATAACTTTCCATTCCAGGGGATCAAATGTGTTCAGAGGGTAAAGGTACTGGCTGCCAAGTCTGACAACCTGAGTTCAATTTCCAGGATCCATGTGTTGGAAGGAGAGAACCAGCTCCCACAAGTCCTATGATCATCGTATGTGCTTGTGGCATGTATGCAAATACACACACACACACACACGGTAAATAAATAAAGATAATTTTTCAAAAATCTAAGGGGCTAGAGGGATGGCTCAGCAGTTAAGAGAATTGGTTGCCCTCGAAGAGGACCCAGGTTTGGAGCATCCACGTGGCAGTCAAAAACCATCTATAAATCCAGTTCCAAGAAATCTGATGCCCTCTCTACTAGACTTTAGGGCAATGCATGCATGGGTGCCCCTACATATATATGTAGGCAAAGCACTCATCCAGATAAAATAAAATTGTTTAAATGTATTTTAACGTGAATGGAAGTCTGACAAACATCAGCTAGACAGAAATGCAAACAATGAACTAAGCAACTTCCCTCAATCATCATAAACCTCCATAAGCCATGAAGATAAGAATTATTACTCAATATAAACAAATTTCCAAAAACGTTTTCTAGCATGAATTTTCAGAGCATTCAATGCTATATGCAATGGTATAAACTCACAGGTCAACATGTGAAAATACCATAGATATGTGCCCTAAAATGTATAATCAATGCACTTAAGTTTCCCTACATGTAAATAGGAAAGAACTCCAGAAGTCACACTCCACTCTAAAGACCTGAAGTGAGAAGTCTACAGGAGGACAGTTAGGGAATAAAGGAATACAAATCAACCAAGCTCAATTCGACTTAAGAGGGCTGTGGTGTGGCTCAGTGGTAAAATGCTTATCCAGCATCCATGAGGACCTGGGTTAAATCAACACAGTATCACCCCTCCATCCCTCTACCCTGAAAATCAAATGAATTGAGAGTTAGAAAAAAGCTTCCCATGAACCAGTTCACACCAGCATCAGCTGAAGAAACGCTTTAGATAAAGTCCTTAGCTGGGTTCCGGAGCTGATAAGCTTCTTTACTGAGACCTAAAAACTTAACCTAACACAATCAAAAGACAAGGGTACTCGTGAGAAAACAAGGTCAGGATGCCATCACACAACTGTACACCAAAAAAGGAAATGGTGATTACTTCTCACCTTCAGGATTAAGGCCTGGCTCTGCCTTTCATCTTGGAGGACCATCTGAAAGAAAACAATAGTCAAAACTCCATCTTAAAACCAAAACTCAACTGGCAAGGAAACAGAAACATCTACGTCTTGCCCCTCATGACTGCCCCTCTTTGTCTATAAACATTTTCTACCTTTGTTTTTTGGGGGGACTGTCTTTTTGAGGCATGCCTCCTGATAGCCCCAGCTGGCCCTCTACCTTATTTTAAGCTGAGTCTATTCAAACCAGTACTCAATTCCCTCCCCTCGACGACCTCAATCTCTTTATACATAAAATTATGAGTTGGGCATGCTGGGTGCTCTCAGTTCTCTATTAACATGTTCTCTGACCTTTCCACCCTTCCAAGAATGAACACGGACCTCAGCTTAAACATATGTTGGTGTTTGTTTTTCCCAGTCTTTAGAGTCTTTCCTGATAGCAGTGTACCTGATAACCTTCTCTGTAAAGAACAGGTGCCCGAATTCTAAGTTACCTAACCAACAAGGAGAGAGGAGGAAGGAGGACGGGCAGCAGCACAAACCTTGAGTGAGTCCCGAGTGCCTCTGTAATCTTCCTGAAGATAGCCCTGGAGTAACTGTACACTCTGCTCCTCATCGAGACCCTAAAATACAGAGGCCTCACGTGAGCAGTCAGCTCAGCTTAGAAACCGCACAGGGTACATAACATTCTAATGAGACTGTCCTCTGGAATGCACATGGGACTCAAAATTCAGCCCTCTTTAGAATTCATACAACATAACCATTTTAACCCAATTAGGAGATAAAAGGAGTCAGGTACTAACATGCAATTTGCATGACAAACTGCATATGCTCAAAACACTGGGCTAATTACCAAGCATATTAGCACCACATTAGGGGTTCCAAAATTAAAGAAAAAAAGGCACATATTTAAATCTATTGCATAAGACATAAATGGGCTAGGCAACTCTGACTTGTGACTTTGAGTGAGAAGAGTTGCAATTTGAGTATTTTTGAAACACAAAATTGTTCAATTAAAAATCTCTCAAACTGAAATAAACTGATTTTCACTAACACTCACTAACAACTGACCATGGACCTCATGGTGCCAGTGAGAAACAGGACCATTGAGAACTTTCACTTACCAGGAACTTGCTGATTCTGAAGCCCAGCTCCTTCAGTGGTGAGGCAACATCTTTGTTAGCTTTCACTTTTTCAGCTGAACTGGGACTAAGGAAAACAGAGTCATTTCATTATTCTCAAAGACCCCCTCAGGGTTAAAATAAAAACCCTTCCTCTACCTACCAAGTGTTAGGGTTAAAAAAGTATACCACTATACCCCGCCCAAAAATATTTCACAATACTTTGATTACAGGTCTTCTTTCTGCCCTTTAGTACCTGTAATACACACACACACACACACACACACACACACACACACACTCACGCACACGTGTGAACAAGCACACATTCACTTCTATGGACTTTTTAACACAGAACTGCTTATGCCTAAGTAACAAAATAGTGAATATCTGTTACAAACTATAGTTATAGTAATGGTTTCATAGAATATTAAGTTACATTAATACATATTTTTAAATGGGGTGGGGTAGCAGATGGGGGACAGAGGTTGGCACCAGGTGTCTTCTTCACTCTCATTTTTTTAAAGACAAGGTGTCATTATGTAGCCCTGGCTGGATTCTAACTCAGAGATTCACCTGTCTCTGCCTCCCCAGTTCTGGGATTAAAGGTATGGACCACCATGCCCGGCCTCACTCTCATTTTTTGAGAGAGGGTCTCTCACTGAATCTGGAGCTTAGCATTTCTACAAGATTGGCTAGCAGCAAGAACCTAGGATCTTCCTGTCTCTGCCTGACTCATCACTGGAATATGCCCCCATACTCAGCTTTTATGTGGGTGCTGGGAATCTCAACTCAGGTCCTCATGCTTGCAGAGCAAACATATGGCCCACTGAGCCATCTCCCCAGCTATAATTATTTCTGATTCTTGCAAATATTCTGATTTATTTTGAATATGAGTGTTATGCCTGCATGTGTGTAAGTGCACCTGTGTTATATGGTACCGGTGGAAGACAGAAGAGGGCATCAGATCCCCCAGGAACTGGAGACACTGATGGTTGTTAGCCACCATGTGAGTGCTGGGATTCGAACCCAGGTCTTCTGCAAGAACAGCCAGTACATTAAACCACTGAGCCATCTCTCCAACTCTCCTTGCAAATACTCTGAAAAGCAAGTATTACCATCCTCATTTTAACTTTTTATTTATTTTTTACGGGTATTACTGTTTTGCCTACATGTATGTAAAGTGCATCCGTGTTGTGCAAAGCCTGCAGAGGTCAGAAGAAGGCATCGGATCCCCTGAAACTGTCATGTGGGTGCTGGGACTTGAACCTGGATCCTCTGCAAGCATAGCTAGTGCTCTTAACTGCTGAGCCATCTCTCCAGGCCCTATCCTCCTTTTATAAATGGAATTACCAACACTTAAGAGGAAATTAACTTACCAAAAATTCCACAGCAATACAACATTGAGATAAAATGTAAAAATCAGGTCTGTTAGTACACAAACATGTATTATCAGGCCCCGTCTAGGAGAAAGCCTAGAGGATATGACACTCCAGTACCAGTAAGCATACTCAGCACCTAGATCTTGATTCAACACCCTCTTCTGACCTCTACAGGCATTGCATGACACGGGTACACTTACATGCATGCAGGCAATACACTCATATACATAAAAATAAAAATAATAAAATGTTTTAAAAACTAAAAATAAACCAATAAAAAAAGTTAAATGTCAGGGAGGTAAGGAATTTAATTTTAGTTTATTAAAAAATTATTGGGGAACTGAGTGCTAGCTTACTGGGTAAGAGCACTGGCTACTTTTGCAAAGGACCCAGGTTCAGTTCCCAGCACCCACACAGAGGTTAACAACTATCTGTAACTCCAGTTCTAACAGATCTGATGCCCTCTTCTGTCCACTGCAGGCACTGTATGACACAGTGCACTTACATGCAGGAAAAAGATTCATACACATATAATAAAAATAAATTATCAGCCAGGAGTGGCAGAACATGCCTTTAATCCTAGCACGCAGAGGGCAGAGTTAGGCTGACCTCTGTTAGTTTTAGGCTAGCCTGGTCTACATAGTGAGTTCATGCCAGCCAGGACTACACAGTGACCCTGCCCACCCCAACAACAAATCAGACTTCAAATCCCATGCATTAACGACTTTTTTTTTTTGTCTTTTAAAAAGACTGGGCAGGGCTGGAGAGATGGCTCAGTGGTAAGAGCACTTACTGCTCCTGCAGAGAACCCAGTTTTGGTTCCCAGCACCCAGATCTGGCAGCTCTTATAACTCTAGTTCCAGAGGATTCAACTCCCTCTTTTGGCCTCTGCAGTCAACAGGCACACACATAGATACATGCAACCACTCACACATACACGTAAACTAAGTAAATCATTTTTTTAAAAAGGGCTGGTTGTGAAACCCAGCACTCTGGAAACAAAGGAAGGTGTTCTGGAACATCCTGTTATACTACAAGACTATCTCAAAAAAAGGAGTATATAATGGGAGTAGACAAACAGAGAAGGCGCAGTGGTAGAACATATATTTAGCATGTTCAAGGCCCTAGATAAAAGCCCTAGCAACCCCTCAGAACAAACAAACACAAAGCCTTAAACTCCACAAATATCCATTGTATAAGCATGTTTGGGGGGGGGGTACAGTTATTCTCCCATTTCACAGCAATTCCACACCATAAAAACTAGTACAAGGGTAAACAGTAAGTTCTGAAAGACGCAACACAGAATAATGGTCAAGAACACAGACACTAGACTAAGACTGCCAAGTTTGAATCCTGGCTTCACCATTTACTAGCTCTGTGACATTAGGCAAGTTATTTAACCACTTTGTGGCCCAGTTTCCCCATCTGTGAAATGGAAACAGCAATAACAAAAGGGTCCACAAGCAGCCACACTAACTATTTAAGGCCATATATTTTAGATACACAGTAGAGTACCTACATATAAAATAACAGCTGAGAGCTAACTTCAAAATAATTACTGGGGAAAGGTTAAATGAAGAACAACAAAAGGCTGAATGATGAGGGTGGCAAAGACTCAGTGTGTCCAGAAGAGGGGATGAGGGACCAGGATGTATATCAGAGTGAGTGCTACTAAGGTGACCAAGCTACACACATTTTTAAAACTACTATGATTATTCTGTCATCCAGTTTAGAAAATCTGTATTATTCACCCAAAGAATACACACAGCAAGCACTACAAGGGCCACTTTGAGAATTCAATAACTTAGAGTGAATACACTGGTTACATGTTTTCTTTTGCAATGTTGGGGGTTGACGCTAGAGCCTTGGGCATGCTAGCAATCTCTCACTGAACAAAGCTGCCAGCCCCCTACTTTTCATACTGTATACATCTTTTCCAGCGTTTAGTACACAAATGTGGCAAACCTGAATTATCAGAAATATTAGTTGAATATTTAGAAAATTCTCATGCCTAGCCATAAACTGGATTCTATACTTGCCTAGCACATATAAAGCCCTGGGTATCATCCCCAGCACTAAAAGGGGAAAAACATGCTGTACTCATTTCACTGACAACCAAATTATATTCTCTCTGGTCTAGCTAGCCCAGCCAGCAATGTTTTAAGTGTTTCTATAAGAACAGTTTCCTCTAGAGCAGCCATACCTGGGAGGTTTGTAGTAAGAAAGTCCTTCTAACAAGCGCTGCCAGTATTTATTCAGCTCCGCCTCTATCTGATTCTGCAAAAGAACAAGGCAATAACAGATGTGATTCAGATAACACTATGGACTGCATATTTCTTTGTCTTATTAAAACATATATCCCGGGACTGCACTGGTTGTTCTTGCAGGAAGACCAGGGTTCGAATCTCAGCACCCACAGTTAAAAACCATCTGTTATTCCAGTTCCAGGGGATTCAATGCCCTCTTCTGTCCTCCATGGGCACTGCACAACATGGGTGCACTTACCCACATATAAGAATAACACTTATACATATAAATAAAAAATATATATTTAAAACATACATCCCCACACATCCTTCCAGTTTAAATCTTTTTAAATCCAGAACTCTGTAACTTCCTTTTCTTTGATTAAAATTGTAGCATCATTTAATCTTTTTATGGAAATCTTTATAAACACCCTTTCTAGTGACTGAACATTTTACTAAGTAGCTAGATTGTTATTTGCCATGCTTCGACTATGCTAGATAAACTGAAGTGGTGTTTGTTAGTTTTTGTTCTTGAGGTCAAGTCTCACTGCAGAGTCTAAGCTGGCCTCAAGATTGAGAGTCAAGCAAGCCACCACTGTGTAATTCTTTATTGATAAAATGCAGTGCCAACGTGCGCTGAGCACAAAACATTTTCAAGATGTCCTTCTGTAAGGATTCATTCTAGAAGCAGAATTATCTGAAGGCATATGAAGTTCTAAGATAGGTGCAACACTGTGCTAACTATAATTCCAAAGTATGATGACTGACTGTCATCCTAACACTGTCCTTGCAGGGTCAGAATACTCGAGGACCAGTATGAACAACTAGCCTCTCCTGACTACATTTGGCACTCTCAGAATCTACAGCCTCTATGTTTTAGAGGAAGCCAAAGGAAAACAAAGACAAGTGTAAGACAGAAAAAGGCCTGAGGCTCTTTCTTTGCTTGTGTAGAGAATGCAGTCTGTGTCCTACTCGGCAGGCAACCCACCAGCAAGGGTACTTTTCTCAGAAACAGCGGATAAAGAAAACTTCAGCAGCTATACTTTTTAAACAGTATTTTATTTATAATTTTTACTTTATGTGTATGAATGTACTGCCAACATATGTGTAAGTGCTCCCGTGTCATGCAGTGCCCACAGAGGTCAGAAGAGAGCATCAGACTCCCCTGGAACCAGAGTTACAGATGGTTGTTGGCTGCTATGTGAGCGCTGGGATTCAAACCTGATCTTCTGCAGGAACAGTCAATGTTCTAAACTGCTGAGCCCGTCTCTCCAGCCCCAGCAGCTACATTTTTAAGAGATATCCCCATTTTTTGGTTATTCTTGTGACACAAACTAAAAAAAGAAAAAAGAAAAAAGAAACAACTAGGAATCACTCAAGGCCTACCACTTACCAGTTCTCTAAGAGCCGACCTTCCAAGCAGGATTGTCCACAGTTCTCTACTGCTCCTGAAAAATGAGAAAGAACACGGGTAATTTTGCTCTTCTAAAAAAAAAAAAAAAAAAAAAAAGTTAAAAAAATTGATACTCAAAATAAATATTAAAACAACATTTTTATAGTATTATTAGGCTTTAAAAAACATTCTATTTATAAGCTGCACATGGTGGCACACACTTTTAATGCCAGCACTCGGGAGGCAGAAGCAGGAGGATCTCTGCGAGTTCAAAGCCAGCCTGGTCTACATAGTGTCTTCTGTATATGTACCCAAGGGCATATATGTACATAGTGGTCGCAGAGATCAGAAGAGAGTGTCGGGTCCCCTACAATATGAATTAAGGACAGTTGTTAGTTGCCATGTGGGCTTTGAACAGAACCTGGATCCTCTGCAACAACAGCGCTGAGCCATCTCTCTAAGCCCTATTTTTAGGCTTTTTGAGACAAGGTCTCACACTACTCATCAGGCTAGTCTGGAATTTACTTCTCAGCACAGGCTAGCCTCAAACTCACAATAATCCTCCCGCCTGAGCCTCCTAAGTGCTGGGAATACAAGTGAACCACCATGCCTAGTCCAAAAGCATAAGTTAATTTAAACCACACAAACAGTGTATTAAAAAATAAAAGACAGCTCAAGTCACAGAGAGGAATGGACTATGTAAGACTCTATCTCAGAAAAATAAAACACACTCGAAGAATGAATTGGTTCGGCACCTGACAACCCAAATTCAATCCCAGAAACCCACATGCTGGAAGGAGAGAAACCACTCCCTCAAACTGTTCTCTGACCTCCAAATGCATACACACACACATACAAAACACATTTCTTTTAAAAAGATCTGAGAATGTTGGGAGCTAGAGAGATGGCTCAGTGGTTGAGAGCAGTGACTGCTCTTGCAGAGGACCTGGGTTCGATTCCCAGCACCCATATGGCAGCTTACAAATGTCCATAACTCCAGTTCCATGGGTTCCAACACCCTGTTCTGATCTCTAGGGGCATTTCACAACATGGTGCACTTACATACATGCAGGTAATACATGGATATAGCTCAATGGGTTACCTTGCATGGATAAGGCCCCTAATTTGAACCTCAGGATTGCCAAAACCAGGTGTAGTGATGCACACTGTAATCCTAGTGGAAGTTAAAGCTGATGGCAAGGTACAAATTTAAAGTCACCTTAGAGTGTATGAGATCCTGTGTCAAAAACTAGAGTCTGGAAAGATGGCTCAAAGAAAAGGCACCTACCACCAAGATGACAATCTTACGTTCAATCCTCAGAATCCACATGGTATAAAGAGAAAAATGACTCCTGTAGGTTGTCCTCTGCCATTCACAAACATGCCAGGGCACCCCCATGCACAAATAAATGTTTTTAAAAAAACTTTAAAAACAAAACCTAGGGCTGGGGAGATGGTTCAGCAGACGAACCACTTACAGCCCAAACATGAGGACAGAATTCAGATCCCCATAACCCATGTAAATGCCAGGTGAGTATAGCGGCCACCTACAATTCCTGTGCTAGGAAGGCAGAGACAGGATCCCTGGAGAACACTGGTCAGCTGATTAGCCAGCCACCTCAAGGAGTTCTGGACTCAACTAGCAATCCTGCATCAATGACTAAACTGGAGAATAATCAAGGAAGACTCCCTACTTAACCTCAGCCCTCACATACATGCACACACATGCCTACACACAAGTACACACACACGCACACAACACAAACACATACACAAGAGGAAAAAAAATGAATAAATTGAAAACTATTTTACTCATCAAGACTGTCACACAAGGGGCTGGAGAGGTGGCTCAGTGGTTAAAAACACTGGCTGCCCTTGCAGAAGACCTGGGTTCTGTTCCCAGCACCCACGTGGTGGCTCAAAACCATGCAAACCTCCAGTTCCCCGGAATCCGACTCCCTCTTCTGATATCTGCTGACATTGCACACAGCTGGTGAGCTTACATACATGAAGACAAACCATACATACACATAAAACTAAATTTAAAAAACTTTTAAAAGACTAACACAGGGCTGGAGAGATGGCTGAGCAGTTAAGAAAACTGACTGCTCTTGCCAAGGACCTGAGGTCAATTCCCAGCACCCTCATGGTGGCTGCCAACCATCCATAACTCCAGTCCCAGGGAATCTGACGTACACATGGGTGCACTTTTATACATGCAGGCAAAGTACTCATATCCATAAAAAATAATAAAATATAAAAAAATCAAAAAGCCTGGCATGATGGTGCACACCTTTAATTCCAAGAAATAGAGGCAGGCGGGTCTCTGTAAGTTCTAGGCTAGTCTGTCCTACATAGCAAGTACCAGGACAGGACAGGAGGCCATCTAGGATTACACAGTGAGACTCTGTCTCAAAAAAAAAAAACAAACCACAAAACACAAAACAAACAACAACAACAAAATTAAAATAAATAAATAAACTCTAGTTCCAGAGGCTCTAATGCCTTCTTCTGTCTTCCTTGGGCATTGCACAATACAGATGCACTTACACACATGTAGGCAATATATTCATACACATAAAATAAAAATAATTTTTTTTTAAAGACTAACAAAACACTACATTCATCGGTTTGAAATTTTTCATTTAGGATTTTCCCACAGAAGTGGGAAAAAAAATATAAATCTCTTTCCCAAAGATTAATCCTTCTAAGAAAACAACTTCAATTCTATTAAACCCACAGCCACCAACTCCCATACCAGGGCATCAGAATCACTGATCTTTTTCTGATAAAAAGATAATATTCATTGTTCAAAATTAATCACAAGATTAGATCCAGTTAATGAAACAAATGTGCCTCTTTAAACTGATAATAAGCCAAGTCTCAAGTAATGGTACAGAGGCGAGGCCACTAAAGAAATTTACATCATATTTTGAAAGTAATTATGCCTTTTGTAAAGGTATAATCACCCTTTTAACGTACTTGTTTGACAAATACAAATTTGCAAATATTAAAAGCAAGGGATTTATTTTAGATGGCAATTACTGTGTATCTAGCATGCATAACGCCCTGGGGTTCAAAATTTCTTTAGAAATTGTAATTCTTGGGGTACAGCTCAACTGGCAGAGCTTGTCCTGGCTTTGTAAGGCCCTTGGTTCCATCTTCAGCACCACAAAAACTGGGCAACGTGACACACAACAGTAACCTCAGCACCAGGGAGGTAGAGACAGGAAGATAGAGAATTCCAGGTAAGGGCTGAAGAGATGGCTCAATAGTTAAGAACACTGGCTGCTCTTGAAGAGATTCTGGGTTCAGTTCCCAGCATACACATGACAACTCACACCTGTCCTTAACTGCAGTTCCAGGGGATCTAACACCCTCTTTTGGCCTCCACGGGCATTTCACACATGTAGTGCACTTACACATATGCAGGCCAAAGATTCATACACATAAAATAAAATTTTACAAAAAGAATTCATCTAGCAAACAAGACGTTGACCAAAGTGAAGATTCCAGTTGTCACTATCTGACCCTAACCTTAACACAGTGGCAGACACAAGAGGGGCTCCAAAGAATACAGACTGAATGAAAGACCATTAGAGAAGAATGATGGAAGTCCTTCAGAATGCCAATCTACCTGGAACAGAACATTTTCATGTTTGTTAAAAATCAAAAAGCAGAATAGGAGAGAAAATGGTAGTTTACAGGAATTAAATCTTTGTAGAAGTGTCAATGGTTTCTCCATCTCAACACGTTTCCAGACTGTGAATAATGTAAAGACCTAGGTTAATCTAAGAGCTTCACGAGATTTCCATTCAATGTTGGGAATAACAGAGGAAATTAAGTGCACGTTACACAACCAGCAAAAAAGAAGAAAGTACCACAGTGCAAGAACAATGAGAGACTTCCAAGGAACATAACCATGTGTGAGAGTCAGAGAGGTCAGGAAGAACTGACTCAGGGATAGAAGGAAGACCACCTCCAGCTGTCAGTGAAGATATGAGCAAACATCACAGATAAGGCTGGACCCCTGAAAACCTCTTTAAAGGATCATTTCAAAGAAACTAAGTATGAGGGGCTGGAGAGATGGTTTAAGGGTTAAAAGCACTGGCTGCTCTTGTAGAGGACCTGAGTTCAATTCCCAGCACCCACATGGCAGCTAACAACCATGCATTAACTCCAGTTTCAGGGGATCCAATGCCCTCTTCTGACCTCTGTGGGCATCAAACCACATGGGTGCACTTACATACATACAGGCACTCATACACATAAAATAAATTTTTAAATAAGAAACTAAGTATTACCACACTGTTTTTCATTTATTTACACAGGAAGTAAATCTGAGCTAAGCGTTAGGGGGGAAATGAAGGCACTGAAATTAAGTATCTGGCTTCAAAGTAAGTTTTTGTTGTTAATTTATTTTTATGTGTATGAGTGCTTTGCCTATAAAAGTTCACTTGTGTGTGCAATGCCCACAGGGGCCAGAAGGCATCAGTTTCCCTGGAACTGGAATTATGGTTGTTAGCTGTGATATAGGGGCTGGGAACCAAACTTGGGTCCTTTGTAAGAGCCATCAGTGCTCTTAATGGCTGAGCTATCTCTACGGCCCTTTTTTTTTTTTTTTTTTTTTTTTTGTGGGGGTTTTTGTTTGTTTGTTTGTTCTTTGAGACAGAGTCTCACTATGCTCCCTGGCTGACCTGGAACTTACTTACTATGTGGACTAGGCTGGCCTTGAACTCACAGAGATCTGCCAACCTCTGCTTCTGCCTCTGTCTCCCAAGTGCTGGGATCAAAGGCATGCACCACCATGTCAAGTTGGTTTTTTAAAAGATTTATTTTTATCTTATATGAGAGTTCGCCTATGTGTACATATGTGTACCACATGCATGCAGTAGCGGCAGAAGGCTAGACGAGAGTGTCAAATCCCCTGAAGCTGGGGTTACAGCTGGCTGTGAATAGCCATGTGGGTGCTGGGAACCAAACCCAGGACCTCCATAAGAACAGCAAATACTCTTAACAAGTGAACCATCTCTCCAGCCCACAAAGGTTAGGTTTTCTAAAAATGTACTGACTGGGTCCACAAGATGGCTCATCAGGTAAAAGCTCTCACTGCAAAAGCCTGATGACCTGAGTTTAATGGCCAGATCTTAACAACGGAAAGAGAAAACCAATTCCTGAAAAAGTTGTTCTCTGACCTCCATACAGATATCTTGACATATGCGATATCTCTCCCTACTCTCTAATAATAATAATAATTTTTAATGTACTGATGGGCTGGCATGATGGTTCAGCAGGTAGAGTTGCCCACTGCCAAGTCTGATGATGTCCATTCAATCCCTGGGACATACATGGTAGAAACTGAGAACTGACTCTCAAAAGTTGACCTCTAACCTCCACATGCACATGCACATCATGGCACACACAACCCCCACACATACACACAAAAATAAATAATCGTAAAAGTAAAGAAACATATTGACTTCTAATCTAAAGTTCTAAGAGACAACACAGAATTTTATTTCTGAAAAAGGTAGAGGAACTATGAGATAGCTCAGGGGGTAAAAATAATTGCTATGAAAGCCTGGAGACCTGAGCTCAATACCTGAAACCCACATAAAGGTGAAGGAGAGAATGAATTTCTGAGGGTTGTCTTTGGAACTACACACACACCAATAATAATAATAATAAACAAAAAGGACTGGAGAGATGGCTTGGTGATTAAAAATCACCTGCTGCCCATCCCAAGGACCTAGGTTTGGTTCCCAGCACCCACATGGTGGCTCATAACCACATATAACTCCAGTTCCAGGGGATCTGATACTCTCTTATGTATGGTATCTGCAGGTTCCTACACTTACACAGTATATATAAACTCACAAAGGCACACACGTACACATAAATTTAAAAAATTTTAATTAAACTTTAAAATAAATAAGAATATTGGTCACTGAACATTATCCTTCTTAGAGCCATCTATCTGTTTGAAAATTTTTAGATGAATGATAAAGAATAACCAATCACTGAGGCCTGGTGTGGGGGCTCATGTCTTTAATTCCAGCACTTGGGAGGCAGAGGCAGGTAGATCTCTGTGAGTTTTAGGCCAGTCAGGGCTACATAGGGAAAGCTTGTCTCAGAAGAAAGACTAATCACCAGGTCTTCTGGAGAAAGCCGAGGCAGAGGCTGAGACAGCCCATCACTCAGTCTAATGACAGTCCTCTGAGAAACGTTAAATACGATTTGAAGCTAATAAATGCACACACACAGCCACTGCCTACCTGACTCACCTATAAACTGAGACTCAAGCTTAGCCACAGCTTTTCAAACCACAGGTCTATTTTTTCACACACCTGTACCACTCAGACTTCCACAAACACATTAACTGAAGAACACCAAAAGACCACAAAATGCCAATATTCAAGCCAACTTTCTGACAAACTGAATGACTTTCACAAAATTCTGAGAAAAGAGCGTTATTCCAGTTTGACAAGTGCAAACTTCTATCACTAAGCATAAATGCCTTCACTCTCAGCATCAGAGGCTGAAGCAGGAGGATCACAAGTTCCAGAACGGCCTAGGCCACAAACAGAACATCATGGTTCACACAATTCACTTCAGTACGCCTCTAAAATGGGCTGGGGAGATGGCTCAATGAATAATGCTCTTGACACGAAGACCAGGGTTCAAATCCCCACACCCACATAAAAGACCAGGCAGGCCTGGCAGACCAACCTGTAATCCCAGAGCTCAGGAGAAGGCAGGACTTTCTCCGGAAACTGACTAGCTAGATTAGTTGAATCAGCAAGCTCCAGTTCAGCAAGAGACTCTGCCTCAGTAAAATAAAGTGGAGCGCAACTGAGGAAGACAACTGACATCAACCTTTTCCTCCACATGCTCACATGTGCACATGTACACACATATACACACATAGCAACCAAAGATTTAAATGATTTACATTTGGAAAAAAGGAGCTCAAAATGTTAACGTACGTGGCTGTCTAAGGTCAGATACAAATCAGCAGGCACCAGGAACAGACTGAGTTTTCAGTCCAGACCCCTTGGCTGTTCAGACAGAATGCCACTATTCCCAGCTGTGAAGAGTATATAACACAGACCATGAGCAAAGCAGTTGTCCAGAAGTCCTATGCCAGGCACTGGGCTGTGGTTCAGTAGAAGAGTGCTTGTCTAGCATTCCTGAGGCCCTAGGTTTGATCCCTAAGACCCCAAGATAAAAAATAAAGATTAAAAGCTCAAGGGTCAATAAAGATCCATCCTCAAAGACAGGTCTGTAAGATTCCCCAGCAAGATCAAAGCACACTGGCAAGCCAAAACTTTCCTTCCTTCCCCTTTTAAAAATCCATTTTTAAAGTTTCATACAAGTGCATATTATCTGGTGGCATACCTGCTCATACCTGCCCATTTCTGCTCATACCTGGCCTGTCTCACCCCTTTCTCCCATTAGTCCCATCTCCCAGGCAGCTTGCCTTCTACTTTTATGTCATATTTACATTCGCGATTTTTTCTCTATATAGAATCTAGGATCCATAATAACGGAAAACATGCTTCTGAGACTGGCCTCACTCACTAAATATGATTCTCTCCAGTTGCATCCATCTCCCTGTAAATGACAGTACTTCCCTCCTCTTTCTGGCTGGAAAGTCAACTGTGCATTTTCCTCATCCAGTCCTTGGCTGTTGGACACACAGTTTGACTCCATAGTTTAGCCACTTGTGACCAGCTCTGCAAAATACTGATACACAAGTATTTCAGCGCTGTGTTGACTTGGAGTTCTCTGGGTAAATATCCAGGAGTGACACGGCCTCTCATATGAAAGATCTATTGTTAGTTTTTGAGAAACCTCCATAATTGGCTTCCATATTGACTAATTTACATTCCCACCAGTATAAGGGAGTTCATTTTGTCCAGAGCCTAGTCAGCATTTGAATTTTCTTTTTAATCATATCTACTTAACTCTGGGGGCATGGGGGAGGGGAGGATGGAGACACAAACCCTTGTGAGTCAGATCTCTCCTTCCACCATGTGGGTACCAGGGATCAAACTCAATTCATCAGGCTTGGCAGCAAGCACCTTTACCCACTGAGCCATCTTCCTAGCCCAGTTTGATTTCTTAATGATTGCCATTCTGACTGGGGTGCGATCCCAACCCTTGTTTTTTCACTAAAGAACAAGACTTACACTGCAGCAACCATACTACCCCAAACCCTACAATGACAGACTTAAGAAAGGGCAGGGACTGGGCTGGAGACAGTTCACTGCTTAAGAGCTCTGGCTGCTTTTGCAAATGACCCAGGTTCGAGTCCCAGCACCCACATGACAGCTAACAACTGACTATAAATCCAACACCTCCTTCTGACTTCTGCAGGCACTACACGACATGGGTGCATTTACATACATGCAGGCAATCACTCATACATATAAAATAAATTATAAAACCGGGAGCAGTGGTGCATGCCTTTAATCCCAGCACTCAGGAGGCAGGGAAGCAGGCAATGTCTGTGAATTCAAGGCCAGCCTGGTCTACACAGTGAGTTCCAGGCTAGCCAGAGCTACAGAGAGACTCTGTCTCAAAAACGACAAAAAAATAAAAAGGCAGGCACAAAAAGGGCACAGCTCTGGACACAGAGGAAGAACACTCAAACTAGACCTCATGATGTTCACACCTTGTCCACTGGAAACTCCAAACAAAATCTTACCACTGAAATGAAGGAACTGATATTGGAGAAGATGGACAGTGTACGCAATATTATTTCCATGCTCTCCTGGGTGTTTAGGGTTCAGTGGTGAACTCTAAGTTTCAGAGATACTAGATTGACAAGGGCAAAACGAAGACACTTCCTCATGCTATGTAATGTGGAAGATAGAGGAAAAGTAGCCTGGCTATGGCTTTGGAGACCGACAGCCTTCAATCTGAGTCTCCACCGGGATTGAGCATCGGGGGTCAAGGGGGGACTGCCTGTGAATTGGGCTGAGTCGTGTGTAACGGAAAGCGCCTCTGAGTTTTGGAAAATGAATGAGATAACGCCGGTAGGACGCTCTTTCCAGGGGTCTGGCTCTAGTAATCGCTCTTTAAAGGCGAGCAAGCGTGTTTTGAAATTAATTCGCGCCTGTATTTCCAGCTCCAGCCCTAAGGACGCAGAAGGAGGAGGACGACAAGTTCAAAGCCAGCCTGGAGTCCGCGAGATTCTAGATCCAAACACCAACATAAAAAGCACTCCTTCCGTGAGAACCATATGCTTCTTTTGTAATAACCCACGTTGTCCCTGCAGCCTAGCACAGTGACCTGGAATCGCTTGGAAGATGCAGACACGCCTGCTGCACTCAAGAGTCAAACACAGACATGCACGGAGCAAGACGGGCGGGGAGAACCTGCGGCGTGGGCCGGGCCCACCCGAGACAGGGCAGGACGTGGTCGCGGGGACCCACAGCCAGAGGGGACGAGAAAGCGAGTGCGTGGGTCCGTGGGAGGGGGACGGACCCGGCGAGGACACGTGAGGCCCGGCGTGTAGGGGACAAGTGGCCTCAGCTCCGCGCGCGCGGGGACGGTTTGGACCGTAACCGCCTTCCGTGAGTGCCTCCGTCCGCCCGCCCCGCCGAGGCTCGTCCCGCCACGGCCGCAGTCTCCAGCCGCTCCTGGCTCCCGCCCGGCTCCAGCCCGGCGCCTCCCGGCCGCCCCCGCAGACGGGCCCCACTCCGCACCTCACACACGGCCCGCCGGCCGCAGCCGCCATCTTCGCGCGCGCGCGCGTCCCAGCCCCGCCCCCTGACGCCGCGCCCACGTGACCCGGGTGCGTGGACGTGGTTTCTCGTCACGTGACGGAGCGGGGCGGGCCCAAGATGGCGCGGCCCAGAGACCTGAGTTGTCGGCGGCGCGGGCGGCGGATCCCGTGAGAAGCGTGGGAGTGCGGGCGAGTGGCACCGCGGAGGTGGAAGGCCGTGGAGGGTGACCGGACGCCGGCTCACGGGCCTCAGCGTGGCCCACGGTGGGGCACCCTGCCGGAAGCCGTCGGGGTGAAGCTGCTGCCCTCTGCCTGGGACGGGGTGAGAGCCCCAGCGGCCACGGCGTCCCGAGTCGCCCCGCGTCCCGCAGAGCCGCCGGCCTGGAGACATGACCCGACAGTGCTCTCCGTCCGCCCCGGAGGCCGGGGTTCCGCCCAGCGGGTCTGTACTGCCCGAGGCTGCTGTGGTGTTCGCAGTAGTGCTTAGCATCCACGCCACCGTGTGGGACCGATACTCGTGGTGCGCCGTGGCCCTGGCAGTGCAGGCCTTCTACGTCCAGTACAAGTGGGACCGGCTGCTGCAGCAGGGGAACGCCGTCTTCCAGTTCCGGATGTCCGCGAACAGTGGCCTGCTGCCCGCGTCCATGGTCATGCCTTTGCTTGGGCTGGTCATGAAGGAGCGCTGCCAGACGGCAGGGAACCCGTACTTCGAGCGCTTCGGCATTGTGGTTGCAGCCACTGGCATGGCGGTGGCCCTCTTCTCGTCAGTGTTGGCCCTGGGCATCACTCGCCCTGTGCCCACCAACACTTGTGCCATCTCCGGTTTGGCTGGAGGTATCATTATTTATATCATGAAGCACTCCCTCAGCGTGGGCGAAGTGATCGAGGTCCTGGAAGTCTTGCTGATCTTTGTGTATCTCAATATGATCCTGCTCTACCTGCTGCCCCGCTGTTTCACCCCTGGGGAGGCGCTGCTGGTGTTGGGGGGCATTAGCTTCGTTCTCAACCAACTCATCAAGCGCTCTCTGACTGTAGTGGAAAGCCAGGGGGACCCAGTGGACTTCTTCCTGTTGGTGGTGGTGGTGGGGATGGTGCTGATGGGAGTCTTCTTCAGCACCCTCTTTGTCTTCATGGACTCAGGCACTTGGGCCTCCTCTGTTTTCTTCCACCTCATGAGCTGCGTGTTGGGCCTGGGTGTGGTCCTGCCCTGGCTGCACTGGCTCATTCGCAGAAACCCCCTGCTCTGGCTTCTTCAGTTTCTCTTCCATACAGAAACCCGCATCTATCTCCTGGCGTATTGGTCGTTGCTGGCCACCATGGCCTGCCTGGTGGTGTTCTACCAGAATGCCAAACGATCATCTTCTGAGTCCAAGAAGCACCAGGCCCCTACCATTACTCGAAAGTACTTCCACCTCATTGTGGTGGCCACTTACATACCAGGTATCATCTTTGACCGGCCACTGCTGTATGTGGCGGCCACTGTATGCCTGGCGGTCTTCATCTTCCTGGAGTACGTGCGCTATTTCCGCATCAAGCCCTTGGGTCACACCCTGCGGAGCCTTCTCTCCCTCTTCCTGGATGAAAGAGACAGTGGACCCCTTATCCTAACACACATCTACCTGCTTCTGGGCATGTCTCTTCCCATCTGGCTGATTCCCAGACCCTGCACACAGAAGGGTAGTTTGGAAGGAGCGAGGGCCCTGGTCCCCTATGCGGGGGTCCTGGCTGTGGGTGTGGGTGATACTGTGGCCTCTATCTTTGGCAGCACCATGGGGGAGATCCACTGGCCTGGAACAAAGAAGACATTTGAGGGGACTATGACATCTATATTTGCACAGATCATCTCTGTAGCTCTCATCTTAATCTTTGACAGTGGAGTAGACCTCAACTACAGTTATGCTTGGATTTTGGGGTCCATCAGCATTGTGTCCCTCCTGGAAGCCTACACTACTCAGATAGACAATCTCCTTTTGCCTCTCTACCTCCTCATTTTGCTGATGGCCTAGTAAGAGCAGAAGCAGTGACGGAGGAAAACAGGGAAATGGGGAATGAACGGAATGGCCACGCAGCACTTGCCACTTGTGCACCTAGAGCCAAGGGGTGAGAAGCAGTTTGGTTTTTTCAGTTGACTCAGACTTAAAATAAATTAAAAAAAAAAAAGCTCTTCTGGTACTTTTGCTGATATTTAAAATGCAAAAAGGCTTAAAGGAATACAACATCTCAGAGAACTTGAATATGCTATAGAACACCTCCCAACCCCCACACCATCACCAGCCCCCGCTTCTTGTAGTCTGGGTGGGGACTGGAATGGACCCTGGAGGCAGTAGAAGGTAAGGTTTGATGTTTCAGGGTCTGGTGTCAAAAAAATCGACATAATCTGTCTGTACAACTTAACTATCTGGCCTTGGCTGAGTCTGAGCCTCAATTCTTCCATCTGCAAGATGGTTATAATCACTGCTTGCTGCTCACTGGATGCTAGAATGATCCTGGGAGATGAGGTGTGTGATGTATCCAAAGTATTCCACTGGGGCCAGCAAGATGGCTCAGTGGGTAAAAGCACTTCCAGTGCAAGGAAAGACACCTGAGTTCTATCCCTGAAATCTATGTAAATGTGGAAGGAGAGAACTGATCCACAGAATTGTCCTCTGACCTCTCCACACAGGCTGCCGGGGCTCATGCACGTCCACACACACATCAAACACGGAACTAACTTTAAAAAAAATGTCTTCAGCCTGTGACCCTCCCATGACAAGAAATCAGTAAGGCAATGTCATTACTACCCAAGAGTAATCCTCATCTCAGAAAAAGCAGGCAGGGTGGGGGAGGGGTAGTACTTAGAAGACATAGTGACCTTTGCTCTCCTGACTTCACTTGGAGCAGAACCACAAGAACTGAATGCCTGTGCTTTCCCCCACTTGGACTAGGAAGAGCTCAAGAGAGCATTGGTCAGCTTGCTGTGTGCACAGAAGAGCTGGAGAAAGCCAGCCCACCCATGCTGCTTGGTAGAGAGGTGCTAATAAATGGCAGTACCAGCTCCTTGTCAGGAAGTTCCGAGACTTATAATCCTGTCCAAACCTATATTTGTGTCTTCTAGTGGCAGAGTGTAGACTGAGCCACAGAGTCTGGGGCAGCTTCTTCAGAGTTTATAATGGTTCCACTGGGGATATGAATGAATTCTCCAGACAGGCTGTCTACTTCTATGCCTGATTCTCCACCAATAGGCCCCCCTGAGCAAGCACAGAGCTTGGCCCTCTATCAGGACCATAGTACACTAATTCATTGAACGGGTGAACATTTGCCATCAGTGGAAAGCAGCAGGAGTCCCAGGGCTCTGCCCAGGCAGGGAGAGGTAAAAACTGGCCTACATGGCCAGAAGCCAGGAGTGGAGCTCTCAAGCGCTGAAGTCTTCCTGGGAATCTCTGCCAAGCCCTTTCCCTCAGAGAGCACTGAGCTGTTCCTCTGGGGCCAATGGAGAGCAGCAAATCCTGTACTCCCACCACAAGAGGTGGCCTAAGGTTGAGGGAAAGATGGCCTGGGAAAGATCTGCAGGGCTTTACAGTGAGTGAAGGACTAGACCTAAGCTACAGAGGTGGCACAATGTAGGAGGACACAGAACTGCAGCGGACCTCTCAAGGCAGCTTCCAAATGGGGAATGGTGGTACAAGCCTGCAGCCCTGGCACTCAGCAAGTGGAAGCAGGAGGATCAGAAGCCTGAGGTCATCTTGAGCTGCATAGCAAGTTCAAGGCCAGCCTGGGCTACATGACACCCTATCTAAAATTTCTTTTAAAACTGTTTCAGTTGATAAAGGCACTTGCTGCACAAATCTCATGACTAGAGATCAATGCTCAGAACTTATGGTGGAAGGAGAGAGACTGACTCCCACGAGTTGTACTCTGACCTCCACTGTTGTGCCATGGTACACACATGCCTGCACACATACATACACACAATGAGAACTTCAAGATACTTTTATGCGTCTGAGTGTTTTGCCTGCATATAAGTGCACAATTTGCATGAAATGCCTATGGAGGCCAGAAGAGGACATTATATCCCCTGGAACTGGAGTTACAGACAGTAGTTAGCTGCCATTTAGGTGCTAGCAACCAAACCTGGGTCTTCTGGAAGAACAGCAAGTGCTCTTAACTACAGAGCTATCTTTCCAGTCCCAATAATAGTTTTAAAAAAATAGGTTGGTCTGGGGATGTAGCGTACTTGCCTAGTGTACATGCAAGTCCTTGATTCAACCACTAGCTTAAACTAAATGAAACCAAACTTGGTGGTACATGCAGAAGCAGGAGGATCAAGAGTTCAAGGACATCTTACCTATATATCAAGTTCAAGACTAGTCTGTGCTATATGAGACCCTATCTCAAAAAATAAATAATTTAGTCCCAACACTCTGGAGGCAGAGGTAGGAGGATCCCTGTGAGTTTGAGGCCAGCCTGGTTTACATAGGGAGTTCCAGGTTAACCAGGGCTACATAGTAAGACCTTATCTCAAAATAAATACATAAATAATAATAATAGAAATAATAAAAATAAGAGGCAACTCCACAACTTATGCCTATAATATGAACACTTAAGGGGCTGAGGTAGAAGGATCACCACAAATTGGATGCCAGCCTGGTTTACATAGGGAGTTCCAGGTTAACCAGGGCTACATAGTAAGACCCTATCTCAAAATAAATACATAAATAATAATAATAATAATAGAAATAATAAAAATAAGAAGCAACTCCACAACTTATGCCTATAATATGAACACTTAAGGGGCTGAGGTAGAAGGATCACCACAAATTGGATGCCAGCCTGGTCTACATAGTGAGTTTCAGGCTGGCCAGGGCTACATAGCAAACACCTGTCTCAAAAAAGAAAAAAAAAAGGAATTGGGGATAGAACAGTTGCCCAGCATATGCAAGGTTCTGAACCCTCACTACCACCAAAAAAAGGAGAGAGGAAGCGAGCTTCAGCCAGCAACCACCATGTTAGAGTGTAGGCCCAATGTTCTGTGCATGCTTGTTCAAGGAAACTTAGAAACCGAGATTATTATGTGAAATTTTCCAATTAAAAAGTTATTTTTGTGTGTTGCTGGGGATGGAGCCCAGAGCATTGTGCACGCACCTTACCATTGAGCCCCAAAGTGGTTTTGTTTTTTGAAAATTTATTTGTTTTTATGAGTATGAGTGTTTTGCCTGCATGTATATAAGTGTGCTCCATGTGGAGTGCCCACAGAGACCAGAAGAGGGCAGTGCCTCCCCTAGAACTGGAGTTACACTTGGTTGTTAACTAGCCCATTGTGGGTGCTGGGAACTGTACCCAGGTCCTCTGCAAAAGCAGTCGGTGCTCTTCACTGCGGAGCAATCTCTCCAGCTCTTGCTTTTTGTTTTAAACAAAATGTATGTGCAATTGGAGCCAGCCAGCAGACCTTAGTTTGCAGTGGCTGGCCCATACTCGGCTAAGGATTTTTAGTTGTGCCAAAAGGTCTGAGTGCTGCCAAGCATACCCCAAAAGAGTAGCCCTGGTGACCCCAAACTACCCTCCTTGTACAGGTAGGAAAGGGCCCTGAGAGACAAAGGGCCTGGCTGGAGACCAGAGAACAAGCTGGTCCCAGAGCCAGGACAGCAAGACCTGAGACTGGATTCCTGGCCCTGGGCTTCTCTCCAACAGAGGACAAGGGAGTTAGAGGTTAGGAGCTCAGAACTGGAGGGGACTGACCTGGCTGGACAATTGAGCAGCTGCTGTGACTTGGGCGGGTCACTTGGCCTTTCCTCGTCTCTTGTCCTTGGTCTGTAAACACAGATACGAGCCCTTGCCTCTCCTTCAGGGATTCAGCGAGATAAAGTGCAGACCCGGGAAGCACACTGAGTGCCCACTAAATGTCACTCACCGTTACTAGAATCATGCACCCACGCTCGGCAGGGCAGACGCCCAAGATGGTTTTCAGCAAGGCTGCTTATGAAAGAAGAATCGACGGAGAAGCTGTCTTCAAAAGTCATTTTTATTCTGTGTCTTACACAGTGTTAATCACTTGCACCCAGGAGAAGACTGAGTCTCAGAACCCTTCATTGGCTGAGAGGTCACTTCGGGAGAAGGCTGGGTTGGGGCAATAAGGCGGCAGAGAAACAGATTTCAGGGAAGCCCCTCAATACCTGGGCCACTGCCTTGTCACTTGGGTGCCTCGACTGCCCATCTGCTGGACTGAGGGGCACAGGCAGGAAGATGTGACTTCAGCCTTACCCTGAGAGGTACCACACCAGCACTGCCAGGGCCTTTAGGTGTAAAGTGGTGGGAAGGGCAGCTCAGTGGTCGGCTGGAGCCTGCAGAGGATGCAGGAGGTGACTTTGAGAAGCGGGGACCACTGTTCCCAGCCTCCAGGGCCTTCTTAGGAGCCTGGGGTACACACACACACCCTGATACCTACCAGTTCTCTGGGCTCCAGACAGTGCCTGCAGCCTCCATGAGGTGGAAAGTGTAGGCCTGACGGGAACGGTCTGAGAGGTTCTGCTCACTCTTGTGCACCACTTCTCCGTGGATCAGGACCAGGGCCCCTTTTGGGGACACAGCAGGTCAGACCAGCCGCCCTGTGGACTGCCTTTCTCTTCCAGGGCAGTAGAGGACACAGCCTTCTTCCCTCAGAGTGGAAAGCGTCCTCACCCTTCCCTGTTCCTGTTCCTGGAAGCTCTGACGCCTGCAGCCTGCTGCAGGGTTTGAGGCTGTACTCTGAGACACTGGTTCCCCCAGCATCGAGTCCTCTCCTCCATGGCCTACCTGGCAAGCCTTACAAAGGCCTCCCCGCCCCTGGGCAGGGAAGATCAGGCAGGCGCTCTATACTGTGCCAGTCAGTGGGGACCTGGTAACACTGAGTAGGACCCCTGTTCCCTTTCCTTAGGAAAAACAAGCAATACTTGCCAGCCAGCATTTGCTGTATGCCTCATAGTTTCTCCATAAACACCCTTCAAGCATCGTCCTCCACACAGGGAAACTGAGGCTCAGAGATTATTTGCCCAAATCATTTGCCCAAAAAGCAGCCCATAAGAGACAGAGTCTGGATTTTAGCCTGATCTGAAAGAGCTTGCTTGGCAAACACTGCTTGCTACCTTCCAAGTATCCTGCCAACCACATCGTCTCCCATTCTGTGATTCCGTGGCCCTCGGGTGGCATCACAGGGAACCTCTTGGTCACCAGGTGAAACAACATAACCCTCAGGGCACAGCCACCTGCCTCCCTGTGCTCCACATGCCACCCACCTCTCCGCACAGGCATGGACACAAAGAGACTGTTATCCCAGACTGGCTCTGACCCCAGGAAGCTGGTGCCAGGCCCTGAGCCCATAGGAGCCCGGATCATCCGTCTTGACACTCCACCTGCCGGCCAACATGGACCTTTTAGCCTCTCTCTTCATCAGGTGATACCTTTCCCTAGGGGTGGGGTAGGTGGGGAAAGACAGGGTCCTCACTGGTATGGGAGCCAGGGATGAACCAGAGGCAGCCATTCCCCAGCGTGGCATCCTCCAGTGCAATCCACACACCCAGCACCCGGCCCAGGGGCTCCGTGTACAGGAAGGTGGCATCCTGGTGAGGAAAAACTGTGGAAGACCCACCAGGGGGTAAGAAACACAGCCCTTTGCCAGGCCCCTCCTCACCTCCAGCCTGTTCCCACTCCATAGTCCTCTTGGGTCCCTGAGGACCAGCCTACCCATTTCCAGTTAGAATCTTACCACTTCCTGGCCTAGGGACTCTGGGCCAGAAATTGGACCTCTCAGAGCGTCCAGCTATAAAGTGGCCTCGACTATACTCTGCCTTAAAACTCTGCTGTAGAGTTCTGTAAGATGACCTATTAAAATTGTTTGGTACAGGGTTCAACCCCATAATGCAAAAAAATAGCTACAATGGTTTACCTGCAGCCATGTAACTACCACCACCATTCTTAACCAGAAACAAGAAGATTCCAGGCACCAAATGGCCCACTAAGTAGCACAAGACCAGAAAGCTGGGTCCAATGCAAGGAGTTGACTGTGACCAAGCATCCATATTTCTTTGTTCTGTCTTGTGACAGAATCTGCCTATGTAGCCCAAGCTGGCCTACAACTCACAATCCCCCTATCTCAGGGTCCTGAATACTGGGACTCCAGGTGTGTGCCACCACTAAGATGCAGCCACAGCCCATTTGCATCCACTTAAAAATTTTTTTAATGGGGCTAGAAAGATGGCTCAGTGATTGAGAGCACTGGCAGCTTTGCAGAGGACCACAGTTTGATTCCCAGAACCCACATGGCAGCTAACAACTGTCCTAAATCTAATTCCAAGGGACCCAGGACTCTTCTCACCTTTGCAGGCATTGCACAACATGGGTGCACTTGCACACATGCAAGCAATACACTCATACACATAAACTAAAAATAATAAAATATTTTTAAAATTTGTTTTATTTTTTATGTGTATGAGTGTTTTGCCTGTATGGATGTCGTGCCCTGCCTGTGGAGATCAGAAGACAGTGTTGGATCCCTTGGAACTGGAGTTATAGATGATTGTTAGCCATCATGTGGGTGCTGGGAACTGAACCCTAGTCCTCTGAAAGAACAGTCAGTGACCTTAACTAATGAGCCATCTCTCCAGCCCCTTTAAAAGATGTAGCCTAGGCTGGCCTCAAACTCACACAGACCTGCCTACCTCTGGCTCTAGCTCCAGAATCTCTGCTTTTAACCCACTAAGTTTGGGGTCAGAAACGGGAACTACTGCACCAAGGGCTCCAGGGCTCCTCCTCAATCTTCTGTTTTAGGCAGGGACAGAACATGGCTGCTTCTCCCTGGCCCAGGCTCTGCCCACTCTACGTATACTGAAGAAAGTGCTTCTCCTCCCTCCAAACACCTGACCACCACTGATGTCCTACCTCCAGCTAGAGGCCTTTGCTGGCCCCCTAGTGGCTTACCTTCGCCGCCAATGTGAGGTTGCTGCAAGAGAGGGACAGACCCGATGAGGACAGAAGACAGTAAGGAGGGGCTGACTTGAGTCTTGTGGATATTCCCACCCAGACAGCCCTATTCTATATCAGCACTCAGTTACAGAGCACCTATTGTGTGCCCATTCCAGGAGGGCTGCAGAGAGAAACCACCCCACCCAACAGGACTTTGTGACCTGTAGGGAAGGCGATATGCCCCCACCCAGAGGGTGCAACAGGCCCGAAGTTGATTGAGCCTTTCCACCCCAATGTCAGAGCTGAGTCTCTCTTTTCCCAGGTGATTTAGAAAACTTCTTCAAAAAGGTGGCATTGAGGTGACCCTCGAGAGCTGAGAGCAGAGCGTTCAGTAGCCACAGAGAGGAACAAGGAGCCTGGACTCCTCTTTCCTGCCACTACCCAATTTTAACTGAGCACCTTAGCCAGAGGCCAACTTTCTGTGTCTTCCCAGCAACCTAGCCAAAATTCCAGCAGCACTCAGCCTATTGTAGGAAGATGCTTTGTTTGAACAGTCTGACCATGTCACAGAGGGTAAACTGAGGTCTGTGGAGGCCACCGAATTCACCTTAAAGATGTACATGCTCTGTACCACCACTGGCATCTGGAGACCCAGACTTCTGACCAAAGCCTAGAAGGGAACAGAAGTCACACTGTCATTCTGTCTACACACACACACATTCCCCACACTCTCCCCCAACTCTGCTCACCTGCATCTTGGGAGAGTGTGTGACACTCTTGAAGACAGGGTCATGGGCATGCAGAGCTGTGATCAGAGATGTGTTCATGAGCCAGCCTTGAACCCTGTGCCTCCCAGACCCCAGACTCAGCCATCTCTTTATCAGTCTTACACATCTGGACCACATTACTATTTATGTTTGCTTTCAGCCAGTTAAAGGGCCACAGACAGCTTCACTGAACTCCAGTCAGGACCTCATTCTGTTTGGGTGGGCTTGTTTTTGTTTTGAGGCAGGGTGTCCTGTATCTCAGGATGGCTTTGAACTTACTATATGCCCGACGATGACCTTGAATTTCCTACCTTCCTGCCTCCACCTTCTGAGTCCTGGAATTAGAGGTGTGGGCCACCATGCCAACCCAGAGCTTCATATGTGCTAGGTAAGCACTCTACCCGCTGAGCTATATCCCCAGTCTGCCCATGACCTTATTCATGACCTTCTAAGCATCCAGGAACCTCAATCGAGACTTGAATCCCAACACTTCATAGAGGAAAAAGGACTCCCAGGGGCTTGTCTTTTGGTGGCAATTTCAGTATTGCCACTTTCTGTGTGGGTGATAATAAGCCTGTCCTGTAAGCCTCATCCTCCTCTGTAAAATGGGGATGGGAAGAACCTTTGTCCCCAAGAGATGCTGCGGGACTTAGTAGGCTAACCAATGTGTAACAGTAGCCCAGGTCCCAGCCTGAGACAGTCACTCATTATCAACATTTGCTCTTATTATTACTATTACAAAGAAGTATGTGTTGATTATGTATACTTGACACTGATTATATACTTTAAAATGGTTATGATGAATTTGGATGTGATGCTGAAATTCCAGGACTCTGGAGGCTAAGGCAGGAGGTTTACCAGTTCTAAGCCAGCCTGGATTATATAGTAAAACACTGTCAAAAAAGAATAAAGAAAGAAAAGAGATGCTACAAAATAAATTATAATAATGTGTGATTTTGAAAACAAGGTTTCCATAATTGGTTTGGGGGGTATATTAGAATAAAAATCAAGCTATCATGTCAGGTGTCCCCCTTAAAGGGGCTCCTGGAAACAGCGGGCAACAGGACCCCCATGCCAGGGGCATAGATCATCCTTAACCTAGGCACTGCCCAGCCTCCGAGGCACACAAGCGGAGCCTTCTCCCGGTGTAGGGCGTCAGTGCTGCGTAGCAGCATCACAGGAAGTGAAGGATCAGGCCAGAGGGCTGACCACCTAAACTCTATAGGCCTTGGTTTCTGTTTTCTTTTCTGCACTCCCAAACCCTTGCTTACCATGGCCAATTTTGTTGATGGATTTCTCTGGAGGGACCAAGAAATTTCCTGTGGCACAAAGAACAGATATGGGAGAATGTGTGACCTGGAGACCAGCCTTTCTCAGGCAGCTGCCTCAGCAGCTTCCAAGCCCCAGGGGCAGACACCCCATCCAGGCCCGCCCACCACTGCTCCTGTGGAGCTCTAGGGCCTCAGCTCCAAACCTTTCTCGTCAAAAACGCCTTTCTCAAAGAAGAATCGAATCTTGTCACCACTGCTCAAGAAGTAGTCTGTACTGCCCTGTGGAAGGGGTTATGGGAGGACTGAGCTGGGGATCAGAGCTAGGCCTGGCAGAGAGAGGGGAGGGGAGTGGACTCAGGAACTGCCTGTAACTGCAGGGGCACAGATACCCCCAGGGAGGCCCAGACTGAGGACTAGAACTCAAAGTATCTGGAGGTCCAGCCTGAAGTTACAAACCTGAAATTTCTTGGAAATCACACTTATGGCAAATCCTCCTAAACCACCAGATAAGCTCATATAAGTTGAAAATGTCTTCTGTTGGCTGAAGATACGGTTCAGTGGTTAAGAGTACTGACTGCTCTTGCAGAGGACCCAGGTTCAGTTCTTAGCACCCACATGATAGCCAACGACTGTCCTTAACTATAGTTTCAAGGGATCCTCAAGGAATCTGATGTGCTCTTCTACTTGCATGGGCATTGTACATATGTGGTGCACTGATAGGCATGCAAAGTACTCATACATATAAAATAAAAATATATTTTAAAGAAGAAAAGGACATAAACAACATATGTAAAATGTCTTTTATGTGTGTACAGGTGTGTGTGTATACAAGTGTGTGTGGTGTGGGCTAGAGGACAACCTTAGGTGTTACTCCTTAGGAGCCATCTTTGATTTTAAAAGACAGCATCTCTTACTGGCTTACAACTCACCAAGTTGGCAGGCTGGATGCTTAGCAAGGCTCAGGGAATCTACGTGTCTCCTCCTTCCCAACACTGGGATCACAGGTATTACCCTGTTTATGTATGTGAATTTTGGGGTTTGAACTCAGGTCCTCACACTTGACACCAAGTGGTTTACCAAATGAAATACTCTCCATAATGCCAAAAATGCCTTTAGCCCAGTGAGATGGCACATACCTTTAATCCCAGCACTCAAGAGGCAGAGGCAGGTGGATGTCTGTGAGTTCAAGGTCAGCCTGGTATATATACTGAATTCCATGCCAGCTGGGGCTATAGGAAGACCCTGTCTCAAAAAGACCAAAAAAAAAGAAAAAATTTTCTTTAACAGGGGCTCAATGGTTAAGAGCATGTACTGCTCTCCCAGAGGACAAGAGTTCTATTCCCAGCACCCACATTAAGCGGTACACAGTCATCTGTAATGTCAGTTCCAGAGTGATCAGATACTTCTGGCATCCATAGGTATCTGCATGTACTGTCACACATACATACAATTAAAAGTGATAAAAGTAGGCTGGGTGTGGTGGTGCATGCCTTTAATCCCAGCGCTTGGGAGGCAAAGGCCAGCCCGGTCCATGTAGAGAGTTATAGGCCAGTTGGGACTACAGGGAGACCTTGTCTCAAAAAAAAAAATAAGAAGAAAATAAAAATAAATCTTAAAAAGTGCCCTTAATATACCTAACCAACTATTATGGTGTCCAGATGAAGCGCCATCCCCAAGACTCATGTTCGAGTCTCACCCCACTCCACCCTCTGTAGTGCTTTCATGTGGGTCATGTGGATTTCAACCTCATTGCTGTATTAATCGATGGATGTGCTGATGATTGGATACCGTGTTAGGAGGTGCTCAGAACACTTACCTCAATGGACGGCTAGGGGGCTCTATGCAGCCTGTTTTATAGACTTAAATGCTGATATCTAGGATGACGAGTTTTATAGATGCAATGAGATGGGAAATTTTTAAATTTTTATTTATTATTATTTTTTATGTGTATGAGTATATTGCCTGCATGTAGGTCAGTGCACCTGTGTCATGCAGTGTCCTTGGAGGTTAGAAGAGGGTGTCAGATCCCCTGAAACTAGAGTTAGGACAGTGGTTAGCTGCCATGTGGGTAATGGGATTTGAACCCAGGTCCTTTGCAAGAGCAGCCAGTGCTTTTAATTACTGAGCCATCTCTCCAGCACTGAGATGGGATTTTTTTTTTTTTTTGGTCTATTTGAGACAGGATCTCCCTAGAACTCTAGCTGGCCTGGAATTCACTACATAGCACAGGCTGTCCTTGAACTCACAGAGATCCGCCTGCCTCTGCCTCCTGAGTGCTGAGATTAAAGGTGTGCGCCACCACACCGGCTCAAGGAAAGTTTTCTTAAATTTTATTTATTATTTTTTATATGTATGAGTGCATTGCATGCCTGTAGGTAGATGCACCCATGTCATACAATGCAATGCCTGTGGAGGTCTGAAAAGGGCGTTTTATCCCCTGGAACTGGAATTATGAATGGTTGTTAGCTGCCATGTGGGTGCTGGGAACTGAATCCTGGTCTTCTGCAGGAGTAGCCAGTGCCTCAACCACTGAGCCATCTCTCTAGCCCCAAGATGGGAAATCCACCACTCAGAGCCACTGTTTCTCCCTGTGAGTGTGCAGCTCCCTGTCCCACCGCACCAGAGCAATGTCATCCAGGGAAAAGACCAGTTAAAATGTAAAATTTTGCAGAAAGTGCATTGCTTCTCAGAGAGTTGAGAAATCATAAGCTGAACCATTATAATTTGGAGACCACAATACATTACCCTCTTGCATCTGTCCCACCTCTACCATTGACTGGTTTCTGGAACAGTCTCAGAAGACAGCTGGGTGAAGGGTTCAGATTCACCCTCCTCACTCCTCAAGGCCCTTAGTGGGCCCACGTGTGGCCGCAGGAGCCTGAGGGTGAGCATGCCAGTATTTGGAAGAAAGGACTCTTCCCCTTTCCCTGGGAAGATGGCTGTTGTAATTCTGTGTATGCCCACCAGATGGCAGGAGCTCCTTGACATCAGTGTGAGTGAGCAGTGTGGCCTGGGATTCAATTCAGATCATGCAGAGTTAAAAGAACTGGGTGAGAGAAACACCTATCCTATCTACTTGTCTTGACTTCTAAGACAAAATTGGACTTTCTAGTCTGGCTGTGGGATGACTCAAGAGTCAACCATCAGAATCACAGGCTCAGGGCTCACTCTGGTCTCAAAAATGCTCTTTGTGGCAGAACTTTGAGGAATCCTGGTGGATCAGTGAACAGAACCACTTGGTATTACAAAGCTGGGTTCAAGTTCTGACACTATCAATTATGAATTGTGTGGCTGAGGTAGTAGTATTAGCCAACGAAAAGCCTTCTTCTCACCTTCCAAATGAGAACAATAATACCTACTTTATAAATTCATAGGGAGAGTGTGGTGGTGCATGCCTTTAGTCCTAGCACTCTGGAGGCAGAGGCAGGAGGATCTCTGTGAGTTCAAGGCCAGCCTGATTTCAAGGCCAGCTGGGGCTGCAGGGAGATCCTGTCTCAAAAATACCAGAATAAACAAATAAATGAATTCATAAGAGGAGCGTTTAGCCTCGCGTGCAGAGGGCTAGCGTCTGGTGCTCTATCAGAAGGAACGCATGGCCTTAGGATCTCCTCCAGGCTGCTGCTCCTGTAGGAGACTAAGCCCCGAGCAAAGACCAGATCCTCTACTCACCTGCCCCAGGGACCTACCTGGGCTTGAAGCTGCTCATCTTCCTGGGTGGAAAACACTGTGCGGCAGTGGAGAGGGACATCCATCTTGGCTACAATCTCACCAATCCTCCGTTGCATGGCCACACATTCTTCTGCCGACAAGAATCCTTCCAGCACCAGAAATCCATCTTGCTGGAACTGCAGGCAGGAACAAGACTCAGGCTTCCCTCCGCTCACACACACCGCTTATGATCCACATTTGACCCCGAACTTGGATTGTGCGGTGAGACCAGGTGTCCTGCTCAGGGCTCTGACTCCCACCCTGGATACTGGGTGTCTGGTACTCAATGAGGAACAGGAAGTATTGGCTGCTTGGATCTTAGATAGGAAAGGGCGGGGGGGGAGATTGTCTCTCCTATGGGTTTGGATCATGTGAAAATACAACGTCTTTGGCTTTGTTTGTCTGTTTATTTATATGTCTCTGTAGAAGCAGGTGCGCCCACACATGGTGGCGGAAGATGACGTCAGGGTCCCCCCTCTATCAGTCTCCATCTTGTCCTTTGACGCTTGCTCATGTTTTCTTCCCCGTGGCTTTCTTCGGAAGTCAGCAGGCCCTAATGATTCTTCTGTCTCTGCCCACTTAGAAGCTGGGGTTACAGATGTGTACAGGATGCCTGGCTAATTAGGCGAGTGCTGAGATTCAAACTCAGGCCCTCATGATTGCACAGCAAGTGCTCTCAACCTCAGAACCATTTCTCCAACCACTTTGTCTTGTTTTTTTTTTGTTTGTTTGTTTGTTTGCTTTGAGACAGGATCTCACTGTCTAGCCCAAGGAGGCCACAAACTCAAAATCCTTTTGCCTCATCCTGCTAGAATTATAGGTGTGTTCCACACCTGACTGTTCCAATATTGACTGAGCCTCAACTGTGTAAGAGACACAGTTTTAGGAGGTGGACATGTGGTTATGAGCTAGATGCCCTCACACAGCTTATAGTCTAGAAGAGGAGAATGATACCGTATCAAACATCAGGTAAATACACCATCCTACCTTGTGCTGAGCACAGGGAGAGAGGGACAGGTTTTGAGAGCTAAGGGCTGAGCATCTAATGAGGGGATGGGTCACAGGGCAGCTCTGACAAAGCGGCTTTTAAAGGGAAGCACGTGATACTGGGAAGCAAAGAGACAGGGAAGAACGCTGCAGACATCTCCGAGAACAGATGTGTAAAGCGTCTGAGAGTGAGAACGAGAACGGGAGAAACCAGGAAGAGATGGAGCACAGAGAAAGAGAGGCGAGGAGGCGGGGCGGTCGGGGGCAGGGGCCAGGCAGGGAGCCTGTGCATGCAGCAGGAGGGGAAGATCAAGCAGGTGACTTATTCTGATTTGCTCCTGAGTCCCCTTACTGTGAAGCTGTTGAGAGAGATAAGGAGAGAAACACCATCTGCAGGGCTGGGGATGCAGCACAGTGACAGAGAGCTGGGTTCCCTCCCCAGCTCTGAAAGGCCAAAAAAAGAGAAAGGAAGATTAGGGAACCACAGGAGCAAGGAATGTGTGTGTGTGTTTGGAGAGAAACAGCAGATAACATCCCTATGCTGGGCTGCGGAGGTAGCTCGGCACTACAGTGCTTTGGCTTAACATGTGCCAGGCCCTGAGTTCCACCCTCAAAACCACCAAAACTGTAAAAATCATATAGAAAGGCTGGGGAGATGCTCAGTGATTAACAGCACTTGCTGCTTTTGCAGAGGACCAGAGTTCAGTTGCCAGAACCCATGCTGTGCAATTTCAAGAGTAACTCCACCTCCAGGGGATCCGATGCCCTCTTCTGACCTACATGGGCACCCGAGTACACACATCCAGATACACACACACACACACACACACACTCACTCACATGTACACACACAAATAAAGATAAAAGTATAGATCTTTTAAGAAACATACATTAGGGGTTGGAGAGATGGCTCTAAGGTCAAGAGTACCTTCTGCCCCTGCAGAATGCCCAGGTTTGGTTCCCAGCACCTACACTGAAGCTCACAACTGCCTGGGACTCCAGTTCTAAGTGTATCCAATACTTCACGCCTCTTTGGTCACCTGCACTCACGTACCCTGCCCTCCACCGACAGACACACACAGAATTTTAAATAATAAAAATCTTAAAAAAAAGTTTTACCGACATGGGAATGTGCCCTGGATGTACTGTGAGATTGAAGGAAAGAGCCGGCCACAGGTAAGAATTTGGCTCTGAGGAGCCTTTGCTCGTTCTAAGAACTGGGTGGGAGCTGTTAGGAGAAGCTGTATCTTCTTTTCGTTCTTTCCCATTGCGTGTGTGTACATGTGTGTGCATGTGTATGTGTGTTGGGGTGGGGAGGCAAACACTCCACCATTGAACACTACACCCACAGCTCCAGGAGAGACTTTGAAACAAGGATCCTAAGGCTAGATACTGAAACAATAACTTAACAGGCTTGGCATGTGAATTTATGGGCGATTATTTTAAAGTGTGTGTGTGTGTGTGGCTCTAATTCTCATGTGGCAGGCTTTCATAACGGGACTGACAGTGGACCTGGGAGGGTGACCTATCTACTGGCCTTGTTCCCATCCAGCTTCCTGCTCCACTCCTAGCCCATGCTGGCTGTGCTGAGTGGTCTGAATTCTCTCTCTCTCTCTCTCCCCCTTCCACCCCCCATTTCTCTCCCTCTCTCAAGCACACACACACACATTCACCACATACCCCACCCCAGGTCTGATCTGGATGTCTCCAGGCTGTGTGTGCAGAAGCTAGGGCTGAGCCTGGGTAACCCACCATCCGTAAAATGTCAGAGTAGGTGCAGTTCAGAGGCCATTAGAGGTCTGCGCCCTCTTATCAGACCCTCCCAGTCCATAGGCCCATACCTTCTGGAGCTGCGAGGGGCTCAGGCAGGCCATGGGGGAACACTGCAGGGAACTGCTGCCTCTGGGTGCTGCTTCAGGGGCTGGAGAGGAGGACGTTCAGGAGGGGAGGTCCAAGAGCACTTAACCCTTCCCTACCTGGAAAACAGTCGTCCCACTGCTTTGTCCTCTCAGACACACCCAGCCAGTGCCTTCTACCCTAGGCCCGGCCCCTCTGTCCCTGCTGACCTTGGAAGTGGGCCTGGCCTCGGCCACTGCCTAGCCTTCGGTTAATCCAAGATTAGCCTTCACCTATCCCCTGTGTACAGTCTACATTCCCTCACTCTCTCACCTGCTTTCTCTAGAATCCGTTCCTTCCCTATCTGAACTTACCAGGGATCTAGAAATTGTGTTAGTGTCGGGCAGACAGTGGACTGCCAGGTCACCATAGGCCACAGCCGGGTGCCACCATTGGCAGTGACACTGGTGAACATCTACCCCTCTCTGTGCCTCAAAAGAGGAAGATAACGGTTTAACATCTCCAGCCACTGAGATGACATCAGGACTTGGGTGGCTTTGTACTGTGCAGGTAGAAGGGGTCCAAGGAAGAGAACTATAGAGGCTCCTCCAGCTCTGATCCAGAGCCCTTCAGGGCGGAGAAAATACAGACGGGAACAGTGGGGGTGTAGAGACGAGGGAGGACTGGAGTGCGGAGCCCAGGGCCGACTAGGGAGGACTGGAGTGCGGAGCCCAGGGCCGCGGAATGGGAGAGACAGGCACCAGTTCTGGCTCCCCAGTCTCAGGCCCAGAGTGTGTTTGTCATCTCCAGTGGGGCTGGCAGGGCACTCAGAGTCACCTGTTGGCTCTGCAGCTTACAGGGCCACTGGGCTCTGAAAAGCCATCCACTGGCCTTCCCAGAAATGGTGCTTTGAACAGTTAAGGTACAGAGTGTCTTAGGAGTGAGCAAGGGGACACTGTTTAGACGTCAACAGCCTTGGCCACAGATCGTGTTTTCTGGGCCATTAACACTGGGGGCTGGCTGATGCTTTATGTCAGACATTCAGCCTTCTGGAATGCCAGGGAGGGCTGAGCCCGCTGGGCCCTGCAGCTGATGGGAATTCTTAGGGATTAGGTTGGGAGAGGTGGGGGCAGGAGACAGAACCAGAGGGGTCACAGGGCAGAGCACATTCCCAGAGGTGCCAGCCCTTTCTGACGCAACCACTGAGCAAAAACAGACACCCAGCAAAGCGCTGGGAACAGAACACAGAGCCATCCCTACTGCTGAGCCAGCAAAGGTCAAGGAACCTCATTAGAGGCTGGGCAGAGGCTCAGTGAGGCAGCGTGGTTCAGATCCAGCCCTTGACTTTTGGTAACTGGTCACAATAGAAGGCCCTCCTGTGAGCAGGGAAACTTCCTGCTGTTGAAGAGCTTGGCCCTGGGCCTGGTACCTGGGAAGTGGCTCCCAACCGGTTCTGCTAGCAGGGCCCAAAGTGAAAGCTTCTCTAAACTTCTACGTTGCTGTCATAACTAGAGAAAAGACCACCAATGTGGCTTATTTAGAGTGGGGCAGCCTGGGAGGGCATCGGGGGTACTTGGAAGGGAGGGGAGGGGATGGGGGAGCTGGGCAGGGAGGGGAGGCTGGCCTCCGCTCTGTTTATTCTGTAGACTTTGGGAGGAGGGTGGGTGGTGTTTCCACATCACTTTTTCCAGAAGTTAACCAGTTCCAGATTGAACTCTCCAACTCTGGGGCACTGGCCTGGAGCCCCCACAGTGGGGGAAGGGTGTCAGTGGAGAAGGGGAGGGGCAGTTGGTGGGGTGGGCACTTGGCTAGAGTGGGACAGGAAGGCCCACACATGGAGGTGTGAAAGGGGTCTTCCAGTAAGTGAAATCCCTGCTCAGTCTCCCCGTCTGTCAGTGGCCAGGGGAAGAACCAGGGAGTCTTGGCTCAGATCTGAAGTGTCTGACCCCAGACAGGCCCTAGACTTTTCCAGAAGAGCTGCCCAAGCAACTCAGTTGACCTCCTCACTAAGGCCAGATCTCATCTTCACTCTAAGACTTCTGTTGTATGGTTCCTGGTGGGCCCAGTAAGTCTCCATGGTCCAGGAGGAAGGTGGGAGACTGTTTATTTGGTTTGAGCACCCAAAAGTTCATGTTAGAACCTTAATTCGTTTTAGCTTTTTTATTTTTTAAATATCTTATTTTTATTTTCTGTGTATGAGTGTATTGTCTGCATGTATGTAAGTGCACCCATGTCATGCAATGCCCACAGAAGTCAGAATAGCATAGATTTCCCCTGGAATTAGAGTTACAGATGGTTGTTAGGTGCCATATGAGTGCTGGGAATTGAACTCTGGTTCTCTAAAAGAGCAGCCAGTGCTCTTAACTGCTGAGACATCTCTCTGACTCCACTTTTTCATTTTCTAAATAAAGACAAAGTCTCACTATGTAGCCCAGGCTAGCCTTGAACTCATGGACATCACCCACACCTCTGCCTCCCTAATGCTGATAAGAAAGGCAACCCTACCACCTCACCCAGCTCATATTTCTATATCCACATCTCTGTGTCTTGAGACAGGTCCTCAGTGTAGCCCTAGCCCTTGCTATGTATACCAGGCTGGCTTCAATCTCACAGAGATCCACCTGTCTCTGCCTCCTGAGCACTGGGATGAAAGGGGTCCATCACCATTTCCAGCTTTACTTATAATTTAAGAAAGAGTCTTACTCTGTAGCTCAGGCTGCCTGTCTTCAGACCACTAAGATTATGGACAGGATTACAGTGACCTGGCTTAGAAACTTAATTCTGCAGTGTGGGGAGGTGGGGTCTGGTGGGAAGCGTTTGTTCTACTCTCATGAAAGGGTATCTTTCTCATGGGAGGAGGGTGGGAAGGGCTGGCTCCTACGGTCTGCTACCCTCCTGCCCTGTGCCTTTCTCCTCCTCCAACTTCAGAGGCGTCAGGAGGCAGCGTGAGGTTCTTGCTGCATGCAGCCCTCAGGTTTCGGACTTCTAACCTCTGCAGCTGTGACTCTAAGGAAGCCTTCCTCTAGAAATCACCCAGGGGCTTGGGTCCAGCTCAGTGGAACACTCACCTAGCATGTTTAAGGCCTGGGGTTCCATTTCCAGTCGGCTGTAGTCTTAGATGTTCTGACAGCAATTTAGAGGAGCTACAGTTCCTCGGGAACCCCTTGCCCGTTGCTATTACTATTCTCTATTATGAGAGAAAAAAGAAGCCCAGAAAAACAACAAAGGAAATAGCAACACAAAAAACAAACGAGGGAGGCCGGAGATGGCTCAGTAGTTAAGGGCACTTGTTGCTCTTGCAGAGAACCTGGGTTTGTTTCCCAGAACCCACATGGTGATGAAGAACTATCTGTAATTCCAGTTCCAGGAGATCCGTCACCCTCTTCTGCCCTCTGCGGGCATTACAGACATGTGGTACATTTATATACACAAAGGCAAAACACTCATAAAATAAAAATTTTAAACAAAATAAAAACAACAAAGGAACTAGATCAGGCGTGATGGTGCACACCTTTAATTCCCGCCCTCAGGAGGCAGAGGCAGGATGATCTCTGTGAGATCAAGGCCAGCCTGATCTACATAGTTCCAGGCCATCTAGGGCTACAGGAAGACTCTGTCTCAAACAAACCCCTACCCCAAACCAAAGGGAACTACAGTCTTACATCAAAATACAATAGAACTAGCCAAATGTGGTGGCTCACCTTCAGTCCCAGCACTCAGGAGAGAGGTGGGTCTCTGTGAGATAGAGGGCAGCCTGGTCTACACAGTGAGTTCCAGGTCAACTGGGGCTACAGAGACCCTGTCTTAAAACAAAACCCTGAAAACCAAAAATCAATAGAACTGGAATCTGAAGGCAGTTTTGTCTACTTCTCAGAGACTCTGCCCTTGACCCTAAAAGGGTCTTGGGAGCCAGGCAGTCCTCCCCATGGTAACTCTCAGTCCTACCTCTGCCTAACCCTAGGGACCGGGTGCTGGACTCCAAAGGGCCCTCTGAGGGAAGAGTGGAATGCCTATGGCACATGCAGGTGCTCTAGCCCACAACCTCCAGCAACTATCTCGAAGGAAACCCAAGTTTCACAAGGCAAAGATAAGCAGATTATTCTGCAGGTGCCCAAGAAATGGTCCCTCAACAACCTAGTCAACAGAGACCAGCAAGCTTCAGAGAAATGAAGGGGCAGACCCCCTACCCCATGGCATGGAGACCTCCAAAGGCTACTTTGTGTTGTAGATTTATTTGATATTTGAATTGAGTCTACAAATTCAGACCCACATGTAACGGATTGCTTCCTGGTTGTCAGAGGCTAGTGTATATTATTTCCAAGGGTTACAGCTAATGACACAACGCAGAAAACACAAATGCACGGAGAGACAGACATAATTGTTAAGACAAGAGACGCTAAAACGTGCCTTAGTGTCCACATGATTGATCTAAGGCAGGGACCCTTCTAAAGTGGGGACCCTAGTGATTGCTCTAAAGCGGGGTGGCTTCCCACCACCAGATGCTAACTGGACCGTGTGCAAACCAGTCACCCAGGACAGACATTGGCTTGGAACCAAAAACTGGGGCACCTGCCCTTCTGTGCCCAATCTGCCTCTAAATGTCTGCTCTTCATGGAGGGCCAGATGGTGACAGGGCCAATGTAAGCAGTGGAGGCGAGTGATGGTGCTGAGCAAACCCAGGACATATGAGGTGAGGAGAGTCCAGGGGAAGCAACTCCTCTGGGCTCCTTAACACTGTGTGTACAGGGACTGGGGGTGGGGGTGGGGGCGGATGGAGCACCGTTCATCTGGGGATTAGCCAACCTGAATCTCCTCCTTTCTGGCAGCTCCAGAATGTTCCCTTTGGCTGACAGTCTTTAAATGGGCCCCTGCCAAGACCCATGGAGGAGAAAACAAAAAAATAAAAAACAAGATACCAAAAAAAAAAAAAAAAAAAAAAAACTAAAAGCATACCCAAATAAAAGATAAAAGTCTTGCCCAGGAGAGGAGGAGGAACAAACGAGACCTGGACCAGATTCGGAAGACATCCTGGCGGCACCCTGAGGACAGGAAGCATAGTTCACTATCTCACTGCTCTGCTCAGGGGAACTGCTGCCACCCGAGACTCCAACTCACTGGCCTTTAGTGTCTTTTTTTTTTTTTTAAGTTTTTTTTTTTCTTTCCCTTTTTAATACCCAAACCATTATTTTCAAAGTTCTAAAAAAATCGTTTAACTTAAAAAAAAAAAAAAAAAATCTAAAATTGCTTCAGACTTGGATGGGGCAAGCCCCAGGCCTGGCCTTTGCACCTGGAGGCCTGGTCTCCCACGGGCTATGCTGCCAGAGCCCAGAGTCCAGTGCCAACAGGGTGACCGTCCTGTGGCTGGCTTGCCCTCCACCAGGTCTGGGAGGGAACTTGGTTGTCAGCATGGCCCGAAAAGGAAAAGGGGAATGTCCCCAGTTTGCTTAGACACCTCCCACGGGGCCCAGCCTTCTTGGGAATGTATAAGTTATCTGGAGGGAGGGGATGGGAGCCGGAAAAAATAAATACCAAGAGGCAAGAAGCTGTCCCTGGACCTCTGGTGTCGGCTTGGCCTCTGAGGCAGAGATGGCCTCCAGGGTGAGACCGTGATTGTCCAAATACTGCACTCTAAGACTGGCTATTTCCAGGCCTCTCCAGCAAGCACCTGATCCGAGTCTCAGAGGGAGAAAAGGGGCCAGCCCCTCAGTTCCTGTCTTCTGTTCTGGCCCAGCTCACTCCTGGCCTGGACTCTGCCTGGCTGGATCCCAGCAGGCCGTCCAACAGTCCTGGGAAGGTAGGGCTGGGCTGCCCGCTTCTGCAGGTGTGCTGGGGGTCCCCGCGGCTGGCTGCTCCACCAGGCTGCCCTCAGACCTGCTCCTTGTCAGCTCTCCAGAGCCGCTCCTTCACCTCTGGTGGCAGTGTGTTGAATAAGTCCTCCTCCACCACCAGGCCACTGCGCTTCAGCAATGGGCACTCGCCCAGCTCCACGGGCAGGCACTCCAGCCGATTGCCCCGCAGCTCGATCTGCGTCAGGTTGGTGAGTTCGCCCACTCTTGAGGGCAGTGACTGCAGAACATTGTTGCCCAGATGCAGGGCACGCAGCTTCCGGCACTGGAAGAGCTCAGGAGGGAGTGCCTCGATCTGTAAAGAGGAGAAGCGGGCAGACTGAGGTGTGCGCAGCCTGGAGAGCACTTCAGGGCTCCCCGCACTCACACTTTCCCTGCTCCCTTCTTCAAGTCCTCAGAAGCCTGGCATTGCCATAGTGTAGGTTGAAGCCTGACCAACAGCTACCCATAAATAGGTCTTGCACTATGGTTACTTCCTCTAGGAAGCCTTCTTGACCTCCTGGGTCCTACAACACCCATAGCACTATCCTTCTGTCTATCACCCAAGGGACTACAGGCTCTAAGAAGGCAGGGTGGGTCTGCCCAGTACCTGCCCTAAGAGGCCTATTCTGCTGACAGCTACTCCACCCCCATCCATGGCTCAGGGCTTACCAGGGCCAGACTTGGTCCTGTATGGCTCAAGAACAGCTTGTGAATGCCAAGATGGATGCTGAGAACACTTAACTCTTTCTGGGAACTGGAGAGAGAGAAATCCTACCTGGCCCACACTCCCTTCTGGGACCTGGTATCCTGATTGGTTAAGTAACAGGGTGAGTGTGGGTACTGGAAGCCCAGTGCTTTGCTCCAAGCACCTCCTAATTTGGCCAAGCAGAAATAACAGACATCATCCATGTGTAGCTTACCACAAGGCAGCTCACTCAGATACTATTGACTCATTCTGCCCTCAAAACCACCAGTAAAGACTCTGTGGAGACTCCCCATTTTACAGATGGATAATAGAGGCCTGAATAAATTAATCTGCCCTGAGGTTCAGTAGGTATTGGGTGGTGCCAGGACTTGAACCTGGTCTAATAGTGATGTTCTATTGACTGTATACAATAATGGCACAAAGAGCAAAGGGCAGGCTGGACATGTGTCCTGATATGCAGGGAGAACCCTCAGGCGTGCCAGCCTCTCCCCTGCCCATCTATAGGTAATCAGTTAGAAACAGGGGTCCTCACTGCCCTGTCTGAAGATCGCTTCCTTCGGAAGGATGTGCATGAGGGGAAAGGCTTGGGCCCTAGTCCCAAAGCAGGGCCGAGGTGAAGCTGCATAATGACCCTCCGCAGGGGCTCCACCACTGTTCCCATTCTCTAGCTGAGGAGACTGAGGCCTGGAGAAATGAAACACATCCTGTCCTACAAAATCCTGAGGACAAAAGCCTTGCATTTCCTTGTTCACCTGGGAACTTATTCTCATTGTGCTAAACAAAGCACTCAGCTCCAGGAAAGGAGAGAAGCCTCTTGCCCTCCTGGGCCTCAGTTGTTCCAGTTTGAAAACACAAGGACTGGACTAGAAACACCTCTCAGCTCTGATGTTCTTGGCTTAGGAACTTAACCTTAACTGCACAGATTCTGGGTCCTAGTGAGCAACTCAGCCTTCCCACCCCATGAGGGTCACTGTGATGCGTTCAAGACTTCTGACCAGGGTGTCCAAAACCACCTCTGTGTAGCCAGGGGTCAGAAATGGGGTGAAATGGCTTCAGGGTCTGAGGTTCAGGGACATGGAGGTCAGGATCAGACCAGAAGCAGGCTCTGTAGGACCCAGGGCCTTTGCAGAACAGCCCTCCCCTCCCATCTCCTCTGATGACACAAAGGGCAGTAGAAAAGGCTCTGGTCAGTAGGTGGAGAAGGTGGGTCACTTGGAGTCAGTTCTGTAGCTCCAGAGATCCCTCCTTGAAGTCTGGCTCCCCAGAACCCCTTGCTACTCTGCTTCAAGCATTCCCTGGGCCTCAGAGCTTGGTTCCCCACCAGGGCTAAGCCTGTCCTTTACGTCCGTTCTTCCCTCCCCTGGTCCCGGGTCCACCGAAGGCTGTTTTCCCACCAACGCCAATCTTACATCTCCTGACTCTTAAGACCTCAGGAGCTCTCAGATCCGTTCAGAAACGGCCTCAGGTCTGCTTGGTCTTTGACAAAAGAGGTCCGGGCTGCTCCTCCACTGCATGGCCTTGTGACCTTCCTGACAAACCATGTGGAAGGTGCTATCTTAGCTCCTATAACCCAGTCTTTGCCCTTCGGCCCACCCTTGACTGTGGTAGTCACCAGCTGGACCCACATCTGTCCTTGGAGTCACAGGCTTCAACCTGACCTTCCTCCTCCATCTGAAAGTTCAGGGCAGACCTGTGTCCTTCTCCCTGTACCTTCACTTGGGTGGTCATACCAAGGACCCCTTTTCAACCAGGAGCACAGTAAGGATGACTCCTCAAGCTTCAGGCTGATTCGCTGTGGGGCCAACACAGGGCACAACTCACATGGCCCCTCTGAACACCTAAGCCTCCTACCTCAGTGAAAAAGCCTCTCCTTCCCTGACTCCCATGATCCAGGATTCCTCCTAGAGTTGTTCTCATCTCAGTCCCTAGCGGCCTTGGCTGGGTCAAGCCTCCCACCTCACTGACCACCCTGCCTCCCAAATCCCTCTGATGGCTGCCAGTTAGCGCAGCGGCAGAGAGCACAAATTTGTCAAAGTGAGGCTCTGGGTTTGACCCCCAGTACCCAAAAAAACAAAACAAAACAAAATAAAAAGTCACCTCGTTACAGCGGTGTACCAGCTCGTCCCTCATCCCTGCTACCAAGACTTTTGGAAAGCTTGCGCTGTGAGGCACTGAACGAGAGCCAAAGCCCTTGCAGGGTCACTTGTGGGCGGGCAAGGTGTCCAGACATTAAACAGATGCAAAGACTGACCCCGAAGTGAATGAAGGACAGTAATGCTCGGCAGCTGTGAGACAGTTCCACCTCTGCCCCCAGGGGGAGGTCACAGCCAGGCACAGCAAGAGGAACTGTGCCTCCCAGCACACCCAGAGCCTGGGCTCCCTTTCCTTTCCAGCTGGCCATGGCCACCTGGCCCTTCTGGCACAGGTGACATGCCCCTCCTCCAGGAGACTCTCCTCTTTTCCCAGAGCTCCAGGCTGCATTAACCGCCTGGTTCCTGGGGGACTTCCAGCATGCGGCACCCTGCTCTACAGCCAGACTCTAGGAGTGCCAGGATGGAATCAGTGAGTGAGGAACAAGTACTTGCCTTAGGGAGGTCTTCAGGAGCATAAGTGTACATCTGGGAAAACAGGAGTCCCTCTAGGTCCTCCCGCTCACCACAGGCCAAGGGCTCAAAAGGAGCCAGGGAGTGTGAAGGAGAGGTGCCTAGCCTCATCTAAAAGGAGGAGCCTGCCCCTGGTTGGTCCAAGTAAACTTTTCCTATAAAGGCCATCGGTGTTCCCAGAGGTGAGGACAGGATATGACTAAGCAGTGTGCTAAACAGGGTGTCAGAGGGTCTTCTTCCTCCCGGACAGGACAGCTCGCCTCTGCCAGCTCCTTTCCTGAGGGTGACCTCAGCCAACAAGCATGACACTAACAGGCAAGCCTGGTGTGAGGACCTGGGTGGGGGGATGGGAAGAAGTAAGGCTGAAAACTGGCCAACACTCTCCTGTACCCAGTAGGAGATCCCAGTTCAGCACCTGGGACACAGCAGGCATTTCAGGGATATGGGGTGTAGTTGGACCCAACTCCCTGGGGTGAACAGGTTCCAACACTGTGCCAGCTGGCGCCCCTTCTTTACATTAAAGAAGGGGTTGGTCTGTGCTTCTCAAGCATGGGCGTTTTCTCCACGGGACTCTAACTCCCCTCTTCAGTGGGTCTCACTGCAGTGAGAAAGTCCAAAGGTTGGACCCTCATCCCTGAACACTCTCAAATGTGCAAGAGTCATAGCTGGGGGAGGGAGTAAGAATCTGTTCAGATCCTCTGACATGGAGGAGGCAGGTGAAGGTGCTTTAGGGACAGAGGAAGGACACTTCTGAGCCATCACCAGTTTGAGGGATATGGAGGTGTGCCCTGTGCTGGTGGAGAGAGCTGGTGGGAGGAGGCTGGAGCATCAAACCTGCTCAGGACTAGTAGTGGTCAGCAGCTGACAGGGCTGCTTTATTAACATGCTGCAATGGAGGCACAGAGTGGAGGCTGGATTGGCTCTGGTTCCTCTCTGCCTTTTGATCCCTAACCTCTGACTCCCCACCTTTTACAGGAAAACTCCACCTAAAAGGGCTAGGAAGACCAGCAGGCCTCCAGGATGTGAAACTCCTCTTCTCCCAGTGGCTGAAGCTTGGTTTCCACTGGGAGGCCAGACCACAAACCACAGACTTCCCTGCCCTCAACTCCAGCCCACCTGCCTTTACCAAGGGGCCTCTTGGGTGGGCTTTCCATCTAGACATGTGGCTGGCACACAGGTGTTCCCCACAGTTTCAAGAGTGTTATTTCCCACAGTGCCAGCCCTGAGTGGACCGTACAATTTCCTCTCTGGAAAGGCAGGTGGTGACAAGTCTCCTGTATAAGCTGAACTCTGCCCGTCACCACCCTTGATGCAGAGCAGAGAGGAACATGAGCAATGTGGGAACTGCAGAGACCATCTGGCCTCACCTTGGCCAGCAAAGCCACCCATAGTTTCCTCTGCTGGTGGACCCAGGCTGTCTGGACAAGCACCCTCCCTAGTGGCAATGGAAACCACAAGTAAAGATTTCAACTGTTCTGAGCACCCACTGTGGGCCACGCCAGCCCACGTGCCACACCGTGGCAGGTCACTCACCCTGTTGGCCGTGACAGCTAGGTTCTGGAGATTCTGCAGGAGGCCAATGTCAGCGGGGAGGAAGGTCAGGTTGTTGTGGCTGAGGTCCAGGTAGCGCAGCTTGCGGCAGTAGAAGAGCTGGGTGGGGATCTTCTCGATCTTGTTGCGGTTTAGGTAGAGGCGCTCAAGGTTGGTGAGGTTGCCAATCTGGATGGGGATGTAGGCGATGTGGTTGTACCACAGCTTAAGGCAGGTGAGGCGGTGCAGATGCTGGAAGCTGATGATCTCCTCGATGGTCTTGAGGTTGTTGTCCTTGAGGTCAATCTCCTGCAGGTTGTGGAGGCTGAAGATGGAGTGGGGGATGCGTTCCAGGTCACAACGGATCAGCTCCAGTTCGGTCAGGTTCACCATCTTCTTGAGGCTGTTGAGGACGATGAGCTTGGTGCCTTCATTGTTGATGGACAGCTTCTGCAGGTGCACACCCACGTCTGTGACCACCTGCGGCAGCTTGCTCAGGTTGCTCTTGAGTCGAAGTACCTTGAGACGCTTGAGCTCCCGAAGACCATCAATGACGATGTAACGGTTGTTCTCCGCGCTCAGGTTGCCTGTCAAGTGCAGCTCCTCCAGTGTCTTCAGGCTGTAGATCCACAGTGGAATCTCCTTGATGTCAGTGAACTTGATGTGCAGAGCCCGCAGGTTCTCACGCAGGAAGGCCAGGGCAGGAGCCTCAATCTTGGCTGCTGTGTGGTAGAGCCACAGCTCCTTGAGGCCTGTAAGCTGGGCAATGCTGGGAGGGATGGTCACGTCAGGGATCAGCTCCAGCTTCAGGACCTCCAGCTCAACCAGGTCAAACACGGTGTCTGGGATACCGCTGAGCATGAACAGGTGCAGCTCCAGCTTGTCCTGTGCATTTTTGGTGAGCCGCTGCCGCAGCTTGTCCAAGGTCCACTCGTTGTTGAGGTTCAGCTGCCGCAATTTGTTCTCACTCACTTCCGACAGGAAGACAGCGAAGCGCTTCGAGTAGAGCGGATCATACTGGTCAATGAGGTGCAACATAAAGGCGAAGTCATTCTTCACGTCAGGGATGTCGCTGTAGCTGCTCTCCTCACGGATCGACTCAAACGAGTACTTCTTGAGGGAGCGCCCTAGCATCCACCACAGTGTGTACATGCAGATGAGGCCATAGAAGATGACCAGGCTGATGTAGAAGGATGCCAAGATTTTGAAGAGTGTGGCCAGAGGGTGAGCACACCGATAAGTGCGGTAGCCGGTCAGGCTCTCAATGTCCACAGTGCAGTCTACGTCGAACTTGATGTTGTGCACATAGTAGACAGTGTAGCAGATGATGAGGATGAACTTGATCACCTTGATGATGGTCTGCCGCATATAGAGGCGGTACACGATGTCCCCCTCCTCCACGTGCGTCCGGAACTTTTTCACCTTCTCAAACAGCGCCTTAGCCTGCTCCCCCTCCTTCTTGTCCAGCACACCTGTCTCAGAACGGTCCACAATGCCCTGCTCAATCCGTGACTTGGTCCGCTGCAGCATGGGCACAGTGGCCTCCACGTCCTCACTGACCGTTGATGACTTCTTGTCCATGGAGCCATTCATCTTGCTAAAGGCTGGCTTGGGGTCGCTCTCCTCCACCACTGTCTCTGACAGGGCCCTTGTAGTCCATGGCGAATCAAAGCACTTGAGCAGGATGGACACAAAGTGCTCCAGTTTCGAGCTAGTGCGGGGGAACTTAAACCAGAAGTTGCTGCAGGCCAGGAAGATGAGCGTGTGGAGGAGCACAAGGTAGGGGAAGTACTTGGCGAACCAGTGCAGGCGGTTCTCATAGCACACGGCATCCACATAGTTGTACTGGTGGCGGTCCAGGTCGTACTTGATTCCCGTGGGGCCTGTGCTGGGGGTCGCCAGGGTTGTGGAGTTGGGGTAAGTGGGCTCTGAGCTGGTGGCTGCCCAGCTGCGGAATGAGTCATTGCAGGAGTCCTTGGTAACCCATTTACAAGGCAGGCAGATCATCTTGTCCTGGGTAACTTGCAGCGTGCCCCCAAAGACAGCAATCATCAGCATGACAATGGAGATGTAGTCAGTGAACACGTCCCACCAAGGCTTCAGGATCCGGTAAGCTGGCTGCGTGTCCGCAAAGTAGCGGAGTTCTGTTACCGGAATCATGGTTCAACCTGAAAGGGACCCGTCAGAGGACATTATTACAAGGCAGTCTCGCAACTTTGGGACCTCAAGTATCAGGAAGGAAGACAATGAAAAGTCTACATTGTCCAAAAATCTCATTCCACATTTATCTGCGTGTCATGGTCTGGCCAACCTACTGCAAGACAGATTGGCTTGTGACCTATGACCTTTCCTCAGAGCTCTTGTCCTGAGCCCACCTGAGGGCCTGTTTAAAATCCTCAGGACTGGGATTTCTGCTGCTGAGAAAGGCAGGGAAGACTTGCCAATAACTCTTTTCTTCTGAGACAGGATCTCCCTGTACCCCTAGCGGGTCTTGAACTCACTATGTAGACCAGGCTAGCCTTGAACTCACAGAGATCCACCTGCTTCTGTCTCCTGAGTGCTGGAATTAAAAGTGTGTGCCACTACACCTGGCAAAAATCTTTATTTTAAAATTTTACATGTATGTATGTTTCCCCTGCATGTATGTAAGTGAACCAAATGTATGCAGTCCCCACAGAGGTCAGAAAAGGTTGTCGGACCCCCAGGGCCTGGAGTTACATACAGTTGTCACCTGCCATGTAGGTGCTGGGAATCAAATCTGGGTACTCCATAGGAGCAGCCAGGGCTCTGAACGGCTAAGACAAACACAGTGAAGTTTCAAACTCTACAACTGTGTATGCAGTATGTGTAGGGAGTGCTGTAGGGACAGACTGCAGGCCTAATGAGGGGCTCTTGGGGGAGGGAGGCGCAGGCACAGGGGTGTGCTCAATTTCCTGTGAAATGGTCACTGGTGCAATGGTTAAAGGCCCTGGAAACAGTGACAGGAAGAGATTCTCCCTGGAGAGTTCTCAGGGCAGGACTCAGGAGAGCCTGGGTATCTGACTCTAAGGTGACTCTGGTGACTCAAGTGATTAGCCAAGTCTTGGAAATCTAGTCTGTGCCATACCGAGGCTGAATCAAGACAGATGTAGGGTAGGGGAGCTCTTAGCCTCCCTGAACACCCTGCCAAGGAGGTTGATCTTAATTAAGCTGGTCTCCAGAACTAACAGTCAAGAGAAAGGCTGGAACCCTGTAAGCTCCCAAGAACATTTGGAAATACAAAAAGTATGAGCTGGAAAAAGATACTTCTAGAAACAGAGCCACCTGGGCTCCACACTACCTGTCCAGAGTGATAACTCTCCTTGTTCCATTTTTTTCGAGACAGGGTCTCGTTGTAGTCTAGGCTGGCCTCAAACCCAAGATATAGCCAAGAATGACCTCGAACATCTGATCTTCCTGTCTCTACCTCCTGAGTCTTAGCATTATAGGACTGTTGCTTGCACACCCAGTTTATGAGTTGCTGGGGATCAAACCCAGGGCTTCATGCAGGATAGACAAACACCCCGTTAACAGCGTTGTATCACCAGTCCCCACTCTAAAAACGAAAATTTATGCTTTTATCTATTGACTCTTTTTTTTTTTTGGCCAGAATCTAGATTTTATACTAGTTTTTACATTTTTAAAAAGATTTTATTTTTAATTATGTGTACTGTTTGTGTGCGCACATGAACTCAGCTGCCCACAGAGGCAGAAAGAGGGCATTAGATCCCCTGGAGCTGGAGTTACAGGCAGTTGTGAGCTACCATGTGGGTGCTGGGAATTGAACTCAGTTCTCTATAAGAGTAGTAAGTGTTCTTAACCACTGAATCATCTCTAGCCCCACATCAATTTTGAATACATATCAGGTGGGTCTAATTCTCTTGGGGAGAAAAGCCGGGCAGCTAAAGCAGGGGACTGAGCCATTGTTATTTTCAAACTAACAGTGTTGATGATAGTAATAACAAATCCTTTATGGTGAGAGCTCCCTGTAGATGCCAAGTGCTCACAGTCCAACTTTTAAGGGCACATGGGGATGGGTGTGAAACTGGTGGCATTGGGACACTGAGTAGAGGTGGCAATGATCGTAGTAGTACAGAGGGTCTGGACATGCCAGGCACAGGGAAGGCCCCTCCCACACAGACTGGTGGAATCTCTCTGCCCCCCCGCCAAGCCTGGGCCTCTTTAGCCCCTTCCAGATAAGAGACCATGGGTTTAGGGAGGTGAATCACCCGCTTAAGGACACTGCTATTCCTGGGGGTTGCCTTCCTCTTGTCTGGGGTCCGACTCTAGGGAGGTGCCTCATACTGGCAGCACTGAAGAACCCACCCAGGTGTCCAGTTTCTCAGCTCCAGGTCTCATACCTTAGGTCATCTTGGGGTCAGCAGACACTACCACCCGCCCAGGGACAGCCCTGCTGGTGAGACCTGTACTCCTGGGCTAGGGTGAACACCCACCCCACAGGAAGGCCCCGGCCCTCTAATGACCAGCTGGCTCTGCATACCACCCACACTCCTGGGAAAGAGGGGCAGGAGGGTGGGGTGGAGGGGCCTGCTGAATCACACAGCTAGTCTCTGGCTGGGAAATACCAAGTGTCTTTCTTAGCTCCAATTCAGGGTAGCAGAAGACAGGACAGGGAGGAGGGGTAAAAACAGAGGCCCTGAAGGTATGCAGAGGTGGGGGCCACCAGCCAGGGAGAAGACCACCATAAGGAAGTAAGGGAAGCTTCTGACCATGGCTTCCACACTATAATATTTGACTTGCTTTTTGGTGGGAAGTGGGGTGTGTGTCCTTGTACAGGATAGCATCAACCATGCTGTTCGGGTGAGGCGGAACAATGCTAAGGGTTCCAATATGCAGGTGACAGAACCTGGGGCTCTGAGAGGTAAGACCACCTGCCTTATTCCAGTCATGCCTGCCCATCTGCCCGCTCCCATTACAAAGCACATTCTGAATTCTGTTCACCCTTGGCTATAACTTGTGAGGGCAACGAACATGTCCATAGTTCACCCCCACTTTGATCAGAGCACAGCAAACAGACAAGGGGAACAGGAGAGGGTTAGGAGGGAGCGTCTCTGCTGGTTCCAGAGCTGAGAAGAAGCAAGAGACCTGCGGAGTGTGACTGGTGTGGAAAAGCCAAGTTCTAAAGGCACCCAGCTTGGTCCCCTGCATTTGAGTAGTTGCGAGGACCATCTACCCTCCATTGCTTCCTCACCTGGCCCAGGTTTTCTTAAGCACAGGCAGACAATAAATGTGGAGGCTCTCTCAGAAAGAGACATGTGAGAGTAGGCCAGGAGGGTGTGTGCTGGGGTGTGGTGGGCAAGCAGTTTCGGGTGGATGTGGCCTGGGAAAGGCCAGTCAAAGGTGGCCCCTCCCTCTTCCTGCCTAGGGAGGGGCTAGAACCACAGGAAGTGGGGTGGAAGCCCCAGTGCTGACATCTTCAGTGGCCCTGGGAAACAGAGGACTAGTCAGCTCCCCATTCAGAGGCTGGGATGGGGGCCCAGCCCAGAACTCATGCAGCAAGGCACTCAGAGGCACACACTGCTTTTCTCAATAGGCCTTGAGCTGTGGTGAAACACAACTACTCTAACCAGGGCTCTCCCAGTGCCTGTGTCTAGTCAGCAGTGTGAAGCATGCTCACACTGGGGCTGGTAGAGTCCTTCGCCTTGTGAAACAAAAGCTCCGGTCACTAGTCACTACCTCTTCCCATGCTCCAGACCCTGGTGGCCGCCATTTCCGTCTCATGAAGTGACAATTCTAAGTATCTCGGGGCAAGACAGCACTTGTCCTACTGTGATTCCTGAGCCCTAACTCTTTAGGGTTCATCCATGGTGTGGCCTATTTCAAATTAAAAAATTACATATACTTTATTATTTATGTGTATGTGCATTGTATGGAGGTGCCCTAGGAGGCCAGGAGAGGGCACTGGATGCCCTGGACCTAGAGTTGCACCCATTGATGTGGGTGCTGGGAAATGAACTCAGGTCCTCTACAAGAGCAACCAGCGCTCTTAACTGCTAAGCCATCTCTCCATTCCATTTTCTTTTTTAATTTCTTTTTATTTGGGGGACATGGTTTCACTATACAGTCCAGACCAACCTGTAACTCACAGTAATCCTCCTGCTTCAGCCTCCTGAATGCTGGGATTACAGGCATGCACCACTATACCCAGCTTCCTTCTTTCTTAAAGCTGAATAATACTCCTCATGCCCATTTTATATATGGGCAAACAGGCTCAGAGGGAGCTGTTATTTGTTCATCTTTACGACCTGTTACAGACTGAGGCAGCCTTCAAACCCAGTGTGCAGTGCAGCCCAGACAATACACACCTCCTGGGTGGCCATTCCCATGAGCAATCCCACCTGCCAGCTGTCCTTGGCACATCTGAGCATGAAAGGAAAGAGGCAGAGGGATGGGGGCAGAGGCAGGGGAGGGGAGCTTCTCAGGATACATCCTGCAGGTCATGCCCTCGTCCCTCCTTGTGCTCACCCCTCCATAGCTGCCAAAGGCTCCCTAGCAGATGGAAAGAGCAACGTGTCTCCCAGGGCCTCCATTTCCTTGTCTGTAAGGGAGCACAGAAACGTGCCCACAGGGAGAGGAATGCGGGCTGAACACCTGAAGACAAAGGGCAGAGCTTGTGGTCTCTTGCCCCCACCCTACCTAGGTACCTGAGCAGGGCTTGGGCCCCAGCACCACTGTTGTCTCCAAATACAGGCCTGACATCCGATGGGGACAAGCACCCTGCCGAGCAGTCACAACTACCATGGAGTTGCTACATGGACCAGGTGGGTGGAATTAAGTCCTGCACACAGTGCAGACCTGAACTCTGGGAAGGAGCAATGGGCTAGTGTCAGGCTGGCTCTGCCTCTCCCGGAGAGTGACCCTGGGCAGGGGACTTCACCTCTCTGAGCCATGACTGCTTTCCACAATCCTAGGACTGAAACACAGCACTGGGTATGAACCAGTTGCCAGGTTTAGAGCCAGAGCTTGGAGGTAGGAGGGAGTGGAAAGGGAGAAACAAACAGATGGGTAGGGTCCTAACCCCACCCCAGTGCGGGCTCACTTCACAGATACTTGCTATTGAAAGCAGAGTATGTGGGAGAGGTCAGGAAGTAAAGCCTCCCAGATACCTGCCAGAGACAGGTGGGGCCTGACACACAGGAGGTGGGCAAGAAGCTAGAGAAATGGAACATGGCCTCTGGGTAGAACAGGGCAGCATCTCCTGTGAGCTCTCCGTGAGGAAATGCCCCTCAGAATACTGAATGGACATGATCCTGTAGTGCTGAGCCCCGGTCTCTGCACAGTGGGGAGGTTCTACAGAAGGTGAAGACCTAAGGCGGAGTTGGGGTTTCTGATCAATTGCATTTTCTTTTTGATTAAACACTGTATGGCGCCTGGGGCTGCGGCTCAGTGGGACGGTGCTTGTCCAGTGCACGCCAGCCCTGGCGTCCGTTCTCAGCACCAGAAAACAGCACATGGGATGCAAAATAAACAGCCTTAAAAAGGAAAAGGGAAAAATGGTGTTGGTTGTGCAGGCCAGACGTTTCTGTAGTTCTGAGATGGGGACTGGAGGCAGCAGGGGGAGGTCAAGTGGGTCTCAGAGCACAGGAAGCACCCCACTGTGCTCCAGCTGCTGCTTTTCTGATGGTCTCCAGAGGGGCAAGCTGGCCTCAAAGCTGCTATATACCTGAGGATGACTCTCAACTCCTGACCCTCCTGCCTCCACCTCGCCAGTGCTGGATTATAAACTTCTGCTGCCACACCTGGTTTATGCAGTGCTGGGGATCCAACCCAGGGCCTTGTGCATACCAGGGTCACACCCCTAGCCTGGTTTATTCTTACAGCAGATACATCTGTGCCCCTGGATCAGAGACTGACAGTGAAGTGGGAGATTCCTGGGAGTTGAGGAAGAGGCTGGGAACTCTATAGGATAGTGACCATTTCCAGTTCAGCCCAGGCCCCTGTGCAGAGCCTGGGGTGTCGAAGGCAATATTATACAGCAATGAAAACGAATCTGTGCAAAGCACCTCAGGACATAAGGAAAGATTCAAAGTACCATAACCGTGCAAAGTTGGTAAGAAAAGTCATCACTCTGCCAGCAACATACATGCACAGACCAATCTGTCCTGGAGACTTGCTTCTACCACTGTTTCACTCCAAGTTTAAATTGGGGGCCTGGAGAGATGGTTCAGCGGTTAAGGGTGTAAGGTGTGAATGAAACCCCCAACAGTTTCGGACTCTGGAAGAAACCTGGAGCCAGAGCTTATCTAAGCCTTGCAAACCGCTCCAGATCCCAAATTCCTTGGCAGATAAGCAAGGAATTCACGAACAGCTCTGGAAAAGGACTACTTCCTGGACAGAAGCTTGCCTTAAACATCAATCAGATGTCATGGCAACCCCCCTCCCCTAAAAGCCAGGAGGGGACTGAAGGTCTTAGAGGCTTTGAGGACTTGGACAACGTGCTGCTGCTGCTGCTGGTGGTGCTGCTGTGGGCACTGCACTGGGCTTTGAGACTCAGACGGGCTGATCACGCCAGCCTGGTTCCCCGGAGTCCCAGCCCCAAGATGGGGGTGAGGGGGCTAGCGTTTCTCCACTCGTGGGTGCGGAGGAGCTAGTCCCATCTGGTATTCTCTCAATAAAGCTGGGTCCTGTTAGCTGCCGGCGGAGTCTGGTCCCTTCTGTCTGCTGCGTCTCTCGAACCCTGAACCTTACAAAGGGCACTAGCTGCTCTTGTATAGGACCCAGGATAATCCCAGTTCCAGGGGATGACACCTTCTTCTGATCTCTGCAGGCATTGCTTGACATGGATGCACTTACATACACACAGGCACACACATATGCACATACATACACATAAAATAAAATAATATTTTAAAAATAAAAAAAATTTTAAATAGCTACTTAAAAGTATTAAGAATAGCCAAGATCATTTAGAAGAGAAAAGGGGAAGAAACACCCAGATGCTGACACTCCTACAGAGCAATCAAACAGCATGGCACGGTAAACTAAAGGAAGAGAAGAAAGTCTGTAAACAGACTGTCAAGTTCTGGAAACTTAAGACAGTGTTACCTCTGCAGGCCCAGGAGAAACGGGAGCCTTGAAACTGCAGCCTCAGGTTTCACTGATAAAAGCCTAGTCCCAGCACCTCAAGCTATGATGATACATTCAGTGAATTAATGACCTGAAGCAAAACTTGAAAATGCTTATGGGTTGGACAGAGGGTGGGAGGTGTGTGTGCAAGGATAGCTCAGGGCTAGAGTGCTTGGCTACCACACATGAGGTCCTAGGTTCAATCCCCAGTAGGAGGGGAAGAGAAGAGAAGGGATGGAGAAGGATCTTGGTGCAGCTGCCAGAGAAGCTGGGCAGACCTGTGTCAACATAGAAGAACCTCTCCAAGCAGATGGCCAGTTTCCTCTGAAAGTGCCTCAACCCCATGGATTAAAATTTCATCTCTGTAAAAACCATGGAGCCAAGTGTGTGATGGCGTACATTTTAATCCCAGCAGTCAAAAGGCAAAGTAACTCTGTGAGTTCCAGACCAGCCAGGGCTATGCAGTGAGATATTGTCTCAGAAAACAAACAAATCATGGAAGAAAAAGAAAAGGAGACACCAGGAATCACAGAAGGAGGGCTGTGGGACAGCAAGATGGCTCGGTGAGTAAAAGCCCACAGGGTGTCCTCTAACCACACATGTGTAATAACCGCATGTGCCTATAGCACATACACCACTCCCCACAAAATATCTAACATTCAAAGAATGAAAGAGGCCGGCAGGCTCTTAGAAGGTGCATCTAGAAACTGTAAGGAAAGAGGGAGAGCACTTTAAGAACCAGTATCCAGTTAGAGGAGGAACCACGGCTCCCGTGTCTGCCTTACATGGACACACAAGCATCTGTGAAGGAGAGTCTAACTTAGACAAAGTATGGGAACCCAAATGGATTCGGGGGGCATTTCTCAACTCTGCTATGCACACTTCTGCCAGTGTGTCGAGATAGCAGCACAGAAGAGACAGAGGACAGAGACAACAACACAGCGTATGGCGCCCTGCTGGGAGGGTAGCAGAGAGCTACACCTGCACCTGATTTGCTCAGGATCAAGCCTCGGCCACAACACATTGCCTGTACAGCTTCTGGAACACAGCATTGGGGTAACAGTGCACAGGGTACAGACAAGATCTTCCTTACCAAGTAGACCAGGCTAGCTTTGCACTCTGAGATCCACCTGCCTCTGCCTCCCAAGTGCTGGGGTTAACGTTGTGTGCCAACATGCCTGGCAGCCAGCTGGATTTTTTATGTTATGGTGTTTTTACAGTTAAAAAGAAGGCAGGTGCACACAGATTTACACACACACACACACACACACACACACACACTCGGTTAGAACACATACCAAGCAAAGGACATAATAAGAAGTAGCTAAGAAGGGAGAATGCATTTCTTATGCGTACAAACATCAGATAATTAAAACCAGGATAAGTATAGCACATGCGAGTCTGTGAAAATGACAACAGGCACAAATTTGAGGCTAGTCTGAGCTAAACAGTGAGACCCTGCATCAAAAAATTAAAAAGGGTCAGACATGGCTCACTGGGTTAAAGCATTTGTCACATAAGTCTGATGATCCGAGTTCTATCCCTGGAAGCCGTGGGGGAAGGAAAGAACGGACTCCACAGTTGTCCTTTGACTCTACATGTCTATATTCCTTGCATGCCCAGATTCACACATTATATCATATATGTGCATCACATACACAAACATTAATGATAAGTTTTTTTTAAACACAGGGTAACCCTGTAGCCCCAGCTAGCCTGGACATCGATATGTAGAACAGGCTGGCCTTGAACTCAGAGAGATCTGCCTGCCTTTCCCTCCAGAATGCTGGGACTAAAGACATGCTACCAGGCTCAGCAAAAACAAATTAAAAAAAGAAAGAGCAAAGCTACTAGCAGGGTCTACAAAGTGAGGTCGAAGCCAGCCAGGGCTTTTTTGAAACCCTGTCTCATAAAGAAAACAAAACAAAAAGAAAATCAGTCCAGTCTGGGACAATGACAAGATGTATAAACAAATCACAGGGAAAAATGCAAATTCATGTCTGAGATCATTCTCTTTGCTGTCTTTGAGACAGGGTCTTGCTATGTAGCTCGGGCTGACCTCCAGTTCACAATTCTCTTGCCCTCCACAATCCCTTTAGAGTTCAGGGACTACAGGTGGGTGCCACCATGCCCTGATTTAAAAAATAATTAGTATTCATGAAATGCAAATTAAGTCAGATGATGAGATGAGAACATTGAGCTCCTCAGGCGGCTTCCCTCGGGCTCCTTTGCTCACTGCTGAGTTGTAACAACAGGGAAGCAGCCTCAGCTTACATGATCCTCAGCAGAAGGATGGCCTGGGTGTCTGTCACACAGTGGCATGCTGGAAACACAGACACAGCTACACCTGTCTGCACTGATGAGTCTCAAGAACTGTGTTAAGCCGAAAAATGAACTAAGCAAATTACAGAACGGTACACATCATCTAGGGTTTTCTACAACATAGACCCAACTGCAGTGAGGGTACAAAATCTCCAAATCAACATCACGATTCCTCTAGGCAGGCAGGAAATGGGATAGGGGAAAGAGCTTCAATGCGGTTGACAACCTTAAGTGCATGCACATGTGTACCTGTGCACATGAATGCCTGCCATCACAGAACATTCAGATCCAATGAGGCTGAGCTCTGTCCCAGCCTAGACACTTTCCATGTGCCTAAGCCACTGGCTTTCCACCCTCTCCACGCCTCACAAAGGCCCAGCAGGTTGGGGGACAGGTGGGAGGGCGGCTGTTCTGCAGGTTACCAGGGCAGCAGACACAGCTCCTCCTCCCAGCCTGCCTGCTCCCTGTGCCCAAGGACACTGCCCAGCTCAGGGCACCCCCCAGGCCTGATCCTACCCTGCCTGCCCCCAGGGAGACACGGGAGTGTATTTGGTTCAAGTTGGATGTGGGAGCAGCAGGCTCAAATCAGCAGCCCAGTCAGTCACCCTCTCCCTTCAGTGAGGCAGATGGGAGGTAAAAGAGGGGCCAAGTGAGTTCAATTCACTCCAGCATGAAACAATGTTGTGGTCCCAGGCGCATCATGGAGCCACACTTCTGTTTTCATAACTCTGACAGGAATGCCACCCGGTTCCTAGATCTGTCCAAAGTGGCCCAAATGATGCCCCAGAGATACCAGCCTAAAAAAGTGGCTGCCAACAGGACCTAGGGAAGATGGTCCCCGAGAGCAGCTGGTTGGCACAGGCAGGAGAGGCCAGGTGTCGTCTCATGGGGACAGAGCGCCCATTCTGCAAAATGCAGGCCCAGGGTTCAGACGGTTCTGCACAGACAGGAACGCATCAATACCACGGAGCCACACCAAGTGTGGCGAGACTGGATTTCTGTCACATGTGTCTTATAATAAGCACAGAGAAAAAAGTATGAGCCCACGGGAGCCCATGGAAGCCCACAGAAGCCCAGACCTTTTCTTTATTTCTGTCTCTCTTCCACCTTAATGTCCTCTTTTAGTATTTTGAAATGTTTATTATTTATTTATTTTAAGAAGGGAGGGCAAGCAGTTATTGGGGGACATCTCTCTGCAGCTGGGAGGAGGCTAAAAAATGAGTTACCTGTCTTTTAAAAATTAATCACTTATTTTGTGGTGTATATATATGGGGGTGTATATGTGGTGTGTGCCTATGTGGTGTGCATATGTGGTATGGATATGTAGTGGTATGTGTATATATGTGGGGGGGTGCAAATGTGCGGGTGTATGTGGTGTGTATATATGTAGTGTATATATGTGTGGGGATGTGCATATGTGGGGGTGTATGTGTGGTGTGTGTGTGTGCGCTGTGTGTATATGTGGGTGTGTGTGTGCGGTGTGTGTATATGTAGTGTATATATTGGGGGGGTGCGTGTGTGTGTGTGTGTGTGTGTGTGGTGTATGTATATGTGGGGGGTGTGGATTGTGTGTGGTTAGAATAGAGTATGGAGTTCAGAGAATACCTTGCAGGAATCAGTTCTCTCCTTCCACCATGAGGCTCCTGGGGATGGAACTTGGGTTGTCATTCTTAGCAGCAAGCACCCTGACCTGCTGAGCCATCTTGCCAATCCACTGTCCTTTTCTTCTTTTAAAAACAACGAAGTCCAATTTAGTGTTGTCTGCAACAGCCTGGGCAACCTACCACGAACCTCTTTGTGTGTGAAAAAACTGTATCAGTAAAACACTTACTATTGTACGTACAGAAAAAATCTGGAGAACAGGACATAAACTACGTGTGGTTACACCAGGGTAGATAAGAGCATAGGTTTTATCTTTTACATACCTTCTTACTACTTAAATGTGGCATGTTTATAAGTAGAAAAAATAACCACCTTCAGCACTGTGATTCCTGGGATTATAGAAGAATTTCAAAGTAGAAGCTGCCATGTCAGAGGAAGGTCAGCCCTGAGCTCCCCGCACCCCTCAGCATGTACCACACACAGACCTTACTTCAAGGGAGAAGCACCCAGGGCAGCAAGGGGCCAGACTGGGAGTGCCCCCCTCCCCCAATGTTTCCTCAACTGTAAGGTGGGATCGCAGCTGTCTGGAGGGTCATTTGAGTGCTAGGACAAGATAACATACAGTATGTCAAGTCAACATCTGGCATGTGGGAGTCAGCACTGGTCCATAACCCAACCTACCATCCCCAAGACCTTCCCATAAGTGACTGGTTTTGGGTTAGGCAAGAGCTGAACCATAAGCACAAATCTCTCTGAGAAGACCACTAACGGTTGCATCCTGGCTCTGGGTGCTAAGGACGGACCACAGAGAAAGGCCCAGGCATTTGCACCAGTCCAGTCTCTTTCTCAAGTTCTCTCTTCCTTCTTCCCTCATCCCTTTCCCCTCCTGTCCCTCTTCATTTTCCCCAAGAGTTAATATTGCCCAGGCTGGCCCCAAAGGCCTGGGCAACAAGAATCCTCTTGCCTCAGCCTCCTGAGTGGCTGGACCACAGGGGTGTACACTGCAACTAGCTTGGCTTAGTTCCTGCTGCTCCTTCCTGCTGGAGGGAGACCACCCAAGAATGCCCAAATCTCTGTAAAGATTTGGGTAACCCCATACCCAAGCAAACACCCAGGCAACAGGCCCCGAGGAGCTGGCCAGAAGCTGGCGGGCAGGCAGGGCACAGAGAGCCTTTTGTTAAAAGTACAAACAGAGCCGACAGGAAAACTTCACTGCAGGCAGGAAGGAGGCTGGCACCCTCCCTGCAGTACAGATGGGAGGCTGTCCTATAACTCTTCTAGGGAGGGGGAAGGGCTACTGCTCAGAGGTCCTAGCAGGACACTGGGTGGCTGGTCCTGCCCCAGGGGCTCAGGCCTGTGAATGTGCCCCAGGCCTTATGCTTCTGGTACCAGGCCAGGAGGTAAGGAAAAGTCTCATCCTCATCCAGTAAACAGCCCCCCATTGAAGAGCAGGCCCCCACACCCAGCTGGCTGAGTCACAGGCTGTGGGCTGGGGACTTACCCCCCACAGAAGGGCACACCCTGAATGGCTGAGGGAGACAACAGGCTAGGGAGGGAGGGAAAGAGTATCACTCCAAACAGCTCCCACACTCGGGCGGGCTTCCCAAACAGGTCTGTCTTCATGCAGACCTGCAGAGGTGTGGCCTGGCTGCGGGTAAAGGGGGACTGGTGAGGGACAGCTCCTTAGTTTCCCTCGTTGGCCACTGGAGTCTAGCACAAGGCCCACTGAGCCTGCTGGAGCTCAGTCCACCCCTGCCTTGAGATTAGCACTTTCTGTACCTCAGCTGCCAACTTCAGGCAAGACTACACAATGGCTCATAACCTAACTAGGGAATGACCTGGGAAAGGAGCTTGGGACTCTGGGAGCTCTGGCTTCCTCATCTGTAAAATGGGCTATACTGCTTCTTCGGAGGTTATGGTGAGGATTGAGTAAGGTGGTCCTCACAAAACTTTCGGACCACACCTGACACACTAGAAGGTGGTTGCTGTAGTCATTATTGGGACTGTGTGAGATGGGTCTTCCAAGGTTGTCTTTGAACATAGGAACACTCTTCCTACCTCAGCCTCCCAAGTAGCCAGGACTATAGACATGTCCACCATTCTTGCTGCTCTTATCAAAGAAGGCTTTCAAAGCCCCTTTACCATGTGGAATTTGAGTCCAGAAAAGTGAATAATGACCTGTTAGAAACACAGACAGAGCTGTTGGACCAGGTGAGAAGACGACCTGACCTGCCACTGTGCCAAGCGGCCTCCAAGGCAAGCAGGTCCCCTGGACCATTAGGACCTCCACAGTGCTGCTTGGGAGACACCCTTTCTGCTGAAGCATACATGGAAACGAGGCATTTCAAGGACCCTTAGCCAGCTACACTCAGAAGTCTCTGGGATTTCAGGTGTTAAGGGAACTTTGGAAGGCACCCAATTCTGGGTCTGGGCTCTTGAGGGCAGAGTGGCCTTGAAGACCTGCTCTGAACTTCTGGCCTGCCTTCTGAGACTAGTTAAGAAATGGCATGAGCACCCCAACAGGCTTCAGACTCATCTTCTGCCCAGGGCCCAGGGGAACTAGGCAACAGCTAGGCCCAGGTGGGCAAGAGGACCTGGCTGAAGATTGGCTGCCCACTGTCCTGCCAGAAGGGCAGGAGGGAAGCTGCCTCTAAGGATCATAATCCAGGGAGCCAGTTGGGAGATGCAAAGTGCCCCTGCAGGGCCTGGCTTCTGCCACCCGCCCCCGCTGCCAGGCAGCACATTTGTCATGCTGAGAGGGCCCAATTTCGGCAGTTGCACCTCTGAGGTGTCCAGGTGACATGTGAAAGCTTTGGAATTTTATAGCCACTTTTATTCCAGAGGAACGTCACTCCAGGTGCAAGGCTATAATGCAGCAGGCAATTTAATGTAGAGGTTTTGGGTCCTCAAGAGACATTTAGACATAAACAAATTTCCTACAAGATAGAGATGCAGTAGAGACACACTGAGAAAGCCGACTGGGAATGCTTGTGGCTAGGAGGGAAAATCCTTCCAGAAACCTAAGTCCCATGCTCCTTCTGCAATGCAGGTGCCCATCACAGACACAGCACACACGCCCCACACACATACACATATACATACCCCCATGCCCCCCCCCCCCTACACAGGAACTCACTACAACACAAATGTCTAACTCTGGTCCTGCAGGGAACTCAGCTCAGCTCTCCTGACTTCATTCACCAAAGGCAAGAGCCAGGGCCAGGGCCAGGGCCAGGAGCAGTTTTCTGTCAGTGTCCCTAGAGGTGCAAAACACCAGTTTGACCACAGAGAGGAATATCTACACAGTGCAAGCTCCCAGCCCAGACCTCTAGGACGGACTCCAGGTCTGCGTTGGGGTTGGGGTGGAGGAACACCATATTTTAAATATGATCTGAGTGACTCTGAATGCAATCTCCAATGAGGACACGGTAGAGGAGATGGAACTTGGATCACCAAGTCATACTTGCTCTAAGCTTTGGTCTCTTTGTCTAATCACACACAGGCTGCAGTGGAGTGCATGCAGTTGACAGGGAATGTCACGTGGCAACTGTAACATGTGAGGGTACTGCGGAGGGAAAGAGGTCCAAGAATTGGAGTAGCTGACATCAGCTACTGGGAGACCAACCTGTGGGTCTCTCTGAGGCAGAGGCCGATGGGGAAGAACAAAGAAGGAAATATGGTTTGGGGGAGGGTGAGACCCTAGGAAAACACCAGGTGAAGTGGCCATCAGTAGCTCAGCAAAGACCTCACTTCCAGCTGGTTCCATCAGCAGCACTCCTGACTCCAGAGACTCCAGCTCCAGCCTTGAAATGCCTCACCATAAACCCCCAACTGATGCTGACATGATGGCACACCCACACAATCCCAACACGTGGGAGGGAGAGGCAGGAGGAACAGGAGTTCTAGACCAGCCTGGGTGCCTGAAACCCTGTCTCAAAAAACCAACTAGCCTAACAAACAAAAATTCATGCTGCTATTGTCAGCTGACCTCAGAGCTTCTGCAGACCCAGGGCCTTGGTGGCGCTCCCCTCCTCACCTACCCACCCTCAGGACAAAACTCATCTGAAGGAACCGCAAGGGTACACGGAGTCAGGGCCAGTCTCTTACTAACATGCCAGTACAGGACAGACTCAGGCTTATACAACCCAACGCCACTCAAAAAGCTATGCTCCTCTCTAACCTGCACCTGGGCCACAGCTCAGGCAGGCAGCCGAGCCAAAGCCTGCAGGTCAAAGGTGAGGCTGGCAATTGGGGACCTTTCACTGAGGAGGAATCCCATCTCCCATAGGCAGCTCCTACCTGCTCACTGTGCCCAGAAAGGCAGACCAGCTCAGAGCTCCCCCACCCAGGGATGGAGTCCTCAAGACTGTCCGGAAGCTCCCACAGGGCAGAGCCCTCCACTGCTGACCTTGTTCCAACAAACTAGAGTGTGGACAGCTTCATGCCAGGCACTTCCCACCTCCCTGTGCTGTCAATGCCCCACACAGCCAAAAAAGTCCACAGGGTCAGGGCGGGGCCCTAGGGGCTGCATGGAATGTGCCTTCCACCTGCCAGGCTCAGCAGTCAGGCTGCCTGTGGCCTGGCAAAGGGCTCCAGACACAGCGTTCTAAGAAGCAAAGGTGAGCTGCACTTGGCAGTTCCAAAGGGACTTGACTGCTGTGGAGCAGGCCTGCAGAGGGAATAAGATACTGGGGCTCGCTCCTATTTTCCCTCAGTTTCTGAAGATGGGGCTCGGAAGCCTTGATGTCCACCACATTAAAATTTAAACAAAATGAAAATAATGAGTATGGAACTTCCCCAGGAATCAAGAAAACACCCTTCATCCAGGAAAAGCAGAGGAGGGAGGTAAAGGGCTGAGTCAGGACAGAGACACAGCCCAACCAGGGCTTCAGGATCCAGGTTCAAGTCCACAGCCTCACCTCCTTTCACAGGGGGTTTTGGCATGTTGCTTCCTCACTCCGAACCTCAGTCTCTGTGTCAGTCAACAGGGGACAAAGACCACTGCCTACGCTTTGGCAAACGGTCATGAGGTCAGTGCCATGGCTATTTTGCAGATTACACCTCAGCCCCACACAGGCCAGCTCTGGGCAGGGAACACTTCCTGGGACCACCACTCTACTAATGCCTTCTCCACACCAGTACTCTATTAACATCTCCCCCTCTTTCTGGGGCACTGGGGATACAACCTTCAAGCTGGCAAATGGTCTGTAAGTTCCCACCAACCTTTTTCCATTTGCTTTTTCTGAGACAAGGTCTGGTTGATGGCTTAGGTTGGTATTGGGCTTGCCAGCACTGAGGTTGCAGGGTGGCACCAGCACCTCCAGCTTCAGTCCTCCCATTTTAAAGATGTGGATTCCAAGGCTACAGCAATATTGAGGTTCCCATCACACAGCCAGCACATGGCAGCTGAAAATCCAGCTACATCTGACTACAGAGTTCCCAGGGCACCGCCTGCCTTGGGAACCCTTCTCCAAAGTACAAAGGCAGGCTGGAGACGTAGCTCTTGGTGGAGTGCCTGCCTGACATTCACAAGGTCCTGGGTTTCATCTCCAGCACCTCATACACCTATCACAGTGGTGCGGTCTGCAATCCTACCCCTTGGGAGGCAGAAGGATCAGAAGATAAAAGTCACCCTTAACTACCTACTGAAATTGAGGTCAGCCTGAGCTACAAGAGACCTTCCCTTAGAAAGAAAAAAAAATAAGTGTATATAAAGGACCCTCCATCCCCATCCCCAACAGTTATATGTATGATGTATGACCAAGTGTGAGGAATCCTCTCACACTCAATAAGCTCAGGGCAATGCGTTCAAGGCTCTGAGAAGTCCTGCAGCAGCTACAAGTTGCTGCTTCCCAGAATCATCTCACTACTGTGACTAAATGCATCGGTGTCTCATAGAACACATCTTGGGAAATGTGTCACAAAGGCATTGCTAATAGTTTAGTGCACACTAATAAGATCAGGGAGACAGGGGGACACAAGAGGTTTAATGCAACAGTGTTGGATACAAAGAACACAACAAGCTGGTTTACTCACTCAGCCCTGAGTTGCAAGTTCAAGGCTTGCCTGGGCAATTTAGCAAGAACCTTTCTCAAAATAAAAAATAGAGGAGAGGAAAAAAAAGGACTGGGGGCCAAGCATGGTGACACACACCTTTAACCACAGCACATGGGAGGCAGAGGAAGGCATATCTCTGTGAGTTCAAGGTCAGCCTGGTCAACATAGTGAAATGTAAGCCAGCCAGAGCTACAAAGTGAGACCTTGTCTCAAGACACAAACAAACAAAAATCTAAAACAAAACAAATCTGGGGACAGGGCTAGGGATGTGGCTCTCTGGGTAGAGTATTTACCTAGTATGAACGACGTCCTCAATACAGCAAAAATTGAGAATGGTGGTTCATGTCTGTGACACTGGCACACATGAAGCAGAGGCAGGAGAATCAGAAGTTCAAGTTCAGCCACAGATACATATCAAGTTTAGGGATATATCTTAGCAGTACATGCCTGGCATGTGAGACCCTGGGTTCAACCTCTACTACTGCCCAAAACAAAGCAAACCAAAACAGAAAAGTGAACACACAGCAAGCAGGCGCCCTTAGCACTCAGTCAGATGCTGAGACAGAGGAAGAAGCTATCTTCTGCCTACTCGGTCCCAGATCACCCCAATCCTGTGGAGATGGAGATGTTGGCCTTTGCTACCTGCCAGAGAGAGGTAGTGCAGCAAGGCCGGTGAGGGCTTACCCTGAGGTGGCTCTGCTATCTTCGTGTTGGCCGTTGGTGCTGAGGCTGGCCCCTGTCCATCTGTACAGGGTCCTTGCATTCCTTTTGCTCCATGGACGCTGCTGCCCTACAAGGAAGTGAGAGCTGAAGTCAACAGCACACATGAGGCTGTCAGATACCTGCACCAATGCCAGTCTTCTGGGGAAACTGGCAGTGGTGATGGGGCCTGTATGGGGCTAGAGGGCAACAGGAGCTACCATGACAAGGTGCCTGCCTCCCAGATGCTGGTTCTCTGAGGAGTCTCTTCCCATCTGGAGGCCACACCCTGCTGAGGCCCCAGGCCCAGCCCTAGACACAGATCAGAATGGTGAGAAGAAGCTCCTAGAGGAACAGGTGCCCGAGGGGTCCTGGGCCTGAGTGGGAGAATGATCCAGGCAGGAGGCAGGGTGTGTATTCACTGGTGGGAAGAAAAGGTGCTATCCAGAAAATGCTGCAAACTGCTCTTTGGCCAGAACTAGTCCTGGAGGTATGAAGTGGAGAAAGGAGTGATGAAGTGAACTGGGCCAGACAAGGACTTCTACTTACACAGAAGGACACACCCTCCACAACAAGCAAGCCACCCACGGGCACTGTATTCTGAACTGCTCAACAGAGTCCTGGCACAGCATGGGAAAGTGTGGGTACTACTACAGATTGGGGGGTGGGGGGCAACAAAGCAGACCAAGCTGAAAGTGTGGTCCAGTCACGAGTGTTAGAGGATGGAAGCCAAAGCCAGTCTCCCCATTACAGAGAGATAGCAATCTATAAGTGACCAGGCAGAAAAGCACCTACAGCCAGAAAGGTGTCAAGATTGTCCAACCACCTCTGTCCCACAGCCCTGGCCAGGATAGCAACACCTGCAGAGGCTGGACAGATGCTTGTTCACTGCAGAACCACGACTGGAACTGGGATTCTGGACTCACTGAGTCTTCTAGGAAGTGAATCCTGAATAGCCCTGCTCACTCTCGCGGGGCTACCTCCTCCTTACTCTGGACTCCCAGCAGCAAGACCACTGCTGTCTACAGTGTCACACCATTCTAGCTGGGTTCCCCGCATGTCTGTGCTGGTCAGCCTTTGCCTCAGTGTCTCTAAGTAAAAACCTGGAATCACCTCCAGCCTCAGGAGAGGGACTTAGGAACAGGCTGGTTCTTTCCCTCCACCTCTTCCAGGCAGCAAGATGGGGTCCTGATCCACAGGAACAATCCTCAGGAGCCCCCACTTTCCAGAAAGGCTACTCAAACCTGCAAGGAAACTACTTCCTAGTGGGTATGTCTGAGGCACAGAGAACAAATGCGTCAGGCTGATTTCTGGGGAGAAGTCACAAAGGTTTCTTGGGTCTATGCTCTTGGGCAATCACCCCAAGAAGGCAGAGTAACAGTAATACCCCAGGCGCTCTAAAAAATGTCCTCCAGCACCACTCACTGTCCTTGCCTTCCCTGGACACCCACAGGAGAACTTGACCTTCATGGAGAGAATACAAGTATGCCTGGGCCACTAGCATTGCCCTGGGGCCTTTGCATATATTCCCAGTCTCCTTCACCAACATAGGAAGTCTCCCCAACAGCTGACCTCCTCTCCTTCCTGCAGTGTGTCTCTCTATGTGCCTATTTGTCTACTCCAGAGGGCACAGCATAGCCAGCTGAGGTTAAAGGTATTACTAATGTCTTCCAAGGCAGAAAAAATCCTTGAAACTTCCAGTTCTTCATCTCCTCCAAATTCCCTGGTCCTCACTAGCCCTCTCCCTTCACACCTCATCCTGAAAGGTATCCTAGGGCAGAGGAAGAGAAGGCAGTGCAAGTGTGGTGTGGCAGAACCATCCCACCCAGTCAGCCCAGTCAGTCCCCATCAGGAAGAGGCTAACCCCTCCGCCACACCCATGTATCCTTCCCAAAAAAGGCAACAGTTTCATCAGCAGAGAACTAGCCCAACCTCAGTTCACTCTGGTCCAGAGGAAAGGGAGGAGTCCTTAACAAAGCTGAACCAGGAACCCAAGCTCCCCCCCCCCCCCCCGCCTCCAACTGAGTTCTTTCGGCCTAGGAGCATCTTTGCTGACCTCCATCTCACCTACACCTGGGCCAGGCCCTCCCGCCTCTAGATCCCGCACTCCTGCCCGCTGGGTGCACAGGGCAGAGGCAGAAGAAACTCCACTTTCCCCACCCTGGACCGGTCGTCCAGGGAACTCCCGGCTCAGGCAGGTCCCAGGGCCCAGCCCGTGATCCTGTCCCCACGGCAAGGAACGGTGCCCGCGGAGCAGGAAGAGGGAGGGGTCCACGGAAGAGGCCCGCGCCGCGGGGCCCGAGGGCGGGGAGCTGTCCAGAGCGCGCCAAGGTGGAACATCAGGGACCGGGCAGTGTGTGCGGAGGGGCGCGGAGGGGCGGGCACCAGGGGCCGGGGCAGCGGCGGAAGCTCCGCGGAGAGCAGCGCGAGGCTCGGGGAGCCGGGAGGGGGCTCGCGCGCCGCGGCTCGGGCCGGAGGGTGGGGCGGAGCCCGGCGCCGGCGGGATCCGAGCGAGGCCGGGCCGGGCCGGGCCGGGCCGGGCCGGGCCGAGCCGAGGCGCAGAACCCGGGTGGACGGATCCCAGGCCGCGCGTGTCCCAGTGGTATCGCGAGGTGACAGCTCGCGTCCCTTTCCCCGCCCGACGCACTCACCTGGGCTCGCCGCGCCCGGCCGCCCGGCAGGCAGCCCTAGCCCTCCGCCACCCCGTCGCGCCGCCGGACGCCGCGCTCCTCGGGCGCCTCCTTTTGTTTGTCCCTCACTGCACCACTCAACCTCCTCCGCCCCGGAAGTGACGTCACCGCCGGGCAAGAACGCGGCGGCCCGGGCGTCGCCATGTCTGTGAGGGGAACTCCGCGGACCGCTTTACGCCAGTCTCTTACGCGCCTGCGTCTAGTAGTTTTGGGGGGGAGTCGGGGGAGGGGCGAAATGAACGGAGCCAGGCTCAGCCTCCTTAAAGAGACAGGCACCGCTAGGACCTCGGGGACCGGCTAGACGAACCAGCGGTGTGGAGACCCGAAGGGAGGTGAGTCGCTGTCTCCACCGTTGTCTGCGGCGGGTCCGGGAAGGGTTCCGATCACCAGTGTGTCAGTCTTCATGCCTTTCGTGCTGTTCCTTAGCTGAGTAGTGGGCCCCACAGATAACAGGTGCCCGCAGGTCTGTCATTTGCGCGCACCGCTGTAAATCCGCGCTCCTTTTGCACACATGTCGCCTCCCACGATGGTAGAGAAGATGAAGCCCGAGGCAGCGGTGAACTTCGGGTCAGCTCTACATCACTGGCATCGTCCAGCGTCCTCGGACTCCCAGCCTGACAGCGGTAATGGTGGAGTCATAGCAAAATCTATGCGTTGGAAAACTGTGCAGCCATTAAAAGGCAGTGTTCCACGCACACGCGTACGGGACTGCTTGCGGTACCTTAACTGAAGAGAGGCGGGGAGAGCGCGGTGCTGCGCTTTGTGGGTGTGTATCTGCCAGCTGACTGAAGAGACCACAAACTGAACAGATTATTGAATAGTCCCACACCCTTCTTCCTGACAGTTGACGGCAAATGTGAGTTTCTCTCTGGGCGGTCCAGGCCCATCCTTTTTCCTTGGTTATGCTCGGTTTTTCTTCTTTTCCAGGCATTGACTTTTTTGCTGTGAGGGAGAGGGTGGCAGAGCCTGGGAGCAGAAAAGACCAAATACAACCGGGCACAGGGATGTTGCTGGAAGGGGAGCCACCTCAGCTAAGCCCGGAAGCAGGGCTGCAGATTGCTTTAGACTCTAAATCTCAGCTGTTCTATTAGGACTACCCTGTAAATGTATCGACTTGAACGGTGGTTCTTACACTTTTAAGTCTCATCGTTTCCTGGAGGGAATTTCCCAACATTCATTTCAACACCTACCATTATTCATGCTAAACGGACTCATGCTGTTGTTCATCATGTGTAATGCGACCATCTCCTTAAAAAGTGCAAGTTTGTTACTATATTTTCAGTGCTGAGGATTCAGGGCTTCAGACATGCCAAGCACTCGCTTTGCCACCAAGCTACACTGCAGCCTCTTACTCTTCATGTGCCATCGTTTACTGACCCAGTCCTACATTACTAGATTACCTCCCCGCCAATCACAAGCAGTGCCAGGTTAAAATATTTCTGGGTGACCATCCTATATGTCCGTGCACTTCTTTAAGATAAGTTCCTACAAGTAAAAACTAGTGAATCTTTGTACACATTTATAGATGTGGTTAGTGGATGTTGGTAACTTATCTTGCAGTTAGGATTACTGTTTTGTTTTGTTTCGTTTTTGAGGCAGCCAAGTTTTGAGGTTTGAGAAGCCTGTTTCTACTATGCCAACAGATGTCCTGCTAGGTGACAGGAATTCCTGCCTCTCTCTGGCCTTTCTGTCCATATAGTAAAGAGCCTCTGAGGTCACCCCACCTAGGTCTTTGACTCGATGGCTTATTTCTCTCTGAGTCTGCCCTGTCCTCCCATCCTGCTTATCTCTGCATTGGCAGGGCTGGGCATGATACTACGCCTGGCACTCCTTTCCTCTGATACCACTTAGAGCAAATGCACCAAAGCCAATCTTTTTTGCTGCTTATCAAAGTTTGAATCTGAGGTCCCTTCAACAGTTCTTATTGCCAATGCTTATTTCCCAGCTGGCAGCCATTTGGGAGATTGTAAAACTTTGAAGAGGTGGTGGAAGGAGGTCTCTAGGGGCAGCCTTTGAAGATGGTTTCCCAAGCCCTGGGCCACAGTGTGACCTGCCTCTGCCTCAGTGGTCTCACCATGCTGCCACACCTTTCCTGTCTTAGGAATTGACCCTTCCTGCAATCAGGACTCAGATGAACCTTTCCCTCCCTTAAATTGTTTCTGTCAGGTATTTTGGTCACAGCCACAGCACAAAAGTAAATAATACAGTAGAGTTGCTGCTCTGATAATAAACTTGACCAGGTGGTCCTCAGGCCTTTGGAAGTGGTCTGAGGGAGGAATGTGGAACAGTTTGGAGATGTGGGCTAGAGAAGCCTTAGAATAATGTAAGTGCTACCTAGTGTGCAGATTTGGTGGGAATCCAAATACCAGGATGTTTATAGACATGCAGACAGTAAAGGCTATACCCATGAGAATTCGGGGAGAAACAAGGACTTTATTAGGAATTAATTGCACTAGAGGCCACCTGGGTTATGTTCTGATGAATAATTTGTCTTTATTCTGCCCATATGCTGAAAACTGAGATGAAGCTACATTAAAAGCAATAAAATAATTTATTTGGCAGAGGGAGTTTCAAGGTGGCAGAGAATCACACTGTTCTGTGGTTATTGCTTTGAAGTAGGTCCACAGTGAGGACTAGATGCAGAAATCAGAGCAGGATTTCAAAAAATGCAGTTTGGCCAGAAAATGAACACACTTAAAGTCCTAGACAAAGAAGATGCAGATAAAGTGGCTATAGTTGTTGAAGAGATTAGTGCCACTAAATAGAAGCCATGTGTGATGGCACGTGCCTTTAATCCTAGCACTCACTCAGGGGCAGAAACAGGCATATCTTTGAAGTCAAGTCTGTTCTGGTCTACATAGGGAGTTCCAGGCCAGTTGAGGCTACAAGAGTGAGACCCTGTCTTTAAAAAAAAAAAAAAAAAAAAAAAAAAAGTGGGGCAAGAGAGATGGCTCAGTGGTTAAGAGAGCTTGCTCTTGCACAGACTTGAGTTTACTTCCCAGTACCCGTATCTGAAGGCTCACAACCACTTGTAACTCCAGCCCTAGGGAATTCCACACCCTCTTCTGTTTTCTGCAGGCACTTGCCTGCACATGCATATGTATACACACAGACACCCACATACACATTACTGAAAAATAGACATCTTTTTTAAAACTATGTACTTTACACCAGGACAAGAAAGGTCCCTTAAGAGTGAGACTCCAGGATAGAAAACTTATATGAAAGATTTTTCCTTAGAAAAGAGAATGCTGGAGAGATTGCTCAGTGGTTAGAGCACACTGGCTGCTCTTGCAAAGGACTTTGGTTCAGGTCCCAGCACCCACATGGTGGCTAACAACCATCTGTAGGTCCAGTTCCAGAGGTCTGACACCCTCTTCTAGCCTCTCAGGTCACTACATGCCTGTGGTACACTTTCATACATGTAGGCAAAATACTTATACAACTAAAAATCATAATAAAAATCATACAAAATATTTTCTAATCTTTAAAAATATTTTTTAAAAAGAAAGAAAAGAGCGTGCAGTACTTTTAAAAAGCACTCACAAGGTGCCCTGCTTGACCAGGGCTGCCTACAGAAGTGTTTCCACACTCTGCCACAAAGACAGTCAGAGGCCACTGGTCAGCTGCAACTCAAACTGGCAGCACAACTTAGTGCTGTCCACGTTGTGCTGGGATTGCAGGCATTCAGAATACAAGAGCTACAGGGTCATGGAAGCTGACATTAAGATATAGCTTTAAATGGGGTTGGGTGGTGTGTATGTACACAGAGACCCTCTGAGCAGGCTCAGTGAAGTGTGGAGGGAGAGGTGTAAATTGCGTGGAGAACACAGGATGTTTGGGTGCCAACAGGACATCTGCAAAGACTGCGTCCAGTAACTGGAGCTCTCCCAACAGTCCGCACATGCTGCAAATGCAAGTCCATAGTGTGGGGCTGCCCAAACCCGCTGGAGCTCAGGTTCTGACACAGCGAGCCCCTGATGCTCAGTGTGCAGCTTCAGGATTTGGTGCTTGTCCTACTGGGTTTGGGTCTTGCTTTGTTTCATCTTTCCTGTCTGTCTTTCTGTTCGTCTTTTGGAATGGGGATTTTGACTCTGCCTTTGCATGCTGGAGGTATGTAACTCTCTTATTTTATGAGAGCTCACAACTGAGTCGCAGGAAGAGATACTGCACTTTTTGACAACTTGGGAGAATCTTGATGTGTCTTGCATTGAGATGGCCTTTGGAAGCCAAGTGGAATGTTATTGTTTGAATCCGAATTTTTAAAAGTATTGACAAATTTATTATTTTATGTATTTTGTTTGCATGTATGTAAATGAACCACATTCATGCAATGCCTGCAGAGGTCAGAAGAGGGCATCAAATTCCCTGGAACTGGAGTTATGGATGGTTGTTAACTGCCATGTGGGTGTTGGGAATTGAATCCAGGTCCTTTGCAAGAGCAGCCAGTGCTTTTAATCACTGAGCCATCTCTCCAGCTTTAACCACCTGTTCCCTTGTGGGTGGTGCTGTCTTGGGAGGCTGTGAGCCTGATGGAGGTGGGGCTTGGAGGGCATTTGAAGGTTGTGGCAGGGTCCTGGTTCTGGTCCTGATTCCTCTTCTGGGTCTGCCATGGTGTGAATAGCCATCTTTTGCTCCCACCACAACAGCTAAAGCAGTGTGGATGAAGCAGTCAGTGCCTTCCACACCATGATGGATAGAAACTCTGAAATTGTGGGCCAAAATTGGACTTTTCTCCCTTGTTTCTGTTCGGAACTTTGGTCACAGTGATGTCAAAGAACCAACTCTCTGTTCCTGAGGCTGAGGCTTGCACCTTGGGGCCATGTGCAGATGTGGACTTCTGATCCCTACAGCCTCCTCCCTCATCCCAGGCCCCATCTCCCTCATCGGGCACCACTAGAATGTCCGCCACACTACATCTGCTTCTGTTTTGTGAAGGCAGGGTTGGGCTGGTGGGATCCTTGAGCCTCCAAAAGGGGAAGAACTCATGTGGATGGTGCAGGACAAAGCCACGTTCCAGGCCAGAGAAGAGCAACATATGGAGGCAGATCTCAAATCCCAAGGCTGACTTTGACCCTGCCCCACCCAGTCCCAGTCTATGCCTCTTCTCAGCTGGGTTAGTACTGCTGATGCAGACCATGACCTTTCCCATGTTTCAGCAACCTGCTCAGCTATGATAAAGGCATCTCATGACAGTATGGGGACCTCCACACGCACCTGCAGAGCCTTTATTTTCTCTCTTTCAGACTACAGAGGACTGAACCTGGGGCCTTGAGCTTGCTAAGCGAGCATGCTGCTACCGAACTCTATCCCCTTCCTTTTATGCTTTGAAACAGAGCCTCACTATGTCACCCAGGCTGGGCTTGAACTTGGGATCCTCCTGAGGAACTGGGATCACAGGTCTGAACTACCACCCGACTCCTACAAAACCTGTTTAGCTCCTCAGTCAAATGCTCTCTGCTCTAGTCAGATGTCGCTCTCTCTGCACCCCAGCCTCTGGCAGCCACCATTTCCCTTTTTGTCTTGATGAGTTTCACAATTCCAAGCTCTTCTCAGGGATAGAATGAAAGTTCACTGTTTCCAAAACCTTTAGTTGTCAAGGTCAGTTTATTTTGTTGTAGATTCCAGAATTTAGCCTTTTTAAAAGAATTGTTTGATTTTTGTGTGTTTGATTGTTCTGCTTATGTGGATTTAAGTGTACCCATGCATGCAATGCCCACAGATGCCAGAAGAGGGGGACAGATCTCCTGGAACCAAAGTTATGAAGGGTTGTTGGGGGTCATGTGGGAGCTGGGAACTGAACTCTAGTGCTCTGCAAGAGCAGCTCTTCTGAATCATCTCTCCAGCCTCAGAATTTAGCCTTTTTGAAGACTAAATAATACTCCATGCAACCCATTTATACCTGGGAACCTTGAGGCTCAAAGAGAAAGTCATTTGCCCATCTTCTTTGTCTGCTAGTCAGTGAGGCAGCCTCTGAACCCAAACAGGCAGCAGCTCTGGCAAGCTGCACCATCCAGGTAGCTATCCCCATGTACAGCTCTCACTTGCCAGAGCTCTTTGGCACAACTGGGATATGGGGGGGCGGGGCAAGAAAACAGCATGTACTCAGCTCCCTCAGCTGGTCTAGCCTCCTAGTAAATGTGGAGTGGCTTCTCTCCCAGGGCCTGTTTCTGTCTTCCAGAGATGTCTACTGTAACACATGGATCAAGGACCTCAGAGGCAGGTCACCACAACCTTGGATCCAGCCTGGTCTTCTGCCCCATCCCCTATAGCCCATTCCAGGTCATTCAGCAGGACTCAGACCCCAGGAAAGCTGCGCCCACCACACACCCCTGTCCTGACTCCTTCTGCCACCCTTAGGGAAAGAACCAGGACACCCCTCCCACCGCCCGCCCTGGGGCACTCGAGTTTCCATCTTAACCTGGGGGTGGTGACACGACCCTGCTGGTCAATTGGGACTATCATGAGACCCTACAACAGGGACTCCCAAACCCTGTGTGGGACCTGGGCAGGTGGAGCTGCCCCTACCCAGCAGTGAGGACTGGAACCGAAGGGAAGGGGTCTAGGATGGGTTCTGCCTCCACTGGCAGCACCCTGGGACAGGTGACTTCACCTTCTGAACTGCTACATGCTTCCTGTCCAGGACTCAAAGAATTCAATAGGCAAAAATCTCCTTCCCAGCTGGGCCCCTCAGACACACCTGGACTCCACCCTGCTGTCAGCTGTGGGTCTGTAAGCCACTGGGCACTCATGTCCTGGGGGACGGTGGGGGTGCTCCCCCTTCTAACCTGTTCAGCTTGACTAAGTCTGAAAGAAACAGCCCAAAAATCTAAGATCAAACCTTCCTTCTGGCATGCACAGGTAAGCTAATTTGGGAGATCTCTTAACGAAGTCTGGGAAGGGTCCTGCTCAGGCACACCCAGTGACCCACATGCTGCCCAACTGGTTTATGTCCCTGAAGCAACCCCCTGGGCTGCAGTTCAGGACACAGCAGCACCAAAGCCTGCAGGTCAAACCTCAGGTTGGCACATGGGAGTGAGGGGCTCTTACCATCCCTCTCCCCACAGAGGAGGAATCCCATCTCCCATAGGCAGCTCCTACCTGCTCACCGTGCCCAGAAAGGCAGACCAGCTCAGGCCTCCCCTGCCCAGGGATGGAGTCCTCAAGACGGTCCGGAAGCTCCCACAGGGCAGAGCCCTCCACTGCTGACCTTGTTCCAACAAACTAGAGTGTGGACAGCTTCACGCCAGGCACTTCCCACATCCCTGTGCTGTCAATGCCCCACACAGCCAAAAAAGTCCACAGGGTCAGGGCGGGGCCCTAGGGGCTGCATGGAATGTGCCTTCCACCTGCCAGGCTCAGCAGTCAGGCTGCCTGTGGCCTGGCAAAGGGCTCCAGACACAGCGTTCTAAGAAGCAAAGGTGAGCTGCACTTGGCAGCTCCACTGGATCCTGACTGTGTCTGCAGAAGGAGCGGATGTGGGAGAGCCGTGCTGACTTCCTGGGGAGGGTTTTTGTGGGTTTTTTAAAGATTTATTTTGATTCACGTGTGTTTGCCACATGTGTGCAAGTGCCCACAGAGGCCAGAAGAGAACAATAGATTCCTTGCAGCTGGGGTTGTAAGCTGCCCGGGTCCTCCTCAAGGGCAGCAAGCACTGTTATAAGGAGCCTTCTCTCCAGCCGTCCCGGGGAGGTGCACTGCTCATTCCTGATAGGACAGCAGAGACAGCTATCCAAGTCCAGCATGGCGGAACAGCAAGTTGACTGAGGCTGCTTACAGCAACATGGGTGACTGGAAGTTGCAGCTCTGAAAGCCCAGCCCATGACAGCTGCTGAGTCCAAAACCTGTGCCCCTTCAGTTATCCTTCCACCTCCTGGTCACTACAGCACCTCCTGAGAGCAGGCACAACTGGGGCAGGATGACATGGGGTGGAGAGAGGGCAGCGTGGTGGGGGGCTCGCAATCTCTCAGGTGATAGTCTGACCCTCCCCTCCCCCCACTTCTACCAAGGAATATTTTTATTTTGAGACAAGGTCTCACTGATTTTTCTGGCTGACCTGGAACTCACTATATAGACTAGGTTGGCTTCTAACTCAAAGGTCTGCCTGCCTCTGCTGGGATTGAGGCGTGAGCCATGCCAGCTTCTACCAGACAATGCTAATAGACCCAATCTTGTGAGGTACTCTGACTTCAAGATGGTGAACATGCCATGCCTGTGCCTGGAGAACAGCATTCCACATGTGGCGCTCCCTATCCCATCCGTCTACCTTAGACTTCAGGAATTCAAACAGTATAAATCCAGTACTGAATTTTCCTTGAGAATTAAAGGAAAAGCCCCAAGACAACTATTTCTTCCTAAAGTACAGGCTGGGGAATCTAGTGCCTGCTAATGTTAGGGAGAGCAGAGAAGAGAGGAGGGGTAGGGGAGGCTCAGGCAAGAACAAAGAACTTAACCCGGACCAGCAGGATTCAGGCTTAAGTTCACAACCTCACCTTCCCTCCTGAGGGGTTACAGCACTTGCTCCCTCACGTCTGTCAACAGGGATCAAAGGCCACTGCCCAAGCTTTAGGTCATGAGATCAGTGTCATGGCTGTGTTATACAAATTACATGGCAGTTCCTGCACAGGCCAGCTCTGGGCACATGGCCCTAGCACAAGCAGTCTAAACCAATCTATCAAACTCTCAAAAGCATTCTACAAGGGAGCTAGGCACAAAACTTCACCTCTCAATAAAGGTGAAGAATCTTATGCTCAGAGAGGTCCAGTGATTGACTCACAGCCAATTGACGCCAGCTTAGGTCTGAACAGTTAGGTCCTAACTAGTGTGCTTTCTGGCTTCAGACTCCTTTTCCAAAGTGCAGGCCATGGACCCCTGGCCTACAGACATGTACAGGATCAAGAGATTGTGAGGAGACCAGCCTCAGTAGCTCCCTCCATCAAATTCAGGTTAGTGCAGCCAAAGCTCTGAGAAGTCCCACAGCTAGCACACTACAGGGCAGTGGCATACGCCTGAGGCAGGAGCACAGAGATTAGGCCAGCCTGAGGCCCTGCCTCACCAGAGAAAAGAGTACAGAAAGACAAGACTACAAAAATCAGTTTCCTAGAACTTTCTGGGCCAAAATGACTAGAAATTGGTGTCCTACAGAGCACACCATGGGCCATGTGTCAGCAGCAGCGTTTCTGGGAACACATGAAAAGATCTGGGAGGGATTAAAAAAACCAGTTTGGCACATCAGCACTGGATTCAAAGAGCACAGCCGATAGGCAGCTAACAGAGCACTGGCTGCTCTTGCAGAGGACTCAGGTTCCGCTCCCAGTACCCACATGGTGGCTGACAGCCATCTGTAACTACAGTTCCAGAGGACAGGACACCCTCTTGGCTTCTGTGGGCACTGCATGCACATGATGCTCTTGGCAAGACACATAAATAAAAAAGCCAACAAATAGCACACAGCCAGCGGATGCCACTCAGCTTCCCACTGTGCAGCAGACCACCTTCTATCCCTCAGTGAGACCCCAAAGAACAGTGAAGGTGGAGGTATAGCCTTTACTCCACTCTTGGAAGAGGCAGTCACCACAAGCCCTTCCTCTAGCTGCTTGCTGACAGTCCTGCTGAGGCTGGCCCAGGTTGTCCACATGGAATCTTGGTGTTCCTTCCACTTCAAGGACGCTGCAAACCCCAGAGGGCAGCCAGAGGTGCTGTCAGCAGGCACATGTCTGTGTCTGACATATCTGTGTGCTGGCAGTGTTACGAGTAGTGCCAGGGCCTATGTAGGTAACAGGAGCTAACACAGGGTACGTGCACAGACCCTGGTGGTGGGGGGTGCCCACATGGCAGCCCTTCCAGTCTCCACAACAGATGGGCAGTGCAGGCTTCTCGAAGAGTAAGTGCCCGTGACCCCTGATGCAGGAACAGGGTGAGAAGTGATCCAGGCAGCACGCAGAGGATGTATTGACTGGCAGGAGACAGAAGGTGAATCCAGAGAATGGTGGGAAATTCCACCCTAGCCAGAGCTAGCTCTGGAGGTGAGCAGTGACAAGGGGAATGCAGAGCTGGCCAGACAGGGACTTCCACTCACACACAGGGACACATCCTCCACAGAGAGCAAGTGCTTAGGGAGCATCAACCACGTAGAGCACTGTGCTCTGCACTGCCTACCAGAGGCAAGGTGGCAGTGTGGAGAAGTGTATGTGCATTGAAGACTTGGGAGGTAGTGAAAGCAGCCTGAGTCAAGAGTATGGCCCAGCTATGAGAAACGTCAAAGCGATGGCAGGAGTTAGCCATGGATGGAGCTGGAGGCTTGGGGACCTGGATGGGTCTTCGAGGATAGTGAGCATGTGGCACACCTGCACAGGTCTGGTCTGTTCCTGGAGGACATCGCAAGCATCAGCATGGGGGTCTACGGCCATGTAAAAGCATCTACAGCCAGAAAAGTGCAGAGGCCATCCAGGCCACCTCTGCCCTGTCCTGCCCCAGCTAGGATGAGAACACCTGCTGAACCTGCATAGTCACCTGCTCAGGTAGAGAGACCAGACGGGGACACTGGATTCCCTTGCTCTTCCAGTGCAGGCATACCTGGGCAGCCCTGCTCATTCACCCATAGCTACTGTCTCCTCTCCCTAGGCTGCCAAGGGTCCACTTTTGCCACTACAGTGCTCAGTCCTCAGCTTCTGTTCTGATGCTGTCTCTTCCCAGATTGCAGCATTGAGGCGGCCAGGGACGAATATCCTAGCACAAGTCCCAGCCCAGAGCAGGCTGTTACTACAGAGGAGGAGAGCGACTGAGTGCAGGGATGGATAGATGCAGGATCCACAAATATTCCGTCAGACCCCTGGGGTCTCTGCCCAGCAGGCATGCCTGTGTGCCCACCCCGAAACCTACAGTCACTTCTGGGTCCTTCCCCCATAGCTCCTCCAACAGCAAGTCAAACCCAGCCACCTGCCCAAAGTCCTGACTCACTGGGGTGATCCTCAGGGGCCCCCACACTCCACAAATGCCACTCAAATTTGTAAGGGAACTGCTTTCCAGTAGATAAGGTCTTGGCAGTGAAAAAATGTGGTTGATGGAGGGATGTGTGTGGCAGAGACAAACATTTCTTGGTCTATCCTGTGCTCCAGACCCTGGGAGGCAAAGGTCCACAGGGGCCACACACCTCACCCCAATCAAGCTCTAAGACTGGAAAGACAGGGAGTCAGGCCCTCATCACCAAAGCATTCATCTGTCCTTGCTTCCCCTGCACAGCCACAGGAGAACTTGACCTTCACTGAGCGACATTGTGACTGAGTCACTGGCACTGCCTAGAGCCAGTGAACATTCCTTACTCCCCCTTGCCAGAACAGTCTCTCCTTCCTATGTCTGTTCCAGAGGGCAGACCACGGTAGCTTAGCTGGGTTAAAGGTATTACTAAAGCCTACGGAAGGTAGTAAAGATTCTAACTTCAGGTCCGTCATCCCCTTCACAATTTAGCTCCTAATTTGCCACGTCCCCTAGGCTCCATCCGGGGTGAGTTCTTTCAGCCTAGGAACATCTTTGCTGACCTCCATCTCACCTACACCTGGGTCAGGTCCTCCCGCCACTAGATCCGGCACTCCTGCCCGCTGGGTGCACAGGGCAGAGGCAGAAGAAACCACTTTCCCCACCCTGGACCGGTCGTCCAGGGAACTCCCGGCTCAGGCAGGTCCCAGGGCCCAGCCCGTGATCCTGTCCCCACGGCAAGGAACGGTGCCCGCGGAGCAGGAAGAGGGAGGGGTCCACGGAAGAGGCCCGCGCCGCGGGGCCCGAGGGCGGGGAGCTGTCCAGAGCGCGCCAAGGTGGAACATCAGGGACCGGGCAGTGTGTGCGGAGGGGCGCGGAGGGGCGGGCACCAGGGGCCGGGGCAGCGGCGGAAGCTCCGCGGAGAGCAGCGCGAGGCTCGGGGAGCCGGGAGGGGGCTCGCGCGCCGCGGCTCGGGCCGGAGGGTGGGGGCATAGAACCCGGGTGGACGGAGCCCGAGACGCGCAGGGCGGCGGGCAGGCACGCGTCTCTGTGGGTTTCACGAGGTGACAGCTCGCGTCCCTTTCCCCGCCCGCCCTGCAGGCAGCCCGCCCCAGCCCTCCACCCCGCGCCCCTTAGCTTGTCATCGCGCTTCTTTGGCGCTTAGTTTGATTTGTCTTTCTCTGCACCGCTCACCCTCTTCCGCCCAGGAAGTGATGTCACCGTGGCGCCTTCACGGCGCCCTGGGCGTCTCCATCTTTTTGAAGGGAGTGACTGCGGCAGCTTCACACTACTCCTCCCAGCACTCTCGGCGCCATGTTGCTTCTGGGCGGAAGTAGCGCCGAAGCGCTCGGCCTCTTTAAAGAAACCGCGGCCTCTGCAGTCTTGGGGAGGCCCTAGCGGTCGATTTGGCGAAGCCTCTCAGTTTGAGGTACGTAACTGGCTGCGGAGAGTGGGTGCGCCGAGATGATGTGCTGTGGCCGGCAGGTTCTCAGAAGGTTCCGCGACGGAGCCCTTGATGTGTCTGCTGCGGTTGGTGTGTGTTGTGTCACTTGGCTAGAGCGCTCTTCGTCCCTTGGGAAAAGCTTGCGCGCTGTTGACAGATCTGCACTTGGCCCGGGGATCAGGTCTCCCACTGCACCCACATCCGCTCTTCCATGATCATCAAGGCCAAAAAGACGAAGACTGGGGCTGGAGAGATTTCTCAGGGGTTAAGAGTACTGGCTGCTTTTGCAGAGGACCCAGGTTTGATTCCCAGCTCCCACACGGCGGCTAACAACCGTCTGTAACTCCAGTTCCAGGGAATCCGACGCCCTCTTCTGTCCTCCATGGGCATTGCAGGACACGGGTGCACTTACAAACATGTAGGCAAAACATACACATAAAAATAAAACTAATAATATTTTAAAAAAGAAGGTGAAGACTGAGGTAACAGAAAATGGCTGGAACCAGGATCTCCAGTCATCCGTGGCCCATTATACATCTCTGTGGGTCCTAATGGGTTCTCACAGCTTCCGGACTAACAGTAACCATGGCAGTTGAGTTCAAACATCATCCATACTTCATACAAACTATGCAACCTTATAACCAAAAGTGTTTGATGTTCACTAATATGGGAGAACTTCTGAGGTAACTTAGGCAAAAAACTTAAGGGACAGAAAGTATCCTTCAGCAGTGCTGTTGTTTGTGGATGTATGCAGATATGCACCGGCTTTCTGATAAGTCGCATACCTTGTTGACTGCTTGACTCGAACAAGAGAGGACACCTGGGTTCCTACAAGGGGAGAAACTTACACTGTGTACAGATTTTGAGTCTTTGGAAGAAAAGGATGGAGGCACATGTTGAGCCATGGCCTAGGTCTCCTCCTTAAAGGTCTTGTTTTCCTCCTTTTGGTAAGGAGGAAACAGGCTCAGAGGAGTTAGGAAATTTAGGGTGTCAGCTAGGACACAGAGCAGCTGGAGATTGAGTGTGGGGGATTTTACACTGGCTTGCCATCGTCCTTCTGAGAAATTGTTCTGGTTGTCAGACATTGCAAAACCCCTGTTTCACAGGCCATAGGACAGACATCCAGGGCTAACTGATAGCAAAAGTAGGCCTGACAGGAAGGCAAGCTTAGTACCAGAAAGAAAACAGTGAAAGAACCCAGGGTGAAGCCCAGGGCTTGCCATCCTTTTCAGGTCTTGAATCTGTGGATCTCTTTGGTCATCCATGAACAAATATGACCCCAGTAGCAGACATCCAGTGGCCACACACATCATATTTCATCTTACCGGCCTGTCAGTCCCATATACAGTTGGATAAGTGAGACACAGGTTGTTCCCACAGGCCTTCGCTCCCCTTCCCCCAGGAGAAGCTGTTGTTTGACTGGGTCTGGGAATCATTATTGTATAGAATGTCTGCCCCACTCTGCTTGAGGATGCCGGGGCTGCGGAAACAGACATCTTCAGGGGATGTCTGTGCAGGTTGGAGAACTCCAGTCTAGCTTGTGTGCACTCACCCTTCCTCCTGGTCAAGCCTGGACCCAGGCTTCTCCCACCCCTCTCCTCTTCACCTTCTCTGCCTTCTCAGGACCCAGTTCTGCTTGCTAATCCAGGTGGGGGCAGCAGAGGACTCTTCATAGCAACGAGCTCTTTACCTAGCCAACCTTCACCTGCCTTTTCATTCTGTCCCCAGAGTGGCAGCCTGGTCACGCAAAGGTGCCCTGTCTCCAGGCAAGAGGCCTGTTTTCCCTCACTGGAGCTCTCAGATTGCCAGGGTGCAGGACACCTGGCTCAGCAGCAAAGGGCCTGACCCCTGCCTCTGTAGCCAGTAGACCAAATCCCTGCAGCTTAGCAGGAGAGAAGTCTCTGTCACTCCTGTCCCGACTCTGGGAGGATACGGGCAACCCCTGAAAAGCCCCTGCTTCTCTCCTCCTAGGAGACAAAGCTGGAGCTTTGCCTCACAGTTGGGACTCTGACCTTGGGTAAGTCATCTCCCTGTGCCAAGCTTCAGGCTCTCCACCTAGAAAACTAGTGGGCTGTTCTCCAAGCCCAGCTCCTGTCGCTCTGTTGTGTGAAACTGTCTTGGAAAATAAGATTGAGATTTTGGATCTGCACCCTTAAAAGGGAGCAAGGGCTGAAGTGTCCGTAGCTTGTCACCACCGTGTGGGCTGCAGATGGGCAGTCAGAGTTGCAGCTCACTGCTCAGCCACTCTCCAGGCCAAGGGCCCTGGCTCCCAGTCCCTGTGCTACTTAACTCTTAGGCTGTTCTTTCCTTGGAGACCTTTCTCTTCTGAGAGCTCTATTATGCTGTTAATCTGCACTTTTTTTTTTTTTTTTTTTTTGGTCTTTTTGAGACAGGGTCTCCCTGTAGCCCCAGTTGGCCTGGAACTCACTAGGTAGACCAACCTGGCCTTGAACTCACAGAGATCTGCCTGCCTCTGCCTCCCTATTGCTGGGAATAAAGGTGTGTGCCACCATGCCTTGGCGGGACTCCTTATTTAACAAGAGATTTTCTTTTGGCCTTATGTAATAAAAGAAATTTTTGTGGTTGTTGTTTTGAGACAGGGTCTCACTAGATCTGGCTGGCCTGGAACTTGCTACATAGACCTGGCTGGCCTCAAATTCATAGAGGTTTGCCTGTCTCTGCCTCCTGAGTGGTAGAAAGGCCTGCTCTACCATACAGAGCCAGATTTTCTTTAAAGATTTATTTTGAATTATGTGTTTGTGGAAGGGATTTGTATATTAGTGCAATTACTCTCAGATGCCAAAGGCATCAGATTCCCCCTGAAGTTGGAGTTATTGGTGGTTGTGAGCTGCCTATGTGGGTGCTGCAAATCAAACTTCAGTCCTTTTTAACCACTGAGCCATCTCTCCAGCCCTATGAAATAGTTCTTGATGGAAAGCTTGTAGGTTTCATTGTTACTGGTTTATTGTCAAATGCCAGTTAGTATGCGAGAGAACTCACAGCATGACTTGGGTATGTGAGTTCTTTGACTTGTGGTACTGGGGCCAAATCCAGGCTCTTGCGCTTGCTGTGCAGTGCTCCGCCAGTGGACAGATGGAGAAACTCCAACATCCATAGCAGGGCAGTGATGGTGCTCGGGGCATCTTATCTAAGACTGAGCTTTAATTTTCTCTGCTCAATTGTGGAATGGACAGGCCTTAACTATGTATGATGTCTCCCTTTTTGCCCCCCACCTTCTCTATAGGCCCCATGGTTAATGGTGTCCTCCTAAGTGGTGGTCTCCTCGCTGTCTGAGCAGAGGAAGGCAAACATCCTTCAAAATACCAGGTTGCGCTGGTGTTGTGGGTCATGCCTTTACACTCCAAGTTCCAGGGCAGCTGGGGCTTCAGGGAGACCCTGTCTCAAAAAGCAAACAAAAATACTGGGTATCTCTACCTGTGAAAAGCCATTCTACCTCAAATAGCAAGAAACACCAAATCCCAGATCCTGATTGTCCTAATGACCTGAGTAATGTTGAGGCAGCCTGAGAAGCCTTAGTCACCTTGCCTCTCTGTGAGGTGTCATTCAGGCAAGGAATGACTCCAGACCCCAAGCTTTTGCAGGCTGCGTTGCTGATAGAGACAGTGGCCTCCACCCCTCAGAGAAACATCTGAGGAAAGACTTTGAGTTTTAGGAAGAGGTGAACAGAGTAATATAAATCCCAGCCCAACACTTGGGAAACTAAGGGATCATCCATGAGTTCCAGGCCAGCCTGGGCTACACAGAGAGTTCCAGGCAAACCTGGGGTACAGGGTGAGACTCTCAAAAAAGGCCAAGTAAGTAGATAAATAAAACCCCTCTAGAAGGGGACTTTTGTCCAAAGTCTCCCTTGCCAGGGAGCTGACTTAGGGATGGCTCATGCAGATAGTTGCTAGGTGTCACCAGACCAGTAGCCCCTGTCTCACTGCAGTGGGGAGGTACCAGAGGATACACATTGGATCCTAGCAGTCACTTAGTCATGAAGTACTTTACAGTTCTGGGCTGTTGAACTGATTAGCAGCCCACATGCAGGTCCTGGCATGTTACACAATGGACATGTGTATGGTCAGCTGCCCCCATCCCTCTACCTGATTATCAGATTCCTGCACATTCAGCCTCCATGAACACCAGGGCACACAATGCACATCTGTGCAGATACACAGCTGGTCCTGTGTAAGCTCAGAGGGAGGCCTGCACAGTGGCTTCAGAGAGGAGACAGGGCTGAGCCAGGCCCTGGGAGGTGAATGGGATAGCAGGCACTGCAGGCAATGGGCCTAGGCACATGTGTGCTGGGTCATGGATAGAGTCTGTATGTTCTGAAGAGGGGAACATAGAGGCTGCAGACTCAGGGCCCAGCAACTCCAAAGGCCAGGCTGAGGTGGCTCTGCTGGTTTCCTGCCAACACAGGCCTCTTATAAGTATGTTCAGTTGGGGTGTCAACGGTTAGAACACAGCAGACATCAGCATCAAGTTCTTAGGATACCAGGTGTCCAGAGGTCATCTCCAAGCTTTCTTGCCAGGCTAATGGACTTTACCTGCTTTGAATCATGGAAGTATGTACTGGGGATGGACACTGGCCACCAGTGCTTGACCTAACAGTGAAGAGGTCTCCTATCTAGATGCCTAAGAATCACAGCATGTGGGAGGTGTCCTAAAAGTCACATAGAGCCCCTGTGGTCCCTGCCCTGTGAGGGTCTGCCTCTTCAGCCACCCCTTTGGCAGGGCTTCTGTGGGATGGCTTGTTTTATTTTTAAGATTTTACTTATTTTTTATGTGTATGAGTGTTTTGCCTGCATGGATGTGAGTGTACTATGTGCATGTCTGGTGCCTGTGGAGGCCAGCAAAGGGCATAGGATCCCCTGGGACTGGAGTTAAGAATGGATATTAGCTATGTTGTGGGTGTTGGAACCCAAACCTGATTCCTCTGCAAGAGCATTCAGTGCTCATTACTGCTGAGCCAGCTCCTATTGATTTTACTGTTTACTTTTTGAGACAGAGTCTCCCTATAGCCCCACCTGGCCTGGAACTCATTATGTAGTCTAGGCTGGCCTTGAACTCACAGAGTTCAGCCTCTGCCTTCCGAGGCAGGTTAAAGGCATATACTACCACACGCAGCTATGTTTTGTTTCTAATGATGTATATATGTACATGTCTGTGTGGAAGCTTGTGCACGTGAGAGCAGAGCCCACTGAGACTAGAAGAGGGCCTCGGATCCCTGCAACTAGAATTCCAGGTCATTGTGTGTGGCCTGCTGTGGGTGCTGGGAACTGAATTTAGGTTCTCTGTGAGATCAGCAGATGCTCTTAACTGCTGAGCCATCCTCCAGTGTTCACACACATTGACTTTGACTGGTGGCAGCAGCAGTGGCAGCAGTGGCTGAGCTGTTTGCCAACTTCCGCGGTGAGCTCTTTCTGTGTCTTGGAGCTCAGCCCTTCGAGACAGGTACTCTCACTCCCTTTTCAGCAGTGATTCTCAGAAAGGCATAGTAACTTGTCCCCAGCTAGTAACAAGCTTCAGCCTGAGTCTGGAGCCTGTGTCTCTATACCCTCCTACTGTTTTTGTCAGTTATTGGTTTTATTTTATGTGCTTTAAGTTATTTTTCAGTATACAGGTCCATAATTTTTTAGTAGATTTACAGACTTATATCACTATCAACATAGTACAGTTGTGCCCAAAGATCCCTCAGTCTGTGGACATCATTCTCTGCTCCCATCCCCCACCCAAACCTGGCCTCAGGTCACCACATACCTTCTTAACATCTCTCTGGAGTTCACAGCCTTGTTGAGGATGGAGCCCAGGGTCTAATTTTTTTGAAATTGTGGGTTTAACTGAAGAGTTAGCTCGGTTGGTAAAGTGCTTGCCACCCAAACCTGGGGACCTGAGTTCAGTCCTTAGATCCCATGTGAAAAAGCTGGACACATCTACAGCCTAGCTCTGAGGAGGCTGAGACAAAAGAATCCCTGGGGCTTTCTGGCCAGCTTGTCTAGCCTGATCTGTAAGCCCTAGGTTCAGTGAGAGAGACCCTGTTACAGAAAACAAGGTGTGTAGCTTCTGAGGAATGACACCCCAGGTGGACCTCTGGTCTACACACACACACACACACGCACAAACACTCACCACTCACCAAAGTATATGCAAGTTTCTAAGTCCCCAACCCCAGAGAAAGCCAGCATTAGGAATTTAATGGGGTTTCTTGAAATGTTCTTCAGCACAAACATTCATTCATGACAAGCAGTCTTTGCCTGCACCATTCTGGTACGCATGAGATTTAGGAGTCCAGATTTAGTTAAATAACGTTGGTTCTCAGTAGCAGGGTTCAAATGTCAGTGACCAAGTCATGTTAATTATGAGTAGTTGCTGGATGTCCACCTAGTTCCTTATCCACAGATCTTGATGGGAATGACAGGTTGGATGTCTGTGGCAACCAGTTATACCCATGATTGATTAGTGTATTAGTTCAGGGACAGGCAGTAAACATGTTCTCACCCAGTGTTGAAACCACATAGGGTTTCACAAAGTGGATTCTCAGAAGAGGGAGTTGGCAGACAAAGACACACATATAGGCAAGCCGGGGAGAGGAGGACGGCAGAAAGCCACATTTTCATGGGACAGAGTGGCGTAAGGAAGAAGTAGCTGAATGTGGGAGCATCAGGACTATCACTGTCCCCGTCTGAAAATTCCATCTGTAACCAAAGAAACTTCCTGAAGAGGAACTTACTGACATCTGTGGGAAAGCCTGTCTCAAGACCAAGAGCAAGAGCTCCCAGAGGAGCTTGCTTTGTTTATCTATCTTATTTGTTGATGTACTTTTGTGGTGCTTGGCGAGAACCTAGGACCTGGCACATGCTTTGCAAGCGCTCTGCCACCAAGCTGCACCCTTTGTCCTTAAACAGTCAGGGTTTAAGACAGGGTCTCACAATGTAACTCAGATCACCTGAAAATTCATGATTCTGTGGGCTATCTAGGTAGCTCAGCAGATAAAGGTGCCCACGGCCAAGTTTGCTGACCTGAGTTTGATCCTAGAATCTACATGGTGAAAGGAGAAAACCAGCTCCTGAGATTGTCCTCTGACCGCCACAGATGTGCTCTGGCAACTGTGCCCACGCACATACATAAAACACTGAAATAAAAACTCATAATCCTCCTGTGTAGCTCGTGAGAAGTAGGAGTGCTGTGCCCGGCTGTGACCGTTTTGAAGTAAACAGTTCAGTGGTGTTTAGTGTGTTCGCAGTGTTGCTTAACTATCACTTTTATAGAGATCCGGAGCCTTTTCATTATCCCAGATAGATACTTCAAACACACCAGTCATTTCCAGTCCCCTCTCCACACCTCTGGGTGAGCAGTAATCTCTCCAGATTCCTAGGCTCTAGGAAACCATCAGACAATGTGTAGACTTTGTGTGTCTTTGCCTTTTATTTAGCATAGCATTTAAATTTTTTTTTTAATTTTATGTGTATGAGTGTATTGCTTACATATGTGTAAGTGCATCTGTGTTGAGTAATGCCCATGGAGGTCAGAAGAATATGTCAGAATCCCTGGAACTAGGAGTTACAGACAGCTGTTAGCTGCCAAGTTGATGCTGGGAACTGAACCCTGGTCCTCTGTAAGAGCAGTCAGTGCTCCTTAACCCTGAACCATCTCTCCAGCCCCTTAAAAAATATTTTTTATTTCTGTGTATCTGTGTGTGTCTGTGTGAGTGAATGCCACATGTATTCGGGGGCCCACAGAGGTCAGAAGAGAGTATTGGATCCCCCAGAGTTATAGCTGGTTGTAAGTTATTTGACATGGGTGATCAGAATTGAACTCTCAACCTCTGCAAGAGCAGCAGGAGCTCTTAACCACTGAGCCATCCCTCCAACACTAGGATAGCGTTTTTTAGGTTCATCCAAATTACTGATATTATGTATCAGTAAATCAGTCATTATTTTATGGCTGAATGAGAACTTCACTGTATGAATATACCACATCTATCAGTTGATGAATACTTAGGAGTTTTTCTGCTTTTTTAAAAGTTACAGTTATTTTGTGTGTGTGTCTGTGTGTCTGTGTGTCTGTGTGTCTGTGTCTGTGTATGTAGATCACAGAACTACTGGAAGGAGTCAGTTCTTGCTTCCACCATGTCAGTCCTGGGAACCGAACTCGGGTCTTCTGGCTTGGTGACAAGTACCTTTACCTGCTGAGCCATCTTGCCAACCCTTTTGTACCTTTGCTGAAATGAATCATGCTGCTACAGGGCTGGAGATGTAGCTCAGTGGTAGAGCTCATGCTTATGTGACATGAAGTTTGGGGTTCAATCCCCAGCTCTGCAAAAAGATAAGAAACACAGCATAACCATTCATCACAGTCCTGTTTGGACACAAATTTTCTGTTCTTTAGGGGCCATATCCAGGAGTGGAATTGCTAGGTGATAGGATAGACCTATGTTTGGAAGTCATAAAGATAAAGCACTTAGCTGGGTGTAGTGGTGGGTGCCTGTGATCCTACCATCCAGGAGGCTGAGGCAGGAGGATTACTAAGAGCTCAAGGCTGGAAACATCATGAGGAATGTGATAGAGATTACTGACTAAGTTTTAGTTGATTTTGTGTGTGTGTGAAATCTAGCTTCATTCCTTTTTCTTTTAATTCAGTATATTTTTCTGTTATGATTCTTTTAAAGCTCAAGTTGAAGATTTCTCTTCAAGATAGCCCTTTCAGGGCTGGGGTTCAGTTGGTAGAGTGCTTGCCTAGCTCCCAAGGAGCCCTGGACCCTGTCCTCATAAGAGGCAAATAGAGCACACCTGTGGGAAGTGGGAACAGGAGGGTCAGAAGTTCAGGGTCGTCTTCCACTCCATAGTGAGTTCAGGGCCAGCCTGACCTATGTGAGACCCTGTCTCCAAAAAAGAAAAAGAGAAAAAAAGAACAAGACAGCCTTTTTAAGAAGAAGGTGTGCTCAGTCCCTGCCCTGTCGGCCCATGATTCTTTTATTTGGGTGTCTTCGGTCCCCTCTTGAATTACCTTCAGACTTCTGCCACCTGAGATCCTAAGGTTTTTGTCTTTTGTTTGTTGTTGTTGACACTTACTGTAGTCAAAGATGACCTCAAGCTTCTGATTCTCTGGCCTGTAGCTCCCAGGTGCTGGGAGTTTATGTGCTGCTGATGGGACCCAGGACTTAGTACATACTAGGCATGCACTCTACCTCCCCAGCCCCAGCCCCAGACCATTGCTTCTGTCTTTAGAAAATGGAATCTCGCAAAGATGTGGGTTCATATCTCAGCCTTCCTGTCATCTTCACACCATTACCTTTATCCGTGTGTTACAAGGTGGCTCCCACACGACACCTTGCTCCATCCAGTGTGTGTGTGTGTGTGTGTGTGTGTGTGTGTGTTACAGAGAGGGGGAGGCACTTGTCACATTCCATATCCAATTGTGACTGAGCTCCACATGGTCACTTCTAACCAGGAACACTGGGAGATGTAGTTTTCATTATAGGAAATCTGGCTAAAACTTCAGGAATCTAGAGCTACAGATGTGGCTGAGCTGGTAGAGTGCCTGCTAGTATGCACAAAGCCCTGGATTCCATCCCCAGCACCACCTAAACCAGGCCTGGTGACACATGCCTGTTATCCCAGTACTCAGGAAGTAAAAGCAGGAGAATCCAGAGTTCAAAGCAATCCTCACCTGCATGGAATTCAAGGCCAGCCTGGGATATAGGAGACGCTGTCCCAAAGAAACAACAACAAAAAAAAACCACTCCGAGGGATCTGTTATTATCTAACCCAACCTGCCACCTGGGTTTGAAGTGCAGTGTTCTGGAACACACAGCACATTCACGTTCATCTCTTTAGATATTATTGAAGTTCTCAGCACAACAGAAATTAAAACAAAAACTCTGTACTCTGCCTGGTGTCAGACGTAGTAACACCTGCCTGTAATCCCAGCACTTGGAGACTGAGCCAAAAAGATCTTGAGTTTGAGGCCACTTTGGGTCTTACATTAAGTTCCAGACCAGAGACCAGTCTGGGCAACAGTAGTGAAACCCCAATTTAAAAAAGAAAGAGAAGGACGAGCTAGAGAGAAGGCTCAGAGGTTAAGAACACTGGCTGCTCTTGCAGAAAACCCGGGTTTGAATCCTAACACCCACATGGCAGCTGACAACCGTCTGTAACTCCAGTTTCACGGGATCGACACTCTCTTCTGACTTCCTCCTGCACTGCATGACATGGGTGCACTTGCATGCATGCATGCAGTAATACACTCATACACACAAAATAAAGAGAATAAAGAAAAATTTTTTAAAAAGAAAGAGAAGAAAAGGAGAGGAGGAAGTGGGGAGGGAAGGAAGGAGAGAGAAGCCACATGTCTAGGTCTTACAGTACAGTCCAAAATGTCCAACACCCTGCAGAGGGAGTTTCTGACCTGCCTTAGGAGAGTGAATGCTTGTTGGAGAATAGTTGAGAAGACAGAGGATAGTGACAGGAAGGGACAGTGGCTGGACAGGAGGCTTCATACTGGATCTGATGGAATGCGTGAGATTTAGTATCGGGAGAGCGTTTAGGAAGCAGCCTGCTCAGCTCCCACAGATCTGCATGTTTTCCTCCTGTTACGCATAAACAGTGGCTGCAGCACCAGTGTCAGGCGGGGTCACTCCATGACCCTGATTAATCCAGACAAAAGCAGGGAGGCTCTGCAGTCTGGTCTGAACACAGGAGCATTGTCAAAGCTACAAAGTGCCAAGCGCCCCCACCCAGGCCTGGAGGAGTGACAGCTACTGCTGCTCCAGTTACAGCTTTAGTCTGGCTCTAGCCTGCCCGCCCCAAAATAAACTGGATCATGGGACCAACCATAAAATCACCCCTGACATTCAAAGCACTGAAACAGAGCAGACACCCTCCTCCCTGGACCCTGTCTTAAATAGCGCAACCTCAATCAAAATCTAAAACTTGTATCTGCCTCTTACTGGGATATCTGTGTGCCCTATCCCTTCCTGAAACTTGGTCACTGCTGTGAGCATCAACAGGACAATCAGTTCAGGTTAGACCTGCACCGGGTGTGGTGGCGCACACCTGTGATCCTAGCACAGGGAGATGGAGGGAGGAGTTCAAAGCCAGCCTGAGCTGCACAGTAAGTTTGAAGCCCTGTCTCTGAATGAATGAATGAATAGATAAATAAAGACTTGATTTGCTGTAAATGAAAGGAAAGCTAAGATAGCAGTTGGTCATGCTTCAGCACTTCGGAAGCTGAGACAGGAGGATTGCTGCCCTTTGACCTAGCTTGGACTATATAGTGAGTTTCAGGCCATCTTTAGCTATGTGTAAAACCCTGTGTAAAACCCTGCCCTGCCTCAAAAAATATTTTAAAAAGTAGCTTAAATTAAATCCAAATATTGATCTCGCTCCCTCTCCAACTTTCTATCTTTCTCCTATACATTAACTCCACAGGTGAAGTTTTGGTTCCTATATCTCAAAGCTTAAGGGTCCTTACTTATTGTGCTCTGACCACCCCTCAAAGCAGAGCTGGCACAGTTGTTTCTCAGTTCTTGACCCATCTTGCTTCATCCCTACCCTCATCCCCTTTCCTAGTAACCCTTGCTGGATCACAGGATTAATTGGAAACAAATCAGATTATTATATCATAAATACTTCAGAATACATCTCCAAAATATAAAGACTATTTTAGAAAAACAACTTCCTAGGACTGGAGAGATGACTCAGTGGTTAAGACCACTGGATGCTCTTGCAGAAGACCTGGGTTCAATTCCCAGCACCCACACGGTAGCTAACAACCACCTGTAACTCCAGTTCCAGGGGTTTCAGTGCCCTCTTCTGACCTCCACAGGCATTGTACGACATAGGTGGACTTCCACACATGCAGGCAATATACTGATACACATACAATAAAAATAATAAAAAAGTTTTAAAAACTGGTCTTTGGGCTATCTAACTCCACTCTATGCAAGACCAGGTTAAGAGAGAGGGAGCGAGGGAGGGAAAAGAGAGAGGGAAAGAAACTAACCCTATCTCAAGCAAAAGCAAAGGAATTTTGCTACATTGCTCAGGCTGGCCTATAATTCCCAGTCTTAAAAGACCCCTTACGCCACACCACTTAAAGTTGTGTGCCTCCATGTCCAACGATTTTTGTAAAGAACATTTTATTTTAAATTTTGGTCCTTGGACCCCATTTTTATTTTATTTATTTTTTTGGTCTTTTTGAGACAGATCTCCCTGTAGCTCCAGCTGGCCTGGAACTCACTATGTAGACCAGACTGGCCTTGAACCCACAGAGATCCACCTGGTTCTGCCTCCCGAGTGCTAGGATTAAAAGCATAAGCCACTATGCCCAGGTATTATTTTTATTTTTATATGTATGTGTGTATTGTCTGCATGTATGCAAGTGCACTCTTGTCATGTAATGCCCGTGGAGGTTAGAGGAGGGCATTGGATCCTTGGGAACTGTAGTTAGGATAGTTGTTAGCCACCATGTGGGTGCTGGGAATCGAACCAAGTTCTCTAGAAGAGTAGTCAGTGCTCTTAACCCCTGAGCCATCTCTCCAGTCCCTGTTGTGTTTATGATGTGTGTGGAGGGTCACTCATGTGCCCTGGCATGAGTGTGAAGATCAGAGGACGACTTTGTGGAGTTACTTCTCTCTTGCATTTACAGGGGTTCCAAGGATCAAACTCAGGCTCTTAGGCTTGTGTGGCAAGTGCTAAGCCATCTCACAGCCCAAGAATTTAGTTTTAGTTTTAGTTTTGGTTTGGTTTTGATCTTTTCGAGATAGGGTCTCCCTGTAGCCCCAGCTGACCTGGAACTGGAGTTACAGATGGTTGTTAGCTGCTTATGTGGGTGCTGGGAACTGAACCTTAGTCCTCTGCAAGAGCAGTCATCTTAACTGTTGAGCCATCTCCAGCCACCTGCCCCCAAGAATATTTTAAATGATACAAATAAGCACCCAGAAGAATCTACAAGGTCTGAAAGGATTTGGAGCCCAGGAGCTTCTGTCCCTCTTGAGTTGGTGCATAGTCCTCCCTGCATGTATAAATGTTCTGGTCACCTCCCAGGAAAACCCAGTAGTTTTTTTTTTTTTTTTTTTTGTGTATGAATGTATTGCTTGCATGTGAGTAAGTGCGCCTGTGCCATGGAATGCCCATGGAGGTCAGAAGAGGGTGTTTGGATTCCCCGGAACTGGAGTTACAGACAGTTCTTAGCCACCATGTGGGTGCTGGGAACTGAACTTTGGTCCTCTGCAAGAGCAGCCAGGGCTCTTAACCGCTGAGCCATCTCTCCAGCCCCCCAATTTTGGTTTTTAAAGATCTGCAAGCTCTCCGAACCTGGCTTTTGGGGACCATTTTTGTTGTTTTGTTTTCTTTTTTGTTTGGGATTTTTTACATTTTAGGCATTTTTTGGATTTATTTTTGTTTTATGTGTATGAGTGTGTTGCCTGCATGTAAGGGCAACCATGTATGCAATGACTGCAAAGGCCAGAAGAGGGCATTAGATCCCCTGGAACAGGACTTAAAGATGGCTATGAGCCATCTTAAGGGTGCTGGGAACCAAATCTAGGTCCTCTGCCAAAGCAACCTGTTGCTCTTAACTGCAGAGCCATCTCTCCAGCCCCTGGGGGCGGGGGTTGAAACAGTCTCACTCTATAGCCCCTAGGGGTGAGGGTTGAAATAGTCTCTCTCTATATAGTCCAGGCTGGCCTGGTACCCATTATGTAGCTTAGGCTGGATTCAGACTCCTGGCAGTCTCCTTTCTAAGCATCCCAAGTCATAGGGTTGCAGGTACAAGGCACTCATTCCTGGCTACTGCTTTTTTTTTTTTTTTTTTTAGATGGGGGTCTAATGTATCCCAGGTTGGCCTCAAATTCTATGTAGATGAGGATCACTTTGAACTTCTGATCCTCCTGTCTCTGTTGCTGGGAGCTGACACTGATTACAGGTATGTGTATCACCATACCTGGTTTATGTGGTGAAGGGTTGAACTCGGCTTTGTTTGCCAGCAGTCTACCAGCTGAGTCACGTCCCAGCCCTGCTTTTTGGTTTAGAATGGAGCTCATTATGTAGGTATGATTGCTGAGCTCCTTGCTACTGATGGTCAAACTTCAGCTCCTCCTCTTTGACCAGAGGTTGTGGAATGGAGTAGAGGTTCCAGCCCTTCTTGTGCTGACCAGCTCCCATTCTAGCTATCCTGAAGCTAACTAGGGACCACCAGCCATCAGTCAACTCATCAAAACACAAAAAGACATTGTCACTTTTGAAAGTCCAAGAATGCCAAGAAACTAGGATTGGGACCAAATGTATATTTCACAGTATCAGCATATTGTTTTATTTTTGACTTTTTTTTTTTTTCCTGACATGGGCTCTTATTGTAGAGCCATGGCTGGTTTGGAGCAAATTCTTTGCCCTTGCATCCCAGGGGCTGAAGTTACAGACTTATACTCTCACTTGCAATTGTTTCAGGCAGGACCTCACAAGGTAGCCCAATGGCTTCAAGTTTACAATCTTCCTGCTTCAGCCTCCTGAGGAATGGGATTATTGGTGTGTACCCATGCCTGGCTCAGAATTTTTTACTTTGGTTTATACATTTAGTTCTATGGAGACCTGAATTCATTTTTGGTATAATGTGAGGTAAGGGTCAAAATAATTTTTTGAGGCAGGATCTCATCATGTAGCCTGAGCTAACCTATATAGCCAAGGATATCTCCAAACTTCCATTGTTCCTACCTTCGTCCCTCAAGTGCTGGAATTGTAGGCCGGCAACTCTATGCCCAGCTCCAAATTCATTCTTTTCCATGTGGATATTGCAAAGTGAGATATCAAAAATCCTTACTCTTGGGTCCGCTGTCCCCAGATAGAGGGCAGGAGCCTTCCAGTGAAGAGAACCCCTGTATGATCTTCATTAAACATTTGTGACCTGGGCCAAACCACAGAAACCACAAATTCTGGGCCCCAGCCTTGCAACAGGGGAAAGCAACAAGCAGATTTCTGGCTAGACCATCACTCTACCAATCATAGTTACACAAAGCAGCTTGCACAGTGGTTTTGTGTGTGTGTGTGTGTGTGTGTCTTAGGATCTTCCTGTGTTATTGCCCTGACTGACCTAAAACTTGCTGTGTAAACCAGAATGGACCCAAACTTGTGGCAGTCCCCTTGCCTCTGCATCCAAAGTACCAATATTACAAGCACATACCCCCACACCTGGCTTAGTTTTTGCCCTTTAAAATTCTGCCCTTGGGGCTGGAGAGGTGGTTCAATGGTTAAGAACACTGAGTGTTCTTCTATAGGACCCAGGTTCAGTCCTCAGCACCTATATGATGACTTAACACCTATCCTTAACTCCAGTTCTAGGAGATCCAGTGCCATCTTCTGGCTATCATTCGCACCAGGTATAGACATGGTGCACTTACATAAATGTGGGTAAAACAGTGCATACATATAAAATAAAAACAAAATCTTAAAAAATAAAAAAACGACTGCCCTTTCCCCAGCTCCCAGAACACTCCAGATTACAATTTGTTAACAGACTGAACAAATGGCTCTGGGTCAAAATGAACTTGGGTGTCATTTCTGGCTTTGAATATCCAGTTGACCCAGAAGCATTTGTTGAAGACTGTTCATTGCCCACATTGTCCTGACACTCTCTGGCAACAGTTTCCCATAGACATGAGAGTTGATATGAGAGTTACCAGTTCTGATTCCATGGTGTTCTGACCTGTCCTGCCAGATCCTCCTGGTGTCCATTCCTGCAGATCTGTATGAGCTTACAAACTGTGGTATGATTTTTCCATTTGTCTATTAGGCATTTGTCTTTGTTGATTAATTAATTAACTTTTGAGACAGAGTCTTACTCTGTAGCCCAGGCTGGCCTAGAACTTAGTGATGATTCTCCTGCCTCTGCCTCTGAGGTGCTAGGATTGCAGGTGTGTACCACATAGGATTGCAGGTGTGTACCACATACACAGGCCCCCAGGCTTTCTCTTTTCCTTCTTTCAGCTGTGGCTGGAGCAGAGTCCTTTGCTATATAGTTTACAGCAGTTTGAGTTTGTGGACTGCAGCTCTGTGATCTCATTTATCAGGCTTTTCAGTCCCATGTATCCTATACTGAGTGATCCAGTTTCAGTTCACTGTGACCACAGGAATGCCTGCAGGGGGTGCGTATGCCTGCAGGGGGTGCGTATGTTTCCAGAGTTTGACAGTGAGTCAGGTTCAATCTTAGCATCTGTCACCTGGGTCGTTGTGCCCTTGGAGGTGAATTGCATTTTACAGAGTCTCTCTGTGTGTGATTGAGGGGACAAAAGGGGACAGTCATGCAGTAAAACACCTGGTGCCAGGTTGGCACACAGTGACACTGTGTTGTTGTTGTTTCTAGAACTGTAGAGAACTTAAACCTGGCTTGGAGCCATTTTCTGGCCTAGGCTGTCTGCCCTTCTCCTCTGCCCCTGAAGGGGCATCCCACAGTGCCGGTGGATCTGGGAGGCATGTTGAGGAGTGCGGCAGCCATCTCAGTGCATCTGGTGGGGCCGATCTGGGGAAGGAAGGCAGGAGCCTCGCTCACCCAGTGTTTGCACCAGACTGTAAGTGCCTGCGCAAAACACTACCAGCTTCATGGCCGCAGCTTCCTGGGATCTGGCTTGGCTCTGGTTTTCAAGCTATGCATGAACCTACTCTTCAGGAATCCTTGACTGCAGCTGGCTTGTCACCTCCATTGGTCCTACTTCTCCTCTCTGGAACTTGTAACTCTGCATGGGTATTTGGCTTGTCTACTTCTGCCTGCCTGCCCATTATCCCAGTGCCCAGCCCAGCGTACAGTACACAGTAGATGCTTCATAGATGTTGGATGATTGACTGTGTTATGCATAAGCGTACAAATGGACACTGCTTCCAAGAACTGGCTGCCATTTGCAAAGGTCATTCTCTTGAGTACCCTGCATGTCTGGGGTTCCCATTATTTTTGTCTCCCCCCTAAACCCATCTAACTCCATTCATACCTGTCAGTCTGTACCCTGCACCCTCCACTCCTCCCCAGTCCCACCCTTTGTAGTTTCTGTCAGGCCAGGTTTCTCGACTCTCACACTACCCCAGCCTTGTTCCTCTTGCTGTTTTATTTCATTTGATGCATTCCTAGTTGAACTTCCATCCTATACATACTTGGCTCCATGTTTCTGTCAACTGGGAGATGCTCTCTGCCATGTCGACCAATCTGGGACATGCAGGTCAGTCACAAGCCCAAATTCAGAAAAGGTGCAATGTGAAATATGTACCAGTTAGAATCAATCCGAAACCAGAGACGAGGGTTGAGGAGATGATCCAGCAGTTAAGAGCACTAGCTGTTCTACAGAGGATCCGGGTTTGAATCCCAGCATCCACCTGGTGGCTAACAGCCATTATAACTTCAGGGGAGCCAATGCCCTCTTCTGTACTCTGTGGATCCCCTTACATACATGCAGTTAATACATGTGTACACATAAAAATAAAACAAAGACAAGAGAAATCAAAACAATCAGCAGGGCTGGTGAGTTGGCTTGTTGGGGAAGGTGCTGGCCCCCAGGCTGCACAGCCTGAGTTGATCCCCAGGACCCAGATGGAAGGAGAGAACCAGTTCCTGCAAATTTTCCTCTGCTTCACATGCATACTATGATGTGTGTGCCCACACATCTACACACAAGATAAATTTTTAAAACTTTAAAAACCTAATCAGTCAAAACCAAAAGCCTAGGAAGCAGAAAAGTAGAAACTGGGGAGCCAAGTCACCTTCAGTGCCCCCTGGGAAAGATGCTACGTTTTGATGGACTTCCTTCCTACGTCTCTTTGCCTACTCCCACTCAGTCATAGAGATCATGTATGCATAGACATACACATTAGGGGCTATTTGTCTGTCTGTTTATTTAAGACAAAGCCTCATGTAGACCAGGCTGGCTTCAAACTCACTCTGTAACTATGCGTGACCATGAACTCCTGACCCTCCTGCCTTCACCTCCCAAGTGCCAGGATGATGGGTTTGTCTGACCATGCCCAGATTGTGCAGTGCTGGCGATTGATCCCATGGCTTGGCACTCTACCATTGAACTATAGCCCCAGTCCTAAGGCATTAAAAAAAATAAACAACACACCTATAATATTCTAGCACATACTGTAATGTAGCCTGTTTTATTGATATTGGTGCATACATCACTAAACTTTCTTCTAAAATATGATTGTCTCCTACATTTTTTAATCATAAAAATAAAATATTAAGCTGGGCATGATGGCTCACACCTTCCATTTCAGCACTTGGAATGTTCAGTTAATGATGGCTGAGACTGTTACACTGCTGTGAATTTGAAGCCAGCCCAAGTGTCATTACAACTTCCAGGTCAGCTAGGGCTACAAAGTGAGACCCTGGCTCAAAACACAGTAGCAACAAAATGAAATATTTAACTAGGCTGGCTGGCCCACACCTGCCATCTGAGAACTGGGGAGACTGAGGCAGAAGCATTGCCACCAGTTCAGCCCAGACCATGGAGGGAAATCCTGTCTCAGAAATAAAGGGGGAATTTTATTTTAGGAAATTTGAAAAGTGTAATTATAAAGAAAATTGAAAATAGGTCTTAACTAACCTGTCCCTGACTTTGATTCTAATGAGGGGGTCTCCTCAGGATCACCCTCTTCTGAACTGTTGATATACACTGAATGCTGGACCCAGCAACATCATCAGGGATTCAGTAAGGACCAGGGGACAGAACTGGCAAAGATGTGCCCATGCGTGCCAGGCCCCGGCTGGCTCCTGTCTTCAGGAGTCTCAGTCAGTAGGAGAAGCCTTGCCTTACACGGTCCCAAGACTCCTCCAGGCCAAGGTCTGTGGCCAACATTGATGGGGTCCTGGATGGCTTCCCCTGTGAGCCACTAAGTGCCTGTGTCTTCATCTGCTGAATATGGACAAGCAAGCCACTCACAGCAGGTGACTGCTAAACATGGGAGTCACCTGGTCCAGCTCACTGCTGGTTGTGAGGGACCAAGCCCTTCCTAGGCATAAGTGAGCCGCCTGCCTCAGGGAAGTTCGACTTGGCCCAGGATCAACAGTCCTGAGTCTTGAGTCTGTTTTGTTACCTTGAACACAGTCTTCCTGTAGTCCCTGTCCAAGTTCCTGTCCTTGAAAGGGGCCAGCTAGATCATCCTGAGTTTGTATCGTTGAGCCTAAGAAGACCTCTGCCAGTGATGTGATCACTGTCCCAGGGGCCATTGTCCCTTCCTCTTCCCATTCCTTTTCAGTCCTCAGCCCCTCCTGGGTCACCCTGTAACTTGGCCGTCAGGACCCTGTCTCCCAACACACCAAGCCAGGACTAGTGGACTTCACCCTTGCAGCCCCTGCAGGTGGGGGTGTGGAGGTTAGTGGGTTGTTGGAGCCCTGCGGGGAGCCTGCAGAAGCAGCTGGAAGAGCAGGCTGCAGCCTGCCAGGCTACCTGGAAACAGGTCTCCACCCATTCTAGAAAAGTAAAGGGTGGGGCTATGGCCTTAAAGCCACTGTCAGAGTGTGCAAACACTCCATACTGGATGATTCTCACACTGGACTTCCCTTCCCTTTCTCCAGCTCACCATGGCCAAACAGTTACCAGCCCGAAGACTGGATGGGATCGACCACAACCCCTGGTGAGCTGACCACAACCCTGGGATGATGTTTGGGCATCCCTTCTCCCTTAGGCTGAACACCCACCAGGTTGTAGTAACTCAGTGAACCTAGGATGGGAACTGACAGCCACAGACCAGGAGACACAAGACTAGCCTCAAATCTCAGTGTCCCCTTGCTTGACTGTGGTGCTGGGCAGGTGACATACTCATTCAAACTGGAGATAATTCTGGCTTCCTGAAAGGCCTTTGTACTAGCAACAGCTATGAATCAGGCACAAGGCCAAAGCTTCCCATCCATTAGTAACTGCCTCTCAGTAGCTTTACAAAAAAGGAAGGTCAACCAATTGGAGGACAAAAGCAGTTCCTTAAAAAATTCATCCTTGGGCTGGAGAGATGTCTCAGCGGGCAAGACTGCTGGCTGCTCTAGCTTGAGGATCTGGGTTCAGATCCCAGCACCTGTTTTTTAAAAGCTTTGCATGGCCATGTCTGCCTGAACCCCAGTGCTGTGGAGACTGGAGTCAGGAGGATGACTCAGGCTTTCTGGTTGCCAGTCTAGCTCAAGTTCAGGGAGAGACCTTGTCTCAAAGAAATAGGAGAGTGACAGAGCAGACTTAGACGACCTCCTCTGACCCCTCCCCACAAGCACATGGGTGCAGCACACACACAAAGTTAAAAAATGCATCCTGACTGAACATATACAGGCCTGTTTTTCTTGGCCTTAGTTACTAAACAATACAGTGTAACAGCTGTTTACATGCCACTTAGATTGTGTTAGGTATTATTAGTAATCTAGAGATAAGGTGTGTGGGAAGGGATGGATGGGATGGGTTATATGTCAGTGGTCCAGTCCCTGCCTAGCATGTATGCGTTAGGCTCTAGGGTTCATCCCCAGCCCTGAAAAAAAAAAACAAAAGGATATGGGAAGAGGAGCCCAAATTGTTTGCAAGGACTATGGTTTCCAATTAAGAGACTTGATCTGCCAATTTGGATATCCTAGAGGAGAGGTCTGGAAACCAATTCGCCAGACACCAAGGGTCAGCTTTCACTTTATTTCATAGTTACTTCAGAATAGGATAAGTGAAGAAGAATGACATAGTGACTGGAGAGATGGCCCAGTGATTAAGCACTTGCCTTGGGAACATGAGGACCAGAGTTCAGATCCCCAGACCCCATGTAAATGCCAGGGGAGTGTGACTCCCTGCCTCTAATTCCTTGGCAGAGACAAGGGATCCCCTAGAGCAGGCTAGCAAGATTATCCCTATCTGGGAGCTCTGGATTTGATTGAGAGACCCTGCGTCAGTAAATAAGGTGGGTGGGCAATCAAGGATGACTCCTGACATCAACCTCCAACCTCCATTTGCACCAAGCAGTGCTGCGGCTGATTCTCCAGAGGACACCCACTGGGGTGCTTGAACCCAGTGTATCTGACATGGTCTGCACAGGATCCTACAGTATCCCACAGGATCAGGGCTCAGTTTTACAGCACTATTGTGGTCTCTGCTTGTGACTTAACGTGGCTATAATTTTGGGCTCGAAAGATGGTTTAGTCAGTAAGGCTCTTGCCTTGAATGTGAGGACCTGAGTTTGGGTCCCTAGAGCTCTCCTGTCTTAGTTAGCTTCTCCGTTGCTGTGACAACACACCCTGACCAACACCACCTCAGGGAGGAAAGGGTTTATCTGACTTCCATCTCCCAGGTCACAGTTCATCACTAAGGGACCCCAAGGTAGGAACTCAGGGCAGGAACCTGGAGGCAGGAGCTGGAGCACAGGTCTCAGAGAAACGCCGCTTACTGGCTTGCTCCTCTGGCCCATGCTCAGCCCGCTTTTTTGTACAATACAGATCAACCTGCCCAGGGGTGGCACCTCCCACAGTGGGCTGGGCCCTCCCACATCACTCAACCGTCAAGAAAATACCTCACAGGCATGGCCACAGGCCAGTCCAATGGAGGCAGTCCCCCTATTGAAGCTCCCTCTACCCAGCTGTGTCAGGTTGACAACTAAGCTATCCCGCACACCACCTAAAAGTTGATGGTAAGCCAGAACTGGGGGATCTCCAGGAATTCACCAGCAAGCTGATCTATTCCACTTGCCCGAATTTAAGGCCAATGAGAGACATTGTCTCAAACAAAAGAGTAGGTGTCTGAGGAATGGCACCTGAGATTATCCTCTGACCATCACACTAATGCCTGTTCACATGCTCCCACATGTATAATATGAACCCACACACAAATCATGATTCCCATGACCTCCTTCTGGGTTGATTAATATGCCAGAGTAGCTCACAGAACTCAGAGAATATACTTCCCCTACATTACCGAAGGCTACTACCAGGATGCAAAGAAGCAGCCTTGCCCTGCTTGGGAGACCTTGGTCCTGTCACTCAGCTCTGTGTCCCGAGTGGCCTAGACCACAGTGAGCCTTATAGGTCACTGGGAAGTGCTGTAGACAGATGTGAACAGGTTAGGAAATCCCTTTGGGGCTTCTGCCTTTCCCAGCGATGCCCCATCTCACCTGGGTCAACAGATGTCCCCAAAGAGTAAGAACAGCTAGGGTATGGTTGTGGAAGGGCTTTGCCTGGCGTGCTCAAGGTGTCTAGTTCAGTCTCCAGCAGAGTAAAGAAGGAGCAAGAGAGAGTTAGGTTAAGAGGAAGAGCACACGGCACCAGAAGACACTCTGCGTCTTGTGTTTGCCTCCTTCAGGGTTTTAGACAGGGTTTGTTTACAGTGTCAGAGAAACTTGAAGTCCCCTGGGCTGACCCATATAATTAGCACAATGCTTGGCCATCTCACCTTAAAATATGGCACCCACACAGACTCTCTCTGTAGAATGACCCTGTGCTTGCTCACCCCAACCTGAAGCATGCAGAAGTCCTCCTGGTAGGATCAGGTGGCCTAGGGCTGACTGACTATTTGTTGCCAGGGTGGAGTTTATCAAACTGTCCAATGAGTATGATGTCGTGAATTTGGGCCAGGGCTTCCCTGACTTCTCACCTCCAGACTTCGCCGTGAAAGCCTTTCAGCAGGCCACCAGCGGGGACTTCATGCTCAACCAGTACACCATGGCATTTGTGAGTCTCCTGCCTCGCCGGGAGGCACTGGGGGAAAGGGGACAGGTATTTCTGGGTACCAAGGCCACACAGGTTCAAAGCTCATGGAGTAGAGCCCAGGGGATTGAGTTCAGATCATCTCTGCTATCCTGACCCTGTGCCTCAGAGCTCAGTGCAGAAGGCACATTAGGTCCCCCTCATGACCAAGGCAGCTGGTCCAAGATGTGAGGAAGGAGATGTGGACATGGGAACAGGAAGAACAAATGAGACCTGGAGCTGGAGCAAGATGAAACTGAGGAAGCTTCCAGAAGGAGGTAGCACCTAAGCCAAGCCCTGAAAGATAGGCTGTTGATTGCATTGGACTTTAAATCCCAGCAGCTCTGTGAGGGCCACACCATAGGTATTTGCTAATCTTCAACTATGGGTGTTTCCTGGACGTTGCTAAGCCTAGCGTTGCCTGGAGGGGATTTCCCAGCATTCGTTTCAATACTCACTGTCCTCTAACATACACGAACTCACCCTATATATAATATTTCAGTGAAGAGTGTATCCGGGGATTCCCCTTTAGTCAGTACAGCTTTATCTTTTTTTTTTCCAGTACTGGGAATCCAGCCCAGGCTTCAAGGAAGCCAAGCACTTGCTCTACTGTTGAGCAGCACCTCCTTTGAAAAATTATTAATTTATGTGTCTAGATGTTTGCCTACATTATGTGAGTACACCATAGGCATGCAATGCCTGCAGAGGCCAGAAGAGGGTGTCAGATCCACTGGAACTGGAGTTACTGTGATTGTTAGCTGCCATGTGGATGCTGGGAATCGAACCTGGGTCCTCTGCAAGAGCAGTTAGTGTTCCTAACCACTGAGCCATCTCTCCAGCTCCCCCACTCCCGACTGTTTATTTTTGACATTGGGAAATGGCATCTTTGTCTTGCTGCCTTGGAAGAGCTCATGTGTTTGGTGTCTTTGCCTCTTTCTCTCCCTCCTAGTGTGATAAACACCATGACTGAAAGAAACTTGGGAGGAAGGGTTTATTTCAGCTTACACTTTACAATTCATCCCTGAGGAAAGCCAGGGCAGGAACTCAAGGCAGGAGCTGAAGCAGAGACCATGGAGGAGCACTGCTTACTGGCTTGCTTGCCTGACTTGTTCAACTACTTTTCTCGTATAGCCCAGGCCCTCCTTCCTAGGGATAATTACCCATAGTGGGCTGGATCCTACTACATCATTAGCAATCAAGAAAATGCCCCAGAGACATGGCCACAGGCCAGTTGGATAGAGAAAATTCTTCATTGAGGTTCCCCCTTCCCAGGTGCCTTGTGTCAGGTTGACAGCTGAAGTAAATTGATACTCATGGATCACATTGTTTGTTCATGGTGTCTTTGCTGTAACACTTTCCATTCTTGTGTGGTCCATCTGGCTTCAGGCATTACTCTATTAAGTCCTAGCCCTGCTTTTAACTGCTTGGCTGAGCCTTGCATGTTCTGTGCATATCCTCAGCCCATAGCATATGGATCCAGTCTTCTTCCCAAGTATAACATGAAAGTGAAAGGCTCTTCCTGGTTTGTGGGTGGCACCATCCCATACCTGGTCCCAGACTGAATAAAAGAGAAAAGAAAGAGAAGGCAGGCTGAACACAAGCACTCCTTTCTCTCTGGACTAGCTGCCTCCCACTCCTACCTTCATGACTTACTACCCTGATGGACTGTAGCCCCTCAGACTATGGATTCCAGGCTGCCAAGTCTACCAGAATTTAGTCAGCATGAATCAGACATGGGGCTGGAAAGATGGCTCAGAGGTTAAGAGCACTGACTACTCTCACAGAGGACCTGGTTTGGTTCCCAGCACCACATGGTGGCTAACAACCATCCGTAACTCCAGTTCCAGGGGAATCTGACCTCCACAGGCATTGCACAACACAGGTACACTTACATACATTCAGGCAATATACTCATACACACAAAATAAAAATAATAAATAAGATAAAAAAGAAGTGCCAGGTGTGGTGATGAACACTTTTGATCCTAGCACTTGGGAGACAGATGCAGGCAGATCTTTATGAGATCCAGGCCAGACTGGTCTACAGGGTGAGTTCCAGACCTGAGAAGGGGTTGGGGAAGAGGGACCATCAATATAACCCTGGTTAAGCTGGGTCTGAAGAGATGGCTCAGCAGTTTAGACCACTAACTTCTATTCAAGAGGGTTGAGCTTCCAGCACCCACATAGCAGCTCACAACTGCCTGTACTCCAGTTCCAGGTGCTCCAATGCTCCCATCTGGCCTCCATGGGCATCACACCACATGGATATACTTGACACATGCAGATACAACACATAAAATAACAACAAATAAATCAGAAAAAAAAGACACTGCCAAGCCTGACATATCAGATTTGATCCATGAACTCCATGGTGTAAGGGGAGAACCAGCTCCAGAACATTGTCCTCTGGCTCCACATTCGTGCACACACTCTTACCATGTTTTGTTTTGTTTTTTAATGCTATTCTTCTGCCTTAGCTTTGGCCAAGACAGTTCCTTTCTCTGGATTCTGTTTTTCTCATACACTCCAACAAATAATCCCTGGCTCCAAAGCTGCTGAATCAGATAAGCACAAATGTAACTTCTAAACACTCAGGGAAGTGTGGGAGTGTGGGGTTCCCACAGCCCCAGGATTCTCTGGTGCTGTTGATAGAGGTAAACATGTCGTCAGGTTCTTCCTGTACCCCAATTCTGGGTAGGACCCTATGGCTACTGGAAGAGATGAGCCAGCTAAGCCCCAGAAGCTGATCTTGAAGGTGCTAGAGGTATTGGGGTGCAGCTAAGGGGAGTTTAGGCTGACCCTGGGCGGCACCCCACTGTCCTGGCAGGGTTACCCACCACTGACAAAGATCGTGGCGAGTTTCTTTGGCAAGCTTCTGGGACAAGAGTTGGACCCACTCAAGAATGTGCTGGTGACAGTGGGTGCATATGGGGCCCTGTTCACAGCCTTCCAGGCTCTGGTGGACGAAGGAGACGAGGTGAGTGATAAAGCCTGGGTTGGCGGGACAAGTGATCGATAGAAGCGATGTTGACCCCAGCCGATCTGACCTTGAACCAGGTCATCATCATCGAACCTGCTTTTGACTGTTATGAACCCATGACGTTGATGGCCGGGGGTCGCCCTGTGTTTGTGTCGTTAAAGCCGGTAAGGGATGTGGGATGGTGAGAGTGGGCCAAGCCTTGAACTGGGCTGGACCCTGGGACGTGAGAAGGGAGTCTTCTGAGCTGGGAGGGTAGGGATGGACCCGAGAGAAGAGAAGCAGGGGATGAGTTGCAGATCCCACCCCCCCACACCTCCTCTTACAGAGCCCTGCTCCAAAGGGGCAACTGGAATCTAGCAATGACTGGCGGCTGGACCCCACAGAACTGGCCAGCAAGTTCACGTCTCGCACCAAGGCCTTGGTCCTCAACACACCCAACAACCCCCTGGGAAAGGTAGGGGGTGGGCTCTGCAGGCCTAGCTCAGCCTGTTTCCTTATGTGTGAGATGAGAGGGCTGCATGCCATGAACTCTGAGGACAGAGATCACAGGGACCAAGCAGGAATCCCAAGAGGGCATGAGAGCCTCTGGGCGGGTGGGGCGTCCTGCGGTTTCTTGGTGACCCGGGGACAGTGACTCCACAACTCTGAGCTGAGGCCCTGAGAGGACCGGTCCTGTGGGGTCTGTGTTGCAGACCTGCTCAGAAGGGAGATGCAGGGAGTTCCCCAGACCTACTTGGGGTCCCTGTGCTCCACCTCTGAGCAGGCTCCACACTGGGGACAGTCCCAGCTTGTACCTGTGCCCTCCTTGGGTCCTGCAGGTGTTCTCCAAGGAGGAGCTGGAGCTAGTGGCCAACCTATGCCAACAGCATGACACCCTGTGCATCGCCGATGAGGTCTACCAGTGGCTGGTCTACGATGGGCACCAGCACATCAGCATTGGTGAGCTGGGCCTGCCGCAGTTTCCCTTGTACACTTGAGCCCAAGCTGGGAGCAGCCTAGGCCTGGTGCTCAGGATCCAGGGCTGTGGAACTGTGCAACTGTGTGACCTTGGGCAGGGATTTCCCTTCTTGAGGCCTGAGGAGCACAGTAGCATCTGTGAGGTGAAATGGGTCCTGTCAGCAGCTCAGTGGATGCCAGTCCTCAGAGTTGTCCCCGGGTCCTCTCCCTTTACCCTCCCCGGTCTCAGCGTTTGCTTTTCTTGACCTCGGCAGCCAGCCTCCCTGGCATGTGGGGACGAACCCTGACCATCGGCAGCGCAGGCAAAAGCTTTAGTGCCACAGGCTGGAAGGTAAGTGTGGGCCCTTGGCAGGTGATGGTAGGGGGGCGGCTGAGAAGGGCCTCCTCATCACCCAACTGTTCCTGGTCCAGGTGGGCTGGGTCCTGGGTCCAGATAACATCATGAAGCACCTGCGGACTGTGCACCAAAACTCTATCTTCCACTGCCCCACCCAGGCCCAGGTAAGGACGTCAGGAAGCCCGCGGTGGCGGGTGGTAACAGAAAGGGCAACGACAGCATCCAGGTAGGGCACAGCCCACCTGCCTGTCCATTCCTGTGCAGGCCGCAGTAGCGCAGTGTTTTGAGCGAGAGCAGCAACACTTCGGCCAACCCAGCAGCTACTTTCTGCAGCTTCCGCAGGCCATGCAGCTTAACCGCGACCACGTGATCCACAGCCTGCGGTCCGTGGGCCTCAAGCCCTTGACGCCGCAGGGCAGCTACTTTCTCATCGTAGATATCTCAGACTTCAGTGAGTGGAACTGGCCGCTCAGGATCTGGGGAGGTGTCAAGGTTGGCTAGGACTCAGCATGACCTCTTCTGTCTGCTCAGAGAGCACTATGCCCGACGTGCCTGGTGCTGTGGATGAGCCCTACGACAGACGCTTTGCCAAGTGGATGATCAAGAACAAGGTGGGCTTGGCCTCTGCTGGGGCTGCTGGGTAGAGTTCCACAGGTTGTGTGTTGTTCAAGGGTGTCCAGCCAAAGGGCACCAACCAAGCCTTATCCCTGAGCCTCGATACAAGGCTGCATCTATTCAGGAGTCTGTTTCTCACTCATACCATGAAGCCATGCTGGCTGACAGGAGACTCTGCCCTTCTCTGGGCCTTGTCTGCTCCCCTAGCCTGCTGCCTCTGAGGTCCCCCTGTCAAGAGTTCAGGCTCAGGCGTAGTCCCGCTGCAGCTCAGCCTGACCTGCATGACATCTGTGCCCCTCTCGTCTGGCTCCCTGTGTTCTCTAGTAGGAACCCACTTTGATATCCTGGGTCTCCTCTGCTGACCATTACAGCAGGTGAGGGGACATGCTGAACCATCTTCCTGTGCTGCCCTTACTCTGTCCCCTGAGCTGAGGCCTTGAGTCTTGAGGCCATATGCAGTCACAGACTTCCCCTGAGCTGAGGCCTTGGGTCCTGAGGCCATATGCAGATCTGGGCTTCTTCCTCCTCAGGGCCTGGTAGCCATCCCAGTCTCCATCTTCTTCAGTGGACCCCATCAGAAGGACTTTGACCACTACCTCCGTTTCTGTTTTGTCAAGGTAAGAGAAGGCCAGGGGTGCCTGGCTAGACCTGGCCAGCCCCTGGGTAGGGAGAGGGAAGGCTTAGTGTGTGTCTTGCAGGATGAGGCCACGCTGCGGGCCATGGATGAGAGGCTTCAGAGGTGGAAAGCAGAGCTCCAGCCTTGAGGCCACCCTCAGTCTGCCCCTCTCCAGTCCTACACATCAAAAACCCAGTCATGTCTTATTACCACAATGGCACTCGGGGGGCCCTTGCTCTATGACTTAGTGTGTTCCAGGGAAGAGCCCCTTTTGGAGGGCGGGTTTCAGCAATCCCTTCCCACAACATCTGTCTCCAGGATTAGGGGCTTGTCCTGGGCCTCTCTGCCTTCCTCTGTAGGTTGGTTGTAGGGTCTTGCGTCTTTCAAGCTTTTTTGGCTCCCTGGGTCAGTAAGGGGCAGAGTATCAGGCTGGCATCTGAGTCCCATCCCCAGCCCACCGTGGCCCTCACTGAGGCTCAGGGGCTCCTCCACCTCTTCTCACTGGGCCTCAAGACATTGCACCCAACTTGATGCCTTTTGCTCTTAATAAAGTTTTAAGTTATTAGAACCCTAAAGGCAGATTTTCTCTTTGAAATTTCCTGCTGAACAGGCTTGGAGAAATTGTGAAAGACCCCAGAGAATCTCAAACCAAACTGCCACTGTATGTGTGTGTGTGTGTGTGTGTGTGTGTGTGTGTGTGTAGAAACCTAGGTCCGGAGAAGAGTGGGAACTTGGAACTTGTCTAAAGTCACAGGGCTTGTTAATCAGAAACCCAGACAAGGTCCCCAGGTGTCTGCTGTGTTCATCACCCTTTGAGGGCACCAGGGCCAGGTGCTGGCTGTACAGGCCACTGAGGAGGCCTTGTGGGAGGGCAGCTAGGGGAGTGTGCCGTGGGGCCTTCCTGCCTCTGGGTGGAAATGGGATTTGATTGGTTTGTTCTTTGGTTGGTTGGGTGGGGATTTACGACAGTCCTAAACTCACTATATAGACAAACAGGCTCACATTTGGCAGTCATCCTCCTGCCTCTGCTTCCTGAGTGCTGAGACTACAGGCATGTACTACCACACTGGGCTCAGAAGTGGGATTTGATCCCCAGGTGTGTGTCCCACTGGAAGGCCACTGCAGACCTGTGGACAGCAGTGGTAGGGGCTGTTGTAGTGTAACGTGAACTCACAGGTTTCACACAGGTTCTGTATTGAATGTGGGGACTGACAGAGACAAAAAGAATTTTTTCCTGGAACAGAATTTCTTGACTGATGGAAGCAGTTTTTGTTAATCATAAATAATGCCCTTTGGACTTGGGATTGAGGGTCAGAACATTCACTCCATCTCCCTCACCTCTGTCCTCAGGGATAAGGGAGGGGCTAGACTTTGAGTTCAGTTACATGGGCAATGATTTCCTTCCCTGTTTTTGAAAATATTTTTTTTTATTATTTTGCCCATGAAGGTCAGAAGAGGGTTCCAGATCCCCTGGAACTGAAATTACAGACAGTATCAACCACCATGTGGGTGCTGAGAACTGAACCAGGGTCCTCTGCAAGAGCAGCCAGTGCTCTTAAGCTGAGCCATCTCTCCAGCCCCACCTACCCACTCCCCTTTTAAAAATCAGTATCGCATACTATAGTCCAGACTGGCCTCAAACTCATGGTAATCCTCCTGCCTCAGCCTTCCATGTGTTGGGACTGCAAGCCTAAGTCATCACTCCTCACTTGATTTTTGTTTTCTTGTCAGTGCTGAGGATTGAACTCAGTCTCTCACATGCATGTCAAGGGCTCTAGCACTGAGCCACATCCCCAGCCAAGGTCAGTGGTTTGATCAGTCATGTCTGGATAATAAATCTTTCAAAAGACAAATTTAGTTTAAAGACCTAATTGGTTTTTATCTACAATTGCAGAATCAAGTGACAGACACTTGGTTTTGTAAAGCAGAATGGGCAAAGGTGCCGGGAAGATGGAGAGCTAAGAGTTCTTGCTGCTCTTTTGTCTTGTTTCGTTGGGTTTTTGGATTGAGTCTCACTGTGTAGCTCTGGCTTGAATTCACAGAGATCTGCCTACCTAGTGCTGGGATCAACGGCATGTGCCACCATATCGGGCTTGCTGTTCTTGCAAGTTCTCAGGACCCACACTTGGTGACTCACAACCATCTGTAACCCCAGTTGCAGAGGATCCAGAGGCTCCCTCTTCTGGTCCTCTAAGGCACTGCATGTATGTGGAACACACAAGCAGGCACATACACGTACACATAAATACACATTTTGGAAAAATTACAATGGGTCACAGATGAGCCCAGCACAGGGACAGGCAGCAAAGTGCTGAAGAAAACGGGAACGGAGAAGGAGGAGTGGTCATTTCCAAGTCACTGCTTGAAAAACCGGGTGCAGCTATAAGCCTATGATGCCAGCACTTGGAAGGCATTCAAGGCAAGCCTGAAGAGGACCATGGGGTTGTCCAAAGCAGCTGCACTGGAAAGTCCTCACCCTCAAGGATGAAGAGTTCCCTTCAGTTAACCTTCCAGGCCACACTTGGTATCGCCACTGGTCCAAAGGAAGAACTGAGATGGAGTGCCAGCTTGAGGGGTCAGACATGCTCCTCTGCTGTACCATGGCAGGAGGACCAATTCCTCCCTCAGGCAAACCCACAGATGTCTTGTTTAGAAGAACTGGAACAGAGGCCAGGAGTGATGGCATGCACCTGTAATTTCAGGTGGAGGGAGGAGGGTCAGGACTTCAGCCCCAGCTAGTTCAAGGCTGGCTTAGGCTCCATGAGATCTTGTCTCCAAAACAAAACAAAACAGGTTGAGGAGTGGTCATAGCAGTTCAGAGTGCTTGCTGCACAATTATGAGGACATGAGTTCAGGTCCCAGCACTTATGAAAAAACTGGGCCTCCCACTCAAGCCTGTAACTCCCAGTGCTAGTGGGGTAGAGACAGGAGGATTTCCAAGGCTTGCTGGATTCCAGCATAGCCAAGAAAACACAAATACTAGGTACAGGGAGAGACCTTGCCTCTAAGGAATAGACAGAGAGTGAAAGAGTACATCTGGTCTCTGTGCCTATGCACAGCCATGCACTCGTGCACACACACACACACAAATGAATGTTTTTAGAAGCTTGGTTTGTAATTGCCAAAAAATGGAAGTTGGAGATGTGACTTGACAGCACTGGCTTGTAGGAAGCAAGAGGCTTTGGATTCAATTCCAGAACCATAAAAAAAAATGAAAACAAGCCTGGCATAGTGGAGCACTCCTTTAATCCCAGCACTAGGGAGGTAGAGGCAGGCAGATCTCTGTGAGCTCAAGGCCAGCCTGATTTACATAAGAGAGTTCCAGGCCAGCTGGGGCTTCCTTTGATCAAGGAAGACCTTGTCTCAATCCTTGTCTCAAAAAGACCAAAAAAAAAAAAAAAAAAAAAAAGCAAAAAGGCAAACTGAGGGCCAGTGAGACGGCTCAATGGATGATGGCACTTACAGCAGTACAACCCTGGTGACCAGAATTGGCTCCCCAGAACCCACGTAAAGGAGGATGGAGCTGGGCAGGTGCCATCATTCCCAGCTCTCGGGAGGCAGAGGCAAGCAGATCTCTGTAAGATTGAGGTCAGCCTGGTCCACATAGTGACTTCCGGGGAGCTGGGACTAGGGAGACCCTGTTCAAAAAAAAAAAAAAGGAGGGCGAAAGAGGATGCAGAGAGCTGACTCAACACAAAGGGATTGAGACACAAAGCAGACAGACCGTCCACTCAGTAAAATCATATTTAGCAATAAAAAGAAGCATTGTGGGCTGAAGAGACGGCTCACCCAGCAAGTGCTTGCACAGCATTGGTTCCCATCAGACCCTGTTTCAACACCCCCAAGAGCAGCATCCATATCGGGGGTCTCACAGCTGCCTGTAACTCCAGCTCCAGGGAACCCACCCTCTACATTCTCTTCTGGTCTTTTTGGGTAAACACACTAATGTGCACATATCTTCACACAGACACACATCCACACATAATCTAAAATAAAAATAAGTCTTAAAAATCTAAGCAAGAAGATCTCTGAGAGTTTGAGTCCAGCCTGGTCTATATCCCGAATTTCAGACAAGCTAGGTCTAGGACTACAAACTACAAAATGAGACCTTGTCTAGAACGGGGGTGGGGTGGGGGGGTGGAAGAAAGGGAACGTCAAGCCACAGAACCCAAAGGAAACTGAAATTCATATTCATAAGAATCTTTCTTTCTTTTCTTTCTTTCTCTCTCCCTCCCTCCCTCCCTCCCTCCCTCCCTCTCTCCCTCCCTCCCCCCCTCTCTTTCTTTCCTTTCTTTCTTTCCTTTCTTTCTCTCTCTCTCTCTCTTTCTTTCTTTCTTTCTTTCGACAAGCTCTGTGTAGCCTGAACTGGCCTAGAACTTACTTTCTACCTAAAGACAACCTTGAACTTCTGGTTCATTTGACAGTGTCCCTGGCTAGTCCCAGCTGGCCTGGAACTCACTATGTAAGCCAAGCTGGTCTCACAGCGATCTGCCTGCCTCTGCCTCCTGAGTGCTGGGATTAAAGGCTGTGCCACTGTGCCCAGTAACCTGGAAGTTCTGACCCTCCTGCCTCTAGTTCTCAAGTGCTGGGAGTTCAAGTTTACGCCCCCATCCCCCACACCACTTTTTAAAAATTCTTTTTATATGTTACCTGTGCACCTGTGTCATGCAATGCCCGAGGAGGTCAGAAGAGGGCATCGGATCTCCTGCAACTGAAGTCACTGACAGTTGTTAGCTATCATGAGGGTTCCAGGAATTGAACCAGGTCCTCTACAAGAGCAGTTGTGCTCTTAACCGCTGAGCCACCTCTTCAGCCCCACCTTGCCCTGTGTATGCAGTGCTGAAGATCAAATCCAAAGCTTCGTGCATACTGGACTCTACCATCTGGCTGTGTCCCAAACCCTAAAGTCACATTTTCTTAATGAACAGAGGGGATTTGAAAAGTTCACAAAGAATGTATAATCTCAAGGAGACTGGAACAGAAAGCCTGGCTAGGCAGAGTGCTGGGGCTCTCGGCACCGAAGTCATGCTGTTCAGCATGATGTTGTAGCAGTGAGTTGACCCTGTCATTAGGAGGCGCTGGGCCTGATACTGCACTCTCGCAACCTCAGTGCTTGGAAGGACAAGGCTGGAGATGGTGAAGACACCATCTCAACAACAACAACAACAAACAAGGCAAACCAACAAAAAGCTCTAGCCCCAAAGCGAGCACAACTCAGAAGAGGGAACACAGATGGGTGGGTGGTGAACGCCCTTAACCCAGCAGAGGCAGGCAGATCCTTGTGAGCTCAAGGCCAGCTTGGTCTACATAGTGAGTTCCAGGTGAGCTGGAGCTCTAGGGAGACCCTGAACAGTTCAAAAAGACCAAAAACAAAAGAGGAAAAAGGGGGACCCTAATGTGAATATGAACTAAGTTTGGTTGATAACTTGTCAGTATTGCTCACTGTGTGTAAGAAAGATTCACACCGGTCTAACATTTACCTATCAGGCAGGGAGGGAGAGGCCATGGGGGCTTCCGAGATTATCTTTACAGGATTTATTTATTTTTATTTTACATGTATGGCACTTGTTGCATGTATATATGCACACCGTGTGCATGCAATGCCCACAAAGGCCAGAAGGAGGGAGTCTGATCTCTGTAACTGGAGCTATAGACAGTTGTGTGCTGGGAAACAAACATGGACCATCTGCAAGAATGCAAGCACTCCCTGCCATCTGACTAAGGCAGAAGAATCTCCATTTCAAGGCCATCCTAGGATATCTAGAGAAATACTGTCTTCACCTGTCCTGTTTGAGACATGATCAAAAATAAATAAATGGATTCTCAGGAAAAAAAAAAAAGGTGAGGGCTCTTAACCACGGAACCATCATCTCCAGCCCCTTCCCAATTTTTCTTTAAGTTAAAACTACTTAAAAATGGGAAAGGTGGAGCTGGAGAGATGGTCCCGTGGTTAAGAGCACTTGCTGCTCTTGCAGAGGATCCAGGTTCCGTTCCCAGCACCCATATGGTGCCTATCAAGTGTCCATAAGTCCAGTTCCAGGGGAATCCAAAGCCCTCTTCTGACCTCCGACATATTATATGACACGGGTGTACTTACACACATGCAGGTAATACACTCACACACATAAAATAAAAATAAAAGAAAGAAAAGGGGAAAGGAATGTAGCTCAGTGGTAGAGATCTTGCATGCTTGATCAAGGCCTTAAGTTTGTTCCTCAGCACGACCATAAACAAACAAAACCAGTTACTGCAACCTGGAGGTTGGGGCAAGAGGATCTTCAGTTCAAAGTCAGCTTGGGCCTCCCTACACAATGAGACCGTGTCAAAACCAAATCAAACCACACACACACACACACAAACCAAACAAATAAAAAGAGGACTGGGCAGGGTTGGAGATGTAACTGATTGGTGAACGGCTTACTTGTGCTTGTGTCAAGCCCGAGTGGGATCCCCAGCAAAACGAATGAATGAATGAACTTGAAAGGGAAAGAGCATAAATTGGGGTTCGTCGCACAGGCAGTAAGGCTTCCCTTGCTCAGAACGACGTGGAGGCCGGACCTCGCAAAGGTACCCACGCGCACATCCCTCAGTGGCATCCCGCACCCCCTCGAAGGCGGTGCGCCTAGGCCACGCCCCCACGCCTATATGCGCCTCGCATTGGACAGCTCCGCAGGGGCGTGTGACCGGAAGAGGCGAGTCTGATTGGCAGGCACATGGTGTTCCGCGGAACATGGCGGAGCCGGCGAGGAAGCGGCCGTGTGGTCCGGTGAGTGGAGGCAGCCGGGCCCGGCCGGGGCGTGCGGTGCAGCGGGGCCGGGTCCCGAGGTTTCCGCGCGCGAGGTCGGGGCTGTATCCTGGAGGAGATGGTGCTCATGGTCCTGAGAGCCCCTTCCTGCCTTTTCTCACTCCCAGGGCGACTCTGGATACACCCGGCCCCCGTGTCTCAGTTTCCTCTTCTGTCCTATGGGACCTCATTCCACAGCTTACTGATTGCTTTTCTGTGCTGGCCTGACTGCAGGCTTCGGGAGTCCAGCGGGTCCCTGTCCTGCTGACGCCCATCCTGCAGGCAGCAGTGTCCCGGTGCCTGGCTTCCGCCCCGCCCAATTTGGAGGGTTGGTTTGGCTGGAGCAGCGGTGGTGCTCCCTTCAGCGGTGACTGATCAGCGCCACATCTTAGCCCTCCTCCCACTCTCCCTCCAGGGTGAACATGGCCAAAGGGTCGAATGGCGGAAGTGGAAACAGCAGAGTAAGTATGGGCCGGGCAAGAATGCTGAGCCCTCCGTGCCCCCGACCAGCCTAGCAGGGCCCTGGCCTCGCCCCCTCTGGCTCCGTGCCTTGTAGAGGAGAGGCTGTGGCTGCCTACCCAGAGCCCAAGCTGGCCCAGTGAAAGGAATTATCTTCTCACAGTGCCGAGACCGTCCCCCCTCCAATCAGGGTGCTTTCTTCTCCAGAGAAAGAAGAGAAAAAGAGATGGAAAGACCTGAAGATAATGAAAAAACTGGAACGGCAGCGGGCACAGGAGCAGCAGGCAAAGCTCCAGGAGGAGGAGGCAGCGGCTGCCCAGAGGAGCAACCGGGGTGAAGCAGCTGGGCCTGGGGAGGGTTAGGGTGCCCCCGGCCTCGGGTGCCCTGTGGAAGGGCTGTTAGTGATCAGTGGGTCCAGTCATTTTGTTCTGAGGGACAAGCTGAGGCCAGAGAGGGAGGTTCCTACCTCTGATCCTTCCCCACCTGGAGGTTATGCAGTTCCCCTCTTTGTGCCTCAGAACTGTAACTCTCCTCCTGTCCTCCTTCCCTTCCCCTCCCAACCTCTGTCCCTCTTCCGTCCTGTCCTTTCCTTTCTCTCATCTTTCTTTCACGTAGGGTGCTAGGGATCAAACCTAGGGCCTTACACAAGCCCTCTATCACTATATTACCCTAACCCAAACCTTCTGATCATTTTCTGGGTGCTTTAGTTTCATTTTTCATTTGATTTCATACTGAAAATGCTTACTTATTTTCCTGTTATAGCTAATACATGGTAAAAATGATACAAAGTGCTATGAAGGAGAAAGGAAAACTCCCACCAGGCTGTGGTGGTGGCTTGTTCTAACATTATGGCCACTTGTGCAGGGGGTCAAGGCTGTGTCTGCACCGTCTGACCACAGTTATAGGTTTCTGGACCTGGCTTTCCTCATCTTGCCTCATGTTCTGGAAGTCCGCTCTGTCAGGACGTGTGTCTTAACAAAGTGGATCTTGGGGCTGGAGAGATGTTCTTGCAGAGGACCTGGGTTAGAATCCAAGCGCCCACGTGGCAGCTAACCACTGTCCATAACTCCAGTTCCAGGGGATCTGACACCCTCTTTTGACCTCCTCAGGCATTACACGACACAGGTGCACTTACATACAAAGTAGGCAAACACTCATAAACAAAAAATAATTTTTAAAAATGAAATGGACCTTTTGTGGGGTGGCACTCACCTATAATCCCAGCACTTGGGAGGCTGAGACCAGAAGATAGCGAGCTCAGGGCTGCTCTGGGCTACATAGTGAGACCCTGTCTAAAACAAACATATACAAAAGTATCTTGTGTCAGGCTGGAGGGTTGGATCATAGTCACAGTGGTAAAGAGATGGCAGGGACACTAAATGACCTGTGCTAGGGCTCCTGGATAAGCTGTCTGGGTGTCATCTTCCTCCGAGAAAGAAGTGTCTGAGGGAGAGAATGTAGAGGTTCCTCTACTGCTAGGCTACCCGATCTCATGTGACCCTGGGCCACATATCTGGCCTCCTGGACAGACTCTTGTCTTGCAAATGGGAAGGGAATTTCCTCCTCAGAACATTTGTCCAGGACCCTCCCACCTCCTCTGGATATAAAGTGTGCAGATGCTTATGTCCCTTAGACGATGCAGTGTCATGGGCACATCCACCTGTGTACCGAAAAGTGTGTCTGGGTTTCCTATGTTGGCTGGTACAGTCTAAATGCCATGTAAGTGGTTAAAGAATAAGGGAAATCCTCTTTATATGGTCATCACAGATACAGGGATTTTTTTCCTTAATATCTTCAATCTGTGCCCAGCATGGTAGTGCATGTCTGTAATCTTCTCGACTCTGGAGACTGAGACAGAAGGGTCATGAGTTTTAGAATATAATAAAACCCCCCTTACCTCAAAAAAAAGACAGATCCACCACAGTAAGTGATCTCTGTGTGTGTGTGTGCACATGCACACAAAGACATATATTATTTCCAATCTGGATTGATTGAATCCCCAGGTGTGGCACCTGTAGATAGAGGAGAGCTAACTCAATTCCTGGAACTTATTCTGTAACAGCAAATGCTTATTAGACACTAGCTACTCTTTTTGGTTTTTTTTTTTTTTTTTGGTCCTTTTGGGACACGGTCTCCCTGTTGCCCCAGCTGGCCTGGAACTCACTATGTAGACCAGGCTGGCCTTGAACTACACAGAGATCCGCCTACCTCTGCCTCCCAAGTGCTGGGATTACAGGCAGGCACCGCCATGCCTGGCTTTCTTTTTTTAAAAAAAATTTGTTTGCCTGCATTTATGTACATGCAACATGTGTGCCTGGTTCCTGCAGAGGCTGAAAGAAAGTATCAGATCCCCCAGAACTGGAGTTACCCGTGGTTGTGAGCCACGATGTGGGTGCTGGGAACTGAACCCCAGTATTCTATAAGAGCAGCCAGTGCTCTTAACTGCTGAGCCATCTCTCCATCCTCAATAACTTGCTCCTCTGATTGTCTGCATTTGAGCCAGTGAACTGAGGCAACTCTGAGCTAAACCATTATATACTTGGGCCAGTGCTTCAGACTGTTGCCTGGCCTTGGCCTCTAGGCCATCTTGCTCTGAGAAGCCCTGGAAAGCTCAGTCTGTCTCCTCCTGAAGAGACTTGAGGCTCAGAAAAGGGCTGATCTCAAACTCCTTCTCAGTCAGTTCTCTTTACTGGACTGTGGGACAGAGGAAGGGAGGGAGGGGCCTTGGCTCTCAGGCTGACCAGGAACAACTCCCACCCCTGTCTAGGACGGCCCTACACACTGAGTGTGGCTCTGCCTGGCTCTATCCTGGATAACGCCCAGTCACCTGAGCTTCGAACCTACCTGGCAGGCCAGATTGCCAGAGCCTGTGCCATCTTCTGTGTGGATGAGATTGTGGTGTTCGATGAGGAGGGCCAAGATGCCAAGTGAGTCTCCAGGGATTCGGGGAAGAGAGAATGCCAGGGCTGGCTGTGGCTTCACCCTGCCTCCTGTCACCTACTTGGTGCTTTCCAAGTGCTCTGCCTGAAAGGTTCCATGGATCCTTCCTTAGTTTGTGCAGAGCCACAGACGCAGTGACTCAGGTCAGACTGGTAGGAGGGGCTCACAGAAGGGACTGCAGGTGGATTCTGAGTGGTGGAACCTGAACCCGGGGTTTTGTTCATGCTCTGTCACTGAGCTGTTTAGTGTGTGTATGTGTATATTGCCATCATCTGTGTTGAAATCAGAAGATCACTTGCAGAAGTCAGCCCGTATATGGGTTCCAGGAATAAAACAGGCTGTCAGGCTTGGCAGCAAATACCCTTTCCCACTGAGCCATCTGGCTGACCAGCACGTGGCTCTTGAGCTCTCCCTGTCTCTCTTTTCCAGGACTGTGGAGGGGGAATTCAAGGGAGTTGGCAAGAAAGGGCAGGCATGTGTGCAGCTGGCCCGCATCCTGCAGTACCTGGAGTGTCCACAGTAAGACTACCCTGAGTCGGGGGTGAGGGTCCTCACCTTGGAAAGAGCTAGAAGGCAGCTTCCCCAGGAGGGGTCCTGACAGGTGCATTCTTCCCTAGGTACCTGAGAAAAGCATTCTTCCCCAAACACCAGGATCTGCAGTTTGCAGGTATGGCTGCTGGGCCTGACCCATTTCCCATAGTTCATCCTCCAGAGCACTGAGAAACGGTCCAGTCCCACAGTCCAGGTGGGACAGTAGGTCTGGGAGTGGAGGCCTGGGCCTGATGTTAGGCCTGTGGCAGAGCTGGGATTTGAAACAGGGTCTCCACATCACCCTCATTATCCCCTCCCCTGCCCCCACCTAGGGATCCTGAACCCCTTGGACAGTCCTCACCACATGCGTCAGGATGAGGAATCTGAATTCCGAGAAGGCATTGTGGTGGACCGGCCCACCAGGCCAGGCCATGGCTCCTTTGTCAACTGTGGTATGAGGAAGGTAGGAACAAGAAAGTAGGCTGTGGCATACCCTGAGGACAGGCAAGGAATGTGGGTCGGGACACCTGGACCCTGGGCCTCTCTTGTGAAACACCAGTAATGCCAGTCTGGACCAGAGAAACATCCAAAGCCGGGCTGCAGAGATGAGGCGTGATCTGGCCTGTCAGCACCGTTAGATCACCAGTCTGGGGACTGATCGTGCTCCGCCGCTGAAGCTCATTCCCAGCTTTGCTGTTTTGTCGTTTTTGATTCTGTCTTAGTGTGTGTGGGGGGATGAACATGCACATGCCAAGGTGTGTGTGTGGAGGTCCAAGGACGACTTGAGGGAGTCAGTTCTCACCTAACATGTGGGACTCAGAGATTGAACTCAGGTGGTCAGGCCTGGTAGCAACTGCTTTACTCACTGAGCCATCTCACCTGTCCCCAAAGTAGCCCTTGTTTAGAGCGAATCCGAAGTTTAGCAGATGAGGAAATAGGCTCAGAAGTTAACTGGCCCCTCCAAAGTCCTCCAGCTAACAGGTGGCAAAGCCCCCACGTGGGAAACCTGTGACTTTGTCCCTGTGTGTGACGCTGACTCCCTCAATGTGCTAAGCTCCAGGCCTGCATTCTGACCGCCATCTTAGGAAATCTGTTCAACACGAATGCTTCTGTCAGCAGATCCCACCCAGTGCTGGATGCAGCATAGCAGACTGCCCTGCAGTCCCTCCACAGGGTCTCTGAGGACAGTGACCTGCATGGCCTGGCCCTCACTCCCTCTGGCTTCTCCCCAGGAGGTCAAGATTGATAAAAACCTGGAACCTGGGCTTCGGGTGACCGTGAGGCTGAACAAGCAGCAGCTCTCAGGTATCTGGAAGGTTCCTTGGCCCCCAGAACAGCCTGGCTCAGAGCCTCTTCCTCCTAACTCTGTCCTTATAGCTCCTACCTCAGTGCCTCCTTTGTTCCTCAGAATGCAAGACTCACCGGGGAACCGTAGTGTCGTCGCAAGAACCCCGCACTAAAGCTGGTCTCTACTGGGGCTACACTGTCCGACTGGCCTCCTGTCTCAGTAAGGGCAGAAGCGTTTTCTCTGAATGTCCATCTGTCCCTCTGGGAGGCAGCACTGGGAGATGTGTCACTCACAAGTTAGACCAGGGCCCTTGGCTTCCAAGGTGGCTGTGTAATTGGGTGGTGCTTTCTCGGGTATGGCTGGCTCCCACCTGTAATCCCAGTACCAGGAGGCTGAGACAGGATCACCTCCAGTTTGAGGCCAGTTTCGGCTGCAGAGCTTGTCTCAAAAACAAACAAACAAGCTAACTCTGAGGGCAAATATTGGCATCAAGGCTGCTGAATATTGTCTGGGGTTGGGGGCAGTGAGCCAAAGGTCTGCATGTTCCCAGCGCTCCTTCCTGCCCACCTGTGTGCCCCAGCCAAGCCCAGGTGTCAGCTCCTTCATCCCAGTCCTCAACTTCCCAAAAGCTGTGGGATAGCCTCCTTTACCTGAGCCGCTACTCCAGCCCACTTCACAAGGTATGAGACACACAGCCAAAAGCAGAACCCCCTGAGCTGGCTCTGCCCACAGGTGCTGTGTTTGCTGAGGCTCCCTTCCAGGATGGGTACGACCTAACCATTGGGACGTCAGAGCGTGGCTCCAACGTGGCCTCTGCTCAGCTGCCCAGCTTCAGGTGGGTGTTGCTTAGGGCAAGGTCTGGGGAAGAAGTGCAAAACACATGTGGCAAAGAAACATGCACAGACTGGCTCTCACTGTGCTGAGGGCAGGGAACTGATACTGTTCACTTCCTTTGGGTCCCAGGCATGCTCTTGTGGTATTTGGGGGCCTCCAAGGGCTAGAAGCTGGAGTGGATGCTGACCCCAACCTGGAGGTGACTGAACCCAGTGTCCTCTTTGACCTGTATGTCAACACGTGCCCTAGCCAGGGCAGTCGTACCATCCGCACTGAGGTGAGCCACAGGAGTTGGGGCTGGTCAGGGTGGCTCGAACTTCTCCCAGGAGCTGACTGTAGGTGCCTTCTCTGAAGATGGGCTCCTCACCGTGGCAAACTAGAGGCATTGGGATACAAGAGGATGAATCATAGTCCTATGCTCCCAGGCTGGGAGACCAGGCGATTTGTCTGTTCCCTGTTTAGGGCCTCTACTTCCTTGGCTATATCCTTGCTGTTCCTCAGTAGTCCTAGCACAGCCTCTTCCCTTGGGTTGTCACATGCATCCATGGAAACCGTGCAGCCATTTCTGAGGCCAGTGTGGGATGCTGTCCCTGTGGGTGCTCTGTCAGCCTCAGGTGGTGACTGCAGCTGGAGAGCCCCAACCCGCAAGGCCTATCACCAGGTCCTGCCCGTCACCCCCTCCCCACCCTGGCACCCGGCCCTTACGGTAGCACTAGTTCTGACATTGCTGTTCCACAGGGGCCCTGGGCTGCCCCTCACCAGGCCTCAGAGTGAACCTGACTAACCTCCCCACGCGGGGCTGGGTCCTGGGCTGTGAGACAGCAGAAGCTAGGGCAGGGTGACCCCCAGGTCCCAACCCACTGTTCACTTCTCCAGGAAGCCATACTCATCTCCCTGGCTGCCCTGCAGCCTGGCCTCACACAAGCAGGTACCCGGCCCACCTGAAGGCTCAGTGGGTCCTGGGTGTGGAGGAAGCAGCAGGAAACTGGAGGTCCCGCGACTGCCTGAGATAGAGACGTCAGGACTTGTCTCCAAAATATCCACCTTTAATGTGAACCAGCCCATCTCCCAGTGTCATCTGCCTCACTTGCTGCCAGCGGTGATGGCCTTTAGGTTTCCAGCTCTCGCCAGGATGTTAGGCACGAAGAGCAGCCCTGAGGCCCGTTCGATACTCTCAATGGGTACCAGGAAGCGCTCCAGTGGGAGAGTCTCATCCACAGGGGCGTTGGGCATCACATAAGAGCGCAGCTCGATCTGCCCGCCTGCAGCCTCCAGGATCAGCACCTTGAAGAAGTGTGTGGGCACCGCCACATGGTTCTTGCCAATCACCTGGTATTTCACATAGGACTTGCCGTCAGCCTCTGTCCTGTGGGTAGACCCAGGAACGTGGTCAGACCCAGGCCGCCTCTTCCAGGGTGCCTTCCTGATCTGAGGGCGGTCTTCTGCTATGCCGTCTCTCACCGCTTCGTTGTGCCCGGTGCCTCCTTGGGGCGGGGAACTCAGTAAGGCAGGGACTCGTGCCAACATAAAGACTGCTAGAAGAATGAACTCTGAATCTCGCTGTTACCCTATGTAGACATGATCACCTTCATAGGCAGTGCCTCAAGCAAGAGGTTGTTATCCCAGCCCCAGTACAGGGCCTGCCGCTCAGCAGCTGCCAGACACTGCACGGGTGACCCACAGCCTCCCTCCGCAGCAGCCTTCAGTGGGCAGGTTTGTCATGTAATAAAGGTTTATCAGTGCCACAAGCTGCCACCTCGTCTAGCCTGTGCTGAGCCCTTGCCATGGGCCAGGCCCTGACCTAAGTGTGACAGTCACCAACCCACTCTGTAGTCAGTAACCATAAGGTCACAAGTCTTATTCCTATTGCAGGGGAGGACAGTGAGGTCACTTGCCAAGGGAGCCAAGGCCTGCTCCACCAAACCTATGGATTCCATCATCTCATCAGTCCCATCCTTATCAGACCAGAAAGATGACTAATGCTCAGTCCCTTACACCTGGCAGGACGACCCCGGAGCGTCTCCATGGCAGAATTGGGGCTAGCATCTGTGGGTACAGGAGAGATGTTCTAGGAGGGCACCCAAGGGTGTCTGGCTAGAATAACTTGAGAAGCCAGGCAGGGGAGTGGGAGGCCCTATCAGGTCTGTGTGGCAAGCTCACCTGGGCAGGAAGAGCGGTCCTGTGCAAACATAGACATTTTGGTAGGTGCGGGTCAAGCTTCGGCTGTACCTCTCCAGATTGTTCCAAGCATTCTGGTTGAGGTGTGGCACCTGGTGGGAGAAGCAGGGCCCAGAGGACCATGCCTGGGACCTTCATCTCTCAGGTATGCCCCAGGAGTTATGGAGGTAGTCAAGCCAGGGGTGACTCCCTGAAGGCTCTGTAACCCACTGGGAGACACTGACGCGCCTATCGGGGCTAGTTAGCCATAAGCTCATCCACCTCTCCTGCACTGTCAAGTCTCAGCTACAAGAAGAATGGGGGGTCCTTCTCCCCATTAAGGGACACTGAGGTCACCTGAATCTCCTAGGCCTCAGGATATGGTCAAGGAAAGGGGAAAGGGGTCAGTTCGATGCCCCTGTCCTTCAACATCCTCCGGGTGGATGCCCGAAGCAGGAATCCAGAATAAGATCCTGCTGGGAGCACGCCCGGAGCGTAGGCTGTGTCCAGGGTGCAGGGACTGGCATGTACAGCGCAAATGCGTGCCAGCCGTTTTCCTGGCCGCTGCTCGCAGCCTCGCTGCGTAGACGGTTACGGGAGCTGGAGACCTGCAGGCGCTCCGGGCTCGAACTTCCAGCCCGGGCCCCTCCCTCCCTCCCGCGCGGCTCCAGAGGGGACGGGCCGCTACCTGCGGGGCCACGTTGCTCAGGTAGAACGTGTCGTCCACGGCCTGCTGGCTCCAGCGGTGGTTGGCGGCGGCGGCGAGGTGGCCGCGGTCGAAGCCGCTGCCGCGGTAGTCGGCGTTGGTGGCGCGGTGGTAGGCGTGCACCGAGTCGTCCTCGCGGAAGTCGCACGCGCGCCGGTCGCCGTCGCCGCGCAGCCGCTCGGGCCGCAGCTGCTCCAGCACCCAGAGCGCGCCGCGCGTGCGCGGGTCGTAGCTCAGCACGTAGGACTCGCGGCTCTTGAGCTGCGCCACCCCGGGCAGCCCGTACTTGGCCAGCTCGCCGGCGCCGCGGGGTCCCCCGGGCAGGGCGGGCGGCTCGGCCGCGGCCGCCACGGGCAGCACCGGCACGCGGAGCAGCAGCCCGGGCGTGCGCCCCTCCGCCCGCCGCCGCCAGCCCTCGGCCGCCGCGCCCAGCCCCGCGCCCAGCGCCAGGGTCAGGCCCGCCCGCAGGGCGCGCATGGTCAGCCCGGTTGGGGAGCGGAGGCCTCGGCTCGCCCCGCACCCGAGCCGGTCCCGGAGCCGCCCGCGCCCTGCCTCCGCCCTCGCGCTCCTGATTGGCGACGGTCAGGCCTGGCTCCGCCCGGACTCCCGCGCCTCGGGCACCTTCCCTCGGCCGCCGGCCTGCGCAGGCGCCCAGCCAGGGTCAAGTGGGAAGCGCATTTCCTGCGGCTTCTTTCTTTAACTTTCGGAATAGCCCCAGGGACTCTGGTTGGTCGAACCAGGACAGACCACCCCCAAGTCCCTGACCCCTCCTATCCGCCCATCATAACACCACAAAATCAGCCAAGACCGGGTGCGGACGGCAGCGGATAACTGCTAGCTGGGGCAGAAACTTGCTTTGATGATTGCAGAAAGCAGCTTGAAAAGCCTAAACGAGGTTCGCACTTTTCAACCCATTTGAAGGGCTGAGTCTGGGAAATATACGTTGGATTTCTATACTGTTCACCACGGTTTGTCCTGTCCTTGGAATCTGGATATGCAAGGTACTCAACAATAGGATCTGGTTAAGGACGTTTTCCACATGTCGGGTGGAATAGTATTTAACCTGTGCAAACATTTTAAAACCGTTCAGCAGTTTGCTCACCACCTAAGAGGGAGGGCAGTGCAGAAAAACGTGACCCTTCCCCCAAAAAGGCTAGATGCATACCTCTGACAGCACATTACTTACTAGCGTGAACAAGATTCCCTTACCAGGACAAAACAAATTATGTAGTACACGTTGAGTTCTGGGGCTGGAGAGATGCTCAGAGGTTAAGGGCACTGGCTGCTCTTGCAGAGGACCTGGGTTCGATTCCTAGCACCCACATGGGGGCTAACTACTGTCCATAACTCCAGTTCCAGGGGAATCCAACGACCTCTGCAGGCGTTGCACTTACATACATGCAGACAAAACATACACATAAAATAAAAATAGAATTTTTTAAAGGGACTGGAGTGATGCAGTGCTTAAAAGCATGCCTGACAGCTGGAGTTCCACCTCTGGAGCCCACATGAAAAGGGATGCGGTAGCACACAGCACACACCCATAATTCCAGTACCTCTAAAGCAATATGGGAGGCAGAGACTGGAGAAGCCAGAAACTGGGAGGCGGCAGCAGAAGCAAGAGGACCCTGCTTCGAGACACCGTGGACGGACAGACTGACCAGAGCGCCACGACCTCAACATTTGTGCCATGGTACAAATAAGGGCTTGGCATGGTAACTCTCATCTATATTCTCAACCCTAGGGAGGCTGAGGCAGGGGAATCACCATGAGTCTGAGGCCAGCCGGGGGTGACCACTCCTCCATTAACGGACATTTGACTCTTGGCTAGTGTAAATGCCACCATTGAACATGGGAGTGCTGGGGTCACATCCAAAAAGCCTTGCCTTGTTGAGACAGGGTCTCCCTGTCTGGAACTCCCTGTGTAGGTTAGGCTGGCCTTGAACCTCAGAGACACACCTGCCTCTGCCTCAGGGGTGAGGGGTTTAAAGGTATCTGCATGTCACAACCCGCTCTGTTATCCATTTCTAGCTGAGTTTTCTTTCCGGGCTGTGACAGCCCCATCTTACCCTTCCAGATGGGGCTGTCCCGTCCCTTCAGCACCATTTGTTGAGGGTCATCCTTCCTCACGTGTTCTGGGCACTCTGCTCTGTGGATGGACGTCATCCACTCCTATGTCAGTGTTGTGCTGTTTGAACACCATAAATAACCTTATAATGTGTTTTAAAGTCAGGAAGCTTTGTTCTTTGCTCAAGATTACCTTGTCTGACTGAAATTTTTTATGGTTCCATACAAATTTTAAGATTATTTTTTCCTTTTCATTGCGGGGAAACTTACCCAGAGCCTAATCCACACAGGGCAAACATGCCACTCCACACCCTCATCTCACTGCAATTTTGTTTTGTTCAGACAGGGCCTCACTACACAGTCCTGGGTAGCCTGGCACTCACTATAGAGCACAGACTGCCTTCAAATTTGCCATGATTGTCTGACCTCTGCTTGGAGTGCTGGGATTGCAGGCATATACCACCATGCAGGGCCACATTGGGATCTTTAAATTTTGTAATTATTATGGTTAAGACAGGATCTTACTGTGTAGGCATGGCTTGACAGGAACTCACTACGTAGACTAGGCTGGCCTCAATCTGAGAGATCTGGCTACTTCTGCCTTAGAAGTGATGTCCAGTCGTACACTGGATCTTGATAGGGATTGCATTTAAGGATTCTTCTGCTCTGTAAATATGGAATCTCTTCCTATTTACATTTTCTTCAGTTTCTTGCAACGTTTTACCATGCTCAATATGTAGATTTTCTCTCATTGGTTGAGGGGCTATGTTTATAGCTTAGTGGTACTGTGCATGTTTGAGGCCCTGTGGATTCTATCCCCAGCACTAACTATATATATATGTATAAATTCTAAGTAACTTCTAGCTATTGTGAGATTTTACTATTTTCAGAGGTTATAGGTAACATATAAAAATACCGATTTTCACATCATTACGGGAAAGTGCTAGTATATGCTGTATCACTGAGCCTATGTTGACTTTGTATCCTGCAACTTTCTTTAAAAATATCTTTTTATTTTATGAGTGCATTACCTGCATGTATGTTAGTGCACCTGTGTCATGCAATGCTCGCAGACGTCAGAAGAGGGCATCAGACCCCCTGGGACTGGAGTTATAGATTGTCGTTAGCTGCCACGTGGGTACTGGGAATCAACCCTAGGTCCTCTGCAAGAGCAGCCGGTGCTGTTAACCACTGAGCCGTCTCTCCAGCCCTGTATCCTGCAACTCTTATCGATGCTATCCACTGGAGTTGTTAAGGCTTTCTCCATAGATCATGTTGTCAGCAGACAAGTTTGCCTCATGCTCTGATCTGAATTCCTTAACTCCTTGTCTAGCCTCAGGCTACAGACTGGCAACTGGACTGGCAGCCAGTAGCAGCGTGTGGGGTGAAGTGCAGGGGCAGGTTTAGCCCCCTTGTTTCACAGTGGGGTGCAAACTTGGGCTTCTCATTCTTGGCCAGTGTACCGAAGCACATTCCTTTTACACCTGATTTTTGAATTTTTAACCATGAGACGTTTGCTTTTGTCAAATATCTTTTCTGAGTCTATGGAGATGACCTAAGTGTTTTAAAATCTAAAAATAACAGGGTGTGGTGATGCACACCTTTAATCCCAGCACTTAGAGGCAGGCAGATCTCTGTGAGTTCCAGGCCAGCCTGGTCTACACAGGGAGTTCCAGGCCAGGGAAGGATACAGTGAGACACTTGTTTCAAAAACAAATAAAATATTAAATACATAATCTGGGGGCTGAAGATGGCTCAGCAGTTCAGAGCAATGGCTGCTCTTGCAGAGGACCGAGGTTCAGTTCCCAGCACCCACATGGTGGCTAACAACCATCTGTAACTTCAGTTCCAGGGGTTCTAAGGCCCACTTCTGGCCTCTGTGAGCATTGCATGACACAGGTGTACTTACATACGTGCAGGCAAAACACTCATACACACAAAAATGAACAATCTAAAAGACAGTGTGGCTAGCAACAGATGAGATGGACTGATGAGTTAAAACACCTGCCACCAAGCCTGAGGACGAGTTCAGTCTCGGAACACACATGGTTAAAGGTGTTTCTCTCTCTCTCTCTCTCTTTCTCTCTCTCTCACACACACACACACACACATACCTGACAAAATCTAAAAACACCAATGCAATGTCCTCACACAGAACCTCCTTCCACAACTCTGGTGCAGATCACAGAGACTGGATTTAACAGTCCAGGAACATTCCTGGTTTTTCTCTTAGATCACTCTAAGGGACTCTGTCCCTGCTCGGGTCTCAAGTCCAGCTGTCACAGGGACACTGCCCATCATAAAGAGCACAGGATTTATTAAAGACAACTGATTGACAGCACTGATTCAGAGAGAACAGATGAGAACACAAAGCTGCTGACACTCTGACCCCATGACGGAGACCTGCCGAGTTCACACAGCTCAGTGTGTAAATGTCCGTGGTCTTGGGGGCCGCTCCCAAGTGGAAGCTGCAGGCACTCCAACTCTGTGGGCCTCCCTTGAGAATCCAGGGCAAGTCCTTTCCCCAGACAGCACCTCACCAGTCTACTCAAGACACAGTCCCTGTGCTCCCGACCAAAGCAGAGGGCTCTGGATGCAGGTCTCCCAGGGAGGCAAACAGATGCAGTGATTCAAGTAGCAAGATTCCAGGAAGAAGGGGAGACAGGCAAGAGGGAGTGCGTCAGGCAGGAGTCCCGGGCAGTGTCTGCTGGGTGCAGGCAGTGGCACAAGCCTCAGGCTATGAAGGGGTCAAAGTCAGGGCTCAGCCACAAGCTGACAAGTCCTGGGTGGAGTGTGGCCGGGCCAGTGGAGTAAATCTGGTATCTGTGCACAGCAAAGTCACCAGCTCTGGCCTCCATTCTCCTCAGTTCTAGTGAGAGTTGGTAGGTCTCCCAGCCAAGACCTGTGGAGAGGATGTCAGGGCTAACCTTGGGAAACAAGAGGGCCATCCATGCCTCCAATTCCTCTATCACCTCAGCCATCCTCATCCCAAAGCACTTGCCAATTTGCAATAAAATAGCCAGAGTCTACATAAATAGTAAAAATCTCCCAAGTAGTTGGGGAGAAGATAGCTAAAAGGCAAGCAGAGTTCCAGCTCTTCCTAAGGAACCCAAACAGCAGCCCTGGAAGGCAGGACGCCCTGCCCACTAGTCTCGGGAAGGCTTCAAACAGCTGCTAAGTCCAGCCTTTGCTGGCCAGTCTATGGAGAAGGTCAAGGCCTTGCTCTAGCAGCCTACCTTCAGGACCCAAATCACCCCCTCCACATGAGAGGAGGAAGGGCTATGCTCAGAGTAAGCCGATACTTGCACAACTGGGAGTAGTCGGGGTTCCTGTGCAGGGAACAGCCCCAAATCCCGGGACAGCTCAAGCACACAACAAGGAAGGCCAGCGCCTCTGCAGCCCTCAAGGAAGTGGAGGGCAGATTTGGTCCTCCTGGCACTGAAAGGAGCCACGTCTTTTGAGTTCAGCCACTCCTGGACCTAGAGAGGCACCCTTTGGCCCCCCAGCCCTTGATCGGACTTGCATGCCCTGAGCTGGGATGCTGAAGCCGAGGAGATGACAACTCTCCCAAAACACTTGGAATCCAGCTCCCTGGGACAGAACTGCCTGGATGACCTTGGCCACTGAGACAGATGGGCCTCTGTGGAATGGCTGAAAAACCCACCCTCCTTCCTCTCCTCTCTCCATTCCATGTGCAGGGGGCTGGAAGTTTCAAGGCCATCATTCTTAGTGGCATTTGGTTTCCAAGTACAGAGTGGGGTCAGGCCCTCTGGGAGGCACTAGAGAGTCCCTCGGACTGGGGGACCTGGGAGCCTCAAGCTGGGGATTGGAGCAGGGTGCCAAAGTTAAGGGCGGCCTTCAGAGGCCTTCCTGAGCCACACTCCTCGATCTGTCTGCCTGCCTGCCTCAGGGTAGAGGAGGAAGGGAGGGAAGAGGCTCAGGATAAGGCACCCCAGGAGAGAAGGGCGGGGGCGGGGTGGACAGAGACAGACACACACTTCTGAAAAAGGAGGAGGGAGACAGGCAGAGGTAGAGACACAGAAAGGGAAGCAGGGACCAAGGGATTCCAAGATACCCTCACCCCACTTCCGGAGTGTGTGAGCGTGCACACAGACACACACAAGCAGAGACACCTGGGGCACAACCCAGCCCCAAGTAAACAGGTGCTCAGCTGGAGAGAGGGTGGGTCATCTAGGATCACCCTAGATCCAACAGTCACTCAGCTCCTTTGGAGTCCCCTCCCTGTGCAGCATGAGCACCAGCGCCCAGAAGTGGCTTCTGGCCCACCTGTCAATCAATCACCTCCCCCGACCAGTGCCCAGGGGAAGAGGAAAGCAGGAAAGGGTGAGGAGTGCGTGGGCAGAGGCAGGGCAGGACCCTCACCAGCCCCTGTGCCCCTCTGTCCCCAGCTCCAGGAAACCAGTTCCTGAGCTCCAGCCCTGCTTAGCAGCCTGGGTGGAGGGTCCAGGGCTGAAGCACAGGGCAGCCAGTGGCAGGGAGAGAGCGCAGCAGTGTGCCCCCAGGAGGAATGGCCTGGACTATGGGAGCCAGGCTGGGAAGACCTGGAGCTGGCCGCGCCTGCAGCTTCCCCTCAGGCTGGTTCGTCATTCGCTTCTTTGTGTCCCAGAAGCCAGGACGCAGGTGCAGGTGGCTGTTCTTCCAAACTCGGGCCTCTTGTCACCAGGTTACTTTGAGTCTTGGAGTTCCTTGGCTTTCTGTAGAATCTGGCAGACATCTGTGATGGGGTAATCCTGGGCACAGGAAAGATAAAAACACACTCCTGAAACAGCAGCACTTTGCTGCCACGTAGCACACCCCCCACCTCCCCTGAGTCTCGTCACCATGCTGTGGGTGCATGGGACACTGCATGCCACTTCCACTACACCCCTAGGCCCACGAGTCTCACAGTCTGCCTGAGGACCAGGACCCCTGCCCTAGCCCCTCCTAACACGGAGCCCTGAGTCCCACCGACACTGAGCCTGGTACGGAGTCAGCACTCTGCAGACCTCAGTCCTCCAATCCCTTCGGGAGCCCCCTGGGAGGGTTGCTGTGATTACACCCATCTTACAGATCAAGTCAGTGAGGCCACTGAAAACCAAACCCAGCTTAGCACTGGTGAAGACACGGAAGTCTAGAGGGCTCACTGGCTCAGGGCGCATGGTAAACACAGCAGAACAGAGGAATGACCCTCAGCTGGCTTGAAGACCCATCTGACCCACACCTCCCTGGCCCGAGCACAGTTCTGAACTTCCACTGCCTTGGTCGTGTCTGAGTTCTGGAGACCAAGGGCTTATCAAGTCCAAACTGATATGATATGGAACCTAAACCCCTCACTGTGCGGTCCCAGCCCCAGCAGCTGGCACAGGGTGGGGATGGACAGCATCTGCATGTGGCTGAGACTGACACCCCTCCAATGCCTATTTACCTGGAGGAGACGCATGTTGATGGTAAAATCCCCCTCCAGCAACTGCTCCCGGATCAGTCTGCGAGAAACAAGCAACCATGGTGCTGGGCCCTGGGTACCTGAAATCAAGCCCACCATCCCTCCACAGGCTCAGCTTAGAGGTGAGAATTTCAGAAGCCCTCTCTACCCAGAAGAGGCTAGCCCCTGCCCATCCTTGGGTCTGAGGGTCCCTGCTCAGTAGCCCCTAAAGACGGGGCAGGTCATGGCTCCACTCACATGAGCATGGCGCAGCAGACCAGAAGGAGGAAGTCAAAGCGGTTGTTATCAGCAAAGAGGGAGTCCCAGATCCGGATGACATCAGGCAGCAAGAACTCCTGGGACAGCAGCAACGTCAGCCAGCGGAAGGCAAAGAACTGAGGCTTGATATTCTGCTCTTGCTGGGGAGAGAGCAGGAAGCGGGGTGTCAGCTGCATAAAGAAAATGCAGCCTAGGAGTGAGCCCACATCAACAACAAGCCGGCCCAGCACTGGGGAGCCACAGGCAAGGGTGAACGCAGGGACACCAGGGTTGGTCCAGGGCCCTCACTGGGGCTCGTACAGCCTCACTTCTTGAAGGGGGCGGCGGCTGCTAGCTGTTCCCAGATTTGCTTCCTTCAAGATACACCGGGAACTCTGACTTTCACACTAGCCCTTCAGATTCGTTAAGTGAGGCTCAACTCAGCTACTTCCACCTCTGGGACTTGTGGGTATGCACACTGACATCACCAGGCACTCTATCTGTCCTTAGCCTATTTCATCCACATAACAACCCCACAGCTTCCTCGGTCCCATGAGAAGAACCCCTGGTCAGCCTTGGTGGCTATAACCTGAAGGAACAAGTCACAAAACAGGAAAAATGGCGTTCAATCTGTGCTTAAAAATGTACATGTAGGAGACCGGAGAGACGGCTCAGTGGCTAAGAGCACTGGCTGCTCTTGCAGAAGACCCAGCATCCACATGGCAGCTAACAACCATCTGTAACTCCAATTCCAGGGGATCCCACGCCCTCTTCTGTCCTCCTCGGGCACTGCACGACTCCGGCGCACTTACACACATGCAGGCATAATATTCATGTATATAAAATAAAAACAAATGAAAAAATGTTTTTTAAAAAGACATTTATAGCCTAGCCAGGAATAGTGGCACACACCCTTATTCACAGTATTCAGGAGGAGGCATATCTCTGAGTCTATGTTGGAAGTTCGAGATCAGTCAGAGCTGTAGAGTGAGACTGTGAATTAAAAAAAAGGTACAGATACACATTTTTCTTTTCCACAAAACTTTTAAATTTTTAATCTTATTCTTTATGGTTTAAGGCTGAGTCTCATGTGGCCCAACCTGGGCCCAAACTCACTGTTTGGCGAGTATGATCCTGAACTTCCAATCCTCCTGCTTCCCACTTACTAAATGTGGGATCACAGGCATGCTGATCACATGCCTGGTCAATACAGTGGCTGAAGACTGAACCCAGGCCTTATACCTATTAGGCAAGCCCTCTACCAACTGAGTTACATCCATAGCCCACAGAACTTTTTTTAAAGTCTCACTATGATGGCCTGGACCTGGAACTTATAGAAGAGGCTGGCCTTGAACTCGCAGATATCTACCTGCCTCTGGCTCCCCCAAGTGCTGGGGTTAAAGGCCTGTGCCACCATGCCCAGAAAAGTTTTTACTTATATGTAAACATGTGTCCTTTTTTCTAATTTTACTTTTTGTTACTGTGTGATGCAGGTGCTACCGAGTATGTGGAAGTCAGGGGACAGTTCTCGGGAGTAGGCCTGAGATCAAACTGACCAGACTTCGGAGGTCAGCACTTTTACCCCCTGAGCAATCTGACCAGACTCTTGTATTCTTTTTATTTTTTAACTGTGTGTCTGTTTGTGCAAGTGAGTGCAGTACTCACGGAGGCCAGAAGAAGGCGACAGATCCTCTGGAACTGGAAAAAAGCCAATGTGGGGCACCAGCCTCTGACCTTCTGCACTATACTCTCTTAACTGCCAAGACAACTCTCCAGCCCCTTCTTTCCTTTTTAAAAATTGTTTTGAGCCAGGTTCTCATGCAAGTTGGGTTTGAACTTACTATGTAGCCCAGGCTGGCACCTCTACCTCCCAAGTGCCATAATTATAGGCATGTGCTACCAGGCCCAGCTTATAATGAACCGTTTTCTGAAACAAGGTACAGCACTTCAGTAATTTTTTAATTGTATTTTTATTTGTTTATGTGTATGTGGGCTCCTGGAGGTCAGGGGGCAACTTGTAGGAGTCAGTTCTCTCCTTCCACCAAACTCAGATTGTCAGGCTTGGTAGTGGGCACCTTCAGTCAGCAGTCATCTCATCAGCTTAATTTTCTTTTATTTTTATATTATATGTTTACTTATTTAGTTTGTGTATGTGTATAGATGTACAGATAGATGCATACATGCCTCTGCACACGTGTAGGTAGAGGACACTGGTCCTCTTCTTCCACTATGTGGACCCTAGGGATTGAACATGCCATCAGACTTGGTAGCAAGTATCTTTACCTGCCGAGTCATCTTGCCAGTCTCTAATTTTACTTATTTCTTTAATTTTATTTTTTATTTATTTTTTGAGATAAGGCCTCACTACGTAGCCCTGGCTGGCCTTAAACTAACAAGAGATGGGCCTGCTTCTGCCTCCCAAGTGCTGGACTTAAAGGCGTGTGCCACCATGCCCAGTTACTTTCACTTTGTAATGAAGTTTACAGGCGTGGTAGCATAGCCTGTAATCCTACTATTCCAGAGACCCAGGCAGGAAAATCAGAAGTTCAAGGCCAGCCTGGGAAAACTCAATGAGACCATATCTCAAAATTAAAAAAAAAAAATGTTAAAAGGGGATGGGGCTAGAGAGATGGCTCAGCAATTAAGAACACTTGCTGTTCTTCCAGAGGACCTGGGTTCAATTTCCAGTCCCCAACATGGTAGCTAACAACTGTCTATAACTTCATTTCCAAGGGATCCGATGTCCTCTTCTGGCCTCTTCAGGCTTTGCATAACACGGGTGCAGGCAATACACGCATACACATACAGTAGAAACAATACGAAGGGAGGCTGGGAGCACGGTGCTTACCCGCATAGGTAAGGCCCTGGCTACATCCCAGCACCTCTCTCCCCCAGTGATAATCAAGTTCACAGTTCCCGTCTCAGAGACTGGCTAACTGGCTTACCTCATTCAGTGCCTGTGCTTGGCACACACAGCACCATTCTCAACTTTCTACTCCCCTCCCAGCCTACTGGGCTTCTGGCAGCCACAAGGGCTCCCAGGCCCTCCCCAGCACGTGGGTCAGCGTCTGGAGCTGGGCCAGCATCCTGAGTACCCGGTCAGCACTGCCCAGTACCTGCGTCCTCTGCCCACGTGCACTGGCCATGTGGCACAGGAGTCCTCACCAGTTTCAGGAAGAGCTCCATGTCCTTGTCCTTCAAGGTGGAATACACCTTCTCCATCTTGTAGGTGATGCCACACTGAGAGTCATCCAGGCTCTTGATGAAGTTGTCCCTGATCTCCGCCATGAGGTTGGTGAAACAGAAGAAGGTGTCAGCCTCCGCGTGCTCTGTGAGACAGTACAGTGTGAGTGGACACGGGAATGAAGTGTTCCGGAGTTTCACTTCACATCTCACCTACAGTGCATCTATCCCACCTCTAAGTGTCACTGAACTGTCCCTGTGGAGGCTGTGATGGGCCCTTCACCCTTGGCCACGTCCCCCCTAGACTACAACACTTCCACCTCATTTTCCGGCCACGCCGTCTACTCAGCAGCTCATTTCACGCTCTCCTGATGACGTCTCACGTCTTTACAGCTTCCTGTGTATATCCATTCTACCATTACATCACATCAACACATCAGTAAACAGCAACATTCTAGAAGGCAGGGCTGGGAAGGGTCTCGGGTACCATCTGGGCCAGGCCCTCATCTGACAGAAATTGAAGGTCTAAGGAGGTGTGGCTTCAGAGTGCAGTGCGACTGTCAGTCCGGCTCACCTCATTCTCAGTGGGGATGCTGGCGACCAGAGCCTGCCTACCTCTCCACTCGCTGCTGGGGTCAGTGGCGAAGGTGTAGTAGAGAGGGCCCACGATCTCGTTCATGCCCTGCACATAGGCAATGCCAGGGTTGAGCTTGGCATAGATGAACAGGATTCGCTCCACCACCTCCCAGTGGGCCTCGCAGCCATTGGGCAAAACCTCATACTCGTTCAGGGCTGGAGATGTGTTGTTCTTATGTGGGGAGCTCATCTGTGGAAAGGAGCAGACACCTTAACAGACAACTGTTCCACTAAGCCAACATGATCTGACTTCCTAGCTTACGGGAAGACGGCATGGAGGGAACTGTCGAACAAGCACCACCGAGGAGTGCTCAACACAGTGAGGCCAAAACCAAACACGGAACGCCATAAACACAGGTTGCTTCTGACGTAAGGGAGGCTGATGGGGAAGGGAAAAGGAACATTCTAGAATGCAGGAACAGTCTTTATCTGGGCTGATTGCTGGCCACACAGGTGTACCCAGAAGAAGAAAATCTAGCTATGTACATAAAATGTATGTTATTTTACTTCATAAAGGTTTAAGTAAATGTAATTATACTTCAATTGAAAATAAAAACTTGGCTGGGTGTAGTGGCACACCCCTGTAATCCCAGTATTTGGGAGGTAGAGGCAGGAGGATCAAGAGTTCAAGGTCATCTTCTGCTACCTATAGTCTGAGGCCAGCCTTGGCTTCAGGAGACTCTGTCAACAGAAGAAGAGGGGAAGGGAGGCAAAGGGAAGACCTGCGTGTGCCTCTAATCCCAGCACTCGGGGTGGAGCAGGACTGTTATGGGGTTGAAGACAACCTGGGCTTCAGAGTGAGTTCTGGGCCAGTGAGACTTTGTGTCAGACAAACAAACAAATAACAGTATGCAAATAAAGCAAAACAGTAACATACAAATTTTAAATATGTGAACACACTTGTGGGCAGAGAAACAGAGGCCTGTTCCAAGTGAGACTATAAAGAAACAGAATGTCCCAATCAAGACATAGACATTGCCCTGGGCCCCGGGCCAAAATAATGAAGTGACTCTCCCCACAGGAGGTACAGCCCAGTTGATCCCAGCTGGTCATGGAGTGGACAGTAGACGGTATTCTAGAGTCATCCTCTTGATAGCCTGGGTAGGACACTCTTTTCTCAGGAGAGGTCTGCTGAGGTACTTGGAGCAGAGGGTCAGATACCTGTAACTTTCTCGGTCTTTCTTTTTATTTATCATTTTTATTTTATGTGTATCAGCCTGCATGTGTCTAAGTGCACCCGTGTTGTGCAATGCCTGAGGTCGGAGGGAGGTATCAGATCCCCTAGAACCGGAGTTATGGATGGTTGTTAGTCACCATGCAAGTGCTGGGATCTGAACCTGGGTCCTCTGTGCAAGCAGCCGGTACTCTTCACTGAGTCGCCTCTCTAGCTCCTCTCTGTCTTTCTGTTACACAGAAAGAGCAACGCAACGCAACGAACGATTGCATACGAGCGCTCCAGCTTCTCTGAGAGCCTTTGAAAGTCTTCGTAAGATGTAAGAACTCAGTCACTGCCCATCTGCAGTGCATGCAATAAACTGTTCTTCCGAAACAAAACAAACCACAATTACATGTATTACATGATATTACAGATAATATAACAACATAGATATGAAAAGACAAACGAAGAGGTTACATTACAAAAGAACATGGAACACCACAGATCTCTGGGTGTGACCCCGGCCCTCAGGATGATCAGGAGTTCAAGGCTAGCCTGGGCTACATGAGATCCTGTTTTAAACAACAAAAGAAAAATAGGGGTCCCCAATACCAGCTGTTTGGCAGAACCCCTCAAGAACTTTACAGTGATTCAGGAACCTGGCTCTGCCATGGACCTGCTCAACTGAGAGCTCCAGGAATGGGGTGCTTACAGGACAGATCAGAGCAGAGACTCAGTACGAAGCTGTCCTAGAAGCAGGGGGTCGGGGGCATTAAATTCCCTGCCTCACTATCTCTACACGTGTCATATACATGTATTATACATGCACAGAGACTCACGCACCTCAGTAATATTTGACAAGTGCTTTCTCTATGCCAGATATGCCAGAGAATGCTATACAAACATTCCATTTAAACCTGGACTCTTTCATTCTGTGTGTGTGACAGGGTATCATATAGCCTAGGTTAGTCTCCAACTCAGCACACAACTAAGGATGACCCTGAACTGATCTTCCTGACTCAGATTACAGGCTGTGCCACCACATCCAGCTATCAAAACCATTTTTAAGATATGGAAACAACTCACTTACGCATTAAATATTTCCCAGTAAGTTCTGTCCTGAGACCTGAACCTGGACTGGCTAGCTCTGGAGCTTGTGGGCCAACAGAGCAAGCTGTCTTCCTGAGATGCCCTGCACTTTCAGCTTTCTAAAAACCTCCTCTCTGTGACCTCATTTTATCCTGGCAGCTCCACAACCAGGCAGACAGAAGCAATCACGCCCAGTCTACAGATGAGCAAACAAGCTGGGAATGAGAGGCCTAGCCCTGCCTGGAGTCACACAGATGGCCACCTCACCACAGGTCCAGAGAAGGCCACCCCAACTCAGGCCATCCCAGGACCAGAGTCAGAGGGATGAAGCTTCTGGTGGGTCCTGGATGGCCAGGACCAGATTCAAAGGTAAAACATCACAGTGAGAGGACTAACTGGGCTGGTCTCTGCCTGGCAGGTACAGGGAACCAAGACCAACTCCATCTGTCCTGCTCCCCTTCAAGGGCACAACTGGGGGAGCCAGGCTTGTGTGGTCTTCCACCTCCAGCTGGCTAGAGCCTTCAGAAAAGGGATTTCCCGCTGATGACAGACAGTGACAACTGGGGGAGTAAGCCATTGCTCCAGGTCCTAAAGCAGAGGTCTACATGGAGGGATAAGGTCATATTCCTGTTTGGGCAAAGCACTTGTTCCAAGTGACAGGGTCTGCTAGACTCTGAGGCTCAATTTCCTGCAATGCTCATCCAGCCTAAGTCCTGCATGTCACAGCTCTGGTGTATTTCACATCTGCCTGATCCAACCCAGCAGCAAGCTCTGGCCTCAACAGATGCAGCCATCTCTGTTTCCATAGTCCCTCTATGCCCAAGGAGACCTGAATCAAGTCGCTGTGTATGCCAAAGTCCTATCAGCCCTCTAGACCAAGGCCCCGTGTGGCCCCCCTGTCGCGGACCCTCTGGCACCTCCAGCACCTCCCCCGACATCTCACTGCCATACAGGCCCACCCATCCTTGACCATGCTATGCTCACTCTCTCCTGTCAGAAGATTCGGGCAAATGCCATCTACGAAATTCGGGATGTTCCCTCCCCTCCATTCTTCCCACTTGGCCTAAGGTGATTTTAAAGAGGCTTCCGGTGTCTAAACCTGGCTGGGCCCCTGGCCACTCTCACATCTGGAACTCATCTCTTGGAGTCGCGTCTGTTTAGCTTTGAGCCCCACCCCACAGCTATGCCTGGCTGAACAAAAGGCCCTCTGACACCAAGCTTCAAAATCCCCCAGAGGACAATCCAACAGGTCCAGAGTTGCTCTGATGACTACAGGGTATAGTCGTGGGTCCAGTGACCTGTGGCCAGTGGCCCAAGGGAGGCAGCAAGGGAGAGGCTGTTAGGAGAGACTCCAGGGCCCCAACTGGCTCTTACATTTGTGACCCCACTCCGGTTCCGGGCCACTGTCTGGGACTTCAGCGTTGTCTGCTCCACTCGCTTACGGAGGGTCTCAAATTCATTCTGGGGATCCAGGATGAGGAGACAAGGGTATTCAGTGGCTCTCTGGAAGAAGGATATATCTGGGCACAGCCTCCTATTGGAATGGAGAGAGGCAGAGATTCAAGTTGGGCAGCCCTAGGTATCTTCAGAAGCAGTTTATTTATTAATTTAGTTTTACAGTGTTGAGGATTAAGGCTAGCCCATGCTAGGCAGTCCTTACCACTGAGCTACCCCTGTATCTGCTTCCTTGGTTATTTTTCAAAGGATTTGCTTATTTTATTGTGTCCTGACTGCATGTGTACCATGTATATGCTCATGTCCACAGAGGCCAGAGAGGGTGTTAAAGCCCCTGGAAGTGGAGTTACAGAAACCTATGAACAGCTTGATGTGGGTGCTAGGAACCAAACCTGGGTCCTCTGCAAGAGCATCCAGTGCTTACAACCTCTGAGACATCTCTCCAGTGCCTATGTGCTTGTTTTTAATTATAACTTTTTAGCTGCCTATGGTGGCTCACACTGTAGTCAGTATTAGGAAGACTGAGGCAAGAGGATCACTGAAAGTTCAAGGTCAACCTGCACTACACAGTGAGATTCAGGCCAGCAGTTAAGAGCACTGCTTCCAGAGGATCTGGGATGGGTCCTCAGCACCTACATGGTGGCTAACAATTGTCCATAACGCCAATCCTAGGGATTCCAACATCCTCTTCTGGCCTCCATGGACACTGCACACACATGGTGATTTACATACATGCAGGCAAGCACACATAAAATAAAAATAACCACCTGTGGTGGCGCATGCTTTTAATCCAAGCACTTGGGAGGCAGAGGTAGGTGGATCTCCATGAGTTCAAGGTCAGCCTGGTCTACATAGTGAGTTCCAGGTGAGAAGACCCTGCCAAAAAGACAAGGACCTAAATAAATAAATAAAAGATCTTCAAGGGTGGTGGTTGTTTTTAACATGGAACGTTTCACAGATGTGCATGCCATCCTTGTGCAGGGCACGCTGACCTCTCTGTATCATTCCATGTACTGCAGAAAGCAAGCACTGTTCTTTTTGGATGTTTTGTTTTGTTTTTTGAGACAGAGTCTTCCTGTAGCTCCAGCTGGCCTGGAACTCACTATGTAGACTAGGCTGGCCTCAAACTTAGAGATCCACCTGCCTCTGCCTCCTGCCTCCAGAGTGCTGAGATTATAGTAGTACACCACTAGACCCAGCCATAACTGAATCTTTAGTAAATGAATATGTATTTTATTTATTTTATGTGCATGTGTGTTATGCCTGCATGTGTGTAAATGCACCCATGTCATGCAGTGCCCATGGAGGTCAGAAGAGGGCATTTAATCCCCTGGAACTAGAATTACGGAAGATTGTTAGCTTCCAGGTGGTGCTGGGATTCAAACCTCAGTCCTCTGCAAGAATAGCCAGTGCTCTTAATGGCTCAGTCATCTCTCCAGCCCCAATTAAATCTCTAAAACAAACATTTGTCTAGGGAACAAAGGATGAATACAGCTCACCAGTAGAACACTTACCTAGCATGCATGAAACCATGGCTTCAATATCAGGCACTGCAGTGCACATGCACACCCACACCCACACGTCTATTTCTAAGGGGTGAGGCTCTAAGTTCAATTCCCAGCAAAAAAATGATGCACAAGGATTCATCAGTGGTGAATCGCGATAGGGAGGACTAGTTAAGCACACTCTGGCCAGCAAGACAACCTTAACAGGGAGGCATCAGAGCCTCACTGGGCATGACAGCTCACATGCTCTCCTACACACAGCACACTGTAAACCTAACTAGAGACATGACAACTTGCTACAGTCACCAGTGTGAAACAGAACCTGAGTCCCAAGTCCCTTCCCAGAACCACTACAGGACGCAGCTGTTGACTCAGACTCAGCCACCTCCAGGAGAGAGGCTGTTCCAATGCCAGTTTGAGAAGACAGACAGCAAGAGCTCCTTCCTCTTCAGCCTGTATGTCAACCCTAGGTTCAAGTCCTCGGAGGCCATCCTTAAGAGGGCAGAGGAGCAGCACCAGGAGGCTGAGTGAGGGTGAGGAAGACCTGTTTCTCCGCTTCAGCCCAAGGCTCAGAGCACTCCCCTGGTTGTTTCTGAGGCCTAGGATGCTCTTCCCATGCTTGGAGCCTCCACCCCACTCTCCCTTTGCATCTCATGCTGCATCACCCTCTAAAAGGCCCTATCCTCTTAGGGCACCAACTTTCCTTCCTTTACAGACATGCGGTATCTGTAACTGCATGTTTGTTTCTGGGTTCAGTCTCCTCAGGGAAACCTCCAGCCCACCTCATGTGGATACAACATGTCCTTGAGAAACCTCTGTGAGGGTACAACTGGAATTGAGGTATCCCTTGGAAATGACAAGATAAGGACTGGGTGCTGAAGCAGAGTCACACAAGCTGCTCTAAGCAGAATGGATTAGCTACTAGGGCCCTCTCCAAAGCCTACTGATGACTTCAAGGGTTGCTGAGAGTGCTAGGCTGGCCCAACATCCCCAGTTACCTGTGGCGCCCCTGGTGCCACACCGTGCCCTTCACCTGAGCCATCTCTCTCTACTTCCTGATAAAGTCATGGTCAGAAGTCACCTGCCCAAGATCAAATAGCCAACTAACTGGTGAAGCTGTAACTGAAGGCAGGCAAACAGGCCCCAGTGCTCTTCACTTCTTCATGGAGCTCTAAGCCCTCAGAGGGCTGCTGCACAGCCGCCCGCCAACCTCTTACCGGACATCCTTGTCAATCTGCAGCAGCACCTCATTGTCCCTGAAATATGTGTTCCATCGGCTGTCGGGGTTCGGGTTGAGGGGCTGTGAAGAGAACGGAGGCTGTGTCCAAGGACCAGCCAGGCTCCAGGGGTGAGCCGAGCCCAGTGGTCTCACAGCAATCCCCTACAGACCCGGCTCTGGACTGGAGACAGGCCACACAGGGCAGCACAGACTTCCCAGTGCCTCCCAGTACAGACACCTCCAATTGCACAGCTGGCTGCATGCCTGAGTCTGCTCTGAGCACATTCTGTTCCCCAGGGCCCCAGAATCAGAATTTGTACGTAGCAACTACAAGTGTTATTGAAAGGGTGTGAGAATGAATCAATGTCATATGGGTTAGCTACCTGTGCTTAGCGTAGTCAATACCTATCCCGGAAGGATGGATCTAACGCCAGTCCCTCTCCATTCCTGTCCTATGAAGCACTCAGGCAGGAGCTCAGTACTGGAGGAGAAAAACAGGACCTCCTCTAGGCCTCAGACAGGCACTTTATCCTCACTCCTGCCCTGCTCCTTCCTCAGCTATATGATCCTATGACCTTCCTCAAGCACCCAGGATGAGGATGCAGGTGTGGTTCAGTGGTAGACTCATTGCCTGCTACATGCGAGGCCCTCTGTTTAAACTCCAATCTCACAAAAACGAAAACAAATGCACATTTAGCCAGATGGCGCAGGCCAGCTCTTGGGAGGCTGAAGCAGGATCACAAGTTTGAGGGTAATTTAGGCTACATAGAAAAATCCTGCCTCAAAAAAAAAAAAAAAAATCAGTTTCAGTCCAGCAAGATGGCTTACTGAGTAAAAGTGCTTTCTGTGCAGCCTGACGACCTGAGGACCTGAGTTCCTCCACCAGAACCGGGTGGAGAGAACAGACACCGAAAACTTGTCTTTTGCCCTCCACATACATGCCTGCACTCAATACTCACATGTCCATGCTAGTACGTTTTTCAAAGTTCAAGTCAGGGGCTCAAGAGATGGCTCAGAGGTTAAGAGCACTGATTGCTCTTGCAGACCACCAGGGTATGTTCCCAGCACCCACAGGGCATCAAACAACTGTCCAGAGATTCCAATGCCCTCTTCTGGCCTCTGCGGGCACTGTACACATATGGTGAATTTACATACATGTAAGCAAAACACGGTATACACATAAAATAAAAATAAAAAAGTTAAACAAGAGCTGGGCATGGTGGTGCAAAATTTTAATCCCAGCAATCAGGAGGCAGAGGCAGGTAGATATTTGTGAGTTTGAGGCCAGCCTGGTCTACCTACTGAGTTCTAGGCCAGTCAGAGGCATATATAGTGAGACCCTGTCTTAAACAAAGTTCAAACCAGGCATGGTAGCACACATCTGTAATCTCAGCATTGGAGAGGCAGAAAGATTAAAAGTTCAAAGTCACACTCTGCTATGTAGCAAGTTCAAGGCTAGCTTGGGTTAAAAAACAAATTTAATGACACTCTTAGCTATATAGCAAATACCACGTCAGCCTAGGATACATAAGATCCTGTCTCAAAAAACTAACAAACAAACAAAAGGACTGAGGATGGGGTTTACAGGGTCCAGGCCTGCAGAGTGCCTGGTGCAGGGCACCCCGCAGCACTCAGGACAACAATTAGTGCTTTCATTACTAACTAGGCCCAGGGACCCTGAGGTTAAGCTGTGCCTAGGACGAAGTGAGGAGACATCACTGTGGTCAGGGGTGGATAACTCAATGCAGAAAGGAGGAACAGGCAGGGAGGGAAGTCAGCTGCACCTCTCCTCTAACAAGGGAGACTTGCCCAATCCTCCTTCCTTCCCCATGTGCACCCTCAGTCCTGCTGCCAAGCCTACTCACATGGTCCTCAAAGGTCACATCCTCTCTGGAAACACCCATGTTGGCCTTGGCGATGCCAGGTTGGATAATCATTTCCCTCAGAAACTGCGAATAGAGCCCCCTTCAGGAAAGGGCAGAGAAAGGAGGGGTGAGTCCAGAAAGCACCCACAGGAGGCAAGACGGAAGCCTCCACCTGCTCCCAAGTCTCACCTCTGCTTGGCCAGGATGGAAGTCCATGAGGCTCTCTCCAAGGGGAGGTAGTTCAAGAGGATCTGCAGAGAACAGCACAGGTCTGGGGACGCCCCTGCCCCAACCCTGAACGGCAATAGAGACACATGTGCCTCAAGAGAAAAGTTTCACAAAGCCCAGCGTGGACAAGATGGCCAAGTCCCAGGAGCCAGGCCTCAGGTAGGAGGGCTCCCTGTTCGCCTCAGGTAGGAGGGCTCCCTGTTCACCTCAGCTAGGAGGGCTCCCTGTTCTCCTCAGCTAGGAGGACTCCCTGTTCTCCTAACTTGCCCCCCTGGCCCTTGTCCCAGACTAGCCCTTTCCTCTGCTTCTCCTCACACACACTCTTCTAGATGAGAAGAAAATGTGAACTGGGAACCAGGGCAAGGGGCTGCCACCTCAACTAGCTGCTACAGGCAGAACATGGCCTTTGCTTTGTCCCAACAAGCACCGCTTCTGCTGCCCTGATGCCCTAGGAAGTGGAATCTTCATTGGCATTACAAAATGACCCATCCCCAAAGGGATCCTGCAAGGGTTGCCAAGAGAGAAACCCAGAAATTCCAGAAAAACTTCCTTAGACAAGCAAGAACAGGCACAGAACAGGAGGAAGAGGCCAGAAGGCAGCCATGCAAGAGCACAGGGACTCAGAGCAGAGCAGAAGCCCCACCCTAGGCACACCCACCTTCCAGCAGAGGCACCGAAGTCCGCCCTCACAGGGGATGCCTGTGGACACAGCAGGCAAAGATTATCCCAGGCCAGAGTCCCAGAACCCCCCAGTCCCTCTACCTTGGAGCCAACTGTAAAGGGGTAGAATGGACATTAAGTCCTTTAGGAATCATTTTCCACCAAAGAAATTTCTAAGATAATTCTGGGTAATTTCTGTACTCTGTACCATAGCCCAGAGCCCCATCTGTCTGGAACATTCTTTGAAGGATAGCACTTTCTCATCCCTGATATTTCTTCTTCAGAGAAGCTATTAACTACTAACTATGCTTAGTAACAGTCAAAGTCAGGCTCTCCTTTTTGGGAGGATTGGGAGAGCCAGGTCTCATGTAGTCCAGGCTGGCCTCAAATTCACTATAGAGCCAAGAATGACTGAACTTCGGATCCCCCTGCCTTCACCTCCAAAGTGCTAGGATTATGGGTGTGCTTGGCCACCATGCCCAGTTTATGCGATGCTTTGGATCAAACCTAGGGCTTTGTGTATACTAGGCAAATACTCTATCAATTGAGCTACTCCATAGCCACAGCCTCTGCTCAGGCTCTCCACTTTAAACAATGGCTCTTTGAGTCTTCATAGGACTTATCACATTATATAGGTATAAAGACTGTGTATGAATTCAATGTGTGTAACTCCTACAACTGGGCAAACTCCACACAGACAAGAATCACATTTGTCTGTCAGTATCCCCATGCCTAGTCCAGGACACAGTACAGAAATGGCATTCCACATTTGTGGAATTCAAACCAAACTCCAATGCCAGACAGCCATTACTTCCCGTAATCCTGATTTTAGCTCCAGTGAGCAGGGAAGATTAGCTTTGTTGTCCTCATTTATGGATAAAGAAACTTATCTGCAGACACAGCAACCAAGGACAAGAGTATAGGAATGACTTACAGCCCAAGCTTTGCACCACCACAGACTGCCTCCCCTCTGAGGCCCCAGCACCACTCCAGACCACCTTCTGCAATGCTGCCAGGAGCCCTGCGATAGTTTCCCTGGTACAGTGACCAGGAGCTCCCACCTCAGAATCTGCATGACCAGGGCAACTTAAATCCTTCCTGGCAAAGTTACAGGGGGAGGGTGGTGAGATGAACAGTAACACAAACCCCACAGGGTGTCTTTAAAGACAGGACAAAAAAACAAAACAGGTTATCTCTGTGCTGGAAGATTATTTAGGGAGGGCAAAGTCAAACATGGCCAAGGTTCGGCTCCTTGAAGTTGGTGTTTTAAGGCTGGAGTTTTACCATAAACCAAAGGTCACTCTCAGCTTTGAGAGACCAAACTAGGGAGAGAAGTCAGGAACTACCCTACAGCACAGAAACTTCCCAAACACAGGACGCTAGCTAAGAAAACAGACAAGGCCTCACCTAGGCTCAAGTCTCCCCAGTCTCAATCTTCACACCTCTTCCGGGAATCTGGAGAACCAGGTACCTCCCTGTCTAAAAGTATCAGGGCAGCTCTATGCCACCTGGAGAAGGCCCTTCCCCTCCATCTCAGTTATAGCGGAAACCCTGAAAAGAGAGTTGCCTCTTACCACTAAAACTGAGTTCCCGGAGCTTTTCCAACACAATCGAGGGCTCCTTCAGAACGTCCTGGAAATCTGCGATCCTTCAAGAACATAAAAGAACGCAAATGAAGCGCACCCAAAGTCCAAGGTAACAGGCTGAATGACCCACCCTGCAGCTCCCTGCCCCACCAGTCTCCAGCCACCAGCTTAGGGAAGCAGAGAACTATCAAGCACTTCTTCCTTTAAGTCCAGAATGGTGGTGAAGAGCGATGAGAGATGTTCTAGTCAAAAGGCTCTGAAATGAGACTCAAACGTTAAACAGCTTCCACTATTTAACGAGCTGGCATTTCCTGGGCACTTCCTGATGGTCAAGCCCAGCCCACAGCACCATCACAACCTGAACATACAACCAACCTCAGCCACCAGAAGTAATCTGATCCACAGACAATAGACTGTGCAATTTTCCCAGAAGCTCTCTTTGCTTAAAAAAAAAAGAGAGAGAGAGAGAGAGACTTCTGGGGCTACCCTCAGGCAAGGACAAAAGACTTAAAAATTAGTCCTGGAGTGAGCAAAATTTAGCCCAACACTGCAAGATGTAACCTGCAGGGAGAGAGGCCAAGCTGGGGAATCCATGTTCTCTTTCATAGGCAAGGAGAACAGAGCGAGGAGCATGGGGGGTGGGGTAGGGAATCCTGGGGCAGGGGTGACGGTGGGGCGAGGATCCTGGGGTAGGGATGAGGTTGGGGGACTCCTGAGGCACGGGTGGAGTGAGATCTTGGGGCAGGGGTAAGATCAGGGAGCGCTGAGCTCTGGATGAGGGAGACACCAGGGGAAAGGGTGCAGGATGAGGGAGAAAGAAAGGTCAGCATCACAGGTAGCAGAGGACCACAGGCAGTGAGGTTAGAAAGTGGGGCGCGGGACCCTGGGGGCGGGGGCGATTCCTGGTCGCACATGCGCTGATCAGCCAGCTGGGAAAAAGGCGCGGCCTGGCCCGTAGCAGTCTCGACGTGATCCTGCCTCCGGGTCCCCTTACCGGCTCTTGTGCAGACTCGACATGGTGTTGACTTCCGGACCCCCGGGCTCTCTGCTGCAGCCCCAGCCGCCGCCGCCGCCCCCCGGGGACGCGGGGCGCTCGGCAAAACCCTCCGGCCGGAAGCAAAGCCCCTAGCGGGCACGTTCCGCTCAGCACTGCCTCCTGGCTCCGCCCCCGCGTCACGTGACGAAGCGCATCTCCCCCCTCTCTCTCTCTGCCCCCCTTCCCCTCCCCCCCCCCCCCCCCGCCCACCGGCGAGCCGGTTCCACGGGTGACTCGCTCACTGTGCATCCCAGGCCTTGGTTTCTGGTCTACGCAGCCTGTCTTCCTCCTGCACCTGCAGCACCTGCCATCCACCTCGGCGCAGCTGTTGCATGAAATGGCCCCAGTCCCCCATGACGTGTGCTTTATACTAAGTCTTCATAGCAGTGACTAGGTGGCTCAGTAAGTACCGCTGGAGGAGCCGGACTACAACTCAGTGTTTCCTTGGCTTACTTTGGAATTTCTTTTTTTTTAAGTTTTTTTAAAAGCTATTTTTATTTATTTTTAAAGTGTACTTATTTATTTTTAATTTATGAGTGTTATGCATGTATGTAAATATACACGCATGTCAGGCAGAGGACAGAAGAGGGCCTCAGATCCCTGGAACTAGAGTTACAGATTGTCATGTGGGTGCTGGATTTAAAACCTGACCTTCTGCAAGAGCAGCCAGTGCTCCCAACCACAGCCATCTCTCCAGCCCCTCATTATTTTTTTTTATGTGTGAGTGTATTGCCTGCATGTGTGTAAGTGTACCTGTGTCGTGCAATGCCTGCGAAGGACAGAAAATGAGTCAAATCCTCTGGAACTGGAGTTATGGACAGTTGTTAGCCACCATGTGGGTGCTGGCAACAGAACCCAGGTCCTCTGCAAGAGCAGCCAGTGCTCTCAACCACTGTGCTCTCTCTCCAGCCCCTTACTTTGGGATTTCATAAACAGTAGGATTTCGGTAATTTAACCACAATTTCAAAACAATAGAGAAGAAAAGCCAAGAGCTAGGGTGGTACCCTGTTGGTAGAGTGGTTCCCTGACATACATGAAGCCAGGGTTCCATCACCACAGTTGACTGGTCATGGTGGCGCATTCCTGTAATCCCAGCATTTAGGAAGTGGAGACAGGAAGATTAGAAGTTCAAGGTCATCCTCAGCTAGAAGTGAATTCAAAACCCATGGCTCATCGGATAAATGATTGTATACAAACATGAGGACTAGAGTTTGCAGCTACTGAACTCACATGAAAGTTAGGCAGGAGTGGCAGCTACAGCTTGTGAGGAACAGTGACAGGACAAGCTGGCTAGCCAGAACTCCTGAACCCTAGAGCTCTATCTCAGTAAATAAAGCAGACATCTAGCAAGCCAAGAACCCTCAACTCCAGGCCTCTGTTCATACACAGACCCACACTATACACACTGGCTCCTACACATATTCCAACACATATGCCAGGCACAAAATTTGTTTGGAGAGAGCATCTTTTTGAGACAGGATCTCCCTATCACCTCAGCTGGCCTGGAAATCGTAATTCCCACTTTACACATGACAAAAAATAAATCCTTTGCAAGAGCAGCAAGTGCTCTGTTTACAATATTGGAAAAGGAAACTCAAAACTCAAACCCAAAACCAGGAAAGAAGTTTTACATGAAAACTTGCAGTTTTAGGGCTTGAGAAATGGCTCAGTGGGTAAAGCCACTTGTTACACAAGCATGAGGACCTGGATCTCAATCCCTAGCATCCATGTGAAAGCCAGACATGGCCGCACTTGCCTGCAACCCCAGCTTTTGAAGGTGGAGACAGAAGGCGAACCCTGGAGCTCACTGGCCACCCTGTCTGAAATAGGGAGAAACTTCAGGGACCCTGTCTCAAGGGAATAAGGTAGATATGACACAGCAGGACACCAGATCTCCTCCTGTGGCCTCTGTGTCCTCCAGCATTCACACACAGACACACTTACAAAATATGCAGTCTCTTTATACAAAACAACAGTATGTAGGAATATTTGTATCCTTTGCTGTTGTGATTCTTTGTTGGATTTCTTTTTTAAGACAGTTAAATTATATAGCCTAAGCTGATCTCAAACTGGATCCTCCTGTTTCCACCTCCCAAGTGCTGGGATTACAGGTGTGTTCTAACACAGCTGACTATCTGCAACTTTTATGATAGAGTTAATATCTCTAACACATAAAGAGGTCTTACCTAATAAAAGAGGGCTAGAGATGTGGCTCCTTGATAGAGCAGTGGCCCGACACACACAGTGTGTGTTCCATCCATAATACCACTGAAAGAGAAATCAATAAGAAAAAAAATGCCTTCATAGGAAAGGAAACGAGGGTTCATTTCGTCATGAGATCTCTGGTCTGTTATGGCCACAGCTGGCCCGAAACTCACTGTGTAGACGAAGCTGGCCGCAGTCTCACAGAGATCCTCCTACCTCTGCCTCCAACTGCTGGAATTAAAGGTATGTGCCACCACACCTGGCAGGATAGGATGTTTTATATATGATGAAGACGAATACCAAATGATTTAGGCATGGTGGGGGTACATCCCTGTTTTCTTGGCACTCAGGAGGCTGAGGCACAAGGATCAAGGAGACTCAAGTCCAGCTGGGGCTACATAGTGAGACCCTTGTCTCAAAAAAAAATTTTTTTTAACAAAAACAACTAAATAACATGTTAGCTAGTGGGACATCCAACAGAGAAAATAAAGCAGGCATAACTCATGTAGTGGGATGAGGAAGCATCTGAGGGGGACAGGTAAGCAAACACCCAGGGAGACATGGCAGCAAAGCTCCTAAGTACTCCAATCAAAGACAAAATAAGAATGTTCCCTCAGGGGCTGGAGAGATGGCTCCAAAGTGAAGAACATGTACTGTTCTTCCAAAGGACCAGAGTTCAATTCCTAGCACCCACGCCAGGTAGCTTACAACCTAACTGCCTATAACTCCGGCTGGAGGGCCCCAGCTGTAAGGTTTGGTACTGAGACGGAGCAGAAATAGACGAAAGACTCCACAGGGGAGTTAACAGGACCGACTTGTTAAGGGCACGGGCTAGTTCCTCAGATCTCAGGAGCTGAGGAGAACTAGCTGGGGCTAGCCTCCCCAGGGAGAGGAGGAGACTAGCCCGCTCATCTTTGGGGACCAGGCTGGTGTGACTTGTCTGTCAGTCCTTCTCAGTCCTGATGTGAGGAGGAGATAGTCAACACCTGGTATCAGGAAATCTGTCTGGCCAGGAAGCTGCAGAAGTCAGCTCCTTTTCACAGACGTTTGTGAATTCTCGAAGTTTGGCTGGAGTCCCCAAGGTGTCTGTCAGTCCTGAGTCCTGGAAATGCTGGTGTGGGGGGTTCCTTTCAGTCACACCTTACACCAGCGCCCTCTTCTGGCCTATGCAGGCACTACAAAAACCCACATACAGACACACAGTTATACCATAATTAAAAATAATAACAGGCTAGATGTAGTGGTCTACTTTATTACCAGCACTGGATAGGCAGGCAGATCTCTGTGAGATCAAGGCCAGCTTGGTCTAAATAGTGAGATCCAGGCCAGCCAGATATACAGGGAAACCTCTCTCAACAACAACAACAAAACAAATTAGAATTAAACAAAATATTAAAAGAATGTTTTTCCAGGTTTGAAAGATGGCTCCAGAAACAAAAGCACTTGCTGCCAAGCCTAATGACCTGAGTTCAGTCCCAGCGACCCACACGTAGAAAGCCTTCTACAAGTTTCTCTACCCCTCTCTCTCATAAGTAAATGGAATACATTTAAATTTTTTATTTATCTTTATTTTATGTGTATGAGTGTTTTCCCTGCATGTTCGTAATGCAGTCATGTTGTACAATACCTGTGGAGGCCAGAAGAAGGCATCATATACCCTGGGGCTGGAGTTACAGACAGTTGTTAGCTGCCATGTGGGTGCTGGAAACTGAACCCGAGCCTTCTGTAAGAGCAACCAGTGCTCTTAATCGTTGAGCCATTTCTCTGGTCCTCTTACTTACTTATTTACTTTAATTTTTTTTTTGACACAGGGTCTCACCTTGTAACCCTTGATGGCCTCCTGGCCTGATACTTGTTATGTAGAACAGACTAGCGTAGAACTCACAGAGACCTGCCTGCCTCAGTTTCCTGGGATTAAATGTGTATCTTAGTTTGCTTTCAATTGCTAGGACAAAATACCTGACAAATACCATACAAAAACCTGAAGAAAGGGTTTATTTGGCTCACATCTCCAGGTCACAATTCATCACTGAGGGAGCCCAAGGTAAGCACTCAGGGCAGGAACCTGGAGGCAGGAGCTGGAGCACAGGACATGGAGGAACTCTGCTCACTGGCCTGCTCCCCTGGCCCATGCTCAGCCTGCTTTCTTATACAACACAGAGCAACCTGCCCAGGTGTGGCACCGCCTATAGTGAGCTGGGCCTCCCACATAATCAATAATCAAGAAAATACCACACAGACATGGCCACAGGTCAGTCCAATGGAGGCAATTCTCCAGCTGAGGTTCTCTCAACCCAGGTGTATCAAGTTGACACTAAAGTTATCCAGCCCAACCACTGAGCCAGGATTTTGATTTTTTATATTTATTTTTAATTTTTATGTATATGAGTATTTTGCCTGCACGTATGTAAGTATACCCATGTGTGCGTCAGATTCCCTGAAACTGGAGTTACAGAAGGTGGTCAGCCACCATGTGGGTACTGGGAAATAAACCTGGGTCCTCTGCAAGAGTAGCCAGTGCTCTTAACCACTGAGTCATCTCTCCAGCCTGTTTATCCTCATTTTATTCTTATTGTGTGTGATATCTGTGTATGACTGTGGCTGCTCACGTGTCATGAAGCTCCACATGTGCAAGTCAAAGGACAAAGTTTAGAGTTCTATGGGGGCTACATGAGACCCTGTATTTAAACAATCAATCAGTGTGGTGGTGCAGGCCTTTAATCTCAGCACTCCAGAGGCAGAGGCAGGTGGATGTCTCTGAACTTGAAATCAACCTGGTCTACATAGAGACTTCGAGGCCATTCAGGGCTACGTAATGAAATCCTGTCTCCAAAAAAAAAAAGAAAAGAAAATCAGACGAAGCCTTTTTCATCTGTGTTCACAGGAGATATCTGCTAGAAGTTTCACTCTTGACCACTTTACCCATTTTACCCAGTCAGTGGATATAGCACAGTCATAGGGCTGTGACTTCACCAGGCCCCCATCTCTGTGAAAAAAGTCTCACTTTCAGAAACTGAAACTCTGTCCACATTAAATACCAACAACCTCTTCCTTCTCCCCTCACGGTCCTGGTACCTAACCTTATACTTACTTTAAAAAAATTTTTTTAAATTAAGTTTATGTGTACTGCCTGCATGTGTGTAAATGTATCTGTATCATGCAATGCTCACAGAGGTCAGAAGAGGGCACCAGATTCCCCTGGAACTGGAGTTACAGAAGGTGGTTAGCCACCATGTGGGTCCTGGGAACCGAACCCAGATCCTCTGCAAGAGCAACCCTCGCTCTTAACGGCTGAGCTGTCTCCCCCACTGGTTCTACTTTATGTATCTGATTTTTTTCCAGTGTTGGAAGTGAAATGAAGGACCTCAAACACAGGAGGTAAGCACTCTATTTGTTAAAAAATTTTAAATTACATTATTTATGTATGTATGTATGTATGTATGTATTTTGGGTCTTTTTGAGACAGGGTCTTCCTGTAGCCCCAGCTGACCTGGAACTCACTTATGTAGACCAGGCTGACCTTGAACTCACAAAGATCTACCTGCTTTTGCCTCCCCAGCGCTGGGATTAAAGGCATGCACCACCATGCCCAGCCACATTTATTTTTTTTAATGTGTATATACATGTGCCATGTTGTACATGTGGAAGACAGAGGATAAACTGTAGGAGTCTATTATTTCTTTCTATCATGTGAGTCCTGGGGATCAAACGAAGGTTCTCAGGCCTGGTGGGAAGCACCTTTACCTGCTGAGCTGTCTCACTGGCCCTCTAGGAAGCATGTTACTACTGAGCAACATCTCTAGTCCTGTGTCTATTATTTTAAATGCACATAGACCTTCAGTTATTATAACAACATAGTATTTGCCTTTTTGACTATTTCCTACTAGCCTAATGTACTTAAGTTTCATTTATGCTATATTCCTACTTTCTTTTCTTCAGGGTTAGCATGCTAACACCATGATACATTGGCCAAGGGCCAATGAGAAGGACCAGACACATCACTTCAACCCATCCCTGGTGCCATTCAGGGAAAATATTTAAAGGACACATTGATTTTCTCAGAGTGAATGGTGAGTAAACCTTGAGTTAAGAGAAAATTATCTGATAACTGGGATACACACACACACACACACAGAAAGAAATAAAACATAAATCACCAAATGTGGTGGCCCATATCTTTAATCACAGCACTTGGGAAACAAAGGCAGGTGGATCTCTGTGAGATCAAGGCCAGCCTGGTCTACATAGAATGCTCTAGGCCAGCCAGTTGCATCTTTCCAACCTTTAAATTATAAAAATCCAGTAGTTTAGGTAGATTATATTATGCTATTTGAACTGTGGCAAAATACAGACAACCTAAATCTACTCTTGTAAGTATTCCAGAAATACTCAGTAGTGTTACATTCATTTTGTTGCTCTACAACCATCACCACTAATTCTGAAGCTCTTCACCATCTTAGAGAATCATCCATACCAATCACACGATGACTTCCCCTTCCCTCAACCCTGCAGATCTTGACAGTGTCCAGGCTACTTTCACTTTCTTTGAACCTGTGTTATTCTGGCTTCATCATGTGAGTAGAATCATCAGTGTGTATGTGTGCATGCGTGTGTGTGCCTGCATGCACGTATGTGTGTGTGTGTGTGTGTGTGTGTGTGTGTGCTGGGTATGTTGCTAATATAATGACTTTAAAGTTTGTGCCAGTTGTAGCATGTAGAAGAATTTCATTCTTTTTTACATCTAAGTGTTAATCCTGGAGATCTGTGTTGGTGAGCACCGAGGTGGGTGTTGGGAGAATCTTCTCGCTGCTGGAAATGCAGTAGTCAGTAGGGCTGACAGAAGCCTGCCTAGTAGGCAAAACAAAATGAGAAGTGACAAGCATTTCTGCCCTCTGACTCCTGCAGTGAACATCAGCAGACCGTTCCGTCCCTGCTCTCAGTGCCTGTGAGCAGAACGGCCGGATCCTATAGTGATCCTGTTTTTCCTTTCAAGGAAGCGCAGACCGTCTTCCTTCCCAGTGGTACCACCATACAGTCTTCCATTCCCTGCAGCACATAGATGAGTCCAAGTTCTCCACACCCTGGTCAACAGTTACCATTGTGTCTCATAGATGAAAAGCAGCATCGCACTATGGTTTTGATTTGATGGAACCCACCAACTTTGCTCATCTTTTCAAGCTTGTCTATACTGCATCTCTTGAAATTCCATATGAATATTAAAATGGACATTTCTTTCTTTAAATTTTATTTTATGTGTCTGAGTATTTTACCTGCATGTACGTAAATGCACTCATGTCATGTGGTGCCTGTGGGAACCAGATGAGGGCATCAGATCCCCCGGGACTGGAGTCATGGACCAATGTCAGCCACCATGTGGGTGCTGGGAACTGAACCTGGGTCCTCTGCAAGAGAAGCCAGTGCTCTTAACCACTGAGCTGTCTCTCCAGTCCCACAACGGACCTTTCTTTCCTTCTTTCTTTCTTTCTTTCTTTCTTTCTTTCTTTCTTTCTTTCTTTCTTCTTTTTTGCTATTATTTTGAGTCAGGGTCTCAGGTAGCTCAGGTTGGCCTCAAACTCACTATATAGCCAAGGTTAGCTTGAATTCCTGACACTCCTGTCTTTGCTCCTCTATGCTGTTATTAGAAGCAAGTATCACCATGCCTACTAGATTTTTTTTTATTTTTTATTTTGTCAAAACTACTGTCAGGATTTTTAATGTCTCTGTATTGGCTTTGTGAAATAATTTGGGTGCTCTTGCCTTACTTAAATTTTTATAAGTGCTTATTATTGAATTTTTGTGGATTTCATACATTTTAATCATATTTAGATCTGCATCCCCTATCCACAGCCCCCTCCTAGTTGCCCTCTCCCTGGATTTCATGCATTCTTCATATGTCAAGCCATGTTTGTATCCCCAAAGGTCTCTCAGTTGTGAAGTCATCCACTGGAGCCTCGTCAGCCTGTCTAGCATCACTCCCTTAAAAAGAAACCCAACTCTCCCTCTCCCAGTAGTCATTGGTTGCCAATAGTTTCTCACCTAAGGTTGGGGCTTCTTACCCAGTCTCCCATTTCTATGCTGGGTTTTTGTCCGGTTTGAGCTTGCATGGGTCTTGTGCATACTGTCACTATTGCTGTGGGTTCATATGATCAAGGTCCCAGCTGCCTGGAAACTGTTTTCTTGTGGTCAGCCACCACTCCTGGCTGATACAGTCTTTCTGTTCCCTCTTCCACAATGATCCCTGACCCTTGGGTGGCAGGGATTTGGTATAGCTGTCCTAACCAGGGAAAATTACTCTGTGGTCTCTTATTCTCTACACTTGGCCAGTTGTGACCTTCTTGGTTAATCACTATCTGTGCATTGAAGAAGCGTCACTGGTGAGGGTTGAGAGATGCATTAATATTCTTTCTGCTCCCTGTTCTGCTGTGTTCCCCGAGCCGTAGGTGTAGAAGTTGCATTGTAGATGTGTTACTTTGGGGATGGGCATCTCACAAACACATATTCTCTGTTTGAGCAGTTGTAGAACTTTGTAATAGTCTCCATCTGTTACATGTGTATGATGTTTTGGCTGCATGTATGTAAGTGTACCAGTGCATGCAATACCCTCAGAGGCCAGAAGAGGGCACTGATACACTGGAACTGGAGTTAAAGATGATTGTTAGCTGCCATGTAGGTGCTGGAAACTGAACCCGGATCCTCTGCAAGAGCAGCCAGTGCTCTTAACCGTCTCTCTGACCCCTAGTAATGCTATCTTAACAATACTAAATCTTCCAGTCCATGAACATGGGATGTTTTTCCACTTAAATATATATCTTTAATTTCATTTAGCAATATTTTGTAATTTTCTCTGTATGAGTTCACTCCTTTGTTTAAATTTATTCATAACTGTTTATTCTTTTTATGGTATTTTATATGAACTTTATTAAAACTTTTTCTTTTGCAATCTGGTGAGATGGCTCAGCAGGCAAAAGTGCCCAAACCTGATAGTCCCTAAATCCCATTGTGGAAGGAAGGAACTAATTCCTTGAAGTTGTCCTGTGACCTCCACATCTGAATTGTGTACACATGAGTACCACACACACACACACACACACACACACACACACACAATAAGTAAAATTTTTAAAAAAATTTTACTTATTATTTTTATTTTATGTGTGAGTGTATTGCCTACATGTAGGTAGGTAGGTGTACCTGTGTTGTGTAATGCCCACAGAGGTCAGAAGAGGGCATCAGATCCCTTGGAACTGGAGTTACAGTTGTTTTTTAGATGTTATGTGCATTCTGGGAATCCCAGTTTCTCTCCAAAAGCAGGCAGTACTTGTAACTGCTGAGCTGTCTCTCCAGCCCCTAAATAAGTACAGTTTTAAAAAATATTTTTTATTTTGGGCTAGAGAGACAGCTCAGTCAGTAAAGTACCTGCCATGCAAACATCAGGCCCTGTGTTTGGATCCTCAGCACCCACATAATTGTCTGGAGTAGCAGCCAACATCTGTAACTCCAGTACTTGGAGGGGGGAGAGGGGAATCGCTGAATTGCTGACCAGCCTCACCCAGTTAACGAACTCCAGCTCAGCGAGACACCCTGTCTCCCAAAATGGAGTGGAGAATGATTGAAGAAATCACCCAACACCAACATCCTTTGGCCTTTGCATACATGTGTACACACATGCACTCACACATCCACATAACACATACATCACACAGCATTTTTAAGCAATCTTTTTCAGATTGTTGGAGTGCATAGAAAAACTAAGAGACTTTTTGTGTTCCTATGTTGTATCTCACAATCTTACAGTCTTGTTGATTTTTTTTTTTTTTTTTTTTTTTTGTCTTTTTGAGACAGGGTCTCCCTGTAGCCCCAGTTGGCCTAGAACTCTCCATGTTGACCAGGCTGGCCTTGATCTCACAGAGATCTGCCTGCTGCTGCCTCCCAAGTGCTGGGATTAAAGGCTGCACCACCACCCCTGGCCTTGAATTTTATATAGACAGATAGACAGACAGACAGACAGACAGACATCCTACTGTAAAATAAACATCACAATGTATTTCTCTCAACTAACAATAACCTTGTACCTAGTGATCAACCTGCCAATTTCTTTCTTTCCATCCATAGCTTCTATGGGAACTACTTTTTCTTTAGTCTATTTTTATGAGTTCTTTGAGACTCTCATGCAATCTGTCTGATCATGCTCAACCCCAACTCCTCCCCTAGCTTTTTCCCAGATCCATCTCCCACTTCCTCACCCCCTCCTAACTTTCTTTTTTTGACAGGGTCTCCCTAGCCACAGCCTGCCTAGAAGTTACAGTGTAGATCAGGGTGACCTCGATCTCAAAGAGATCCACCTGAACTGGGATTAGATCTCTCCCTCTCTCTCTTTTAAAATAACCTACTGAATCCAGTTTGTGTTGACCATATACTCTTTGGTGTGGGGCCATCCATTGGAGCCACATCCTTAAAAAAATAACAAAGCTGTCTTCCCCTCCCCAGAAGCCAACAACCGATTCTGCGGTACGGCCAGAAGGTGAACCCCTTCCTCTACATGCTAGAACGCTGACTGGCTTGAACATGTTATAGGTCTTGTGATTCATGAGTATAGTGCTCCTGTCTCATCAGAAGACACTGTTTTCACTCCAGGCCTTCCTTCCCTCTGGCTTTTACGGTCTTCCTATACCTTTTATGATGGTCACAGAGCCTTGGGGAGAGGAGGTGCTGAATTTCTTTTTAATTATGGAAGTCTTGAATTATTTCAAATGTCTTTCTACATTAACTGAGATAATTATCAGTTGAAGAGGAAAGTTTCTTTCCCTTTTTATATTAATGTCATGGGTTTTTATTATTTATTTTATGTGTATGACTGTATTGTCTGCATGTATGTTAGTGTACACATGTCCTCCAAAGCCCTCAGAGGCCAGAAGAGGGCATCAGATCCCCTGGAACTGGAGTTACAGGTGGTTATTAGCCACCATGTGCTGGGACTTGAACTCCAGTCCTCTGGAAGAAGAGCAAGTATTCTAACTATTGAGCCATCTCCCAAGCCCCAATATCCTTTATGATGATGATTGAAATGAAAGTATGTTGAGCCATCTTTGAAGTCCAGGAATAAGTCTCACCTGGTCATGGTGTATGCCATTGAATTTGTTTTGCTATGTACAAGGTATATCTTGCTCTTTGACTATTAACCTTCATACAGCTCAGTGGTAGAATTCCTGCATGCCTGAGGACCTGGATTTGGATGTGCTGTGGACACGGATGACCATAAGAAAAATATTTAACGTTGCCAATCTATTGTTGGAGCCTAGGGAGAGATAGAGATGAAAATATCCAAAACTGGTTTAAACTGTAAGCTACCTGGACTGAAAAACAGAAAGAACTGGTCAGACCTAAGCGACTGGGTAGGAAGATGGGGCAAATCAAGAAAGTCAGGATGGTGGGCTGGAGAGAGCTCGGCGGTTAAGAGTCCTGACTGTTTTTGCAGAGAATCTGGGTTCTATTCCTAGTACCCACATGGCAGCCAACAGCTGTTCATAACTCCAGTTCCAGGGGGATCCGATGCTCTCTTCTGACCTCCCCCAGACATTACAGGACAGGGTGCACTTACATACATGCAGGCAATACATTCATACACATAAAATAATATTTTTTTAAAAAAAAGAAACTTATGTTTTGGAAAACTCACTTTGGGATTGTGGGACTGTGGAGAGAATGAAGGGACTTATGCTAGGGAGCTGTTGCAGAAATCAGGAAAATAAATGATGGTGGGGGCTATGTTGGTGCTTTCTGCCCCAGGCTTAAGGACCTGAGTTAGATTCTAGTGACCTATATGATGTAAGGAGAGCACTGACTTCAGCAAGCTGTCCTTAGACTCCCTTCTCTACCATGTGCTATGACATTTTTGTACACACACACACACACACACACACACACACACACACACAATAAATGTGAAAAAAAAATCTTAAAGAAAATATCAGGGCCTTTAATCCCAGCACTTGGATTGAGGCCAGCTGGGGCTACAAGAAAACCCTATCTAAAAACATTTTTTTAGAAAGCACAGACATAGGGGCATCACTTGAGGAAGTAGCTGTTTTAAGAGACCCTTGGCTGGGCGAGATGATGCACACCTTTAATCTCATCACTCAGGAGGCAGAGACAAGGGGAGTCTGTGAATTCGAGGCCAGTCATGTCTACATAGAGAGTTCGAGGGCAGCCAGTGCAATATGGTGAATTTCTGGGGAGAGAGGAGAGAGAAAGAGCAGAGAGAGAGGAAGGGAGGCGGGAGGGAGGGAGAGGGGTGCTACCCGACAGCTGTGGGGGGGGTCCTTCAAGGAGCACATTGCAGGATAACGTGACGGCTGCAGTGGGACAACGCAGGGGACGTTGGATTGGGCGGCGGGCGGAGGCGGGGGCTGAGTCAGCGCTGACGGGGGAAGGTGGAGTCAGCTCCGCCCTGGGCTCTGCTCCCGCGAGCCAGGCCCTGCAGGCCGAGGTAGGAGCCCGGGGCTCGGGCAGCGGCCACCCGCGGGGCCCGGAACCTTCGGCCGCAGCCGCTCGCGTTCGTGGCGGGACGCGGCGGGGGAACCCCTTCGCTGTTGCTAAGGGGCGACCCGGAAGTGACGTTTTGTTGACAGCGCACCGGCGGCCACAGTCTCTGGGAGCCGTCGGAGCGGGACCAGGGGGAGGGGCTGGGCCCGGAGCCAGGAGCCAGCAGCCGGCCGCCTTCAGCCCCGCCGGCCGCCCCGAGGGCAAGGTAACGGCCTCCGCCCGGGGCTCGGGCCGCGGCGTCCCCAGCTCCGCCCCGCCGCCCCGCGGACCCCGCCAGGATCTCCAGCCTCCGGTGCGCTCCCGCCGCGGACTCCCCCCGGGCCGCATCCTCCCTCGGCTCCTGCTCGCCCTCTTCCCCACGCTGGGAACAGCCCCATTCCAGGGTAGGTCCTGGACTGCGGGCCCAGGGATGTACCTGCGCCTTCCTGGTCCCCCCGTCCCCCGGCCTGACCAGCGCCGCTGCACCCCCTTGCAGAGGTCCAGCCCGGCCTGTCGCGAGAGGGCTGTTTTCTCCTCCCCTAGACGAACGTGCCTTGAAAACTGAGCTCTCTCCACCAGGAGAATAACGCTCGCCCCTCCAAGATGGGGGAATCCGTGTAGGGCCGAGAAGGCCGGCCTCTGCCCCTCCTACCTGTTGGATGAGCTTAAGTTACCCCAGTGCGGTGCTGCCTAAAACCTCAGGAATGGTTTGGATCCTGGATCATCTCCCAGGAAGGATGGCAAGGTGCAAGGGGACGCAACAGTGTCGGGAAGGGGCTGGTGGGCTTGCAGTCTGTAGACCAAGGGCGTCCATAGGTACTGAAACTGACTGGTCTGGCCAGCTCCGTGGGTGGAACTTGATTTGGCTGCTCTTTAACCAGAATCAAAGATTTTCCGTGTTTGCTTGTGCCTTGTGAGAGAATTTTCACGGGGGTCGGGGAGACGCCTGACGTCTGGGAAAAGCCATGTGTGTATGATGTTTCTTACGGAAGACAGCTTGAAAAGGGGTCGCAGGAAGCTATACTTAGAGCAGGAGGTGGTTGTCAGGAATGATGGACTCTGCTCTGGCTTATTGAGCGAATAAACATACAACATGGAAGATACAATAGGTGTCGTGGAGAAAAATAAACCTTCAACAGCTAGAGACTGGAGCTGGGTCAGAGTGAAGGAGGCAGAGTGGTTGACAAGGAAGTCATAACGATTGGAAACAACAACAGGGACCGTGTTAGGGGCTGTGTGTGTGTGTGTGTTAGCCTTGAATTGTCTGATGGTTGGAGAAAATGCAGGTTTTCCTGAGGTGACAAATGGCCACTTCTAAGTGCCCGTTTACCATCTTTGTAATGACCACCAATAAAAGAAATCTTTGAAAAGATAGCACTGCAGGTAAGTCATGTCATGCCACTGCTTCCTGGTTGTGAGAATGTGAACAAGAGAACTTCTGCCTCAGTCTTCCCATCTGTAAAACAGGACTGCTAAATTACATGAGTGCATAGGTGGCAATGCAGTGTTGGGAGGTGGTACATAGCAGTCATGGTGATGGCAGTAGTGTGATGATGAGGAACTGTCAACCTCTCTCTTTTAACACCAGCCATTCTTTTAACACCAACTGGTGTAGCCAACAGCTCTGCCGTCCTCCCAGAGCTGGAGCTAAGAGAATTTACTACAGGAAACTGGGGGATCCAAGGTAGAAACTTCTGACCCTCCTCAGTAACAGCAGAGTCACATCTTCCAGGGAGAGTGGGAACTTGGCCCTGGCTTTTTTGTTGCTGTTGACAAGGTCTCATTCTGTAGCCTGGAATAACCCTGAATTCATTGCTGTTCTCTTTTGTCTTCCCCAGTGCTGGAATTACAGGTGTGAGCCGCAAAGTCCAGCTGCTGGTCCTGACTGGTTTTTTTTCCATGTAGCCAAACTGGCTTCAAACTCACTATGTAGACAAGGCTGGCCTTGAACTCCTGCTACTCCTGCCTCTGCCTCCTGAGTGCTGAGATCAATAGATTGGAAGGTATGTGCCACCACACCCATTTCAATCTTAGCTTTTTTTTTTTAAACCTCAAAGGATGGTAGGGACTATTCATTTAATATTTCATTTATTTATTTTTAAGACAGACTCTTGCTATGTTGGCCTCAAACTTGTAGTCCTCCTGCCTCATCTTCCCATTGCTGGGTTACATGTGTGTGCAACCATGCCAGGCCCAATGGGGACTTTTAAGAGCCTAAAAGCAATCATTCTTGTCACATAATATCAAAATGATGGTGTTGGAACAAATACAACTTGGAGGCACATTGGAAAGGGCAGTGCTTTATGAGCCTGGCAGTGATGTGAACTGTGTGGTCAGGTTGCAGGTGGAGGCTGTAGATCCTGGAGAGGCCTGGCACAGCCTGTCCAGAGAAGAACTTCTCTGGATCTCTTTCCTTACCCTTACACCTCATGAGGCCTGGGTCATAGGCTAAGCAGGGCCAGAGAATTTGAGAATCAAGGGCATGGGGTAGATAGAGGTGGCTTGGTGATGGAATGCTAGCCTATCCCAATGGGGGCCCATCCTAAGCACCACACAAATCAAATAAAATGAAAATGTAAAGTCAGAGCACTTAAAAGCTGAGAGCCTACATGATAGAGCAGGCTGCTGTGATCAGACTCCCAGACTAGCAACCTGGCAACCCCGTTTCAAGCACAGCTCCTGCTGCTGGCTTGTTGTTTATACTTGAGCAAATCCCTTATTCCTTGTGGGCCTCAATTTTCCCATCTTTACACTGGAATAATGTCACTCCATCTGATTCTGCAAGCTGTAGAGAGGATGAAGTGAGACACAGGCCACAGAAGAACGAGATGCCCCCTTAAGTGCTGCAAAGATGAAGATGGGTTCTTGTTATCCCAGGGCTGCTAGGATTCTGCAGGTGCATCCTTGGGCCCACTAGGCACAGGCTCTTTGCCTCTAGGAGTTGTTTTGTTAATATTATTTGTTTCTCTTATTTATTCAAGTACCAGAGAACGTATATAGATGTCAGGGGACAACTTGGAGTTGTTTTCCTCCTGCCATGTAGGTGCTGGGGATCGAACTCAGGTGATCAGGCTTGGTGGCAGACACCGTTAACTGCTGAGCCATCTTCCTGGCCTGGCGCCCAGCATTTATTGCCTACCTTCAGTACCTCAGGTGTTCTTGGGTCTGAAAATGTGAGTTCAGAGGTCCCTGTGGGAGACCAACATCAAACCTGGTTCATTCACTGGAGCTGGTTTTCTGTCTTCAGAGCAGAGAGCTGGGGCAATGGCAGCCTAGTAGTAAAGTGCTTGCCTTGTAAGCATGAGGATTTGAATTTGGTCCCCAGGACTGACCTAAGGCATAGTGACATGTGGTTGTAACCCCAGCACTGGCAAGGCAGAGAGACAGGAGAATCCCTGGGTCACACTGGCCAGCTAGTCTGACCTACTGTGAAAGGTCCAGGCCAGTGATAGACAAGCTAGACGGCTCCTGAGGAATAACACCCAGGTTGTGCTCTGTCCTCCACACACCTGCACACACACATACACAGTAATTAAGTGAACAGGAGTCTCCCAGGGTGTGCTCAGGAATGTCACCCCTCCTTGTAGCTGGTCACTACCTTCCTGACATTATTTCAGGGCATCTCCTCAGCAACACCAGGAGACAGTTTCCATTTACATCACATTCGCAGTAAGGAACTTGGTAAATGCTGAAGGTGAAAGTACTGCCCAGGGGTCTCAAAGACATCGCACACTCACTGTATAATGTAGTTCCTGTGGCTCACACAGCATCCCTGCCTTCAGGAAGCCTCCAGCCATGTACATGGTGCCCACGGCTCACTACCACAATACCAGATGGTCTACACTCAATATTCAAGGATGCAGGGAGTTGTAAGGTGCAGTGGCAACTTCTTCATAGAGGGGACAGTGAGACTTAAGGAACGGACCTTGCCTAAGAGGTCATTGGCACCAATGAGAATGTGATGGGAAACTCAAAAGCTTGGAGTCTGATGAATGAGGAACACATATCTGCAGGCACACAGACAGAGGCAGAGTACTTGGCCCTGAGCCTCAACTCCCACACCTGTAGGCTGTAGATAGAACCTCTGCCTTGTTTTGGATGAAGGGAGCTAGTGCTTATCAAGGGCCAAGCAGGGTTCTTGGCATACCATTGTGTTCAGCAGTAGTGTGGGCAGTAGTAAGTCTGACTGCACAAATAGGCTAAGACTCACACTCACCAAGCAGTGTGAGTCTTAGCCTGCCCCAGTGTCTCTGTGCCTCCTCAGTGTTTGTTCATTGTTTCGTTATCAAGAGGTGAGGCACCACAGCCCTCTAGTGGGACATGCATTCCTTCCTCGTTCCATTTCTGCATCCTCCTGGCATAACCACCTGCAGATTCTATGTGGACCTCTCAAGCCAGTTATCTTCAGCTCTAATCCTCACTGGCATCTGCCCTCTGGAGTCCCCTAGTGCTTGCCTGGACTCTCCTCACAGTAGCCTCCTGTCCCCAGTTTCTAGCCCCAGATCCGCTCCTTCCTGGAACGCATCCAACCTCTGTTAATAGAGTGTTTGTTTGGGTTCCCCCAGCTCCTGGGTTAATATTTCACAGGGCAGACACTGCTCCAAGATCAGAGCTTCTGGACTCCCCAGACTCTGTCCCATAAGTGACAGGATTCTAGTAGGTAGGTTCCTTGCTCCCACCTCTGAGCCTCAGTTGATGTGCTCCTTTTTTGGCTTGTCAGATGGACACTGGAAGAGTGTGTGATTGGTGACCAGTTTAGGTTTGGCTTAGGTTTCTTCCACCCCCAAAGTCAATTTTGCTATCTCAAGCCACTTTTGTGTTTGTTGTGGGTCTGTGTCTTTAGCAAATGGACTAGCCCTCTTTACCTCAGAGTACCATTGTGAGGTAATCCTGGCAGCAGTAAACCTTTGTTCCGCTAAATGCCAGGCACAAGTAGGCACCAAGGATGTGGGCGTGGGTGAAAGCTGCCAGTCTGTCCTCCAGAACTGGCAGCTGGGGGGAGGGTCATAGACAAATTGTTATGCAAATGAATCATTCCCTACAGTACAGAGTACTTGGCTGTGAGGTTTGGCTGGTTAAATAAGAAACTGTAGGAAGTAAATTCTGCAAGGAGCTGGGTGCCCGTCTGGAAGCACCCAGCATGATGCAGTGGCGGGGGCGGCCGCCTGGGCTGCTGCTGTTGTTTTCCTCACTCTTCTCTCCCGCTACCCCTCCCCCTGATGTCCTAAGCACATGATGGAGAACCTTTGAGAAAAGAGATGGACAGGGGTACAGGGTCCTCTCTCGGTGCTCTGTCAATATCAGAATCCTGTTTGTCCCCAGAATCCCAGGTGACTGGAAATTGCCACGGGAATGAAGACCCCTAAACCTCCAGGAGGTGGAGTGACTGGTGCCCAGCATGAGTGGTAGGATGTTCCCGAACTTCTGGGCCTTGGTGTCAGAGGGATGACTTCTTTCCCTTCCAGCTCACTCAGGCACCAAGCTGCAGATTCAGAACCGCCAGAGGATGGTGAACAGGTGGCACCATGCACCCCGTTTGTCTTCTGGAGGCCTTTGGTGACCTAGGCGACTGGTGCGGTGGTGCCTCCTCCGTGTGCGCAGCAGGACCCAGGGCAGAGCAGCTACCTGGGCTTAGCCCTGCAAAGAAGGCAGCTATCACAGTCAGTCATAAGGTTCCACCGTGGCCCCTGGGGGCCCAGTAGTGTGCTGCGGACAGTGGAGCCATGCTCAGCCTAGTGGAACTCACAGCCTGCTCCTGCCGCAGGCATTTCTTGCAACTTCTCTTCCTCAGACCCTGTGCTGGGTGTTCAGGAATACAACTGTTCCTCTAGCCAGCCACCCTGGCCTGAGCCCTTGGTAGCAGTGTCCTCTCTACTCCATCCTTCAGCCTTTGTACATCTTTTCCTTCTTCCACCTCTGGAGCTAGCTAGGGCACATCTCTGGGGTTTTAGCTAAAGTATCAAGACTGCCATGGCACTCCAGGGCCCTACCCTGATGCCAACTTTTTCACCCCACTTCCTTGGCAGACAGTAGCTTGGTGAAGGCAAAGAGCAGGCAGTTTCTTTTTTGTAGGAAAAAAAAAAGAATAAAGAAGTAAAATAAGGGGAAATGACTTTAAGTGAAGAGCAATACTGCTCTGCAAAGGACCTGAGTTCAGTTCCCAGCCCCCGTGGTAGACAGCTCACATAACCTCTAACTCCAGTTCCGGGGGATCTGATGCCCTCTTCTGCTCTTCATGGGCCCCTTCATTCATGTGCACATATTCACAGACAGACACACATAATTAAAAATAAAATAAATCTTAGGGCCAGGCATGGTGGTGCACACCTTTAATCCCAGCATTTGGGGGACAGGATCAGGCAGAGTCTTGTGAGTTCATGGCCAGCCAAGGCTGCATTTCAGACCATGTCTCTAGAGAAATTAAATCTTTATAAAACCAGAAAACAACAACAAAAGAATAGCTACTTTTTCCCCCCAGTAGTGAAGATGAGACACAGAGTCTTACATATCCTAGGTGAGTACTGTATTCTGAGTCACCCCATATTCCTTTTTGTTATTTAATACAGGATCTTGCAAGTTGCCAGGCTGGCCTTGAACTTGTGGTCCTCCTACCTCAGCCTTCCCAATGCCAGGATTGCACTCCAAAAGCAGAAGAGCTGCTTTCACCTGGCGATTGGTACACACCAGGCCCACCCCTCAGCTCTGCATTATTCTGTGTCATCTTTACAGTGCTGTGGATGAGGACTGTTCTCCTGATTCAGTTATGCACACTTGAGCTCAGAATGGCTGACTGCAAAGCCCACAGTACACTGTAGCCTCCTGCTCCATGTCCTGAGTAGCCTAGAAGGCTGTAGACACAGAGGCTCTCAGACGCTGAGCAGTGCTCAGCCCCTAACCCCTTTGGAACGGTCTAAGAGATGAGGTAATAGAGCCTAAGAGACCAGTTTGCACAGAATGGCCTCCAGTCTTTCAGCTTGAGCTTCCTTATCTGCCAAACAGGATCAGAGCCAGCTTTTGCTGTGTGGGAAGCATCTTCCCAGCGTTGTTATCTCCTTTACTCCTCCAGCCCTTCGGGGAGGATTATCATCCCTCTTTAACAGATGAGGATACTGTGGTTTGAAGAGGTGACATCCTTTATCAGTGAATTGTGGAATTGAGTCAGAACAGAGGTCTGTCTGACCATGGAACCTCTGTATTTGGGGGATGTTGGGGATTGAGCCCAGGTCTCATATATGATAAGCATGGTCTTACTACATCCCTAGAACCCTAAAGTTGTTGTTTGTTTGGTTTTGGTTTTTGAGACATGGTCTTACCATGTAGCCCTAGCTGGCCTGCAACTAGCTATATAGACCAGGTTGGCCTCCATCTCTCAGAGATCCACCTGCCTTTGCCTCACAAGTGCTAGAATTTAAGTCATGCCACCATACTCAGCCCCTAAAACATTTTTGAGGTTCAGTATCCATAGGGGATGCTGATACCAAAATACACCGATATGAAGTTCCTTACTCACGGTAGCATAGTATGTGCACAGAATCTACATGTCTTCCACATGCATCCCAAGATATCGACAAAAGTCTTTATGTCAATATGTCAATATGAAAAGGTTTACCCTCTCCTGGCTTCTAACACTGAAGATTGGGTTTTCCTACTTATTTCCTCCTTTTATAAAGACCCAGGAAGGAAAATGATGCTTAGAGGTTAATTCTAACTCTTAAATTCCAGAATTTTATTTTTATTTATGTATTTTATCTTATTTTTGGTCTTTTTGAAATAGGGTCTTCCTGTAGCCCCAGCTGGCTTGGAATTTGACATGTAGACCAGGCTGGCCTTGAACTCACAGAGATCCAATTGTCTCTGCCTCCCAAGTGCTGGGATTAAAAGCATGTACCACCACGCCCAGTAGATTTTATTTATACTTTATGTATATGAGTGTTTTTCCTGCATGTATGTAAATGTACCACATGTATGCAGTGCTCAGGGAGGTGAGAAAACAGCGTTGAATCCTCTGGAACTGGAGTTACAGGTGGTTGTGAGCTGCCACATGGGTACCAGGGACTGAACCCAGGTCCTCTGGAAGAGCTGCCAGTGCTCCTAACCTCTGAGCCACCTCTCCAGCCCCTAGGGATTGTGTCTTGTTCACCCATTTGTAGTAAGGTCAGTTTACAGTCTCTGTAGCCAGTGGTTGATTTATTAGCTGGCTTATCATCTCACTGAATCCCAGGTCTCTTTCACATGTGGATCTCTTTGGTGTCCATTTTTATCTTTGCATTGCTTTATAGTACACACATGTAGAACTGTGCACTTCATAATGTTCTGTCCAATATTCAAAGTGAATACACTGTGTCCAGCACTCAGATGAAGGACCTGAAACATATCAGCACCCAAAAGCCTCCTTCCAGTCCACACACACTCTTTCACACACATACATGCACGCACATACAGTCACACACATACATATATACACACTCATACACATGTATACACACATACATTCATGCACACATACACTCATAGACACATAAGCACACATACAAATGCCTTCACACGTACCCACACATGCATGCACGCACACTTCCATACACCTACATACACACATACATGCACACATTCATATACATGCATGCACACTCATACACACACACACATACACTTGCTAAGAGAGCAGCTCTGGTTCTTCCCGTCACAGGTTGAATGCCCTTGTGTTTTAGTGTAAGGGAATTGTAGCTAGAAGACTCGTCTGCCCTATTCTCTCTGCCTCCTTCCTGTACATACTGTAAGGCTGGTTCAAGCTGTTGCCATGTAGTACTTCAGAAATAATTATCCATCACAATGTCAGTGGACATTCAAGTGTCTCTTCTTTGGGGGCTATCACATAGAGTGCTGCTGTGAACAGTATTATTTTTTATTTGTATTTTATGAGTATCAGCATTTTGCCTGCATATATTTAAGTGCATTGAGAGAGAGAGAGAGAGAGAGAGAGAGAGAGAATGCACCATAGCTTGTGTGTGGAGGTCAGAGGATGACTTTCAGGAGCCTCTTTTCTCCTTCCACTGTGAGTTCTGGGGATTGAACTTAGGTGCTCAGGCTTTGTAGTAAGCACCTTTTACACAATGAGCGATCTTGCTAGCCCTAGCTGTACATTTACATGTGCTGGGATATTACTGTTGGGTATATTACTTTGAGCTGCTGAGCTTTGAATGTAATATCTGTTAGCATTAGGAAATACTGTTTAGCCATCTTCTAGTTAACTCCCAGTTCATACCAATTTAGGCTCCCACTAACAGTTCCATATCTTCGTCCTTGCTTGGTGTTTGCAGCCAGTCAGCTGGGGGTGAGAAGTGGTATCTCACTGTGGGCTTGTGAGCCCTGCCCTGGTACTGATGAAGTGAGCTGAGAGCTATTCAGCTATTCAGCTGAGAGCTGAAGTCTATTTCCTCATTTTCCTTTAGGAGATGCCTGTTCAAGTCTTTTTGCTCACTTTAAAAGTATTTATTTTTGACTATGTGTATGAGTGTGTGTCTGTGTATGTAAGTGCAGGCCAGAAGCATTGGATTCCGCTGGAACCTGAGTTCTAGGCAATTGTGAACTGCTCGATGTGGGTTTTGGGAACTGGACTTGGATCCTCTGCAAGAGTAATACATATACACACTCACCTCTGAGCCATCTCTCCAGCCCTATTAGTACCCAGTTTTTTTGTTTGCCTTTTTTATTAAGTCAAGGTCTCCTAGTAGCCCCAGCTGACCTTAAACTCGCTATGTAGAATGTAGACCAACCTGGCCTTGACCTCACTGACATCTACCTCCTCTGCCTCCCCGTGCTATGTATTCTGACTATGTGTTACTGGAAATACTTGTGGTCTTTGGCTCCCTTCTCTTCCTCTCTCTCTCCCTCCCTGTCTTTACTATATGACCTAGATTTGAACTACATGATCTTCCTACCTCAGTTTCCTTCCAAAAGCTGGGATTGCAGGCACATTACCCAGTGTTATTTGTCAGTGTCCTTATGTGAATTCACCACCCACTGTAACATTGTAATGGTCTATGCTGTTTTACGATTCACCTTGAGTCTGTCATGTGTTTGGAATTAACCTGTGTGTGTGTGTGTGTGTTAACAGAAGTTTCTTCACTGCATTGTAGACCCATACCAGTTTAACATTTTCTGTATTATGATTAGCATTTTTTGAAGCCTGTTAAGAAATCCTAGGGAACTGGCAGGATAGAAGGTAAAGCAGGTGCTTGCTGCTGCGTATGTCTGGCAGCCTGAGCTTGATCCTGTAACCCATGTAGAGGGGGATGGAGCAAACGACTCCACAGAGCTGTCTCCTGACCTTCACACGTGCATCATGGATGTATGTACATGCACACATACAAACACACACCCTCTAATAAATTTGTAAAGAAATCTAAGGGAAGCATGGTGGTACACACCAATAATACTAGCCCCCAGTTAATATCTGGGGGGCATGTGATAATATCCTTATTTAAATTTTATGTGTGTGAGTGTTTTGCCTGCATGTATTCACACTTGTGCATGCAACACCTGTGGAGGCCAGAAGACGGCATCAGATCCTCTAAATATGGAGTTATAGACCACTGTTAGCTGCCACATGGGTGCTGGGATTGAACCAGGGGCCCCTGGAAGAACAGCCAGTACTCTTAACTGCTGAGTCATCGCTCCATCTTGAAGAATCTTTTTTTTTAAGACTTTATTATTATTTTTTATGTGTATGAATGTTTTGCTTGTGTGTGTGTGTGTGTGTGTGTGTGTGTCTATACCACATATGTGCAGTGCCTCCAGAAGCCAGAAAAGTTAGATCCCCTGGAACTAGAGTTATAGAGGGCTGTGAGCTGTTATGTGGGCACTGGGAACTGAACCCAGGTCCTCTACAAGAGCAGCCAGTGTTTTGAACCACTGGGCCATCTCTCCAGCCCTAATATGTAGACCAGGCTAGCCTTGATCTCACAGAGACCTGCCTCCTGAGTGCTGGGATTAAAAGGGTGCACTACCATAGCCAGCAACAAATACCGAACTTTTGTGGGAGTCTCTTTTTGAGATAGAGTTTCCCTGTAGCCACAGACTGATCTGAAACTGGCTATATAGACCAGGCTGACCTCAATCTCACAAAGATCCTCCTGCCTCTGCCTCCTAGGTGCTAGGATTAAAGGTGTGTGCCACCATACCCAGCTACATACCCAATATTTTATGGCTCAGTAATATTCAACATTTTATGGGTGAAGCACATTCTGTGTATCCTTTCCTGAAGGGGCATGGACACTCGGATTACTGACTATAAGGGTGCACTGACTTTTCACTGCTGATTTGAATGTGACACACGGATCTCAGTTGCCCCACTCAGAGTAGACACAGGCCCTTATCTTAGCTCATTGCCTTCTTTCTCCTTCCCAGGTCTCCTGCCCATGATCTTGTGACTGTTAAAGAGTCACAGTTGTCCTTGGGGATCCTTGTTCTGGAGTGGCCACCTCCCTGCCCCCAGCATGGCATCTGACACACCTGAGTCTCTGATGACCCTTTGTACTGACTTCTGCCTGCGCAACTTGGATGGTACCCTGGGCTACCTGCTGGACAAGGAGAGCCTGCGGCTGCATCCTGACATCTTCTTGCCCAGCGAGATCTGTGACCAGCTGGTCAATGAGTGAGCAAGGGACCCCAGGGTGGGGTAGGGGTAGAGTCAGGAGAATATGGGATGGAGATTGAGACTGCATGCAGAACATCCTGTGAGAGAAATGACTGGGCATGACTATGGAGAGCAATGGTGTGTGTACCTAGGAGTTCAGGTATGGGCATGTAGATATGCCTTGGTATGTGTGCATAGGTCGGATATGTGAAGAAATAGGCATACACACAAACACACACACACATCTATGCAGCCCAAGATGTGTGAGTGGGAGGCTATGTATAGATTTGGGGATAAGTTGGTGTAAATTCCTGCATGTAAACCAGGACCATGCTATCCTGTGGGTGCTCATACCTGTGCCTGCTCCTCTGAACTCAGTGCTTATGGACACATGTAGGTTTACATGCATGCCAAGACCAAAATAATAAACCCATGATAGAGACTGAATCTTCTAGAGGATCTTTATACAGACTGCCAGTGGTCTCCCCACTGCCAGGAGCTCCTGAAGCATGGTGGGTAGGTATGTGTGTATGTATGTATGTGTGTGTGTGTGTATATCATATATATGATACATAACATACACATATTCCCTGAATACTGGGTAGTTATACCAGTTTCCCCAAAGGGAAATTGTCAGATCTAAGAGTTACATAGCCACATGAGAAATGAGGTTTAGGCTTGGTGTGTAATGCTGTTCTGAGCATCTGATGTAGGTTAGGCATGAGGTTGAACAGTTTACTGGCCAGAGTTAAGTCCACTTCACAGATAAAGAGATTAAGATCCACATAAGTCAGTTACCTATGTAAGTTGCCTACATAAGGAGTAGCCCATTCATGTTTTGTGTTCATAAAAATGTGGGTCCGGGAACCTTCCCACCAGCCCCAGTTCTTGCCTGAGCTGGTGTCTTGGCTTGATTAGGTATCACTGTGAATTCATCCTGTGCCCAGCACCTAGCTATGAGCTCCAAACCACGTTATGTCATTTGCCTGCTAGAAAGGTCTTGGGAAGTGCTGAGAAGGTGCCTGAAGGCAGCTTAGGGAAGATGAGTGTGAACCATGCTGGGCTGTGGCTGTGGTAGTGCACACTGATGGTGATGGGATGTGCCTTTGGAGAGAAGGCACTGCTCTCACATGTGTTGGGTCATGTCTAATCAGGCACTGTTAGGAGGGGACAAGGAGATGGCTGCAGCTGGGGTGATCTCACAAGGCCTGTGACACTGGACCCAGGCTCAGAAAGCAGAAGAGGATCCCAGGCCCTCCCCAAGCCAGGCTTTCTTTTCTCTCAGGTATGTGGAGCTGGTCAATGCTGCCTGCACCTTTGAGCCACATGAGAATTTCTTCAGCCTCTTCTCAGACCCTCGTAGCACACGCCTCACCCGGATCCACCTCCGTGAGGACCTGGTACAGGACCAGGACCTGGAGGCCATTCGCAAGCAGGTGAGGCTGCCTAACTCCTAAGCACCAGTCCCAAGTTCTTCAGCACACTTCTTGCTATGCAGACCCCTCTCAGCCCCCAGAAGCCAGGGCCTGTGGTAGGGCACTAGGGTGGGCAGAAGTACTAATGCCACTCTGCCCATTCCAGGACCTGGTGGAGCTATACCTGACCAACTGTGAGAAGCTGTCTGCCAAGAGCCTGCAGACACTGCGGAGCTTCAGCCACAGCCTGGTGTCCTTAAGTCTCTTTGGCTGTGCCAACATTTTCTATGAGGAAGAGAACCCAGGGGGCTGTGAGGACGAGTGCCTTGTCAATCCCACCTGCCAGGTGCTGGTCAAGGACTTCACTTTTGAGGGTTTCAGCCGCCTACGCTTCCTCAACCTGGGCCGCATGATTGACGGCGTCCCCGTGGAGTCACTGCTGCGGCCGCTTAACTCACTCGCCGCCTTGGACCTCTCAGGCATCCAGACAAGCGATGCCACCTTCTTGATGCAGTGGAAGGACAGTCTGATGTCCCTTGTGCTTTACAACATGGACCTTTCAGACGACCACATCCGGGTCATTGTCCAGCTGCACAAGCTGCGGTGAGCTGCCCATCCAGCTTCGAAGCAGGAGTGGGTAGGAGAGGGGTGTTGTCGGTCTTGGTTCAGCAACCCACCACTGGGTGACCCTAGTGTGAGACAAAGACAGCACATTCCTTAGACCTCCTGTTCCAGATGGGTAAGAATCCTTTAGGGCTCCTGGGTCTCAGGGTCTCCAGAATGTCCTGGAGAAGTTGTGGCAGGTATGCAACCCCCCCCCACCCCCTAAGGGTCTTGAAGGAGCAGGATCCTGACCTTCAGCCCTGCCCAATTCCAGCCACCTGGACATCTCCCGAGACCGCCTCTCCAGCTACTACAAGTTCAAGCTGACACGAAAGGTGCTGAGCCTCTTGGTGCAGAAGCTGGGGAACCTGATGTCACTGGATATCTCCGGCCACATGATTCTGGAGAACCTCAGCATCTCAAAGATGGACGAGGAGGCAGGCCAAAACAGGTGGGCACCCAGCTCAGTGGCTAATGGGAGAATGTCATTCACATGCCCTGACCCAGTGTCCAGCTGCCAGTGCTGTGTGGGCTGCTAGAGATGAGAAGCAAGTCAGTAAGCCAGGTGTGGTGGCACTGGGAGTCAGAGGCAGGCAGATCTCTGTGAGTTCCAGGCCAACCTGGTCTACATAGTGAGTTCCAAGTGGGCCAGGGCTACATGGTTAGACCCTGTCTCAAAAAAAAAAAAAAAGGAAAAACAAACAGGGGCTGGAGAGATGGCTTAGCAGCTAAGAGTACTGGCTACTCTTGCAGAGGACTCAGGTTTGAATCCCAGCACCCACATGGTGGCTAACAACCTATGTACTCCAGTTCCAGTTGGTCCAACTCCCTCTTCTGATCTTCTCAGACATTGCATGACATGGGTGCATTTACACACATGCAGACAATACATTCATACACATAAGATAATAGAATTTTTTTTTAATTATAAAAAAAAGGGCTGGAGAGATAGCTCAGCAGTTAAGAGCACTGGCTGTTCTTGCAAAAGACATGGGTTCGAACCTAGCACCCACATGGGACTAGCAACTGTCTGTAACTCTAGTTCCAGGTGGTCCAATGCCGTCTTCTGACCACCTCAGGCATTACACAACACAGGTGCACTTACATACGTGAAGGCAATACAGTCATACACATAAAAATAAAAATTAAAAAGTATTTTTAAAAAAACAACAAAAAAGTCAGGGACTGGTGGGATGGTTAGCAGGTAAAGGTGTTTGTCGCCAGACCTGATGACTTGAGTCCCTGGAACCCACAGGATGGAAGGACAGAACCCACTCTTATAAGTCATCCTCGGATTTCCACACATGTGCACACACACAAAATACATACATACACACACACATACATACATACATGTAACAGAAATAAGCAAGTCTGACCCTGCGCTCTACAGGCCTGTGTGAGCTGGTTCAGATAGACAAGTCATTCTGGAGATTGGCAAAGGAAGTGCAGACTCTGGGGTGGCCCTGAGAGTATCAGGAAGTCTGTCCCAAGCCATTCAGAATTTGCAAAGAGACAGAATTCCTTCAGGGGATCAGCATAGCCTTGGCCTGAAGGTGAGAGGTCAAGTACCTGGGAAACAAGTATCACCATGGCATGGTGGGCGCTGTTGGAAGGACCTGGCCTGTGATACCGGCCATTCTTCTGGTGTTACCAAGGCCAGTTCCAGCCTGGGTGAGCTGTAGCGAGGTCTGATTCAAACACAGCTACTGTTTTGGCCACAAGCCCTGCCCTGGCCACATTTTAGTAATGTGTGGCAGAGGACCTTGTCCTTCATGATTCTTAGTAAAATGGCAAATAGTATTTTCCACCAGTGGCACCTGTGGCAGCTCCTATCCTGTTCTTCTAGATTGTGCCCTTCCCACTCTTGCATCAAGAAGTGGAGTCAGGGCTGTGCATGTCTCTCTGGTGGTAGAGTGTGTGTCTTCCATACACGAATCCCTGGGTTCCATCCCCAACACAGTATAAACCAAGTATGGTAGCACGCACTTGTAATCTTAGCACTTGGCAGGTGGAGGCAGGAAGATCAGGCATTCAAAGCCAGCCTCAGCTATATAGCAAGTTGGGCAGGTCCACAGCAGTTGAGCCTGGACCTAATAGCCTCAATTAAATGCCTACCCTATGGGGGAAGCCTCAAGTTACTGACCCTGGCATGTTCTTTCCCCAGCATTGAGCCTTCCAAGAGCAGCATCATGCCCTTCCGGGCTCTGAAGAGGCCACTGCAGTTCCTTGGGCTCTTTGAAACCACCCTGTGTCGCCTCACACACATTCCAGCCTACAAAGTAAGAGGCAGTGATATGGGAGCAAGGAATGGGAAACCTGGGAAAAAGGAAGTGGCTGGGCACTAGGGCCTCACGGCATCTGGAGAGCCTGCTCTCTGGCCTCTTCTGGTTTTCCTAAGTGTGTCCAATGCCCTAGGTAAGTGGTGACAAAAATGAAGAGCAGGTGCTGAACGCCATCGAGGCCTACACAGAACATCGGCCTGAGATCACATCCAGGGCCATCAACCTGCTGTTTGACATTGCACGCATTGAACGCTGCAACCAGCTTCTGCGGGCCTTGAAGGTTAGCCTTGATCCCGAGGTGTTGGCTCCCGGTCAGCCCTGCCTGGAGCTGTCCCTCATTTTCTTTCCCTCTGTTTGCTCCTGATGCCAGAGGAATAGGCAGTCTTGCCTTCCAAACCCCCATCTCTCCAGCAGCGCCTGGCTTCCCCACTGTCTCGTTCAGGCCCTGGCCCAGTTCCTGTTCCTTGTGCCCACATCTACACTGAGAGAGTAGGGCCAGGGTCATCCCTCCCCCTGAAGACCTGTACATGCCCCACAGAGCTCAGGCCTGTGTTCTCACAGCACTCCCTCTCTGGCCCCACCCTGTCTTCACAGCTGGTCATCACAGCCCTCAAGTGCCACAAGTATGACAAGAACATTCAAGTGACAGGCAGTGCTGCCCTCTTCTATCTGACCAACTCTGAGTACCGCTCAGAGCAGAGTGTCAGGCTGCGCCGGCAGGTCATCCAGGTGGTGCTGAATGGCATGGAGTCCTACCAGGAGGTGACGGTGAGCCCCCTGCCCACTGTGGCCTGCATGCTCTGGCCCCGCTCCCCTCCTCTCCAGGATCTCAGGCACTCAGATTCCTGACTCTGGGCAGCCTTCTCCCAGGTCCCCCAGACTCTTACACTTGGCACACAGGGTCCCCAGAAGCTGCCCATTACCCACACCACCTCACCTCTGCCACTCTGTTTCATGTGGAGGCCTGGCTCTGCTCTGGGCCCCAGATATGCCATTTACTCATGCATTCCATCAGTAATACTCTACTCTGGGGGGTGGCACAGATGGTTTCTAATATCTGGGTTGTGTGTTGTTATTGTTTTGAGACAGGGTCTCTCTGTAGCCCCAGATGACCTGGAACTTACTGTGTAGACCAGGCTGGACTTGAACTCACAGAGATCGCCTACCTCTGCCTCCCAATTGTTAGGATTAAAGGCATATGCCACATGTGCAGCCAGCAAGCAGTTTTCATTGTTGGGGCGTGGCATTCATGCCATGGTGTACATGGAGGTCAGAGCACAGCTTTGTGAACTCAGTTCTTCTTCTACTTTTACATGGTTTCCAAGGATTGAACTCAGGTCATTGGCCTGGCACAGCAAGCATCTTTACTCACTAAGCCGTCTTGCCAGCCCTCCAATATTTTTGAGACAGGGTTTCATGTACTCTAGGCTAATGCCCATCTCATTATGCTTTGATCTTGAACTTCTGACCCTCCCATCTCTCGAAGTGCTAGGATTACAGGCATGCACTACCTCCCTGTTTTATGCTGTGAGGGGGATGGAACCCAGGAACTTCCTGCATGTTCTTGGCACGTACTCTACCAGCTGAGCTACATCCCCAGTTTTTAAAAATAATGTTTCTTTCTGATTATAAAAGTAAGATACCTAATGTCTGATAAACCAGAGCTTTAAGTAGAACAAAAATGAATGTCCTAGCTGGATGTGGTGGTGCAGCCTGCCATCCCAGCACCTCGGAGGTAGAGACAGGAGAATGAGGAGTGAAAGGCCATCCTCAGCCACATCGTGAGTTTGAGGCCAGCCTGGACTATATAGCAAGACTCCATTTCCAAAAAGCTGAAGTGGGAAAAAAAAAACTTGAATTACCCAGGAAGTGAAAGCCATCCACAACTCCATCTCTCCTCGCAGATACAGCAGACTGTAACAGCCAGTTTCAGCTTTCTTGTCCCAAGCATGGATTCAGTGTCCTCTTTCAGAGCAAGGCTAATGGGTATGGCCTCTGCTAAAGCCCACCCCCAGCCCATCCCTACATCCCCCTCCCGGGTTGAATGTCTAGTAGACCTTTGTATCCTTGACTCTTCAAACAATACATTCCTAATAATAATTGATCTCCCTTAAACATTTCCAGAAGTAAAAGCAGGTGCTTAACTGACCTCAGTTCAGTCCCTAGAACCTACTGTAAAACTTGTTCTCTGACTTCTGCTCTGTGGCACATGTGTGCCCACATTCATATACATCATAAACATACACAGCAATAATAAATTTTTAAAAAGACATTTCTAGGGGCTGGAGAGATGGCTCAGCAGTTAAGAGCACTGGCCGCTCTTGCAGAGGATCCAGGTTAGACCCTCAGTCCCCACATGGCATCTAACAACCATCCCTATCCAATTCTAGACCTGACCCCTCGTCTGGTGTCCATGGACGTGCACGGACAACACACACACAGGCGAACACTCACACACATAAAAATAAGTAAATACATTTTTTTTTTAATTCTAGAAAGTAGCCAGGTATGGTGGCTACTTTAATCATAGCACTTGGGAGGCAGACACAGGCAGATCTCTGTAAGTTCAAGGCCAGCCTGGTCTACATAGCAAGTTCTAGGCCAGCTGGGGCTACAGGGAGACCCTGTCTTAAAAAGATCAAAAACAAAAAATCATGTGGCTAGTGGTAGAACTCAGTGATAGAGCACTTGCTCATACAAGGCATGAAGTCTAAGATTCAGTTCCCAGTGTAGTAAAAAGTGTGTGTGTTGTATGTGCACTTGTGTATATGTACATATATGCATGTATGATAAAAAGGGAAAAGAATAAAAATTCTAAGGGGTAATACCCTCTAAACTGCATGATTAATAAAGTACACTGAACTTCAGTGTGTCATAAGGAGGGGAAATTAAGCAGTGGGGGCAACGCAGTCATAGTTGTGCAGACTCAGAAAAGAGAATTTAAGAGAGGGAACCAGTGCCACCAGAGCCACCAGCTGGACAACAGCCTGGGGTTATCTACTAACACCACTGACACATAGACCTGTGGTCCGGAAACCCCTCAAGCAAGCCAGACTTGGTGGTACACCACTGTCACCCAGTACTTGGGAGGTGGAGGCAGGAGGATCAGAAGTTCAAGGTCATTTTTATTTTGCTTTGTTTTTTAGTTTTGGTGTATGTTTTTTGTGACAGGGTCTTCTGTAGCCCCACCTGGCCTGTAATTTACTATATAGACCAGGCTGGCCTCAGTCTCACAGAGAACTGTCTGCCTCTGCCTCTTGAGTGCTAGGATTTAAGATGTGTGCCACCACGCCCAACTCAGTGTCATCTTTGGCCACATACTGACTTTGAAGCCAGCCTAAAAACAAAAAACAAAAAAAATATCCCAAACATATGGGCCTTAGAGCTCATGCCATGGACACCAAAAGGCATGTTTAACACATTGTGCACAGTGGCCAGAGTCTATTAGCAGGACATTTGATGGATAAATTGGGGTTTCAGGATAGGATATATGGATGCCATGCATTTAGGCTGCAGGTAACAACATGGAATCTCGTGACTAGAAAGAACAGGAAGCAGCAAGGGTTAGGCTGGGTCTATGACAGAAAGGGCTGTGGCTGTTGGTCACTTTCTTGAACTAGGTAATGGTTATGTGGCTCTTGTTTTTTAATTATGAAATTATACATTTGTGGTTTTTGCATACTCTATGAATATTTCTCTTTTTATAAAAATGGAATAGCCTTGGACTGGAGAGATAATTCAGTGTTAAGAGCACTAGTGACTCTTCCAGAGGACCTGGCTCTGGTTCCCAGCACTAAGAATTCATCCTTAACTCCAGTTCCAGGGAATAGCTGACACCCTCTTCTGGCCTCCTCAGGCGCTGCATAGGGCCTGGCATCTGCCCTGCAAGTCCTCTACCACTGAGCATGGGGGCATTTGCATACATGCAGGCAAAACATTCATACTTCAAATTCAAATAAATATATTTTAAAAATAGAATAGTCTTCATTAAAAATGAAAAGACAAAAAGCCTTTAGCTGGGTATGGTGATACATACTTGTAATCCTTGGGAGACTGAGGCAGAAAGATCAGAAGTTCAAGGCTAGCCTCAGGTACATAGTGAATTGAGGCCAGCCGGGAACATGCAAGACTCTTATCTCAAGAACCTGTTGAAGAGAGCCTTCAAAGCCTTCTGAGCTGGGGGCGGAGGGAAGGGCTCTGGCCTTCAAAAAGCTCCATTTGCTCCAAGCCTGTTCCTGAGGCGGCTCTGCTTGCTCCCGGCCTGTCCCAGGTGCAGAGGAACTGCTGCCTGACCCTCTGCAACTTCAGCATCCCCGAAGAGCTGGAGTTCCAGTACCGCCGTGTTAACGAGCTCCTCCTCAGCATCCTCAACCCCACCCGGCAGGACGAGTCCATCCAGCGCATCGCTGTGCACCTGTGCAACGCCCTGGTCTGCCAGGTGGACAATGACCATAAGGAGGCCGTAGGCAAGATGGGCTTTGTCGTGGTATGTGTTGGCAGCTGCCTGCCTTCCGTGGGAGCCCTCCCCTGTCATCTGTCATGTTTTACAACTCCACTGTGAGTGAGGGCTTCAGAGAAGGACCTGGAGCCAGAGGTAGGAGTGGGTGGGCAGAGGGCGTACTGAAGCAGGAAGGCCTTAGGGCAGACCAAAAGAAGCACATCTTTTCTCTTTTCTTTCCTTTTATGGTGGTGGGGAGGGTGAGGGGGACAAGAGGCTTTCAAAGGATTGAGCCCAGGGCCTGGCATATGCTAGGCAAATACTCTACCACTGAGCTGTACTTGAACCCCTGGAGGAGTTTCCTAATGGTGACTATTGCTTTTGATGACATAGACTTCCTCCTCTTCTAACCTCCTCCGTTCAGTGCCCATTGAGTACGCTCTGTGGAGTGACTCAGGGATGGCACAGCACCTCCTAGCCTAGCTCAGGGGAAAGGATATGAACTACACAGCGAGGAGAGGCAGGAGGTAGAGAGTGTCCCCCCTGCCACTTTATGTCTGGGGAAGCACAGCCCATAGTGAGCAAGGGCTTTGCCAGGGCCAGAACCCAGACCTCTTGGTGCCAAGTGCCAAGGATCTGTCCTTAAATACCTTGGAACAGCATCTTGAGAAGCTGTGGAGGATGGGCACTGTCTGGCATGTCACCCCAGGCCACCAGGCTCCATCTGGGCTGAGCTCCTGGGCTGTGAGGTGCCCTGGCCTCCAGCAGCCTGTCTCCCCAGCATCTTTCTCTGCCCACAGACCATGTTGAAGTTGATCCAGAAGAAACTGCTAGACAAGATGGTAAGCAGAGCTTCTGTACACTCTGCCTTCATCCCAGCCCCAGTGGCTTCTCTGCTGAGGCCAGCTGTGTGTCCCTGGGGGGAGGGACATGGCTGAACCTCGCCTCCCTCACAGTGTGACCAGGTCATGGAGTTCTCCTGGAGCGCCCTGTGGAACATCACAGACGAGACACCTGACAACTGTGAGATGTTTCTCAACTTCAATGGCATGAAGCTCTTTCTCGACTGCCTGAAGGTAGGCCCAGCCTGGGTCACCACCCCACAGGCCCTAATCCCACAACCAAGAGTTCCCACCACACTCTGCAGTCACCACCCCACTCTGCAGGTAGCTCTAGCTCCCACTGGCCAGTATCTTAGCACCCGCACAGGCCTCCCACAGGCACACTGGACATAAGCAATTCGGGTTGTGCCCACAGCACCCGTGTGGCGTTTGCTATTAACAGAGTCCCTCCTCAGCCATGCTACCTAGCTATCAGGGGACCCCAGCTCCTGTCCTCAGAAGTCAGTTCTGACCGCCCATGGTCTAGTCCCCTGCCAGCCAGCCAGTTCTGCCCGATAGGTGGGTCTGTTGCTCTAGAACAGACCCTGTTTTTCCTGCTTAAGCTTCTGAAGGATCCCCTCACAGGGCTTTCTGGTCTGTGGCAAATGGAACTTCATTTGTCAGCTCTCTTCGACACCTCTGTAGAAAGCTCCACCTTTTTTGATTTCCTATCTTGTGTGCCCAAGCTCTGTCATGGAAGCAAGCACTGGAAAGTGGGGGGCAGCCTATGTACCCCTCCTTTGTCTAGATGGAGTGGTCAAGTGCCCCAAAAGCTTCCAGGGTACTAGCATGAGATTAAGTAGTCAGGCACGAAGGCCCACACAGCTCTCATTTACCAGGAATTCCCAGAGAAGCAGGAACTGCACCGGAACATGCTGGGACTTCTGGGGAATGTGGCAGAGGTGAGGGAGTTGCGGCCTCAGCTGATGACCTCCCAGTTCATCAGCGTCTTCAGGTTGGTGCCTCTTGCCCTGGCTGCCGGGGTGTTCAGAGCAGTAGTCTGTATTCATGGCCACAAACGCTCTTAGTCCAGGTTTCTCTGTTATGTTGCCTTCTCTCTGTAATGCTTTTCTTACTCTTTCAACCTGCCATAGATGGCAGGAGCCTCAAATCCCTTTCTGAGGAACTCTGAAGTGTAATGACAAGTGGCTGGATGTGGTGCCACATGCCTATAATCTCAGCATTTGGGGATAAGAGACAAGAGGAGCCTTGACTATATAGCGAGTTTGGTCCAGGTTGGGCTACGTAAGACCCTATCAAAATAAATAAATACCCAAGTAATAAGACAGCTGAGACTGGTGGTCACACCTGTGATCCCAGCACTCAGGAGACTGAGACAGGGCATGATGGTAATAGTGCCTCTGGCACCTGGTGTCTAATTCATCCAAGTGTAATATGAACTGTCTGTCTTCCTCTTGGCAGCAACCTGCTGGAGAGCAAGGCTGATGGCATCGAGGTTTCCTACAATGCCTGTGGCGTCCTCTCCCACATCATGTTCGATGGGCCTGAGGCCTGGGGTGTCTGTGAACCCCAGCGGGCAGAGGTGGAGGAACGCATGTGGGCAGCCATCCAGAGCTGGGATATTAACTCCCGGAGGAATATCAACTACAGGTGTGGGCGTGGACAGAGGTGGGCGGCGCTCATCCTGGCATATATAGCCAGACCTTTACCCCGCTCCTATCCTCTGAATGCCCTCGCTCTCCCTCACTGGACCCAGCACACTGGACCCAGCGCACTGGACCCAGGGCCACCAGTGCGACGGGGTGCGCTTCCTGCTGGTCAGCACTGCGTGCCCAAGGCCTGTGTTTATTACACATGCTTGATTCAAGGAGAAAATACACATGGAATGAATCACTATAATAGTATCCTTGGCACAGGGCTGGCCTCGGTTCTCAATGCACTGTGACTAGATTACAGTCTCCAGGTCCTGTCTTCCTCACTGCCCCGGGGGAGTCTCTTTCTTTCTTCACACAATTGCATCTGGTTATTTAAGCTAAAAACTCACTGGGAGGCTGGGTGGGCTCAGGCCCTGGCCTCAGGTTCCTGCTAGATAAGAAACTAAACTGCAGGTCCTTTTTGAGGCTTTTAAAAAACATTTTAAAAATATGTTTATATGTATAAGTGTATACACATGTTTATAACTGTGCACGTGGCACGTGGCATGCAGTGCCTGCAAAAATTAGAGGGTGGCATCGGACCCCCTGGAACTGGAGTTAGGGACAGCTGTGAGCCGCCACGTGGGTGCTGGGAATGAACCCAGGCCCTCTGCAAGAGCGCCAGTGCTCCTAACCACTGAACTGTCTCTCAGCCCCCCAGCCCTGAGTATTTTATTATTTGTATTTTATGTGTATGTGTATTACCTGCATATGTGTAAGTGCACCCATGTCGTGCAATGCTAGCAGCGATCAGAAGAGAGTGTCGGATCCCCTGGAATTGGAGTTACAGATGGTTGTTAGCCACATGTGGGTTCTGGAAATTGAACCCGGGTCCTCTGCAAGAGTAGCCCAGTGCTCTTTTAACCTCTGAGTCATCTCTCCACCCACCCCTGACTATTCTATTATTTGTATTTTATGTGTATGAGTGTATTACCTGCCTGTGTATAAGTGCACCCATGTCGTGCAGTGCCCTTGGAGGTCAGAAAGAGGGTGCTGGATCCCCTGAAACTGATGTTACAGATGGTTGTTAGCCACCATGTGGGTTCTGGGAATTGAACCTGGTTCCTTTGCAAGAGCAGCCAGTGCTCTTTTAACCTCTGAGCCATCTTTCCACCACCACCACTCCGAGTGTTTTATTATTTGTATTTTATGTGTATGAGTGTATTACCTGCCTGTGTATAAATGCACCCATGTCGTGCAGTGCCCTTGGAGGTCAGAAAGAGGGAGTTGGATCCCCTGGAACTGGAGTAACAGGTGGTTGTGAGCCACCACATGGGTTCTGAGAATTGAACCTGGGTCCTCTACAAGAGCATCCAGTGCTCTTAGCTGCTGAGCCGTCTCTCCAGCCCTCCTCATGAGGTTTTGTCTGATTTGGAAGCTTGGCGCTTTGACTCCAGGCTGGCCCCAACAAGGCACAGTAGGAGGTGCTGTTCCTCTGTCCCCTGCTTCTGAGGACTTGCGTACCTCCATCAGCCTGGCTCTCCCCCAGCTATGGCAGCTCCTGAGGGGAGCCTGCAGCAAGACCCTCTGCCTCCCACAGGCCTGCCTTTGCCTGCCCCTAGGGCAGAGATGTCATAGGAGAAAAGACACACCTCCCCAGTCTCGAAGGTGACCCGGGTTGCTCTCTCTGCAGGTCCTTTGAGCCTATCCTCCGCCTCCTTCCCCAGGGCATCTCTCCTGTCAGCCAGCACTGGGCCACCTGGGCCCTGTACAACCTTGTGTCTGTGTACCGTAAGTGCCCACCTGGTCCTCATCTGAACACAGTGTGCCCAGAGGGAGCTGGCACCCAGGATGACAGAAAGAGTTGCTATTGTTCTTGTGCCTCAGAGCAAGAGGGATGCTGGAGTGATGGCTGCCCCAACCCGAGTAAACTTCAAGTCTCTCTGGCACTTGCAGAGCAGGGCAGAATAACACCTATGTCTCCAGCGTGGGTGGTCACCATATCACCTTATGGTATTTTATTAACAGTACCATAGATATAGGCCGCTGTCTAGGGAGTCAGGGTCCAGGACAGAGTGAGGGAACCCAAATCTTGACAGAAGCCTCTGAGGACCATCATGCCTCAGGCTACTGGTTGGGATATTTCCCTTAGGACAAACTGGGACCAAGTAGGGAAGGCTCTCTCCAAGGACTAGCCTCGGCCACCCAGGTAGACCCAGGAGCCTGAACAGACAGGGCTTGCCCCTGCTTCCAGTAGTTCCCCACCACAGGCAGCCCCCTTCAGGTAGTCCTGGAAGCAAGAGGTGTCTAGGGCACAGGCTGGTGGAAGATCACTCATCCTCAGCTGCCTTCTTGTACCTCACAGCTGACAAGTACTGCCCCCTGCTGATCAAAGAAGGTGGGATGCCCCTGCTGAGGGATGTGATCAAGATGGCCACTGCCCGGCAGGAGACCAAGGAGATGGCCCGGTAAGAGAGGAGCTGGCCACGCATCCCTGCTGGCAGGCAAGGGGAACTGTGGGAATGGCCAAAGTCCCAGGGCCACTCAAAGTTGACTCCCATCGATATGGGTGTCCGTCATTTCACCCATAGAAGGCGGGAGATGAGAGGCTCAAGCTGTTGACAGAGCATCTGTGCTTTTGTTTATAATCTGCTTCCTTTGGTTCCCACTCAGCCCTCTCCTTGGCAGCCAGCATTAGGGAGAACTCTGCAGTTATTCCCAAGAAAGATGACCCAGTGTGTAAGGAACATTTTAGAGCCACATGGGGCAGAGTACTAGTTTCTCTGAATACAAATGTAAAGGTCAGAGGGAAAAAATTGCCCTATTGGGCTGAGAATGAACCTTGGTGGTACAAAACTTGCCTGGCATATGCAAGGCCCCATCCCTCGCACACACACCACACACCATCAATGTGAAAATGTGAAGATCCGGCATGGCTGCATCCTCATTGGCCTTTTGTTTCTGCATGGGAGTCTTTGCTGGGTCAAAACACCAGCTGATTTGGCCACTGATCTGTGTACCTGCACTCCCATGCCATAGGCCAGAATCAGTAGTAATGACTTCCCTCTCCTGGGTCTGTTCTAGAAGGGAGAGCACGCATGCTTACCCTTGACCTTTGTCATAACTCTGAACACAGTGTAAGCTGGATCTCCGTCACACATCCCCAGGCTGTGCCCTTGCCCTCATGGGCTGGAGGTATCAGCTGGCTCTACTGTGACCTTTAGTGGAAGGCACTGCTTCCACACTAAATGACAGACTGGTCTGAGCTGGGGACAGTTGTCAAAAGGGGTCCTCAGACTGAATCTCCCTAGGGAGTCCCAGGAAAGTGCTAGGCTTCGTCCCAAGGGTTTTCTTTTCCAGTTGGCCTAGGGTTCTCCCTGATAAACAGAGATCCCAAGAAACTTGAGAATTCCTAGGTGTTACTGGTCAGTGTGGTGCCTCAGTACCCTGAGGCCTGAGATGTGTGTCTGAACTATAGATTTGACTTCAAGGATTGAGTGGCCCCAGTACATGCAAAAAGCACTCAGCCTGCCCAGAGCTCTCTGACCCACTCTGGGCGTTTGCTTGGGTAAAGGCCTTGGTGTACTCCTTTGGAACATGGATGCTGCAGTGTCCCCCTGGGCCCAGAGGCTTCATGTTGACTAGATAGGCAGTACAAGGCCCAAGTTGACATCCAACAGTAATGGGCTGCAGTCCCCAGGGGGGCAGACTGACCTGGGGCACTGAGGTCTGGCTGCCACAGGACATCAGACCCTCTTCCCTGAGCTCCACTGAGCACGAATTCTGCTCTGCATCACTGTGACATGCCAGTTTGGGGTCCCCTAGTGGACTTGTGGAGTGCAGAAGGACCAGTGTTCAGGGAAGATGTTAAGATCGGGGTTTGGAAGATCAGGTAGAGCTACTGCTGGGACTTTCTGCCCTGGGGCTGAGAGCAGAGTCTGGGGCGTGGGAAGGAGGGGTGGGCAGTGGCTACATTCCTGGCAGGCACTGCTTCCCGGGTGACCTGCCAGCCACAGACATACCATTTGGTGTCAGGTCCTTCTTCAGGTTTGTTAAGCAGCTGCTGGTCCCCCCGGGGAGCGGCTCTGCTGGTCCGTTCTCCAACGCCCTCTCCCCATTGTATCCAGCAAGGTGATTGAGCACTGCAGTAACTTTAGAGAGGAGAACATGGACACATCCAGATAGAGGCCTTCACCGCAACCACATTGCTCGGACTGGAGGCCCAGAGGAAGCGCTGGAGGCCCAGTGGACAGGCCCTTCAGAGCCTTCCACAGGGTGAAGAGATAAGAGGGACTTTTGCACAACCGACGCTTTTCCTTAACATTAGTGAGATATATATTATATATATATTATTTTTTTGGTTAGGAAGTGTGAAGTTCTGTGTGTGTGATTTCTGTACAAAGATAAAAGCAATCTCCCGCGTCTTCGAGGCTCCCTTGGCCATTCCCTACCCACCTCCAAGCCTTCATTGCCGCCACGCTCACTCCTGCCCCAGCCAGGCTTGCCTCTACCGCTGTGAGTGTCCAGTCCCTTCCAGTGAGCTCAGACCCTGGCCTGGCTTCTGTTGTGGTTGGAGCTGGCCCTACCAGGCCACTCAGCATCCCCAACCCCTGCCTAAGCTCCTTCTCTGGGCTCCCAGGTGAGGCTGATGGGGTTTGGGGATTAAGACTAACCCTACTGGGTCTCCCAGAAGCCTTGGTGCTCCAGGCTGCGGGCCATCTGGGGCCAGAGACTGAGCCATCCTAGGCCTCAAGCAGCCCCTGCCCTACAGGACCATGGAAGAGCAGGGCTCCTACTGGCCGACCGCTCTCTGGTCAGGCCTGCCTGCGGCCACGCTGCTATGGAGGCTGTCTCTGAGTCTCCCCCCAGGCCCCAGGCTGTTGAAGGCCCAGCTCAGGGGTGGTCAGAGCTCAGGGGCAGTCCACTGGCCCCTTCTGCCAAGTGCCCCCAACTCTGGAAGCTGGCACCTTCCTGGCTAGGATCTCACTCCCTTACTCTGTAGCCCTTGTCTGGCCACACCCCAAGTGCACAGGCACTTCCACCAGCAGAACTGAGCCCACCCCCTGCCCAGAAGACGCCACAGCTCCCTCCAAAAGCAGGAGGTCCCTACCCTCGCCCTTCACAGTGGCAGTGGGCAGCACCTCTAGACCAGCACTTGGACATCCCTCCCTGCCTCTCCAGCCCACTCAGGCTGTCCCTGGGAAGCTGCCGCATGGTGTCACAGGCACTGTGACAGGTAGCTGTCTAAACATCCCCAACCCCTTGCTGTATCTCAGCACTGCTTCTCTCTGAACACAGGGCTGCTGAGGAGGCCCGTGCAGACAGGCAGACCTGGGGAGCAGAGCTGACCCAGAGGCAGCTTTTGGTGTGACTTTTTCCTTCCTTTTCCCTTCCTGAGCCTGTTTTTGGATTTTCCTGGCATGTCTGCCTCCATGCATAAGGGGCCAGGTTCACAGAACTCAGGCAGGGGCAACTGACCTTTCTTGAGGAACCTGTCCCCTCGGCCACGTCAGAGGGCTTTGCTGCGTGCTCTCCAATGCCATGCAGCACAGGGGTAACCTCGGCTCAGTCCAGCTCCTTCTTTCCATCCCAGCCAGACCCTGAGCAGAGTTCACACCCCATTGCTTCACCACCTGGGGCTGGGGAAATGTCTGTACTTTGGGATGTCACAGAAATACATTTTTGTGCAAAATACAGAGGAGTGAAGTATCTTTTGTGGTTGGGATGGGGATGCTGGCTTGAGGGGGGCCAGAAAAGGGTTGGGGGACCCCTAGCAGGAGCCTGACGTATTAGCGGTTCTGTGGTGAACCTCAGGCTTTTGGTGGGTTTGTGTACCTGCAGGCTGGGGACAGACTGAGGTGGGTGTGTCTCTGCCACACTCTTCCCTTGCTGTGGTTAGACTCTGAGGTCACTGCTAGCCACAGACTGGCGGAACCCCTGCCAGGACGGCACTGCTGGGAGATGCACGTAGTAAACAGAGCTCACAAATGCACAGCGAAGGCAGAGATGTCTCCTGCAGGCTGCAGGAGTGGGAGCACGGCTCAGAAGACAGGCGGGTTCTGGGCAGTGTCGTGAAAGAGAAAGAGCAGGCATCCTGTCTTCCACACGCAAGTCTGAGCTGAACCCACCAGGAAGATGGAGGCCTGGCCCTAGGGCATCCAGGAAAAGTACCCCAGACAGTGGGCCCTGCAGGGGAAGACAGCCCAGGGGCGGCAACAGTGTAAAGGAACATGGAGGTTGTAGACCAGCTAAGTAAATATAAACAACCGGAGGTGACCAATCTAGGTTTGCCAGGAATATCCCTGTGTTACCTGTTTTCTAGTCAACCCAGCACAGCTCCTTCCAGCTGAGGTTCCTGAATCCGTAATGAACTACACAGTCAGCTTTCCTCCAGACTACCGGGAGTGGGAGGCAGGAGCACGGGGCCAGACTGGACATTCCCGGAAGCTGGCATTCGGACTACTACCTAAGTGGAATAGATGTCCCCATTTTGCCTCAATCAGAGCCTGTGTCAGCTTCTCCCTGGATGAGAGGTCCCTGCTACAGGGGACCCACTGGGCCTGGGCAGAGGGGGAATCAGATGCAGGGGTTTCCCCCTCAATCTTAGTGGGAGGGACGAGGACTGCCCGGCAGGTCCTGCCATCGCAGCCAGCACTGCAGAAGCCTCCATCTGTGTGCTGTGCCCATGCTAAGTGCTCCCGGTGTGTTCTTCCTCAACTTTACAGTCAGGGACAGAGGCCGCTTCAGGTCAAGTGATGTCTGTCTCCGTTCCAGGGTGAGGGAAAGCACAGGCTTCACGGGTGCATCAAGGCCTCCTGGAGCCTACTTTTCCCTGTGTCTTGAATGCTCACCCCATCACGGTGTCTGCTTACCTCATGGGGCTGACATTGCTTTGGCTACCTCTCCCATGGGACCCTGACAAATGTCAGGGCTGTTTATATGTATGTGTGTGTGGGAGTGTATGTCAGATGCCGGTGGGTGTTTGAGGAGACTGGAAGAGGGCATCTGAATCCTTTGGAGCTGGAATTAATGGCGGTTGTGAGCTGCTAGACATGGGTGCTGTGAGAGCATTGGGTTCTAAGAGCAGCACGCACCCTACGACTCTGCCACTCAAACTCAGCCATCCAGTGCTCGCGCTAAGTTACAGCTCTGCCAGCACAGCTGCAGAAGTGGAAAGCAGGCCCCAATCCTAGCCAAAGGACTACGGGCAGCTGATTACTGCTGGGTAAGGAAGAGTGGATCTTCTTAAAGGGATGGACTGTAGATAGGCTGACATCTCAGTGGATGAACTTGCACTGAGGGACGTCTGGTGACACTAACTTGATGTGCTAGGCCTTAACACAAACGACAGAATGCATGAAATACAATGGGGGTGCCAGAGGAGGGTGCCGATGGGGAGGAGTGTAAAGATGATGGTGAAGATGCTCCGTATGAAATACACAAAAATTCAATAAAACTTTACATATATATATGGCTCAGCGTTGGATCCCTTGGGACTGGAGTTATGGGTGGCTGTTAGCTATCATGTGGGTTCTGGGAACTGAACCCAGGTCTTCTGAAAGAGTAGCCAGTGCTCTTAACCCTGGGCCATCTCTCCAGCCCATTTTTTAAGACAGGGCCTCTCACTGGAATCTGGTGTTCACAGTTAGACTAGGCTGCCGGAGCTCCAGGGACCAGGCTTTCTCTGCCTTCCCAGCATTGGGATTTGAAAGCACACACCACCACACTTGGCATTTTACATGGGTGCTGGAGATCAAACCCAGAGCCTCATGAATGCTAGGTAAATGCTCTACCACTGAGCTACAAGCATGCCCAGCTACCTCTACCCCCTCTCTTCGATTTTTAATTATGTGTATGTGTATATGTCTGCATGTTGGTATGTGCATTTGAGCACAGATGCCCATGGAGACCGGATGCGATTCCCCCGGAGCTGGGTTTGCAGGTTGTGAGCCGCCCGCACGCCTCCCCTATTACCATCATTGTTTCAACCCATGAGTTTTGGAAGGGATACCCAAAGCATGCCCACGAAGGCTTTCCAATGTTCACTGCATCCCAGGGTCCAGTAACGCACAAGAAATTACATGTTGACAGCCTGTGCACTCACACACGACCCACCTGTCCAACCTGTCCAAAGCAGAACAACATCTATAGCACAGCTCTAGATGGGATTCCAACTAGAGACCAGAATCAATGAGCATGCCCACAGGAAGCTCAACGCCCAGCAAAGATGCTCAGAGATGCAGACTCATGAGTGACCCAGGCCATTCAACTGCAGTCACTGGATGCTGTTCACTGTAGGTGGACCTGCATACACCCCTCTCTGGAATGAATTCAACTGCCAATCTGTCCCATTTTCCCCAAATTATAACTGACATGTCTGTCTTTTAAAAAAGGGGGAGGCTGGGGCACAGAGGTGGCTCAGCAGCTAAGAGCACTGGCTGTTCTTGCAGAGGACCTGGGTTTGCTTCCCAGCACCCACATGATGGCTAACAACCATCCATAATTCCAGTTCCAGGGGCTCCATCACCCTCTTGTGACCTTGGGCATTGCAGGACACAGGTACGCTTAACACATGTAATACACTCAGACACATAAAAATAAACAAAAATTTAAATAAAATAAAAAAATTAAAAATAGGGGATCTGTCAGGCATAATGCCATATACCTTTAATCTAAGCACTTGGGAAGGATAGGCAAACAGATCTCTGTTAGTTCAAAGCCAGCCTGGTCTACATGTATACACAGAGTCCCAGGCAAGCTGAGGCTACATAGTAAGACGTGATGGAGCGGGGGGAGGGGGGGATATGAATCAAGTGTCTTAAACATGCTAAGCATTCACCATTGAGCCATACCGGACTTCTTTTTTGTCTCTGTGCCAGCAAAATTAGAGCTGTCTGAAGGCCTCTGGTTAATCTGGCCTCTGGACTGCTGAGGATGCCTTAGTGTAGGCAGCAGTGGCCCACTCTGGACGTGAGGATGTGATTGGACTCACAGACCAAAGCATAAGTAGGCCTGCCAGGACTCAGAAAGGAAACACACAGAATGGCATGGAGGAAACTCCAGGAAGAAGCCTACAGCTTGTTCCTCCAGGGAACTGCCATCAGAATGCTAAGTCTGTCCCAGCTGATCCCCTTCCTCTGTCCAGGAGTTGACATCAATTGTCTTCCTCGATCATTCTACATTTCAAATTTTATAAAAGATTTATTTTTATTTTATACGTATAAGTGTTTTGCCTCGGATATATGTGTGCAACATGCCTACCCAATGCCTTTCATAGGCCAGAAGGTGTTGGATCCCCTGGAACTGGAGTTACAGAAGACTGTGAGCTACCGTGAGGGTGCTGGGAATTGAACCCAAGCAAGAACATCAAGCACTCTTAATTGTTGAGCTATCTCTCCAGTCCCTCCATTTTATTTCTTGAGATAGGTAGGGTCTTTCATTGAACCTATAACTTGCCCATTGTCTCTTCCTTCTCTGCACTGAGTTTACAGACATGCTCCACTGTGTCCAGCTTTTTACATGGGTGTTAAGGATCTGAACTCGGGCCCCCTTTTTAAAAAAAGATGTATTTGTTTATTATTTTGTTATATATGTCTGTGTGTGTACCTGAGGGCATGCATGTATACCATGTGCATGCTTGGTGCTGGCTGAGGCAAGAAGAGGGCATCTGATTCTCTAGAACTGGAGTTACAGGTGATTGTAAGCTGCTTGATGTGGGAGCCGGAAACTGAACTGGGGTACTCTGGTGGAAGAGCTGCAAGTGCTATTGACCGCTGAACCAAATCTCCAGCCCCCAACCTCCCTTTGTGCTTGTTTTGCTTTGCTTTTTGTTTTTTTGAGACAGGGTCTCTCTGTAGTCCCAAGTGGTCTGAACTCACTTTGTAGACCAGACTGACCTTGATGCCATCTCACAGAGATCTGCCTGCCTCTGCCTCCAGAGTACTGGGATTAAAGGAATGAGCCACAATGCCTAGTCCCAAGACCCTTTTTTGAGACCAACTCTCATATAGCTCAGGTTGACCTTGAAATCCTTGCATATAGATGAAGATAGCCTTGAACTTCTGACTTTCTTGCTTACACCTCCTGGATGTTGGGATTACAAATATGCACCACCTATCCTTAAGGTGCTCATGACTTAGTACATGCTTGGCAATCAGTCTACCAACTGAGCTACATCCCCAGCTCCTATTTGGTAATTTCATGGAATGATTCTGATTGGTCCTGTCACACATACATACACACACACACACACACACACACACACACATACAGGGTGAGAGGCAGTTCTTCCTTACCACACTGGCCTAGGAAGTCAGTGCCTCAAAACAACGTGCCAGAGACCATGCTTGAGGTAGGCCTGGGAGAGGGCCTTGGGAGGTCGGCATTGGAGCGAGGTGCTGTGGAGTCAAGGCTGAATAGGGAAGGTCCCAGGGACACGGCTAGAATGGGGAGAAAGTTGGTTTGGTATACAAGGCTTAGTAAAAGGGGAAGCAGGCACCTTAGGAGGCAGGTAGTATCATCATCCCTGATAAACAGGTAGAAAAGAGCAGCTGCAGCGATGGCTGCGCTTGTAGAGGACCCAGATTCAATTCCCAGCACTCACGTGGCGGTTAACCACCGTCCGTAACTCAATTTCACGGGATCCGAGGCCCTCTCCGGCCCTCCACGGGCATTGCACGACACGAATCGGGTGTCCCCACACATGCAGGCGGGCAGGCAGTGCATTCATACACATAACGTAAAACCCAAAATGATAAACAAACGTCGTCTCGGAGCCATCTGGGGAGGCTCCGCCCATCTCCGGACCTCGCCCACTACACCTCGGCTGCGGGCAGTTCGGCCTCTTAATCACCGAGGACCTGCCGCAAGGAGCGGGGCGCATGCGCAAGACCGCGGGGCGGAGCCCGGGACAGCCGGGCCCGCTGGGCCGAGGTCCCGGCTTTGCAAAGTTACCTGGCCGGTGGGGGCGGGAGTTGGGGAATTGGCGCTGCGCGCGCGCCGGGCCCGCCTCCGGCACCTGTTGGCCTGAGGGCACCCGGGCCGCGGCGCCTAGCCAATCCGCAGCCGCCTCGCGCCGCCGGGCCCCGCCCACCGCCCGGAGCCGCCAATCCCCGGGCGGCCGCGGCCCCTCCCCTCCGAGCGCTTCTTCCGGGTGGGGTCCGGGGCCGCGGCGATGGCGCCCCTGGCGCTCTTTACCCCTGGGGTGCTGGTCCGGACCGGGCACTCGGTGCTGACCTGGGGGATCACGTTGGTACTGTCCCTGCACGACACCGGTGAGCCGGACCCTGCGCGATCCCGGGCCCTCCCTGCCCCTGCCCCTTCCCCCCACGTTTGGGTCTCACTGCATCCCTCAGCTCATGCCGGGCTTCACCCCCATCGCCGCCACCTCCCCGTCAGCCCAGGAGCCCCCGGCTCTCAGCCAGATACGCAGTTGATCCATGATTAATCCCACTGGTGTCCTGTCCACCCAGAGTCCCAACCGGTGCCCACCAAATCCCAGGACCAACTAGAGCCCCCGCCTCCCCTGACCCCGGACTCCACCCCGTCCTTCCCAGAAATTGCCTTCCAACCTCCCCTGCATAAGATCTGTTAGATTCGAGGACTGGCTTCCTGCCCAACACCCACCGCCAACCCCAACCTGAGCGCACTCAGTGCCCAAGTCCAGACCCTCCACTCTCGGGCCAGGAGCACTTCGGAGGGAGAGGGCAGGTCACCCATCTTCCCGTGGTAGCACCGGTATACCTCCATTCCCATCACCCCCTCAGAAGTCCCCTACCTCTGGCTTCCAAAGCCCCAGGCAGCAGTCCCCAGCCTCCGCTTCCACTGCCTAAAAGGTGTTCAGGTTTCCCCATCAGGAAAGGGCTGCCTTACAAACCTCCTTCCCTGTATCCTTTCAGCGGAGTTCACCAGAGTTCCCTCAGGCCTCGCTCGTGCTCTCACCGCCCCTGAATCTTCATTCACCACCATGTGCTTAAACTGGCTGGGCCCTTCCTAGCCTGGCCTCTCCTCTTGGCAGCATCTGGACCAGTCGATCCTATTCTTTCTGAGGACTGGGTTTCCCAAGACCCAAGACTCCTTATCCCCTTCGCACACCACCATCTCTCCCTGCCCCCTGCAGCCAGCCCTGCCCTTCCACTGTGGCCAGGCCTGGCTCACTGTCCTCTGGCCTCTTCAGAGTTGCGGCAATGGGAGGAGCAAGGAAAGCTGTTCCTGCCCCTCACCTTCCTGCTCCTGGTGCTGGGTTCCCTACTGCTCTACCTGGCTGTGTCACTCATGGACCCGGGCTATGTGAACACTCAGTCCCAGCCACAGGTAACCAGGGGCCCCTGAGGTCCAAACTCCTCCTTGGGTGAACAGGAACTGAGCCCCAGAAATGTGTCTATACCAGACCCTGTGCTGTAGGCTTTGTGGAGCATCTTGGTGAATCCTCTTGCCAACCCTGTTGATCCTACAAAGACCCAGAGGCAAAGAGCTTGCAAAGGCCACTCCACTTTGCCCAGTGTCCCGTGCTCTGGTCTGTCCACACCTCTGTTCCACATGGGTTGGGCCCCAAGCCCTCCACACTCAGAGTAAAACTGTCCCCCGAGGGAGGTGACCCCCCAGTGTCATCTGCCTCTTAGAGAGACCCCTCCCCCGACAGCCTCTCTGTGGTTTTCAGGAGGAGCCCAAGGAGGAGCAGACAGCCATGGTTCCTCAGGCTATCCCACTTCGGCGATGCAGATACTGCCTGGTGCTGGTAGGTAATACATATACTTTGTGGGTGGGGAAAAGGCAAAATTGAGGCTTTGTGCCCTGGCACCCTGGCCTTGCCTCTCCTCGAGGAAGGCATCCAAGATCAGGACCTGACCTTCAAGCCCTCTCAGTGGAGGGCCCACTGGAGGAGCCGGCATTGAGCCCAACTCCCCTGTGCCCACAGCAGCCCCTGCGAGCCCGACACTGTCGTGACTGCCGTCGCTGTGTCCGCCGCTATGACCACCACTGTCCCTGGATGGAGAATTGTGTGGGCGAGCGCAACCACCCACTCTTCGTGGCCTACCTGGCGCTGCAGCTGGTGGTGCTCCTGTGGGGCCTGTACATGGCATGGTAGGTGTCACCACCACCCAGGCGTTGGGGAATGTGGGTAACATGCCCTCGAAGGAGCCAGGACGCCCTGGGACCCGCCGAGGAAGGCCGGGCCGTCTGGAACGCCCCAGCTCAGGATCCCCATCCCTGTCTTATAGGTCTGGCCTTCGGTTCTTCCAGCCCTGGGGGCTGTGGCTGTGGTCCAACGGGCTCCTGTTTGCCACCTTCCTGTTGCTGGGCTTGTTTTCATTGGTGGTCGGCCTGCTCCTGGTCTCGCACCTCTACCTGGTGGCCAACAACACTACCACCTGGGAGTTCATCTCCGCGCATCGCATTGCCTACCTCCGCCAGCGCGCCAGCAACCCCTTTGACCATGGTCTGACTCGAAACCTGGTCCACTTCTTCTGTGGGTGGCCCTCAGGACCCTGGGAGACCCTCTGGGCCGAAGAGGAAGAGGAGGACGGCAGCAGCCAAGCTGTCTAGGGTCACTGTTGAGAAGGCTGCCATTGTGCCTAAAAAGCCAAGGCTGTACCAACTGGGAATCAGACCCAGAGTGCCCGGGCTCCTCACTCCCTAGGGCCCCCAGCTCTCAGCTGAGCATCCGAGAACTTCCCCAGGAGGATAGGGAGGAGGAGGATAAAGGTGGGGGCCTGGCACAAATGGACCCCAAACTCCACTTGTAACCCCCTGGCTGGGCTACCTCTGCTGTACAGTTTTATTAATTTAATAATCTATAAAGTCAAGTATTAAAAAGATAAATCAAACCAAGCCTTGCTGTGTGCCTTTCTGGTCTGCATCTTGTCAGGAAGAGGGAGATGAGTGGTAGAAGGGACATGCTTTGCCCAGTGACATGGACAGTCCCCAACAGCAGCCTCACCTCCTGGCCTCCATAGCCCCACACACGTACTCAACAGCTTGGCCCTGGACACACAGGCAAGTGGGGGGCTCTGACTGTGAAGCCTGATGCAGAGGTGCCCTCAGGGCTCCAGGAATTGTTCAGACACAAAGTCAAAGTCCCTGAAGGCTGCCTGCTGGTGAGCAGTGAGAAGACTTCGGGTGGCAGGTGGGGTCAGGGCTGGGGGCAGCCCGGTGAACTCAGCCTCGAAGTAGCGCAGGTCTGTGGGGCCACAAAGGGTGGGCACGAAGGGGGGCTGGACAGAGCGGGCAAGCAAGGCCTGCCAGTTGATGGTCTGAGGGCAAGGGCAGAGAAGCCTGAGAAACTGGAAACAGACTCCAGGCCCACCACCCCACAAGGCAACGGGGTCTGCTGTGTCCTGGCCACCAGCCACTCACCCTGAAGAATGGCTCCATTTTGATTTCCTCGGCATCCTGCCGTCCTGCCCCTAGACGCTTCTCTGGGCATTTCTGAAGGAGCTAGCAGGAAGTCGGGCGGGTGTGAACTTAGGACATGCTGTCCTAAGCCCAAGGCTCCCAAGATGGTGACAAGAGGCACAGGCGGCTGCCAGGCCCGGCCCTGGACCCGTGTGACTCACCTTTTGAATAAGCTCAAGCCCTTGCACAGACAGAAAGTGGGGATACTGGGCATCTGTGTTAACGATGCAATCAAACACCTCTTCTTCTGTGTCCCCTGGGAACGGGCACTGTGGAGATAAGGGCTCAGCAGGGCATATGAGCTCTCCCTCCTCTTCTCCCAAAGGCCCAGCCAGCCCCACCCCTCACTCACCTCACCCACTAGCATCTCATAGAGCAGCACGCCCAGCCCCCACCAGTCCACTGCCCGAGTATAGGCCTCCTGGGTCAGCACTTCAGGGGCCAGGAACTCTGGAGTGCCACAGAAGGTGCTCGTCCGGTCCCCAAAGCCAATCCCTGCAGATCAACATCCAGACCAATGCCTGCTGGGTGTGACCCACTATAACCCCTGTACCTGTATGAATCAATGGCTCAGGGGCAGAGCACTTGTCTGGCATGTGTGAGACCATGTGTTTAACCCTAGCAATGCAAATGCATACATATGTACACACACACACACATCAGTACCACCTTTAGGATGCCAGGTAACCAGGCTTGTCAAGGCTTGGAGAGCAGTCAAAGTCAACATGCAGACACTGACTATGTGAGAGAAGCCAAGCCTCAGTTCAGCTAATGTGCCAAGGTCACAGAAGGGAGAATCAAATGTCATCTCCAGTCCTAACCATAGATTCTCTGATCAACCACAACCTAGGAAGAGCAGATGTTCCAGTCGTCTCCCTAAGCTAGGGTCGGGGTGTGGAATCAAGGCCAGGGTTGTGGGGACCATGTTACCCGTGGGTAGAGAGATTTCCTGGGCAAGACTAGAGAATATGGTTCTTGGACCAGGGCCCCACCTTCCTTGCACAGTCCAAAGTCGGCGATCTTCAGGAACCCCTGGGCATCAAGCAGTAGATTATCCAGCTTCAGGTCCCTGAGCACAGATGATAAGGGCTGAGAAGGACAGAGGCCCAGGGGCACAACAGCACCCACAAAGCAGTGCAGAAGGGGAGCCCTCTCCCACCCCCAGGCCCACCCTGCACTCAACAGCTCTAGGGTAAAGGCTACCTGTAAATGATCTTCTTGTCATGTAGGAACTGCAACCCCAGGACCACACAGGCCAGGTAGAAGCTAGAGGGGTAGTGAGGGGGAAACTGAGGCCAGGCCAGGCACCAGGGAGGCCCCAGAAGGTCCCGGCAGTGGGTGACATTCAGGCATACATAAGACTGGACAAATAAGTGTCATGTCTGAGCTGGCAAGGCCTAATGACATCCTAATGGTGCCACATACTAATGACCTAGCCTTTCCTGGTTCTCCAACTATGGCAGGGCTACTGGGCCTGGTGGTACAGGTCTTGTAATCCCAGCTACTAGGAAAGCTGAGGCAGGAGGATGGCAAGCTCAAAGCCAGCCTCGGTTATGTAGTGGGATCTCTCTCAAAACAAAACAAAGGGCTGGAGAGACAGCTCAGTGGTTACGGGGATTTGCTGCTCTTTCAGAGGACCCTGGTTTGGTTTTCAGTATCCACATGGCAGCTAACAACCATCAGTGACTCCAGTACCAGGGAATCTGATGCCCTCTTCTGGCCTCCCCAGGCACTGTATGTATGACACAGGTGCACTTACATGTAGGCAAAACCCTCATATAACATAAAAATAATTAAAATGAAAATGAACAAAGAAGAAATTAGCTTGGTGTGGTGGCACACGCCTTTAATCCCACCCACCACTCAGGAGGCAGAAGCAGGTGGATCTCAGTGAAATGGAGGCCAGTCTGGTCATCATAGTGAATTCCAAGCCAGCTGGGGCAGAGAGACCCTGTCTCAAAATCAAACAGGGCTAGGAAGATGGCTCAGCATTTAAGAGCACTGGCTGCTCTTGCAGAAGACCCAGGTTCCAATCTCAGCACCCACATGGTGGCTCACAACCATCTATAACTCCAGTTCAGTGGATCCGACACCTTCTTCTGTCCTCTGTACTGCACAACATGGGTGCACTTACATACATGCAGGCAATACACTCATACACATAAAATAAATAAATCAAAATAAAATTTTTTTTTTAAGTTAAAAAGTCTGGGAATTTGGCTTAGTGGTAGAGCATTTGCCTGGCATGCACCAAGACCTGGGTTTAAGTTTTAGTTGTGGCATCCTCCCAGCAGTCTGTGGGGGATAATCATCATGAATTTTACTGCAGGAGGACCTGAGACTCAGGAACATACCCAGGGTCACACTTGAGTCAGAGGTGATGTGCTAAGTCATATTTCTCTACCAGAACCTTCACTGGAGCAGGTAGGCAACTCCAACTGCTGTCCTGCGCTAGGCAACTTGCAAGCATTGCCTCTTCCCTGGCCCTGGGTCCATATGCTGTAAGACTTGTACCCCATGCTTTTTGTTGGGTACCCTAAGGAAGCAAGATGAAGGGCACTCGGGCCAGGTAATAGGAAACTCACCAGGCCTGCGGCTCAGGAAAGACATCCTCGTGGATCTGCATCATGAGGTCTCCTCCAGGCAGGAAGTCTGTCACGAAGCAGGCATGGCTGGAGGTCTGGAAGCAGGCAAGGAGGGAGAGCAGGAAGGGGTGTCCCGTGCGACCCACAGCCTCCAGGATGCGCTTCTCACAGTACAGGCTGAAGGGAGGGTGTGGAATGGAAACCTCAGAGGGCTGTACCCGACACCCACACAGCACCTAGGGCTCAGCTGGTACTCAAAGAGGAGGCAGCGTGCTGGTCTCTATACAGAGAAGCTTTAGAACCTGCACAATCATCGCAGCTCCATTTTACAGAACAGCAAACTGAGGTGCTTAGAATCAAGGAGACCTGTGCATTGGCATGTAGTCCATAACCACAAGGGCCAAAGGGGAAAAATCTGCACCTGGCTAGCCCCAGGGACTTGGCACGGAGCCCAGAGCAGCCACCTAAGGTGTCCTTCAGTTCAGAAACCTCTTGGTCACACGCACCTGTCAATCTCGTCCCGGCCCAACACCTCCTGCTTCTTCAGCGCCTTGATGGCGTAGTATTTCCCTGTCCCCTTGAACTGGACCAGGAGGACCTGGGGACCAAAAGGAGCTGAGCTCCAGGTCGGCAGGAGAGGGAGCTCCACCTCCCTACCTATTACCCAGCGGTCCTGCAATCTCCTAGTCAACATGCTGAAGCCTGCCCTCCATTACCCTCACTGAACCATCCCAGCCCACTACCTTCCCAAAGTGTCCTCGGCCCAGCACCGCCAGGCATCGGAAGTCCTGAAGCCGGGGAGGTTTTCTGCAAGACAGGAAGGGCAGAAAAGGTTGAGCAGGGTCAGGGTCAGGCTTCCCTGTTCGAAGCCTGGGACAGGTTGGGCTGTCTCTAGGCTGATGGGAGGATCCTTAGTAAGTGCTGAATATAGTGGTTTCCCAAAGTGTGAGTTCAAGGGGCTAGGGAGATAGCTAAGCAGTTACAAGCACTGACTGCTCTTGCAGAGGACCCGGGTTTGGTTCCCAGTACCCACATAACAGCTAATTACTGTCCTTAACTCTAGTACAGGAGAACCAATGAATGCCCTTTTCCGGCCTCAGTGGGAACTGCGTGCATGTGGTGTACATACATACAGGTAAAACATGCAGACACATTAAGAAAAAAAGTGAGTTCAGCCAGACGTGGTGGCAAATGCCCTTAATCCCACTTGGGAGGCACAGGCAGGTGGATCTCTGTGAGATCAAGGCCAGCCTGGTCTACACAGCAAGTTCCAGAGTAGCTGAAGTGCTATAGGAGACCCTGTCTCAACAAAACGAAACAAATGAAAAAGAATAAAAAGTCTTAGGCAGGTGAGCTGGCTCAGGGAATAAAAGTTTGCTCCACAGACCCATCCCAAGAACCCATGCAAAAAAGCCAGATGCAGGTGCTGGAGAGCTGGCTCAGTGGATAAAAGCACTGGCTGTTCTTGCAGAGGCCCTGGGTCTGGTTCTGAGCACCCTTATTGTGGTTAACAACTGTGCCTAATACCAGTTCCAGAGGATCCAATGCCCTCTTCTGTCCTACATGGGCATTGCACACACATGTGCACTTACAAATATGCAGACAAAACACTTGTACACATCAAAAAAAAAAAAAAATCCAGGTGTGGCGGCTCACATCTGTAACCCCAGCCCCAACACTCCTAAGGTGATATTGGAGGTAGAGACAGAAGTTCTTGTACACAGGCATTGCAGTGGCAGAGATGAGGACAAGGGCGGCCGGAGCGACCCTCTGCAGTTACAAGCACTTGTTGACACAGGTTCTGTTCCCAGCACCCACATGGCAGCCTACAATTATCTGTGACATCAGGTTCAGGGGAACCTGACACCCTCTTCTGCCTCCATAGACACTACACACATATGGTACGCATACATACATGCAGGCAAAAGATTCATACACATAAAATAAAAATTACATTTTGGGGGAGTCTTTTTGAGACAGGGTCTTCCTGTAGCCCCACCTGGCCTGGAACTGGCTTTGTAGACCAGGCTGGCCTTGAACTCACAGAGATTTTGATAGTAAGGTGAAAGCTGGGTGTGGTGCTGCACACCTTTAATCCCAGTACTTGGGAGGTACAGGCAGGTAGATCTCTGTGAGTTCAAGGCCAGCCTGGTCTACATAGTAAGCTCCAGGCTATAAGGAAGAACATGTCTCAAAAAGACCCATCCCCCCAAAAGAACCAATTGGGAGAACCAATACCTCAAAAGCTGTCCTCTGACCTCTACACATGCTCCTGTCTCTTTCTCTCTCACACACACATACACACAAGTAAATAAATAAATCTTAGGGAAAAAAAGTCTCTAAGTGAATGTAAGCCAGTGAGTACCTGAAGGGAGAGGCTGCCGGGGACAGCTCCGGTCCAGGTCTAGGTTCCATATGTGGGCGTTTGGTGCACTGTGAAGACAGAGGGCTCAGGACAGAACAAAGCTGCTGTCCTTCCTTCCCTCCTGGCTGGTCAGTGCCAGTACAGGCAGCCCCTGTGTCTACCACCCCAGTGACCCTTACTGGAGTCTCCAGAGTTGGTTCCTGGGACAGATAAAGGCGTGGGGGCTTGGGTGGAGGTTTCCTGTCTTCTCCCAAAGGTGTCTTCTTGGGCAGAAAATTACTGCAGGGACGAAGAGGATGTATATCTGAGTTAAGGAAGATGGACCATCTGGTGAAACGGGCACACTCAGGTGAAGAGACAGACAGGACCAGAGGCTGAGCCAGAGGCAGACAGACAAGACATCCACAGAGCCTGGAGGGGTAGAAGGCACAGAGAAGTACAGCCCAGACAAGCTGGTCCCCGTCACCTGGGAGAAGCAGGGTCAGAGGTCCCTCGGGGTGCAGATGGGGTTGGAGGGCACCCTTTAGGGGGGCTGACTGTGCTTGGTGAGCTGCAGGGGGGCAGCAGACTCATGACCAAGCGCCCCCAGGCCGCCATGCTGAGGTTCATCTGGGAAGCCCTCAGGAAGTCCTGGCCTAGGACAGGCAGATGAAATTCAGTCCGAGAATTCCAACAGGTCAGCCCAGCCCTCTCCACGCATGATCTCCACCCTCCGCACCTCTGTGCTTAGAGAAAATGCGTTTCTGCCTCTGCAGCCTAGGCCTCCTCTCAATGACAGGGTCACAGAAGGTCACCTGTAGGTGCAAAGACAGAGCTGAAGACCAGTCATCTCTCACCCCACTGGCTAGGCCAGCACAGACTCCGAGAATCCCAGTCTCAGTTCCCAATATCAACCAGTGATGCCATCCTAGTTGGTGTTAACAATCACTGCCCAAGGTCATCTGAGAAGAAAACCTCAGTTGTAAAACTCCCTTGATCATACTGCTCTGTGGGTGTGGCATGCAGCGCCCAGCTCACTGTGGGCAGCACCATGCCTAGGCTCCTGGACTGTAAAAATAAAAAAGCTATCTAAGTATGAGTCTTTGAGGAAGCCAGAGACCAAGCGGGCAGGCAGCATTCCTCTGTGGCTTCTGCTATGAGTTCCTGCTCCAGTTCCTGCCCTGACAGCTCCCAGGATGGATTGTACCATGTATCCTGAAAAAACTCTTTACTCTCCTAAGTGCTTGTAGTCAGAGTATTTTATCAGAGTCACAGAAAGCAACCAGACCAGCAGGCAAAGCCCAGGGTCCCAGAGATGATTCCATAACCCCTTTGGTACCAGTAGAGAAACTGAGGCCCAGAAAGGCATTTGTCCAAGGTCACATATGAGGCTGGGCAAAATCAGGGAGGGGTGTGTGTCTTCCAGTGGCCCTGTGAAAAGCACTGAGACTCTTCGTTTGTGGAGACCTGTCTCCAGTCCTCAGTTCCAAGTCTGAGTATGTAGGGGTATGTGTGTGTGTGCATGCATGAATGCTTGTGTATACAGGTGTGTTCACCTACTCAGAGGCCAGCTGTTGACACTGGTTGTCTTCCTCAATAATTCTCCATTTTATTTTTTATTTTGTTTTTCTTTTTGAGACAGGGTCCTGTAGCCCCAGCTGACCTGGAACTTAATACATAGTCCAGGCTGCCTCTGCCTCCTGGGTGCTGGGATTAAAGGCATACACTAACATGCCCAGCAAGGGATTTTTTTAAGAGTCTTTTACTGAACCTGGATCTCACTGATCCTTCCATCTCTGTTCTGCCAGCACTGGAGTCACAGACGCATACCACCACACCTGGCTGTTAGGTGGGTGCTGGGGATCTGAACTCAGGTCCTCATGCTTGGGCAGCAAATACCAGAGAGCCATTTCCCAACTCAAGTCAGTGTTAAAGACCCTAGGGCAGAGGTGAGGGAACAGCAGGAACCTGGGCAGACAGTCGCCCCTGTGGCACCAGGCTCAGGGAGAGCTGGTGACAGGCATTGTCCAGGAAGTCCTCGAGCCTCAGGAAGGCCACACCACACAACTGCCGCCAGTCTCGCCAATGTACCCCGATCTCCAGTTCACGAGCCTACATGAAGAAAACCAGGCTGAGAAACAGGGTGCAGCATCAGCCCTCATCTGGCCAGCCTCCCTCCCTGAGGCCCGCAGCTACCCCTGACCACACAAAGGTCAGCCTTACTCGCTCCAGGGAGATGACAAACGTCTGGTCCCAGGACTGCTCAGCCACCTGCCCCCAGCCTGTCTGACCCACAACACGGTTGTCAACCTTCAATACAGCCAGCACTTCGTCTATAGGGCCAGAGCTAGAACTCAGGACAGGTCCAGGGCAGGAGTCCCCACTGCCTCCCTCAGTTGCCCCTACTCACTGGCCAGCTCGCCTGCACCACGATGCTGCTTGGCCCTAGCTCGGAGCCAGCCCTCAGAGGGGCTGCCCGCCAGTGCAGCCACTGGAGACCGTCCAGGCACATCTGTCAGCAGCTGCTCACAGCCCAGGAGGCGAACCTGCAATGTCCCTGGTGAGGAGTGGGGAGGGGACCTTGTCAGGCGGCACCACAACAGGCCATAGGACCCCAGAGTGATGCCACTGGCTCAGAAGGATCAAGAGTACCTGACCAGACCCTGTGCACATTAGGTCTTGGTAGCTACCTGCCATCCTTAGCTAGCCAAACCGACTGGCTCTCCCTCCTCCATGTCCGTGCAGGTAGAGGACACAGACAGTGCTGCCAGAGCCAGACCTTAGTCAGGCTGTGTGGCGCCATGGGACAGGATGAGGTACAGCCCTGAGCTCCAGGCTTTGCAGGCACCATGGCCTCAAGTACACAGTGGCAGAAACAGAAGTCTGTTTTCCTGACCTGCCCCACTGCTCCCTGAGCTTGTTTCCCTGCCTGAACAGTAAAAGTGAGTCCCACCTGGACATCTCCAATAGGCAAAAACCTCTTTTGATCAGTGAATAGACTCAGTTTTAGGTCATTAAGAATTCTGTCTCAAAGGGTGTGAGGAAAGCAAGGGGAACAGAGCGGCTCCTGAGGACATAAACCGGGTCCCAGAGTACCATTTTGGGAGGCTGGACTTAGGGCAAATGTGCAGAGGCTCTGCAGAAGTGAAAGGCATGTCCGACAGGCCACTCATCTTGGAAAAACAAATCAAACAAGGTTCGGCCAGGACTTAGTCTATAGGGCTTTTGTTTGTTGTTTTGAAACAGAGTCACGAGTAGCCCAGACTGCCTCAAAACTCAGTTTCCTAAAGATGCCCTTGAACTCCTGATCCTCCTGCCTCCACTTCCAAAGTGCTGGGATTAAGGCATGTGCTACCATGCCCAGTTTATACCGTACTGGGAGTCAAACTCAGGGTCTCCAGCATGCTAGGCAAGCACTCTTCCAACTGTCTCCCATGGCTACATCTGCAGCCCCAAATTCCAGGCCTTTAAATAAGCTGTTCCCTCTGCCTTCCCCAATTTGTTTGCCTGGCCATATGTACTCCATGCTGATACCACCTCTCCCAGGAAGCCCTCTCTGCTGTACCAAGATGGGACAGGAGTCTTTTCCAGGACCTTATTCAGTCCTAAGGACCTGCTCTATACACATGGCCCTATTCCTGTGCTCTCAGTGAATGCTAGCATCCAGTCCACAACTCAGGTTATTTTTCTTTTTGAGAATGGTCTCCCTATAGTCCCAGCTGGTCTGGAATATGCTATATAGCAGACTGGCCTTGAACTCACAGAGATCTGCCTGCCTCTGCCCCCCAAGTGTGGGAATTGAAGGTATATACCACCACACCTGGCCTTTTATTTTTATTTATTTATTTATTTTGGTATATGAGTGCATCGCCTGCGTGTGTATAAGTGCACCCATATCATGCACTGCCAGCAGAAGTGCCAGAAGGTGTTGGATTCCCTTGGAACTAGAATTATGGGCAGTTGCTAGTCACCATGTGATGCTGGAACTCGAACCTGATCCTCTGCAAGAGGTGCTCTTAACTGCTGAGTCATCTCTCCTGCCCCTCTTTTAAATTTTTTTGAGGATTTATTTTATGTGTAAGAGTGTTTTTCCTCCGTGTATATAAAATGCACCACATGCATGTAATGCCCAAAGAGGCCAGAAGAGGGAATTAGATTCCCTGGAACTGGATTTAGGAAGGTTGTTAGCCACCAAGTGGGTGCTAGAAACTTAACCCTGGTCCTCTGCAAGAGCAACCAATGCTCTTAACCCCTGAACCATCTCTCCAGGCTCAGATTATATTTCTTGAGTCAGCTACTGCCACAGGGAGACAGACCTACTGGAAAGGAAGAACTTTCCAACAGTCCAAGCTGCTCAGGACAGAGTTCCAAGGCTGCCAGGACTGTGTACTTAGATTGTTGCTTTAATCTTTCCTGGAGCCTTATTTAACTACTTATTTAAACAACAGCAACACTAGTTAAGCTTTGACCTGCCCCACACTGTGTCTAGTACTGCCAGTGTCACAAGTCACTGAATCGCATCCTGTGAGAGGGTGAGATTTATTATCATTTCTATATTGCAGATGGATAAACTGAGGACCAGAGAGGAGAGATGTCAGTTGTCCAAGGTCATACAGCAGGACTAAACTGTTCCTCAAAGTGTGTCAGGGTCCTCTGGGAAAAGAAAGGGGCCCTCTAAAGTGGGAGGGACCCCTGGCTACCTGTCAAAGCAGTGGGTTTCACAAGCGTCCTGGAAGGCTGGGGGTTCCCAATCATGGCAGTCCGCAGCTCTCTGGCCACCCTGCTGCGCAGCAGGTGGGTGGGAGGCAGCTCTTCCAGTAGCAGCTCCAAGGCTAGCCGCAAGAGGTCCAGCTTCTGGGATGATTCCTGAAGCTGGGCCTGGGCCTACAGAGGGGATGCAAGCAGAGCCAAGTCTTGGGGTGCAGGTGGGAAGGCAGCTGCCAACTAACCCACGCCCCAGGAGACACCTTGCTGGAGGTCTCAACAGACCTGGTGCATTGTGAATCTTTGCTACCCCCACACACTGTCAGCCCAGTGGTGCCAGGCACCCAGGTAGATAACCAAACCCTCAGCAAGCAGGGGGCACAGCCTGACCTCTGCCAGCGCTTTGCGGTCCTGAGTTCTCTGGCCACCGAGCAGCTTCACCACGTTCTTGGCTCCTGCAGCCACAGCAGTCTCAATACGCAGCCGGTGCTGCAGCTCCTCTGCCAACAGCTCGGGGCCTGCAGGAAGGAGGTGAGTCCTCAGCCTTGGGCTCCCAGCCACCACCCTCCCTGCTTCCAGAAGCCCTACCTGGCTCTGGGGACCCACTGGCTTCCAGGCTACTGATCTTCATCCGGAGCAAGGCTACTTTCAGCTGGCTGTCCCGCAGCATCTGCTGAGCAGCTGCTAGAAGCTTCTTCTCCTGTGGTGAGTGATATCTGCCCCATCAGACCACGGCTATGACAGACCAAGGCCTGCATCTGACCCTTCCTTGTCATATCAGGGGTCTACAAGCAAGCCCTCCTTGCTACACTAGGTGATGGTGAACAGAGCCTACTCCATCAGACTGACAAGAGCTAGTAGGGTCAAGCCTCCCTCATCAGGCCATGCCAGCAGATGAAACTTTGGGTGGGTGAGTGGAGCTCTCAACATCCTCTGGAGACTGGGAGTGTGGCTGGGCTAGGAGTCTGTTAAATTGTTTCTTTCTGTGGATCAGAACTGTGTGAACTGTGTCTTGCCCACTCAACTGTGGATTTAGGGTTGTGTTTTCACTATCAGAGGAAAGGCTGGGACTCGGCTACATTTCCCAGTCTGCACAGCCAAATCTCTCCCATCAGATGGGAAGCCAGGCCTACCCCTCCCCCATGAGACCCCAGAGCTTACCTTAGGGGTGCCGCTGGCACATGTGTGAATCATGTTCTCAGCCCCCTGCTTTACTTTCAGCTCCACCTGCAGCTGCCTCTGTAAAGCCTCCAAATGCTGAGCCCTTAACTGTTCTGCCCGGGGCCGGGGCCCTGAGGCCACAGGCTCTGTGGGCAGAGGATAGGGGCCATGTGAGCTTGTCACCAGAGCCCAGACCCCTGGAAAGGGGCTCTCTTCTCCTCTCCCTTCCTTGGCCACATCTGCAACAGGGGCCATCAGAGGGGACACAGAGGAACAAGACAGCCCTGACCATTGGTTGGGATCAAGGCCAGAAGCCTCCTGCCCAGAGGGGTCAGTTCAAATACCTCACTCACCAGCTGGGTCTGGGAGCAGAACCTGGGCATGCAGTTCCCGCAACTCTCCATGCAGCTGCTCCAGGCGGCGGTTTGAGGCCCGAAGCAGCTGCTGCACATGGCCCAGGTGGCGGCGGTCTGTGGCCACACGACGAAGGTTCTCCACTCCCTCCTTGATCTTCAGCTCCTTCTGGATGGCCCGCCGGATTATCTCCTTTTCATCCTCGGGGGGCCGCTGGGTTGGCCCAGGCTGCCAAGGACAGAGGAGTCATAGTCCATCACCCTCTGCAGCAAGGGAGAGCAGAGGGCACCCAGAGGAAGATGTATAACCTGGGAGATGCCTCTGCACTCAGAACTCGGGGGCGGAAACCCGACAGCCAGATGTTTAGATATCTTCCTCCATTTTGGAGAAGGGAGAGTGAAGATGGAAACAGTTCCCATGATGTTTACTGGGTGCTGGTCTCTAGTAAAGAGCTCAGAGACACTTTGATTTACTGCTCTCTGCAGTAATCTCAACAATCACTGCTTCTGGTGTTGGGGATAGAACCCAGGGCCTGGAGCATGTTCGACAGAAGCTTTGCCACAGAGCCACCAGCTTACTCCCAAGAACAGTTCTCACCCTCTTTTTATTCATAAGGACAGAATGTAGGGAGGTTAAGCAACTTGCTCACAGTGGGAACACAGGAGAGGTCACCTGTGATTTCAGAAACAGGGACCCCAGCCTCTCCCAGTCAGCCACGCTCCCCAGAGACCCAAGCAGAATCCTGGAGACAAGAAAAACTGTCCCTTCTCCCTACAGAGAAGGGATTCACTCAAGGTTCCATACAGGAGGCAGCCAGCGCCCCAACAGACCAAGACTTCTTTCTCTGCCTTGACATGTGCAGGTGGGGAAGCTGAGGTACCTAGAAGGGGCTGAGGAGGTCTGGGTAGCCAGTTCCCAGCTCAGCCCTCACAGGAAGCAGAAGACTCCCTCCCCTGCTCAACAGGCGAGGGGCAGGAAGGGGAACCCCCCCTCTCCTATGGCAGCCTCAGCCCAGGGCCATCTGTGTTGACCCTCCTCCCATCCCAAGGACCCTGGCAGCCACCTTATTTTTCTCGCTTACCTGTCTGCGGTCCATCTCCTGAGCCCCATGAAAGGACGGCTCCCCAGCTCAGGACCCACCCCCCACCCTAGATCTCAGCTGAGCTGCTTTGCCTTGGCTGTCAGAGGGCAAGGGCGAGGCTCAGGAAATCCTTTGACCGCCACAGGCGAGAGGGCCAGAGCCAAAGGCCTGAGCAAACAAAGATCGCACAGTGCTGGGGGCCCAGGCCACTGGGGTCCTGAGTCACCCTGCTCCTGCAGGGCGGAGGCTCACAGGAAATCGGAAAATGTGTACAAGTCGCTGCTGGAACCAGCAAGAGGGATCTCCGGAGGAAGCGGGTAGGAAGGGTGAGATCCAGCCCCTAAGGCTGCCTGAGCTACTGGGGTGTCCTTGTCTCCCGCCCTTCACCCCATGCCTCATGCCCTGACCTCACAACACACTCCTCCTTTCTGCTCTGTGCTGGGACCCTATCTTGTTCATAAACTGCACCCTAAAATTGCACTGGGGTAGGTAGGGCATTACCTCTCCCCCTTCTCAGAGGCACCCCTAACCCAAACCCCTCTCACTTTCTAGACCCCTCAGTGGGCGGGAGTTCCTCCACAGTACTAGGAGCACAGTTGGCCTCTGATGGCGCACTCCGTCCCGCCTGTGGGTGTGGTGTGCTGGGGGCCACGCCCACCACTAGCACAGTTAGGCCCTCCCCACCCAGTTCCCCCCCAGGCACCTCTCCCAGGGCCGGCACGCCACCCGCTGCGGTCCCTGCGTCCCTGCGCCAGCCCCATCCTCCTGAGAGTCTCCGGAAGAACCGATTTTCGGGAACGTGGGTGCCCAGCGTGAAGGCGCAGTCCAGGCTGCAGGATCGCGGAGGCCGACTCTGCGCACTCTGGGGCCCGGGGCTCATGCCTGCCTGGCGGAGGTCACGGGCAGGGCAGCCCGGAGGGGACCCCGCCGCGTGCGGCCCCGAGCTCCGGGCGCCCTGGCTGCGCGCGCGGCTCACCTGCAGCGGCGCCCCCTTCTCCATGGCGCTCCCGGGCCACGCGGGCCCCTCCTGTCCTCCGCGGCGGTTCCGGAAGCCCGGGCCTCGGCGCCAGGACTTTCAAACTTGAAACTTCCCGGGAAGCGGGGCGAGACCCGCGTGATCCGGCGCCCCTCCCGAGCCCCGCGGGTGCTGGGGAGCAGCGCCTCCTCCCGGCCGCGCGGGGCAGCGCTCCGGAGCTCCGTTTCCCGGGACGCGCTCGGCGGGACAGCTGCTGGGGCGGGACTCAGCCGCCTGGCTTTGCGTGGCCTGGATGCGGCTAGCGCCTGCCGCTGCGCCGCCGGCCTCAGGGCCCCGCGTCCCCAGCACAGCCCGCGCTTGGTCTGCCTCTGCCAGCCCCGTCACCACCTGGCCTTCTGCACCTACTGCGTGCGCCTCCTCCTCCAGGTTCCAGGCCAGCCTGGGAAATCTTTGGTTTAAAACGGGCCAATCCCAGCCTGGCATTCGCAGGGACTAGCTAGCCCTGTCTAGATACTGGTCACCATGTGAAGAAAAGGGAGAAGAGAAAAAAATAAGGTAAAACTTCAAATTATAGCAAATTACAAATTAGATATGAACCAGCTTCCTCTGATGCCCATGACCCGAGTAAGTTTGCTTGTTCAGCCAGAGCCACTGCTCTTTACCATACACAAGCCCATCTGGGCGGGGGACAGCTCAGTCTGTGAAGTGCTTGCCTTGCTGGTGCAAAGACCTGAGTTCAAGCTCCAGAACCCACATTCAAATACACTATTATTTTGGTCTTTCTGAGACAGGGTCCCCCTGTAGCTCACTATGTAACCAGACTGATCTTGAATTCAGAGTTCCACCTCCTGTGTCCAGAGTGCTGGGACTGAAGGTGTGCCACCACATCTGGCTAGTTTTACTGTATTTTGATAGAAGGCTCAAGTTCCCTCAAAGGTCTGCCTGTCTCTGCCTCCCCAAGTGCTAGGATTAAAGGTGTGAGACCATGCCTCACTTCGAACAAATTTTTGTTATATAAATATATTTGCCTTTTGAGACTTGTGCCACCATGTACCTGTGACTATAAGCACATTTAAAAAAAACAGGGCTGGAGAGATTGCTCGGCAGTTAAAAGTACTTCTTGCTCTCCCAGAAGGATGGTGGCTAACAAAGTCCTTTTCTGGCCTCCACAGCTCCCAGACACCACATGGTGCACCTACAACGCTAGCAAAACACTCATACCAGGACTGGAACACAGTTCAATGGTTAAGAGCACTGGTTGTTCTTGCAGAGGACCCAGGTTCAGTTCCCAGCACCCATTTGGGAACTAACCATGCTAACTCCAGTTCCAGGAGTTCCAACGCCCCCTTCTGGCCTCCAAGGGATTTTGCACATGTGTACACTTACCCACATGCGGGCAAGACACTCATACATATTAAACATAAAAACTTAAAAAGTCATGCATGGTGGCTCACACCTTTAATCCTAGCACTGGGGATGCAGGACAGAGTTCAAGGCCAGTCAGTCTGGTCTACATAGCAAGTTCCAAGTCAGCTGGGGCTTCAGGGGCACCCTGTCTCAAAACAAGCCAGTAGTGGCTGGCCACCTTTATGCCAGCACTTGGAGGTCTCAATGGGTGTGCATAGCAAATTCCAGGCCAGTTGGGCCCACAGGGAGACTATCCAAAGGGAAAAAAAGAAAAAAAAAAAAAAAAAAGGTGCTGGGAGATGACTGAGGTCAAGAGCCCTGGCTGCTATTGCAGAGGACCCAGGTTCAGCTTTTAGCACCCACATGGCCACTAACACCAATCCATAACTGCAGTTCCAGGGAACCATGCATAGCTGCGCTTACATAAACGAAGGCAAAACATTCAGTTTTTAAAAATCAAGCAGACATCTTCCTTATGGAACATCCATGATTGCCTGGCTTCCCAGCACATGTGTACAGGCTCATGCAGATAGGTGGAGAATGGTCCGGTGGTAGAGAACATGCAGTGCCCACTTTCTCAAGTAGTTTGTGTACATGACATGCCTTTGTAGTGCTGTAGAAGCAACCCTGGTTCTTCTCAGTTTGTAACCTAATTTCACTAGGGAAAGGATGGTGATGGTGAGTTTGAGGCTAGCCAGAACTGCTTTGAGACAGGATCACATGCAGCCCAAGTTAGGCAGAATCTGGACCTTAGCTCCTGATTAGTTGCCAGACACAATGCCTGCTGTCTGCGGTTAAAAGAACTTCAGGTTTTGACAAGAGGTGGTCATGTACTTAATCCTAGCACTTGGGAGGCAGAGAAAGCGGAGTGATGAAATTAAGGCCAACTTGGTATACTTGACAATTTCTACAGCAGTTGGGGTTATAGAGACCTTGTCTTAAAAACAATGTATTTCACGTAATGGGTCAATACTAACCCAGAAAACTCTCCTTGGGCCAGTGAGATGGCTAGAGCATAAGGGGGCTAGCCACCATATGAAGATGAAGACTGAGTTCAATCTCGGGAACTTACACAGAAGGAATTATACACATACAGTTACAAAAAATGTAAGGAATACCAAAAGCAGTAAATTCAGTTTTTTAAAAAGTCCATTTTATTTGTGTGGAGATTTGAGGCAGGATCGTCCTGTAGTCCCAGCTGGCCTGAAACTAAGTACCTTGAACTCAAGAGATCGGCCTGCCTCTGCCTGGAGTGCTGAGATTGAAGGCATGCAACACTGTACCCAGTGACTATTTTTAATTATATGTATGATTGTATCAGGGATCTCCCTGGAACTAGAGTTTTATGTGGTTGTGAGAGGCTGGAGTAGGAGTAATCTCTACAACTCAAAAGCAATTCACAAATAGCTAAGTCAGGCCTAGTGTGACAACACACCTTTAATCCCAAGACTCCAAGGACAGAGGCAGGCTAACCCTGAATTCAAGGCCAGTAGTCTATTTAGAAAGATCCTGGTCAGATAAGGGTAACAAAATGAGATCCTGTCTCAAAATACAAACCAAAACACTGCTAAACCCACTTTTCTTTTGTGATGTGAAGGATCTCCCAGAAAGCCTGCCCATTCCTAGTCCCTGGGGGGCACTGATGTACCCATATATAGAAGCAATTAGATGGTTTGCCATTAAGCTTTTCCTAGCTGCCACCCATTATATGGGAGAGGATACCAGAACTCACACATCTGGGCTGGGGATCTGGGCAAGCTTCACCTGCTGCCTGATGCTATGTTCCAAGACTGGACCTCTCAGGAAAGCCCAGGTTTTTATACACAATGGATGGCACAGTGACTCTCTAGCTAATTTGCCCTTAGGACTAGTCACCAGGTGTAATGGTACACACCCTGGAGCCCAGCCAGGGCTACATAGTGAATATACAGTCAAACCTTAAAACAGCTTGCAGTTTCCTAGGCCACATAAGGAAACCCTTTTGGGCCCTTTTCTTTTTTTTTTGCAACCAGTCAATCTATCTCAATTTTTAAGGAATGTCAGTGCAGTGTTACCCAATCAAGCTGGCTATTCTTGTTCTGTTCACAGAACTAACTTTAATCTGCTTTCCCCTTAGAGACATGTTAAAATGTAAGTTTGTGTATAAGAGAGGTGGCTCTGCAGTTAACAGACTTGCTGCTCTTTCCTAGACCCAAACTTGTTTCCAACCAATACCAGGTGGCTCAGAACCACCTGCTAATGCCAGCTACAGGGAATGTGATGTCCTTTTCTGGCCTCCAAGGGCACCTGCACACATGTGGCATACACTCAGACACAATAAATCATGTACATGATGGCTGGTGTACACCTTTGATCACACCATCCAGGAGGCAGGTGTCTTTAGTTGCAGGCCAGCCAGGGCTATATACTGTCTCCAAAAGGAGGTATATTTGGGGGTCACACAAACACAATAACTGACCCTGGGTCTAATGAATGACATGCAGGCATTCTACATTGAGCTATTACTGCCAGACCTTTTAAACTTTTTAAGCTATAGCTTAGGTTTCCCAGGCTGGAAACTCAGTCTACAAATCTACAACTACCAGCTGGGCTTTGTATTATTATCATCTCTGGTATAACAGAAAATAAATAGAAAATAAATAAAACAGAAAATACAAGTGAAAATAAAGCAGAAAAACCAAACCCGTGAAACCATTACCCACAAAGCAGTAGCCATCTATTACTTGTTCAGGATCTCTCCAAAGACTTTTCATGTAAAAAACGGGGGCAGAGCATTTATCTCAGCCCCACATGCAGGAGGGAAGCAGGGAGATCTGAGAATGAGGCCAGCATGGTCTACACACCAATTTCAAGGCTAGCTAGAGCTATATAGTGAAACCATGTAAAAAAATAAACATAACACCATAGGCCAGTGCTAGTGGAGGTGCTGGAAGGCCTGGGCTCAATCCTTAGCACTGCATACATGTGTTTCTAAAGCTGAAAATCAGCCAGATGTGGGGAGACACATTTTTAATCAGCACATACACTTAAGACTGACCTACACTGAAGACCTTACCTCAAGATAAATAGGTGCCAGCATTGCAGAGGCAGATCTGTGAGATCCAGGCCAGCTGGGGCTACAAGGAATAAAAAGGGGAAGAATTAGGATATATTATCAAAATCTCATTACATCAAAGTAATAATGGGGGGTAGCAAATGGCTCAGCTGTTAGGAGCAGCACTAAGTGCTCTTGCAGAGGAATGGGTTGATTCCCAGCACCCACATAACCAGCCCTAACTCCTGTTCCAGGAGATCCAATGCCACCTTCTGCCCGTTACAGGAACTGTACAGCATGAGTGCTTAGATACAAAAAATACACATAAAACCTATAGGCTGGGCATGGTGGTGCACACCTTTAACCCTAGCATTCCGAAGGCAGAGGCAGGTGATCTCTGTAGTCAAGGACAGCGGTTAACAATCAATTCCAGTAAAAGGGATTAGAGATGTACAATACATGCATAGTATAGGATAGATCCCAGTTGAATCCTGTCATTAAAAAGACAACAAAAATCCCACTGTTAAGTTTCAACTAACCTTGAAAGCCCAAGCCTCTGACCTCCAGGCTGAAGTTCAGGACTTGAGTCAAGCTTTAAGACCAGGATTACATATATATACACACACACACACACACACACACAGAGGAGAGAGCGCACCTAGCCTGGGGTAGGCGTGAGCCCAGGCCAACATCCCTGCTCCACTCCCAACAAAAGACTGGACCACATGACAATGACCACTTTAAAAGTATTAAATTTGGGGGGCTAGAGATGGCCCAGGGGTTAGCAGCACTGGCTGCTCTTGCAAAGGTCCCAGGTTTGGAATTCCCAGCACCCACATGGTGGCTAACAAGTGGATTGGACGCCCTCTTCTGCCTTCCTCAGGCATTGCATGACACAGGTGTACCTAGCTACAGGCAGGCAATACACTCATATTAAAAAGCATAAAATTTGGTGCAACCTACATATTCTGTATAGACGTACCTATCCCATAAATCACTGCAAAATCAGTCTCCCCTCCCCCAGTCATTAACATCTAAATCTGGTTAGTATACATTTCTCTACAAAACAAGGAGAATGACCCCAGTCCAAAAAAAATCTTTACGTTCCTTTATTGGAGCAAGATTCCTGACCGGTATACAGTGATGTATTTACTAAACAGAGACCTGTGCAGAAATTACATACTATCCATCTAGACAGATTTTGGTTACACTTTGCCTATTGATGGAATAGTTCCATTTATAAAGTTTTATACATCAAAAAGCTTTGAATTTGACCAGGCTGTCCATTAATCATCTCTGAAAAAGTGGCATTTAATTTTAGCTCTATTTTACAGCATTAAAAAGCTTATGTATTAGGTAGCTTCCCAAAATAATATTCTCAGCACAATGGCAATGAGCAGACAGCACTCATTTCTTCCCACCCAGATTCACACAGTCACATCTGGTAACTTTTGCTACATACCCGGGAGTTAAGAGACAAAGTACTCCTGACACCAACACAGATTTCACTCTTGACAGTTTGAACTGCCAATGAAGACCTTGCCAACTGCAGCAAGTATAGCTAGCATGGGAGTGGCAGGCCTGTGTGCTGACGACAGCAGGTGCTGTTGTTACAATATCCAGGTAACTAAAGGCCCATTAAAAAAAAAAAAAAGCCAAGTTTGAGATTAAAAATCAAGGTACAACTCCATGGCAACAAAGTGTACCACGTTACCCAGCTGTGGAGACATTAAGACATGATTCAGATCCCTTTCCTCAATCCACATAGCCCTGAGGTCATCCTGCAAAGTGCGTATCAAAAAATACGAAGTTAGGGAGACAAAGTTTGACATGGTGTTATTGTACAAGTCAAACTTGGAAGGTCATATCTATTCTGAGAGAAAAGCATCAAATCCTTTGTGTACACATTTAGTTTTATTGTAACAAAGCAACTTGTACACTTTTAACGTTTAAAACTGAGCATCATCTTTCCTTTCCAGTGAAAACAAAAAAACTTAAAATAAACAAAATTACAATAGAGAATGTCAATTCCAAATAAAACCCTACAGGTTCTGCTGATTCTCCCATTGAGTGGCAGGGCTCAGGTCACCATTAGGAGAAGTTTATCTTAAAAGTGTCATCTTAAACTGCAAGGATGTCCGTTAAACATCACAATTAACATGCCAAAGGAGAAGCCATGTCGTCAAAATGCCCACTTAACCCACCCAAACATCTCAAACCCGCCCTTCGCTGACCTTCTATCCCCATTTTTTTTACTTTTTTTCTTTTTATTAAACAAGAGAGTAGACAGATACATGTTGGTAAATGCTAACTGTCCATATTCACATAGAGACACAGTGTAATCTCTGAGCCCGATATACAGAGAAAAGGAGGAAAAAGCTAGAATTCTATGCACTACTACACAGGGGCCCAGCACCCCAGCTTCCAGCAGAGCTGAGGGAGCAGGTTTCTTTTTTCCCACAGAGCACGGTGGCGGTGTTGATTCCACAGTTTTGAGACAAGGGATCAAAATGAATTTAGAACAGAAGCATGGAGATTCTTTTCCCACTGTACTCTGCTCAAGGTTATTACCAATGTTGAGAACCATAGTGTTGAGAAAAGAGGCTTCAAAACAGGGTGACTGAGCACAAGTGGGGTGGAGAGGGGAGGGGAAGACTGCAACTTGCTCCCAGGGACTGGAGAAATTTAAAAAATAAAAAGAAAATTTTAAACAAAGGAAGGTTGGAATCCATCAGTGTTGGTTCTTTTCTATTAGTCGTCTTCGCCTTCATCCTCCTGAAAGAAAATTAGCCAGTTCACCTTTTAGTCACCACAAACCCTCTATCTAGCTTTTGGATGGTCAATGGACCCATCATTTCCATGCTTAATATATCCAACCAGTTAACATGGACAGACCCAGGCAATGAAAGAGCAAGCAGGTCTCCCCCATAGTAAGTCCCCCTTTTAGGTCAGTTGCATTATATTCTTCTACAGACACCCTCCAATCTCTAGGGGCTTAACAGTTTTGTTACCTCTCCTTCCTCTCCTTCGTCATCATCTTCATCTTCTTCACCCTCATCTTCATCCCCTTCTTCATCAATGTCTTCTAATCCTTCTTCTTCTTCATCATCGTCATCATCATCTTCCCCTTCCCCTTCTTCATCATCCATATCAGGAACCTTTTTTAGAGAAAGCCAAGGTTCTTTCACTGTGTTACATGAATGAGAAGATAAATTGGGATAAACAACACCTTCAACTCACCAAGTAGTACTGCAAGGGATTTGGCCAAATATCATCTTTGATGACCTCTCCTAATTCATCTGCACCTGCATCAGAATGGTCCGTGAACCAGGTGAAGAAACTCTCCGGTTCTTCATGCTGCCTCTTCCTGCTGGCTTTATTCTGTGTTTGACTTGAGCGTTTCGTCAAATCCTAAATAAAAATGCCAGGTACCTTTGATGTTAATGTTCCCACACCCCTAAACACTGTGACAGTATTTGCACTACTATTAAGATAATTATAAAACTTTGTACACACACTGCTATTCTCAATGTGGTAGTGCATACCTTCAATCCCAGCACTCCAGAGGCAGAGGCAGGGGGATCTGAGTTGAGATTGGCCTGGTTTTCAAAGAGTCACAGATATGCTATCTCTCCAAACCCAAAAGCCAAATATATCTGGGCGTGGTAGTTCAGGCCTTTGATTCTGGCACACTCACTGCACTAAAGCAGAGGCAGGAGGATCTCTAAGTTAAGAGGCCAGCCTGACTTATATAGTTAGTTCAGGACCAGCCAGGGCTGCAGATCTCTAGTGAAGTCTCAAAACCAAAATCAAAAATGTGCAAGTGTGTAAGACACCAAAATAAGAACACTTAAAAGAACCCAGATATAAATGGATCTTGGTATATGATAAACCAAATAAACGAAATTACTGCTATAAAACCCCCAAATCTTAGCACAATACTTTACACATTGGAACCACTTTTTTGACTTTGTACCTATTATGTTCCCAAAGCACCAAGTACTAATTACGTGGTTCAGTTAACCAAAGTATTATTTCTGTCCAAGAATTTCTTTAAAATGTACCTTTCCAGATTTCCATTTGATTTCAGTGGACTTCGAAGATGGATCACCACTCTCATTCAGATGAAATTCTTTGGAGAGAACTTTATTTTCAAAGTAAGGATTTTCATCAAAATACTGTAAAGATTCAAAAATTAGACACCAATACAAGCAGTTCTTCTAACCAAAACTCAAGAATTTACATAGTGACAAACAAGATCAGGTACTTACAAAATCTATTCTGTAACCTGATTTTATATCTTCAAATTCTGTCACTTCAACTCTGGTCAGATAATGCAGCGCCTCTTCATCCTCCTCCCCAAGCAGTGCAGACACTGAACCAGCAAGGCACAGTCAATTCAAGTTTGAATAGATACACAGTAGCTACTTCAGCAACCCTTTTTGAAATGTTCACAAATCTACTGAACAATTTTCATTTAATAAGCCCATTAAGAAGAGAAAGCCAAACTGTTCAGTTAAGAGCTGTTAAACTGATTTCCAAGTTAGAAAACTGTTACAAACACAAGAGCATTCAGAGGGACCCTAATGGAGGTTTACAACTTTTACATGCAACTCAACACTAGGAAATCCTCACCATGTTCCTCTACAAGGCTCTAAAGTTCCTTAGTAATCATCTGTCCACATACCTTGTGGATGGTTGACAAATGTTGTTACCCAAAAATTTGGGATTTTGGCGATCAATTCTGACCTCTTCTGAAAAAATGGTTGGCGGAGTTTGTTATATTTCTGTTCTACTTTCAAAATTTCCTCACTGGCTTGTTCATTAAGTCTGAAGCAAATGAAAACAGGTTGACAGTGTTATTTGACAGATAAAAACTGCTCACCACTACAGAATGCATTACTCATTCATCAGCTTGAGGCTCGTTTTAACATATTTATAGTTATTACATCTCGTTTATACCTAGGGACTGAAGTCAGAATGTGAAGATGGCAACTTCTTTGAGATAGCATCCTATTATGTAGCCCAGGTTGCAAGAAGTGAGACCCACACCACCAAGCAGGGATTAGTAAATACGGCTACCAAGTCCAAATAAGCATCCCTGGCTTTTAATCGTCTCAGGTAGGGTTATTGTTATTTTTTCCTCCATATTGGAGTCCAAAGCCTCCAAGAGCATAATACTGGGTTAAATCTTCCTTTAGTCTTGGTAACAATTCACCCATTTTTGTTTGTCTTGTTTTTGATTTGAGACAAGGTCTCCCCATAGCCCCAGTTAGCCTAAAACTCTATACAAATCTGACTGGCCATAATCTTACAGAAATCTGCCTGTTTCTGCCTGATTACAGGGATTAGAGTTCGATAACAGGCCCAGATGATGATAAATCCTTGTGTACTCTATTTCCATTCTAATTCAACTGTGTCCCCTGTTCCAGGTGTTGTAAATATACAGTCCGTCACAGCAAGCAATGTTGCTCCACCAAGTTCTATTAGAAGTTAGACACTGCCTCTTAATATCCTTTAAAACACTCAGCCTAGCGCGGCAGCACCTGTGGATGGGGGATGGAGTGGGTGGAGACATGGGTCAAATACTCTCACCAAAATTCTGTGACCCTATAAATATTTCGCAGGAAATTAACACTCTACTTACATAACTCGAACCAAGACATAATCAGCAACCCTATGTGAGATTCCCTTGACCCACTGCAATGATGGTTGGGAGGTTAAGATGCATGTAAAAATTTCCCTGATATGAAGAAAAATTTACCTGTCTATTTCGTTTTGTACTTCATCAATATGTTCAATTGCTTCCTGCTGTTCTTTTTCTGAAAAAAAGGGAGGGATAAGACTCAATACTAAATGTAAACTAGCCTTCCTCAAGTTAGCACTTATATGAACTCTTTAACAGTAAAGCTGATGGGGGGGGTGCTTACTACCACGAGGCATGCTCTCCACGTGTTTGAGCATGTAGTTGACAAATTTCCTTTTCATTACAAGACCAATTCACAAATCGTGGTATCTGCTAGGCAAACTCAAACCTTTCATTCCTAGAGCACTGTTTTAAGAAGTTTTATTACAGAAGACAGAATCCAAACAGTCCCTATTATGGAAGGTGAGGAAGAATGCCCTCATTCAGAATTTCGTGTTTATTACTAATCACGTTATGCGCTTATAGTAAGATAGTGCCAGATGCTAACTTAACATGGAAACTAACCCATGACGCTAACACAAATTAGGATGCTACCAACTATCAATGGTACAAGCCACTTTTAAGGTAAGTTGGAAATTCCTCTCTGGGTCAGTTTCTACCAGGATTACCAACACACACGGACGAGGACAGGTTAGTTACCCAACTACAATAGCAGTCGTGACCCCGAATTCTCTGCCTTCTCAGAGCGGACATCCCAGGATGCCAAACTGACCTTAATCCTTCCACAACCCCATCCAGAAAACAGATCGCAGACAGGGCCGCGCAAGCTTTTGGAGCACACTTCACCGAGCATTTGCCATCCAGAAACCGGGAGGCAGGGGCAAGGAGAGAAGGGAAGGGGGTGTGCTGCCGACCTCTGCCCTTTTGTCCAGGGAGGACCGCCGGGGCTACAAAGCCAAGTGGGCGTGCAGGGGCCTGATCTTCGGGTGCATTTCCGGCACCTAGCCCTGGGGTCCGCATCTCCCCAACCCCACAAAAGACCCACGAGGGTGCAGCGAGGCCCCAGGGGGGGGTCCTGCGCAGCCCAGCCTCGCCCGCCGTGCCAGGTTCTCGGCCCCACGCGACCCCGGCGCGTGCGGCCGCCCCACGTGGGCCAGAGCACCGCGGCGGCCCAGAGCATCCTCCTGCCCGGCCCGCGGGCCCCGCGCGCGCCCCCACCCGCCGCACACCCCGGCCCCGGGCCTGGCGGGAAGCGGCGCGGCGCGAGAGGCTAAGCGCGGGGCCGCGGCGACCGCACCATGTGGCGGCGGCGGCTGATGGGAGAGAAGCATCATGGCGGAGCACAATAAAGAGAGGCTTCTCGGGAGGGAGGGCGGGAGCGAGGGAGGGAGGGGGAGGAGGGCGGGGGCGAAGGGGGGGTCTCCGCCCGCCGAGCCAGGCCGCGGCGCCCCCGGCTCGCCTCCCTGCCGCCCCCCAGGGTCCCCCGGCCGCGCGCCGCACACAAAAAGGGCGCCGGCCCCGCGGCCCCCGCGGCCGGCCCGGAGCGCGCGGCCCGGGCCCTCGGGGAAGATGGCGGCGCCGCCGGGCCCCGCCGCGCCCGGTCCTCACCTGAGGTCTCGTCGGCCCCGTCGTGGTTGGAGTTGAGCTCCTTCTTACTGACTTTGGCCGCCGGCGCCGACATGGTGCTGCTCCGCGCTCGGGGAGGGGGCGGGGAGGGGAAGGGAAGGCGAGGGGGGCGGGCAGCCGCTTCCCCTCACGCCACACGCGCGGGCGCCCGCTCGCTCCGGCCGCCTCCTCCCGCCGCCCTCTCGCTCGTCGCCCGCCCCCTCGCTGGCTGGCGCGGCCTGACGCCGAGGCAGGGCCGGGCGCGGCGTGCCGGGCCCCGGCCGGGGCTCTAGCTGGCGGAGGGAGGCGGCGGCGGCTCGGCTGGGCTGCGGGACTCGCGCGTTGCGCTGGGGCTCGCTCGGCGTTCTCTCCCTGCGCCGCCTCCTCCTCCACCGCCTCCTCCTCACGGCGAGGGGCGGGCGGCAGTGCGCAGGCGCGCCAGGTCCGCGCGCAGGCCCCGCCCCCGGCCGGGGAGGCTCGCGCCGCGCTGCCATTGGCTGCCGCTGGGGCGCGGGGGTGGGGCCTGGGCGGGCGGAAGGAACGCGGCGACGCCAGGCCCGCCCCCCTCCTCCGGGCGCCGCGCTCCCCTCCCCCTCTTTCCCCTTCTCCAGCCCGACCCGGGACATTGGCGCGCGGCGGGCAAGCGCGGCGACTGGAGGGGCGGGGCGTCGCTGGGCTGCGCTCAGCCCTCCCAGGTTCCTCCGCCCTCCTCCCCCGGCGCGGGCGTCACGTGGTGGCGGACAGGCTTCCCTTCTCCCCGTGGCTCGGGGCGCAGGATAGGGGTGCACGCATCCCTTCCCAAGTGCAGGCCTGGCTGCGCGCTGCACACGGGCCAGGGTCGTGCATCCTGCGGCGGGATCCGGGGCTCTCTCTGCGTGGGAGAAAGTGGCCAGTCCCTCCATCCGACCTCCTGGAGAGGGAAGCTGCTGTCCCAGCTCAGACTGGACAGTTTGCAAATCCTGAATCCCACAAGGCCTTTTCTGGGATGCAAGCCCCTGCTGTACCCTTGAGTCAATGCACGGCTCCTCCGTGCACTGGATTTGGGAACTTTCAAATTTGTCAGGGTCCCACTAATGTGTAGGTCATCTCTGAAGGTAGGAAGTGCCTCTTCCACAAGTCCTTCTGGCCCAACTCAGTACCCAGTGCTCCACAGAAGCATACTTCGTCCCAGCACAACTAGTAGAGGTAGGCGGCAAATGGCGACGTGAGGTTATATTAGGCCTCTACCACTTCGAAGATTCCAGAGAAAAGAGCCTGAACCTTTATGGAGAGAAGTGACTTTTCTGCTTAAAAAACGTGTTCTAGGAAATAAAATACAGCAGCTCTCCTCTTCTGGGCCCCAACAGTTGTCCCAGGAAAAGGCACAAATCTTTCTCCTGTTTAAATACAGGGCATGCACTCCATAGTGAAAGAATCAACTAAATGACTTCAATGAACATTTCTCCAAACCTAAGCCTTCCTTACAAGCCTTGTACTCAATTGAGAACTCCACTCATCTATTACAACAGGTAAACGCCTTGCTGTATACAACCCACTGAGAACTTTCGGCTCCCATACCGCCCAGCCCAAGCACTGGGATTACCGACTTTCAGGACTGATCCCTAGCACCCATATGGCAACTAACAATCATCCATAATTGCAGTGTTTCAAGGGACCCGAGGCCCCTTTCTTCTGTCCTCCAGCACTGCACCACCCGGATGAACTCACATACATGTAGGCAAAACACTCATACATGTAAAAAATAAACTTTAAAAACTTAAGCTGGGCTTGGTGGCGCATGCCTTGAATCACAGCACGCTAGGAGGCAGAAGCAGATCACTGTGAGATCTAGGCCAGATGGGACTACAAAGAGACCCTGTCTCAAAAACACCATAATATAACCCAATAAAATAAAGCACCGCTGATAAATTCATATGAGAAACGTTTGACAACCAATAAAATAAAAAGCAGATTGGTGTGATCTCGAACATTTTCTAAATCTCAAGGAGGTAAATACTTTCACCACAGTCAATTTCAAGCAGCCCTGAGATGTCACTGAACAGCTATAAAGGATTCCCCAATAACCAAACCAAAAGAGTATTTTGAGAACAAGATCAGCCTGAGCTCTACAGTGTGCCAAGTGTCTATAAAAGTAAAAACTTAAAACAAAAAAAAGCAGCCATCAGCTCCTGCAAACACTACTCTGGCACACTCCTAGAGCTTTTACCAGGTCCTCACGTAACCCTCATAAGACACAAAGTAGATTTCATACAGATAAATCAGCCTTGAGGTGCTGTAGTGGAACCTGGGGCTTGGTGCATGCTAGGCAAGCCCTGTCTTCCAGTTTCAACAGAACCAGGATAAACCAGTACTTTTTCTTTTCTAGGTCTGGAACTGGCTATATAGGCTAAGGTGGCCTTGAACTTGAGCTCTTCTCCCCCCAGCAGATCAATTCCTTAATATGTGACCTAAGATGTACAAATGGAATGGACACAGACACTCACAAATCAATAAATACCCTAAGGATGAACTGTTTCCTTCCTTTTTTTACACACAAATCATACCTTGCTAAATGGACTTCATGACCCACTAGGGTTAGGATGAAACTTGGGTCTGAAAAACTGTTTTTTAGCCACAAAGCCTGCTCCACAGATTGGTACAGGTTTCTCACAGCACCTATCAATCAATGCCTGTTCTCCAGAGAACCCAGGAAGCTTGGGGTGGGGGAGTATCTTCTGACTATGCAGACTCCTTTGCACCCTGCCAGCAGCCCCTGGAGCCATCGGCTCTTCCGTCCATTCCCCCAGCACTCCTCAAGGTAATCTCAAGGAGTATGCTGGGAGGTGGAAGAGAAAGTCACAAGGCAACTGGTCCAGTAAACAAGGGAGGGGCCTGGGCTTGGAGCAACCAGAAGGAAGCCAACGGCAAGGGTTCTCCCACACCAGGGGCTCTTGCCTTCCTGACCTCTCACCGTACCCTCTGGATTTCTCTTTCCTAGAAGAGATTGAAGGAGAAAACCCCACGGTCCAGACTGAACACGCTGGCTGGTCAATCTTGGCGCTGGATAGCTGTGAGTGCTGACCATGCCCACCCATCCCTTAGCCTCTTTCTGATCTATAGAATGGGGAACCCAATACAGGATGATGGGAGAGGAAAAGGCTGGGCACAGAGCCTGGCAGGTCACCAGTGTCCACTGAGTGGTACTCAGGAGGACTGTGGTTGTACCCTCCCATCTTCTGTAGTCTAGCTATGTCTCCCAGGAAGCTAAATGGAAGATTAGAAAGGCTCACCCACATTTTGCTCTCACAAAAGAGAAAGAATTTACCACCTATATCAAGGGGACGGTAAGTGCTTTTACTCAGACCTGTCTACATCTCAACAGGCATGAGAAAGGGGCCTGTTGAGCGGAGGATGTGGCTCAGTTGAAGGTTCCATGCCCAGATGTGGGAGTGAGGGTGGGGTGTATGGGTGTATGGTTCAGGCCTGCAATCCCAGCTCTCCCAAATCAGAAGTTCAAGGTCAACATAGACAGAAAAGTCACAAACTTCAGTAAAGGGAAACAAGTCCACCCGAACACTGCTATACAGACTCAGTACCCAGTGTTCCTTCCACCAGTGGACCTAAGCCTCAGACAAATCGAGGCTTCCCCTCTCCTTTTCAGCCTTGTACCTCCCACCAAACCCACACCGAGGACTACCACACCAAGCCAACATGGGATAGGACGCAACACCAAACTGAGAAAGCATCCCCCACTGCCACCATAGGGTAAGCAGAGAAGGAAACCCACGACTTAAATATAAATAGTTGAGTGTCAGGATGGGGAGTTGTGAGGGACTTCTGATAAAGGACTTGGGATCAGAAAGAGACCTCCATGGAATCTCCCCATAGCTGGAGAGCACCCCCGTGGGGAGGAGCCCTTTACAACTAGTTGGGCGCCTAGGCCCGGAGGCGACAAATGCGCCTGGGCGGGGCGTTTAGGGGAGATGATGGGTGTCAGAAGGAGTCCGCCCGATGCGGGGGGAAGCCTGGACAGCAGGGTGGGGACCAGGTGGGCGGGGTCCCGGAAGTCTTAGTCCGTACCTGGAGGACAACCGAAAGGCCAGGGAGGGTCTTAAGGCTGGGAGCCGGTCACGTGACTGGCTTTGCTGGGGCAGGATGGGAGAAGGCGGAAGCAGGGAGCTACACGAGGTGGCAGTAATTCTGGCCCGAGGCAGCGGCAAGACCCCGAGAGAGGAAACAGATCCGAGAAGGCTCGGGTCTGCAGGGGTGAGAAGGCCTCGAGGTGGCCGCTGCTGCCCTTCGCCACGCCGGCAGGCCCACGGCACACAGCTGGGGGTGCTGGCGATTCGCGCTCAGTCCCACGTGGTGCTGGGCAACAGAGGAAGTGCCCCCCTCTTGCTCGGGTCTCCCAGTACTGCGTCTTCTGCTCCAGCCCTTGCATCAGCCTCAATCCCCCTCACGAACTCCCAGCCTTTCAGGAGGGTCTCCACGCGGGGGAAAGGGGTCCCGTTTCAGGAAGGATGGGGTGGCGGGGAGACCTCAGAGTCGACCGTGGCAAGTCGCGAAGGAGGGACTTACCTCCCTTCTGCAAGCCGGGGGAGGCCGAGGAGTCGGCCAGCTTCGTGCCGGGCGCGGGTCTGGGCTTCTTGGGCTGAGGCAGGAGCGCGGATTGCCGTTTCGGGGCCATGCCACGAGGGAGGTGTGCGGAGCGGACCCGGGTCCCGGCGCGGCGGGCGGCAGGAAACTCGGAGCGGGAGGCGGCCCCAGGTGCCGGAGGTTTAAGTCGGCCTCGCAGCCGCCCTGCCCGCGGGGGATATTTACATGACAGTGGGACTCACCCCCCCACGCCCCTTCTCCCTGCCTCCTCGCCCTCCCTCCAATCAGGAGAAACTTCTTTGAGTTGCTCTCGGCGGGGGCTTCTCGGGGTTGGAGGGAGGGGCGGCTGCGGCGCGGGACAGCCCCGGGCACCCCGGCTTTCCGCGCGCCCCTGCCCGGCCGCCCCCGGGGCCCTTGCGCTGGGCCGCAGACCCCCATGGACGGTTCTTCCTCTGGTTCCCCCCACACACTCTGGTCTCCCGGAGACTCAGATGTGTGTGCAGTTGCCTCACCTCTGCCTGGAACATTCTTCGTGCGTCCCAACCCCCACTCCCCGGTCTGGCTTGGCTCCTTCCCTGCCTGCTGGTCTCCGCGTGGAGGGACCGGTGCATGTTGGAGAGAAAAAGATTCCCAGGCGAGAATTACAAAAGTAGAGGCGGGGGAGGGGAGGAAGAACTTGGCGCTTCCATCCCCTCTACAGCAAACGGTGTACGTTAGAAGTGGAGTGTGTTTTTTCAACGTCTAGTCTTTGCACCCGGAGGTTGAGTTGGTTCCAGGCCAGCCTGGGCTACACTAAAGAGCAAGACCTTGACTCAAAAAAAAAAAAAACAAGGAAAAAATAAAGCCCTTTTTTTGTGTATTAGGTGCTGGGGTTGGAACCCATGGTCTCCAGCCTGCTGCTAATCCATACCACAACCCCACACTCCAGACCTAGAAAAACCATCCAGAACATCTGGTTTGGGCTTCACAGTCCCAGGTAATAAGGACCAAGTACTCAACAGTGTAACTCAGCAGTAAAGCATGTACTTGCAAATTGAAAAGCACTATTAAAAAATAATTTAAAGAATAGAAACCAGGCAGGCTAGAAAGTTAAGCGGTTAAAAGCACTTGCCTCCAAACCTGACAATCTGAGTTCCGGCCTCAGAACCCACGTGGTAGAAAGAGAATCCACTCCTTAAAGTTGTTCTCTGACCTACATACATAAGTGCACGCACAGAATAGCATTGTAATTTTTTTTCTTTGTTTTGTTTGTTTGTTTGTTTTTGAGACAGTCTCCCTGTAGCCCCAGCTGGCCTGAAACTTACTATGTGGACTAGGCTGGCCTCAAACTCAATAGAGATTCCTCTGCCTCTAACTCCCAGCTGCTGAGATTAAAGGCATGTGCTACCTCACAGGGTTACAGCCTTGTAATTTTAAAATATAGAAGCCAGGAGCTGGCAGAGGGGCCCAGTTTGGTTCCAGAACCACATAGTGGCTAACAACAACCTGTAACTCCAGATCCAGGCAATCCTGTACTCTCTTCTGACCTCCATGGGCATTGCCTGTGTGCTGTCCTTACATACATGTAGGAAGAAACACTCATACACACAAAATAAACGTAAATTTTAAAAAGAGAGAACCAGGTGCATGCCTTCAGGAGAGCTTCTAAATAAATAGGTGAGCCTTTTGTGGTGGGGCACACCTTTAACCCCAGCCCTTGGGAGGGGGAGGCAGGTGGATCTCTGTGAGTTCAAGGCCAGCCTGGTGTACTTACCAAGTTTCAGGCCAGCTGATACTACAGGGAGACCCTGCCTCAAAAGAAAAAACAAAAAAAGATGTGCTGGGCTTTGGTGGTACACACCTTTAATCCTAACACTTGATAGCAGAGGCAGGCAGATCTTTGTGAATTTGAGGCTAGCCTGGTCTACATAGCAAGTTCAGCAAGTTCCAGGTCAGCTGAGGCTACATGTTTCAAAAAAGAAAAAAAAAAAAGACCCCCCCCCAAAAAAAAAGGATAGAAGAGAATGAAAATTGTCCTCTGACCTCCAAATCTTCACAGGACACACACACACAATGATAATATAAATAATGAAAGCAAATAAAACCGTGCTCCTGTTTCTTTTCTCAGTACTAACAAACAAACCCAGGGCCTGGCACATGTTAAAAGCATTCTTTCCAATGAGATACATCCTCAACCCTAAAATGGAGCCTTGCCTTGTGGCTCAGGCTGGCCTGAAGTGATCCTCCTGCCTCAGACACCCAGAGACTCAGGCTTGCACGTGAGCGCCACAGTGCTCAGCGTCTACCTCGTCGTCTTAGTGTGACATACTGTTCCTACGTTCACAGAGGTGGTGGTGCAAACAACCAAACCCGGAACAGTACAGCATATCCAGTAGCAGAGGGAGGCTTTAGAGTGCTGGGCCCTAGTTCAGTCACAAGCACTCAGGCATACACACATGGGCAAGCGCAGCATGCACACACACACACACACACACACACACACACACACACACACACAGTGTATTACAGAACACAGTGCTATGCTTCCTGTCTGATTTTACTTGATTTAGCCAGCATCTCTCAGTGGTAGCAAGAGACCACGCTAAGTGATTGACTTGGGCCACGTAGGGTTGTATAAGCACACTGTGGTGTTCTCACTACCTTGAAATCAGCTAATGATGCCTTAGAACAGAATGAATGCTGAACTTAGTGAGTGAGTAGATATTACATCTTCCTCTTCATTATCTCTTGTTTGTTTTTTCTTCAGTGTTCATTTTGGCTCTAGGGATGAAGCCAGGGACTCCTACTCTCTAAGCACTTTTTCTACACTTGAATTATGCTCCAGGTATATTTGTTTATTGATTGTTCCACATCTGTTTATCTGGGGAGGGGGTCTGTGCAAGTGCCCCAGTGTAAATGTGGGAGTCAAAGGGAAACTTGCAGGAGTCATTTCTCTCTTCCCACCATGTGGGTCCTGGGGATCAATTCAGACTGTCAGCCTTGGCACCTAGCATCTTTACCCCCTGAGCCATCTTGTGGGTCTTTATTTATTTATCTCTCTATGTATCTGAAGAACTGGGAAGTGAACTTAGGGCTTATGCGTGTTAGACAAATGCTCTACCACTGGGCACATCTCTAGCCTTTGCATTTATAAATTTTTTATTGGTTGATTTATCTTTTGTCCTTTTCTTTTTGTCAAAGTATTTCTGTTCTATGTTATCCGTTTTTATTTGGTGCCTGTGTTTTGCCTACATGTATTTAAGTGCACCACATTCGTGCAATGCCTGCAGAGACCAGAAGAGGGCATTGGATGCCCTGGAACTGGAGTTAGGGAAGGTTATTAGCTGTAATGTGGTGCTAGAACCCAAGTCTTCTGCAAGAGCAGCCAGTGTTCTTAACCTCTGAAATATCTCTCCAGCCCCTTTGCTTTGCTTTCTCTTTGGGGTGCCAGTACCTGTGGAGGCCAGAGGTCAAGATTATGGGTCCTTCCTCAGAAGTCATTTGCCTTATTTATTCATTTATACATTTTTTAAGAAGTTCTGTTGGGCATGGTAGTGCATGCCATTAATCCCAGCACTCAGGAGGGAGAGACTGACATATCTCTGTGAGTTCAAGGCCAGCCTGGTCTACATAGGGAGTTCCAATCCAGCTGGGGCTACAGGGACCCTTTCTCAAAAAGACCAACAAAAAAAAAGTTCTGCCTGGAACAGTGGCACATGCCTTTAATCTCAGCAGTTGGAGACAGGCAGGGGGATCTCTGTGGGATCAAGCTGGAAGCCTAATCTGTATCCTGAGTTCCAAGCCAGCTGGGCCTACTGGGAGACCTTGTCTGGAAAGAAAGAAATAAACAAAGTGTCTATCTCCACCTCTCAAGTACTGGGATTTCAGAAGTGTACTTTTTCCCCCAAACTCTAAGAGGCTTCATTGAGATATAGTGCACAGTATATATCCTTTTAACATATACAATTCTAGGATTTTTCCTGTATTCACAAAATGATACAACCATCCCACATAAACTTTAGACTATCTTCATCATTCCACTGGAGAGATGGCTCTGTAGAGGTTAAAAGCACTTGCTGCTCTTCCAGAGTATCAAGGTTCAGTTCCCAGTGCTCATGTGAAGCTCAAAAAAGCTTCAAATTCTGGTTCCAGGGAGAGCTGATGCATCTGGCTTCTGTGGGCACCTACACCCATATACACAGAAACACACACACACACACACACCACAATTTTAAAGGTTTTTAGAAATAAAGAAGAAAAGGTTAAAAAAAAAAGAAAGAAAGAAAGAAACTCTTTTTTGCCAGTCTGGCAAAAGTCCGGCACTCCTGGAGGAAGAGGCAGGCCAATTGTGTGAGTGCAGACAGCCTGATTGTGCTACATAATGAGTTCCAGGCCAGTCAGGGCTACATATATACTGAAACCCTGTCAGAGGGAGAGAGAGATAGAAATCATCTTCTAGAATGAGAGTATAGCTCATTGACAGAATGTTTTATTAGCATGTACAAAACCGGGTTTTCAATCCCCTGCTCAGAAGGAAGGAGAAAGAGAATGTGCGTACCATTTTTTAAAGTAGGGTCTCACAGAGCCCATCTTGGCCTCAGGCTCCCTATGTAGTCAGACTAGCCTTGATCTCCTGATCCTCCTGCCTCTAGCTCTCAAGTGTTGGAAGCATAGGAACTTATCACCCTGCCCTACCAACCAAATTGTTTTTCATTAATTTTTCTTTCCAGGGCTGGAGAGGCAGCTCAGCAGTTAAGGGCACTGGCTGCTCTTGAAGAGGACCCAGGTTCAGTTCCCAGCATCCAATGGCAAGTAGGCAATTAACAACCCCCTGTAACTGCAGTTCCAGGGATCCAATGCTCTCTTCTGGCTTCTGTGGGCATTGCATGTATATGGTGTATTTACCTACATACAGGCAAAACACTCATACACATAAAAGAAAAATACATTAAAAAAAGTTGTATTTTGTCTTTTTGAGACAATCTCCCTGTAGCCACAGCTGGCCTGGAATTTGCTACGTAGACCAGGTGGCCTTGATCTCACAAAAATCCGCCTGCTTCTTTCTGCCTCCTAAGTGCTGGAACTAAAGCCTGTGCCTCCAAGCTGGGTTAACTTAAAAACAAAACAAAATTAAAAAAAAAACTTTTACAAAACAATCATATACCTAAAATAAAAATAAACAAGTTAAAAAACATTTTTAGCTGGGCATGGTAGCACACATCTCTAATCCCAGCAGAGGAAGACAGAGGCAGGTGGATTACTGTGAGTTCTGAGCCAGCCTGGTCTATGTAGTGAGTTCTAGGACAAGAGGGGTACAAAGAGACCACCTTTCAAAGAACCCCAAAACAAACACATTTGGATCGTGGTGGTAGGTTTCTTTTCTTTCTGTAATGTGTATGAGTGCATTGTTGCGTGTATGTAAGTGCACCCATGTCCTGCAATGTCTGCAGAGGTCAGAAAAGGGCGCTGAATTTCCTGAAACTGCAGTTAAGGACCGTTGTTGGTCTCTGTGTGGGTGCTGGGAGTCAAACCTGGACCCTCTGCAATAGCAGCCAGTGTTCTTAACCACTGAGCCATTTACATTTTTAAAAATTTAAAAGGAGACATGTGCTAGGCTCTCTGTACTTTCTCAGGGCTGGGATTAAAGGTAAATCCCACCATACTTGGTCATGTGGTACGGGTGATCAAAGGCAGAGCTTTGCGAGTGCTGGGCAAACACTCTGTACCGCCAGCCCAGCTTTGTATTTGGTGTGTTCCAAGTAGAAAAGTCCAGAATCCTAGCTGCCTGAGAGAAGAGAACAGAAGAATTGCAAGTCCAAGGCCCACCTGGGAGCTTAGTAAAATACCATCTGAATGTTTTTTAAAAAGCTTGGGGACAGGGATGTAGCTCAGTTGGTTACAATGTTTAGCCCAGGTGCACAAAGGCCTAGGTCTGATCCTCAGCTGGTGCATCAGCTGGGTGTGGCGGTTCAGGTTTGTAATCCTAGCACTCCCCAGGTGGAAACAGGCAGATCACAAGTTCAAGGTCACGTTCCACTACAAAGGGAGTTCAAGGCCAGCCTGGGATGAAGACCAAGTCTTTGCATCCCACCTATCCCAAGCCGCTCCCAACCACACACACACACAAAATAACAGAAAACAGAGAAAAAGAAAGTTACTAGGCAAGGTGGCTCAGACTGGTAATCCCAGCACTCAAGAGGTTTGGGCAGGAAGATTGCTATGAATTTAAAGACCATCAGGACAAAACAGTGAATTCCAGGACTGTTCAGGCTATAGTCTTAACTATGTCTCAGAAAACCAAAAGATATTAAGAATTTTTAAAGTATGGGCCTGGAGAAATGGCTCCAGGTTTGAGTCCCTGCACCCACATGATGGCTAACAACCATTTGTAACTACAGTTCCAGGGGATCCTATGCCCTCTTCTGGCCTCCTTGGGTTTTGCATGACATAGTGCACATATACATGTAGGCAAAACATTCATACACATAAAATAAAAATAAATTTAAAAATAACAATTTTGAAAGTGGGGCTGGCCTGGCCAGTCCTAGCACTCGGGTGGCAGAGCTGGGTGAACCTCTGAATTCAAGGCCAGCCTAGTCTCACAGTGAGTTCTAGGCCAGCTGATACCAAATAAAAAAAAATTTTTTTTAAATGGGGAATGGAGAGCTCCCGCAGACTGTCATGGCAAAGGGAAAATAATTCTTCAGCAGTAGACCTGAAGAGAAGAGATAATTAAATGTGCTGGTGATGTTCCTGTCCTGGTGGCTTAAAACCACACAGGGAGGGTAATTAAATTCTAACAAATGATTTTTTTTAAAGACAGGGTCTCCAGTTGCCCCAGAGACTTGGAACTATGTAAGCCAGGCTGGCCTAATCTCACAGAGATCTGCCTGCCTTTGCCTCCCAAGTAGTAGGATTAAAAATGTGTACTGCCATACCCTGCCCCTAACAAGTTCTTTTCATTTATTTACTTACTTTTATTTTATGTATATGAGTGTTATATCTGCATGTGTGTAAGTGTACCTGTGTCCTTCAGTGATCTTGGAGGACAGAAGAGGGTATCAGTCCCTGGAACTGGAGTTATGGACAGTTTTCAGCCGCCATGTGGGTGCTGGGAATCGAATCCGGGTCCTCTGAAGAGCAGCCAGTGCTCTTAACCACTGAGCCCATCTCTCCAGCCCCCTAACAAATTCTTAAAAAAAAAAAAAAAAAAGTACAAGAATTAGAGAGATGATTCAGTGGTTGAGATCACTAGCTGCTCTTACAGAGGACCTGGGTTCAGTTCCTAGCACCCACATGGTAGATAACGACCATCTGTAACTCCAGTTCCAGGAGACCCAATGCTCTCTTCTGCCCTCTGCAGGCATTACATGACACAGGTGTACTTCATACATGCAGGCAAAACATTCATGCACATTAAATGAGTAAAGAAAGAAATGCAAAATTGAAGTGAAAAAAGGTTGAGTAAATAGTTCAGTGAAAGAACACGTGCCTAGTATGTAAGAGACCCAGGTCTAATCCCTAGGACCACAGAGAAGAAGGAAGAAAGGAAGAAAGGAAGGAAGGAGAGAAGGAAAGAAAGGGAGGGAGGAAGGGAAGGGAGAGAAGGAAGGATGAAGGAGAAGAAGAAAAAAGAGTGGCCAGTGAGACGGCTTAGCAGGAAGTCAGGAAGTGCATTTGCCACCAAGCCGAATGGTCTGCATTCAATTTCTGGAACCCACACGGAGAAAGAAGAGAACCGACTCCTGCCTGGAAGCTGTCTTCTGACTTCTACAGGACAGTGTCAAGCATCCAATATGTGCCTTAGCACACACACAATAAATAAATGATGATGGAGAGATAGATGGATGGATAGATGGGTAGATGGATAGATGGATTCTTTAAAGAGGAGAGCAAACCCAGCAGCTTTGCCGCAGCCCACGGCTCTGTGA